>OY365806.1:12215096-12651754 GCA_959347315.1 Bimastos eiseni | reverse complement strand
AGGAGGAGAAGGAGGAGGAAGAAGAGGAGAAGGTTTAGGAGGAGGAGAAGGAGAAGGTGAAACAGGTGGAGGAGGAGGACGAGGAGGAGGAAGAGGTGGTGGAGGAGGAGGACAATGAGGAGGAAGGAGAAAGAAGATGAGAAGGTGAAGATGCAGAAAAAGAGCTGTTAACGTATCGAATGGAGGAAATGGACGAATGACACAGAGGACGACAAAGGAAGGAAGAACATGCACAAAATGCAGAGATACAGGTGCATGAAGACACTCAGCGCAACAGGGACGAAGAGAGATAGATAGAGGCACATAAAGAAGGACAAGCAGCAGGATGAGGAGGACTGCGAGAGGACAGTCCTACAGATAGAAGTTGAATAAGATGATAAGGAGAGAGGACAAAACACGGATGAGCAGGAGATACAATGCTATGATATCGGAATTTAAATTATATTCTCATTATAGTTACATGTAGGCCCTACGTCAAGTAAGAAATTCGCAGAAGAACGTTTGTAGACAAATTCATATTGCCATTAGCGAGCCTTTAGTTACGGGAAAGGGTTGCCTTTGCTTCATAGATAACACATTCATGCATTTACGGTTGATTGCATGCAGCTTGTATACATGTGTGTAATAACGAATGTGCGTATCGTAATCTCCAAAAACTTATTCACAAGCGCTGCGTCAAGTTGTAGGTGCTGTCCGATGGGTAGTCCAAATGAGGCCTATATGCCTAGTCCATATAGTTCCCGTGCAGAGAGTACAGTCTACTAGTCAGTACAATAAGTAGGCCTACACTTCTGCGTATTTCATACATGTTTGTTGTTAATCCGCGATTTCGTAGGCATGGCTTAATTGCATAGAAACTTAATTGGCCAACGCCTAATTGGCGCATCGATTGCTAAGCGGAAAAGAGTCTTAATTTTAATTACTGATAGAAAAGACAGACTTTGCGTGATTTGCTTTCTTTTGAGCGACGACGAAGACGATCAATATGTCTTAACCAAGTGCAAATCAATAAAAATATTGGCGGGTCTGATACTCTGATAGCGACGGTAAACGATTCGAGTCTCTCTCGTCACTTTTAATAGTTCTTTGCTACATTAATCCTTGCCAAACGCAACATGCAAAGACGCACTTGGACGCCAATGACAAATGTAATTATTATACAATCCATCACTTGATTCGCATAGCGCAACATCATCGCATGTAACTAGGGCATCGCATGTAACTAGGGCGTCGTCTGTCGACTTCAGAGTGGCTAGGCTTTATCCATGCGCACAGTGACTAGGCCTACGTTGTATATCCTAAAACTCGCTCATGAGCCTGTACTCATTGTCAAATCATTGTGTTGTCGTTTAGTGTTAGTTGTTGGTCCTATTTTTAGGCAATGTAAGCAACGTGGACTCTGAACGCTCGACAATTTTAAATCGCTCGTAGGCCTATCCAGTTCAATCTGAGTTCATTCCTGTAGGCCATATTGTACAAGTCTCTTATTATATTGACTGTGACTGTGTATATATAGCTGTTGGTCAGTTAATCTGCGGTTAATCGCAAACCTTGTGATTCGATCTGATATTGGAAAGCGTCGCCGCAGTAGACGACGACTGGGCCTTCAGCATCTTGCAGTAATCGTTCTCGCAGACGATGCTTCCGTTAACCATTCCGTATCGGTCGCCGGGAACCAGTCTGTTGTGACACGTGGTGCACGCGAAGCACGTCACGTGATAGACGCTTCCTTGAGCTTTCATTACGAATTCATTGGCGGGAATCGTCATACGACATGCACAGCACGTACCAGTCGAACCGAACAGTCTGGAAACACAGGCATCACAATACAACTTACACAAGTCATTCGTCACTGTGAATCTGACTCTGAAACGATTTTCTGCACGAGACTTAACTCTAAGTTTAACCGAACTTTTATTCTAACAGCGCATTCTTCTGACTGCTGGAGGGAATTGGAATAACAGTGCCAGTGTTTAGCAACGCTCATGTGAACCAAGGCAATTGACGTCTCCCTCCTCCTTTTTCAAGGCTTGGGGTGGCACTTCCAAGCAGTGACATAGTTCGGAACTGAGGCTTTGAATATCTTCACTACTGACTGAGATCTTTGCATCCCCTATACCTGTGGTGACGTTTGAATATCTTCACCTTATTAGACGTATCAGAGAAGATACTCTTCCTTGCTCCATTTATTTTTGCTACAACTTACTTTCTCCTTAACTTCATTCGAAGGGATTCCTGTTATTTCAGGATACGTAAGAGTCCAATCCGCATGCCTATGTATAGCTCTGCATCCCTAGCTAACTCAAGCGCTTGTGATCTATCCGTTGACCTTTTAGGTTTTTCTCTCATAAATTAATGAGAAATTGTTCCAAGGAACAAATCCGGTGTTGCCCTATTAGTCTTCGCTCCAATTTCTTCGTCATATTCAAATTAGCTTATGGTAACTGATTGACACCATGGTCCGATGTGAACCGCGCATCCCGACGGCGGCTTATTTAAGAGATTTTGATCTCGGACCCAAAGAGGATTGGCGTCCATTCAAGCGGGTGAGCGGTGGTCAAGGTATATAAATGTTCATATACATACATACATATTATGCATTAAGTCCAGTATGCAAAATAATTAGGTCGGTCGAAGCCATAAATTATATAGCTCCTCAAGTGACGACAACTTATATTATTACGTGCTGTGTCTCTGCCTCTGCCTTTGTCTCTGCCTCTGCCTCTGCCTCTGCCTCTGCCTCTGCCTCTGTATCTGTCTCTGCCTCTGTCTCCGTCTCCGTCTCCGTCTCTGTCTCTGTCTCTGTCTCTGTCTCTGTCTCTGCCTCTGTCTCTGCCTCTGCCGCTATCTGTCTGTTTACGCATCTCAAGCTCTCTTTTCTTTCTCTGTGTATATGCATGTATAGTTTATATATATATATACATACATTTATATGTTTAATGTATTCATGTATATCTTGTCTCGTATCAATTAGCTGCTCTTTTATACAGATTTCAGAATCGCCTGCATGGTTCACCTGCATGAATAACTGTACTGAACCTTTTACATCGTAATACTGCCAAGTGGTTTAACCTTTCACTGCCCGATTCATTGTCTTAGAAGTCAATCATCTTTATCTGCTGTCTATTCAGCTTTGTGATAGCCTTGGGCCATGTCGTTTTTTCCTAATTAATTTTCGCTCGGCGTCTCTTGTCAATAAAAGCATGCACAAATTCGAAGAAGTAAAACTCTACGAATCATTATGAAAAGCACAGCGTTGAAAATTAATCTTTGCGAAATAATGGTTGGTTGAAGTGGGTCCGGGCTTCGGATCAGACCCAATCCGACCCACTTGGATCTGGACCCGACCCGACCCGCCGAATGTATAGATGTTCTTGACCCGACCCGCGGGTACAGGTCCATCTGAGCCGTGGACAACTCTAGGTCAAGCCGATTGATTCGCGGGTGCTCCATGTGGCGATCGCTCCAAGTGAGGCCCTGGTTACATAACTATAGCGCCTGATTTGCATATTACAATTAGCACAACCTTCAGAAGTTCAGATGATGCGAATGCATACATGGTGATAATGGTGGCTGTCATTATATCGAATGTCAGCGAAATGTGTGATTCTGAGCTAAAAATGTATAACTATCGGAAGTAGGCTCTACGCTGTGTGCTTAAAATAATCACGTTGACCTAGAATTCGCTTTATGAACGTTTCGCAAAGATTTTCATATCGCCAGAGCGTTCCGTTGGGATCTGAAGAAAAATATTCCGTTTTAGGGGCCTATACCTAAGATGAATCTTGATCAGAATCTTAATTGCTTCTGCCAAATGATAACTCCCTCTTATTCCTTCTCGCTAATCGTAGCCAATTCAATGTTTCGTTGTCCGTCTCAGCGGATTGGGATCGACTGAATGCGTCTTATAAAATGTGTTAGTCAGAATAATAGGCTATATGGCTGTATGGAACTAAATCTATATGCCTCTGCCATATCATAGGGGCCTACGCCATGACGAAAATGTTTAACTGAAAGCCACATGGAGCGGTTGATACATTCCTTTGGCGAAAAATCTAGCACGTATACGCTGCTAAACGTGAACGGTTTTTGTGACCAAGTAAGCTGACTGCGTTCTGACTCAGTTTCTCATTTCATTTCGTTATAGATCCGATCCGACGACACGACGAAGCGGGGCGGATGATATGCTCACGACGACCATAGCTGTTCAAAGAACCTTCTATACATGAATACATGCTGTTGTTTGGAGTCCACGATGACAGCCCTATCTGCCAATTCTATCAGATTCCTTTGTTATTTGAAACGCTACCCAGCATACGCGTTCTAGCTCTGCGTTTGCGACGACATCGCATATCACTTTATTGCCTTCTCAGATATTATGCATGTTGCATCGGACGAAGACTGGACGAGTGGATGATGGCTTATTGGGCGAAGGAGAACACGAGGAGAAGGAGGAGGAGGAGGAGGAGGAAGAGGAGGAGGAGGCGAAAGATGGCCTGATGAGGGAACGTCATAATTTCCACTTTAATCGTCGTCAAAGGACTAATATAAATGGTTATAATACGAACGCCTCGAATGAACAACTGGAGACCAAAACATCCGATTAAATCTAATTGGAAATTTAATGAGACAGCTGTTGCACGCGCTGCTGCTGCTGCTGTTGCGCTGGGGCAGCGTCCGTTCTAACGATAATTGAGCCTTTGATATAGACGTGATAAGTGAATTGATTGAACGACGACGCAGATGATGAAGACTGCGCCCTATCCCCCGTTCACCCAGCCCCCCTCCACCCGTTCACCCACCCAGGCCTTATGCGCCCCCATTCATCTCTCAACTGTTGAAGACCCTGGGCCGAGGTGTACTCTTTTTTCTTTCTCTCTTTATTTCTCTATCCTTCTCTGTCTGTATCTGTCTCTGTCTCTGTCTCCCTCTTCCTCTCCCTCTTCGTCTCCCTCTCTCTCTCTCTCGTTCTACCCTTTCTCTTTCTCTCTTTCTCTTCTCTCTCCCTCTTTGCTACTTCCGCTGCCGAGCATTAAGGGGCCAGTGGTTATCTGTTCCAATTCCCATCGGATTAGTTGGGCTTCGTTCCCCGGAGGGAGAGATGTCACTGCTGCGTAATTGTTGCTTCGTCCAATCGTCAACAGACGACCAACCCTCTCCAGCAGCAGCAGTCATCCGGGCTGCCTTCCCTGCCTTCTCTGCCTTCTGTCAGAGGAGGCTGCCTTTTCCCATCGACCGTCGTCTATACCTTTGTGCGTCGTCGATATTCAACAACGCTTCAAGTCTCCAATAAAGATATCCTATTACAAGTGCGTGCATATGAAGAGGCGCATCTCGTCTACTCTGCTCAGACATCGCATTACACGGCATAATATACGAGAAGACGTTTCGGAAGCCCAGATATTTCAAAGGCAAACGTCGTTCCTTATGCGGTGGTAATATAAAGTTTCGATATCTATAGACCTATCAGTTGACATTTTGTACGTCTTGATCCTGCGTATACCTTTAAATTTCAAGCATCAAGTATAGACGTAACCACCTTTTAAATAGCACCAGGGTAAAACGATCTCTGACCCTTTTAATTGATAATGCCTTGTTAAGCTTTTATGGAATATAAATTTATCATGCACTGACTGAAATGCATGTGAAGCAGTAACCTTTGACCTACAATGTATCAACATAGCATCATTTATTCATATCTCTACTTAATATGCTTGACGTCTTGCCATGCAGGTCTCCCTGTTACCGCGTGCGCCCACCACACGATCCTTTTGCTGGGCTCTAAGTTGCCGCTTGGAAATGCCCCTTAATAAACCCTATAGGACTCTTTGCGAAAACCGTTATGCCCACCCTCATTCTGGTCCTTGCGTTCTGCTGATCTTTATTCGTAGGACTATACTTAGCATGTGCTGTTGTGGTTCCCTCCGTCATGAATGGTATTCTTCCCTCACTGGAGGGCTAAACCAATGACCGGTTGATCGTCGTCTGTGTCTCTTCCCTGGTGCGTCTGTGGACTCTGTGCTGAGAACGACTCTGCGTATTGTTGCTAAGTTATTCTGCGAGAGACGCCTAATTAACAAGTGATCAAATACGATACTTGATTACAGTAAGCTATATATATACATATATATATATATATATTAGTGCTATATATGTTAATACTATAGTTTAGGTACTAAACAGCTCTGGCTATCATTGGTCAGATTTCAGACCATCCGTATATACTTTCTATGCTCGACTAAGTCTTCTTTCTCATCACCATGCAGTCAGCCAGTCAGTTCTTCGCACACTACCGAAGAACCAAGAAACCATTTCATTATAAGTAAGTCAGTAAAGTAAGTATGTATTTCATTGAACCGCTTGCAAACGCACTTCAGGCACATCATAATATGAACGTTACAAAAAAATATACACTCTCAAGCGTGTACACATTTATGAAGCGCTTAATCAAATTAAATGCGGGTTTAATCAAAAAGTCTAGGCCTACTCCGGGTTATAGACTGTTAAGTGTCAATTGATTCATACTATCTTCGGGTCTTAGTTCCGAATATATATATATATATATATATATATATATATATATATATATATATATCAACAAGCCTGAGCCTGAACATGCAGACAGACGCAGCCATTCGGCCAATAGAGCCTGTGATACAAATCTCGGCCAAAGGATTAATCAATCAATCAAACAATCAAACAATCAATCACACAATGAAACAAACAATCGATTGAACCTAACATAGCACCCCTTAAAGGTATCTACTCAGAGGCGCTCCCCGTCTGACTATACAGCTAAAAGGTGCAGTTCTCGGTGATGAGTAGAATGCAGATGAAGACATTTTGGGCAGAAGGGGTAGCTATTTATGTAGTCCATTCCAGGTGGTTGGAGCAACCACTGTAGAGGCCAAGTTCTGCATCATACAGAAGTGTCCCAGTCAAGTTATCCCAAGTAGCAGATCGGAAAGACCTTCGACCGACATTGGCAGTGACAGGTCGACATAGCTTCTGAAGACAAATAGGGGCAGTGACATAGAGGCAGCTCCAAACTATGGCAAAAACCCTGTATATAATACGCTGTGGTAGAGGTTGCCACTGAAGGCCGTCACGCATTTAGATAGATACTCGGCCACTCCTATACAATGTACATTGCATATAGATTGTGTATAGTCTGTAATGATGGTATACCTGATGTAGTCGGCCTTGCAGAGCGTCATACCAGCGCGGCTGAAGCACGACGTTCCTATTTCGGCGAGGGCGACCTGACAGCACGTGCATTTGAGACAGCGCATGTGCCAGAATCGGTCCATCGTATGCAACAGGTAGCGATCGAATATGTTCTGTCCACAGGCGGCGCACTGCTTCACGTGATGCTGCTGCTGCTGCTGCTGACACCCTCCTCCCCCGCCACTAATCCCGGCGTCCACAGAGTTTCCGTTGAGGTTGTTACACGTGAATCCCGGTTTCCTTTGATTTCCGGTCACGTGTTCCGCATGACCGGCGGCCATGTTTTCGACGCTGCGAATGCTGGAGGCAGCGACGGAGGAAGTAGCCATCGTCGGAGCCATCCATGCGTTGTTGGCTACAGCGGATGGTCGTTGGTGATGACTCGTTGCCATGACGTCCGTTCAGTCAACCGAGGTATACACTTCCGTTCACCGTTGACCGCAAACGGTTCCTCCTTTGATGAGATCTTTCGCTCTTATAATTACAGTCGACGCATGTAAGCGTCGATTTATGGAGCGCTAGTTGATTCCAAGACAATGAGTGCCTAATAGACAGAAGAGTATGATTCGTTAGGGTTTTTACTGATGCAGGTTTCGTTGATTAAGGGGGTGATAGGACACATCATGGAGTGCATGTGGTCAGGCGGAAGTGGGTCTTACTATACGCGATGCCCTCGTTCGACAGTAGGCCTATTCACGCTGGTCTCTTCAACCGTCTAGAAAGTCTGCCTTGTAAATCCACTCGAGCCAACTGGGGTGCTACGTGTAGCGTCAGTTACACAAACTAGGTTGTACCTCGCTGCTTGCGTATGTTGTAGACGGTAGAACTGTATGTATACAGGCAGTGAGCAAGAGAGTGGACCTTCCTCACGCTTAATAAATACATTTCCATTCGTGTATTCAACTGTTCACAGTTCAGTAAACATAGCTAGCTAATCGCTGATTAAGAGCACTTGACCGTCCCATATATAATATGACGATCACCGTTATGGCCTTCGCTTGCTCTCACTCGCTGCCCTTTGCTCCATTTGCTCTCGCTGGATCTGCGCCTTGTAAGCACGCATGCACGCAGTCCATGATGTCGGCCGGCCGGCGAGTGGAGTCGGCCGGAGAGTATTTATATAGAGGAGGCGAAGAAGTGTACGAGGGGCCCTCCACTATATATACTGTTATATATAGTCTTCTCATCCGTCCGTCAGTCGGTCGGTCGGTCGGTCGGTCGGTCGGTCTGTCGGCTGCATAGGGCCGAGCGGTGGTCATCTGCGGCGGCGGCGGAACGCGGCAACTGCATTACGAGGGCACTTGGCCTGATCGAATTTCAGATCGCCGCTGCTGCTGCTGCTGCTGTGTATAATATCATCAATCGTCAACAATGTCTCACTAACGAAGGCACCGATTACACGATCGGCAGGCATCCTCTAATGCACGCCAGACACAACCCGATTAACTGCCTGCTTGCCTGCCTGCTTGTCTGTATGTCTGTCTATCTGTTTGCTGCCCGTTTGATTGTCTGTCCGCATGGATGACATTCAGTTACTACTCGCATGTCAGTTTGTCCGTCTGGGTGCCTTTCTCTGTCTTACGATATGTCGTCCGTGCAACCATTCGTCCGCCCGACCGTCCGTATCTGTCTCTCTGTATGTCTGTCCTTCTGTTTGTCCATCTGACATGTCTGTCGTTTAGTCTGTCTCTCTGAATGTCTGTGTAGTTCACTGTAAGCCTGTACATCCGTCCGTCTGTCCGTCTGTGTTACGCTTGTTCGATGATTGATCACTCTCCGTTGATTCGTTCGTTGTCCATATGATGCGCTTTTAGATCCTTGTCTGCTCACAGCGTAAGATATTAATATGTAAAATGGTCAGTTGTATTGCAACTATATGTAGCCTACATTATCATTATATCCGTCGCTATTATGTATTCATTACTAGAGATAAAGTCAACTGACCATCGCATGGTCTTTTCTCTAGAGACCAGAGGCGGAGACTTAGGGCGGACAGAAGGGGGCGGTCCCCTCCCAAATTTCAGAGGGAGTGGACGGATCTATTTTTATATCCGTCAAAATGTCAGAAATATATTTAATAAATTTTCTAAATTTGTGCAGCGTTTTCCGATATTTATCTTTGTTACTGCCTTCATGCTTGGAAATTTTTCCGACCTGTCCCTGACCTGCCACGTCTCCCAAACCCAGTCCTAATTATTGTACAACTATCTGCCTCTTGGGGCCTAGATAGAGACCACGCGCACGACATAGCTTTACAGCCATTGGCAGATCGTCTTCTAACTTTTCAAAGCTACGCCTTCGTATTCCAGAATTTTTACACTATGCCTAATGCGTTGATTGCAATGTATTGACTTCTATTTTGCTGTGACCAAGAAAATTAAGTATGCGCAAAGTCGCAAACATATTCAAGACACATTGCCAATCCTTTTGGCCAATCAAGTGATTCAGTGGTCGCTAATCTCGCTATAGGGCCTATCATTCGATCATGTGATGAAGAAGCAAATAAAATCTATGAACGTTAGACAGGCCTAACGCAAGTAAAGGCTCAGGCTGTAGAGTCACTAGAGTGTATTCAACTATCCATAGATCTATTTTAACAATTTGCCGTTCGGAAATTCTTAAACCTTAATTATTTCGCTTGTTTAGCTAAAAATAAGTAGACGCAAATACGTTTACTGCGTCCGCAGATTCGTCTATTAATAATTATTGCATCCGCGTGCAGGAGCCACTGGCTGCGATCGTAATGGACGCCACAGAAAAAAGTATAGAAGTTATTCGATTGCAGTGGTATAGCCTACTGCCGTAAGTTTGGAATAGGGGCCTACGCAAGCGAAGTTTTGAAAATGTTTTAATAACATTAAGCATTTTGATGTTTGATGTGATGATGTGACGTCACATTTCGTCGGTATCCCGTCGTCACACGCACAGATCGATCGTCACAAATGTGCGACCCCTACCATTAGGCGCGTGACGTCATTAATGGACGGCCCGTATCGATATCTTGTTCTTGCGAACAGCCTTGCTTCTGACGAACATGTAATGAAACAGCTTGATGAGGTGCTTGCATTGCTCTGGTGACAATTATTGACTTGTTTCTAGGCTGATATTAGTATTACTGATTATCAGTTTTCTCTTGTTTCGTGGAGAGTGCGTGTGCATATTATCTATTTTATTCCTCAATTAGTTGGTGATTTGGGTCAGGTGATTGAACTAGATTTTTAAAGGTGACTGTTGCACATGCATCTTCTATTCGACAAACACTATTGCACAGCTGCCAGTCTCAAAATTGTGTTAAAAAATACTGGCTTAGCTTAGGTGGGCTAGTTTTACTGTAGGCCCTATAGACTATAGTACTAATTAAGCCTCACATTTTCTTAAAATAGCTTAAGCTAACGCATTGGAGAATCGTGGTCTGATATAATATAATAGGCTATATAGGCCTATAATTGTACGTACGTATTACATCTCAAGTTTTATTTATCCGGTGAATGACTTCATCTGATTGGGGTATCCCGTTTTGTTTAGTACGGATAAATATTGTCAATTTTGGGGTATCCCGTTTTGTTTAGTACGGATAAATATTGTCAATTTGCGATAATCTTGAGTCTAGAACGCTTGAGTCAAGAGTGCAGTCAACCGAGAGATCGGCCTATCAATAATATTAAACTCCGCCATGGCGTTCAGTTTATTTTAGAGATTAGCGCCCGTTCTGCGCCCACGAGCCTGCGGTGCCAACTCAGACCTAGGCCCTGATTAGCACACTGATCGTGCGGTGTCTGTTGGAATATCAGACTTGGAGGGAAATGTCTGACTTCCTGCCCTCATGTGTCGAGGTTAAGAAAATGAAATCTTTGACATTTTGTACCTCGAGCAGGACTAAGACCATTCTTTTTTGTGCCCTTTATTATTGGCTCTTTGTTTTTGAATTGTTGACCTACATCTTCATGCGACGAGCTTCTACGGAAATCCGTAGTCCGCGGTGTTTGAAATCGCGGCTCTTGTAACCTAAGAATAGTTATACGGATGCTTGTAACTCTCGCTGGTCTTATAACATGGCGGGTTTTGCCGAGTATGTGTTTTTTTAAATATATTATTATAAGCAGCCAACATTCTTGTAAACATGTTACGTGTATTACTATCTTTTTGTTGCGAATAGTTCTGTAATTTTGTGTTGGTTTGACCTGCATTGCTGCAGGATCGTATATTATCGCTCATATATGTGTTGGGTTGCCCCTCTGTTCAAGACCATAACAATTATCAAAGCTAGGTTCAGCGAATAAGGGTTCAAACAGTAGTGTTGAAGCTAAGTCTTTAATTAGTTCAGTTCTGAATTCAGATCTGTATGTGGGGTTGAGAACGAGATTGTAGACTGCAGTTTCATTTTGAATAAACGTTATCTTGGTAGTCATAAGGCTGCAGATGTAAATGTACTCGATTTTATAGCGATTGTGCGGCATCGACCCTGCTAATTTTACAATGAATCGATCTAGGTAGATTCTTTACCACCGCTGCCCGCTTGAATAAGCATCACACCATTTAAAGACCTTGAACCCTGGTAGACTGAGACTTGAATTTCTGAAGTAAGTGAAGGGAACTGCGCACTGTAAGCTCTATCATGAAGAGGAGTATGGGATGGGATGTAGCCTAGGTTCTAACCAGTGTAGCTGTGAAATTATGGTCGCTACTGAGTTAAACCAACGAGTAAACAGAGTGAAGATGAGTGGAATGAGTCCAGTTGAAATACAGAAGATCTGTATCATGTGATCTGAAGCATATTTTACTTTAAAGTGTGATTTGACTCACCATGTTAAGTTAAACTATGCAATGTTGTTTTTAACACATCGTGTGAAAATTGGTTACATATGGGTGAGTGATCAGAATGCTTGCTATTTATCTTTTTGTTCTAATACTGGTTTATGTAACATTTTTGTCCCCATTTGCTGTCATTCACTTTTGCTACTCTTTGTCAGTTCTTGATGAGTGATTTAATGCATAAGGCATTTCAGTTCATTTTAAGTTCTGAGGACGTTTGCTTCATGCTGTGATGCGTGATGTTTTCTGAAAAGGTTGATGTTCACTGAATTGAAGCTTTGCTGTTTCTTGTCCGTCGCGTTTGAGAACGACACATAAATTCTATTCACTCTGAAAATTGTGCCAACAGT
Organism: Bimastos eiseni; assembly: GCA_959347315.1. Classification (NCBI taxonomy): domain Eukaryota; kingdom Metazoa; phylum Annelida; class Clitellata; order Crassiclitellata; family Lumbricidae; genus Bimastos; species Bimastos eiseni. The sequence goes on along the minus strand of OY365806.1, from coordinate 12,639,365 downwards.
TCAGAAGCTGCAGTTCACCTTTGTAATCGATAACTGATTAATTACTTCGGTGGTTCCACATGCTCATACCGCCACCAGACGAAATACAGCTTTCGCAATTGTGGGCCCAGTGTTGTAACAACCTCCCATCTGACCTGCGCTCTCTCCCACGCGACCTTTTTGACTCTATCTATAAACTTCTTAAGACTTTCCTTTTTGACTGGGCCTGAGTTGGGAGCACCTCTGAATAGTTATCTTGAAGAGGCTCTATATAAATATTGCATTGATTGCTGATATGATTGATTGATTGACTTCTATGTAAATGAAAATTAAAGCACTGTGTTTGTGAGAGTTTTTGCTACTACAGAATGCTGTGAATAATTTTTATATATGTACATTTGCTGCCACAGATTACATATTGGATTGATGCCAGTAGAAAAAAGTGTGAGCAAATGGCATCCAGGCCACAGTCTGGGCATAGGACCATTGGTACTAAGGCTTGCTTTGATTAAGCAAAAACCAGACAATTTGTGTGATCCTAAATGTCATGTGAAAACTGATGATACAGAGTCATGAAACAGCATAAGACATAACAATAGTTAAGCTTCTTAGTAGATTCTGCTGAGTATTGAATCTGGATAATTGCAACAGTTGTGGTCGCTGTTTTCAGACATATTTTGTTTCATATCTCAGGAATTCGATAAATCTGTTTGCATAACTTGTTGCTTTGTGTTTAGTTCAAACCGGGACTTGTGGCAGTTAATCTCGAATACAGCTGTACCATGGCCTAAGGTAATTGAATTTGAGTAACAGAATCTTATTTTATATTGATTTTTGTGCTTATTTAAAGTGGTTCTTGAAATGGCTCCAGGACAAGAATGTATTTAGTTCACTCTTAATGCTAAATTTTTTCACTTTGTACTTTCTTCTGTCATTATTTCAAAGCAAATGTTCATAAAGCTTGTTACTGTTATAGGTTGTTTGCATGTAGCTTTTAGTAAAGGTGTGCTGCTTTAGTTTTATATCTATTTTTGATAATGTTGAATATTTTGAGTCATGCTGGTGAGAAAATGCTTGTAGAGAAAACTGCTTGTATTTATTGTTCATGAAATTACTTATAATTTAACACAACATTAGTGAAAACTATTTGAACACAAGTTAAAACTCATTGGCAGCACTGTAAACCAAGCGGGGAACCTATTGATATTTCAACTGAACAGGCTTCAAACACTTGTGTAACAACGAAGGTTACAGGTTGAGTATGTTTAACTCACTTCTGATTTTAACATGAAGACTGCTCCAAGATTCTGGACTAGCAATTGCAAGGCGTCTGTGCTGGGCTGTGGATGAATGCGGCGACACCAAGGGACGACAAGGATAACATGTGCAGCCAATTGGAGGGACCAGCAATTAGGGATAGATGAGGCAATTATATACAGGACCTAAACCAGTCTCTACATGACATTCTACTATTTTAAAGACATTTCTGTTATTAGCTGTACAATGTTTCTTGGGTTTTCAGGATTTAATTAGGATTCAATTGAATCGAAGCAAGCCAAGGTTGACTCAAGGTCTAGGGTTCTACAAGAAACCAAGGTACAACAGCTCATTTGAAAAACTTGTAATGTTATTACGATTAGTGTTAAATTTGATGACAAGAAGTAACTCCCAAATTCAGTTGAACAGTTTTATACTGACTTCTGTTAAAGCAGCCTTGTTATAACTTGATGTGGCTTCCATTGATGACCTGAGGAACAGATTTCACTGTAGAATTAAAGTTTCCTCATTTTATTTTATCTGATTGACCTGTGGACTCATGTTGGTTCTCAATGCACAGAGGCTTGGAGAAGTCAAGATAGTAATTCAGGTGAGGCTGGTCATCTGGCTAGGCTCGATGAAAAATGTAAGCCTTGAGTTGGAAAATTATGTGAAGAACTGGATATAGTGAACAGTTTGCTTGCCTTTAGCAGATTATCATATTTGGGGATATGATGAGAAAGCAAATCAAAATTGAACTTTTTGTTAATGATAATTGGGGATATTGATACTGTTTACATAGAAGATTCTTAAACTGAAATATCATACTAATGTTATTTACATATTAAATATCTTCATTTCACCTGTAAAAAATTTCATATTCGCAAGTTTAAATATTTAGCTGAATTTTTCACTCTTCTTTGCTATAAACAGTCGTATTTTTTCACATTTCTTTCCTTTGCGCTGTAATTATCGTCTGAGCTTCTTTGGTTGAGGGCCTTGTGGTGTCGAGTGGCCTCCCTCTTGAGCTGCTCCTGTTCTGTAGGTTGCTCTCTGACACATTCTACAGCTGCTTGACAGCTGTCCTTTTTGGCGATGCTGGTGTGAGAGCACCTCTTAGTAGTTCCCTTTGAAAAGGTGCTATATAAATACCTGATTGAATGAATAAATGTTATAATCTCTGCAATACAAATGATGTTTCAGCACAACATCTAGAACTCAACTGAGCAAAGACAAGAAACTGCCAAAACTTCAGCTGGACTTCATTGAACAACTTTGTAATTTTCTGGTAGGAAACTGTGAATCTGATACAAATTATATCTTGTTGTAAATGAATATATACATATTATATATAAATTTCTTATATAATAAAATAAAATTGTTAAATGAACAGAATATCCTGTTAACTAGTCATCATTTCATTTTTTGTCTCTTCTTTTAACAATTTAGTGTTTTAACACCATTGGTTGTTGTGGTACCTTTCCAGATCTTATTCAGATAGAACTGTTTCAGATGTCGTCAGCTGTCTTAGGACAATTGTTTATCACATGTGGGGATTGAGGGCTAACACTTACCTTACACTTGATGATAACCATAATAACTTGTGCAAATCAGTTTTTCTGATACGGATTTCTCAATGATTGTTAAATTATGTTATTTGGCTTATGCTTGGTGCAGTTAAAAGCCATGTGCAATTAGTACAGGATTATTTAAATTGTTTTCTTGTTTGATTTAATGCTATGTAACATGTTAACAAATGGCTGAATTGATTTAATAGGATCTGGATGAACTGCAGTGTTATGAGCTGTATTGTCTGTATCTTGTTCGAGATTATAGAGGTTCTACAAAAGAACTACTTGTAAGAGAAGTATTTTGTTACATTACATTGTGTTTCTATATTTGACATGTCTTTTTGACTGTATATAGACTCTTAAGGTAAATGCAACTTTGGTACATGCGCATTTTGCCTGCATACCAGCGACATAAATCTGATTTAGGACTCCACAGGGAGAGAGTAGGACTCCTCCAGTAGAAATGCTTGCAGGATGCTGCGATCTACCTCGCAGGGCCTTCTCCTTGTCCCATTCTCTTGGGCCTCTATGATGCAGCATTTTTTTGAGGGTCCAATTGAAACAGACTTCCTTAGATTGTCAACTCATGCCCGAGAGTTCCTTATCTCCTTTTTATTCTGCCTTCCTCAACCATGTTTGGATTGAGAGCGCCTCCGACTGGATTCCTTGAAGAGGTGCGACATCAAGTTTCACTGATTGATTGATTATTAGCAAATATAAGAAATAATTATTTTGTTAAAAATTTAATTTTATTCTCTCTTGAAATTATTTTTCTAACATGTGATGTGTGTTGTGGTTTTATAGTAGCTTCAGTTATTTGTTAGTTGAAGATTAAAACGTTTACTGTTGGGCATGATTTTTTATTATACTGGTAAGTAGTCTGTTATATACCTAATATTGCTGAAATGATCAAGGGATGATATATTTGCTGTTCGAACTGCAATTGTCTATCAAACACATTTTTTATTTAATTTATTTATTCTGAAATTTGATATCGCCCTTCTTCCAACATTTTTTGCTCAGTAGTGCACACACGCCTCTATGATGCAATTGCAGTTGTACTGCAGAGCAATTGCAAACAAGGGACTTGTTCAAGATTCTTACACAGTGATTCCTCAGACGAGGGTCAAACCCACTCACTCAGCGCACAGTGTTACGAGCTGACCACTCTAACCGATCGGCCGCCGTGCCACACATTGATCCCTTTATATAAGCACTACCCTCAACTCTCATTGAAAAAAAACTGTGACTTATAGACAGAAAAAAGCAGAATATTCATTGGTTTGATTGATGTCCTTGAGTTATTAAATGTGACAGGGATACAAGAGATGTACAGAACTAAATTAATGTTATTATTATTATTATATCCGTTTATTATACAGGCTGGCAAACAGCAGCAAGTTACATCTAAACACGTAATGTTAGCTGTGATTATACTTGTTTCAAGCAGTCCTTTGGTGATTGCCTCATTTTACCATTTCTGCTTCCTTCTAATAGTCATACATGTAATTGATAAATATAGCTGTTCATCTGAGTAACCAACGTACATTTCGTTTTGATGAATGATGTTTTTCTTACTGATGTCATTCAAACTGTTGCATTTGGCATCTGTAGGATGTACTGAATTCGGAAAGACATCGTCAGCACCTGTTGGTAAAACTGCGAGATTTCCACTACAGCGAGCGTGTCTATCTGCTGCGATGTCTTAGCTACATGTTCAGTTTCTCGGATCCAACGTATAACCACGTCTACTGCGTAAGTTTAGACTGCCTCGTACCGGCCATTTCGTTGGCATATGCAGTGATCGGTGTTCTCTTAGACGTGTTAATGCTATTGTGTTAACTGTGTATCTTTTATAAATATACATATTTGGAGATTGTAGTGCATCTACATAATAATAATTACCTAAATCACATGATATCTGAGTGTGTCTGTCTGTCAGTAGCACCGGGTCCAGTAACTTTTCGCGTGTTGTTTTTTCGTTGCATGAGTCTTGCATAATGTGAATAGATGCCTGATTCGCATTTCAAAAAAGTTATATTAAGTTATAAAAGTTATATTCACGTCTGGTTAAGTATATTTGCAGTTATTATAGTTAAATACATTTTGTAATGTAAGCATATTTGCAGTTATTAGAATGAAATGCACACTTAATTGATGAAACTCGATTTTGAATTGGTTAAATCGTCGTTACTAATAGGCCTACGTGTGTAAGGAACGTTGTTCAGAGGGTGTTTCACGAGTAAACAGTGTGACGGCCGCTTAATTTCGTTGCCTTCGGGGCACAAGTTGTAGCCTTTCTGTGCAATGGGAGGAAACGGGTTTAATTGTGAGCTATTAAACTTTCCGACCCGTGATTCTGCACGGGTTAACAGCTAGTATATATTATAATGCAGGTAAATAACAATAGAAAACTTTTAACTGTTGATTTGTATGTATATATTCATTACTACTGATAAATTGAGATTTATATTTTATGTAATATCTTTAATACATTGTGCATGTATTTTCAGTGTCAGGGTTTAATAAGTGCAGTGCAAAATCCAAATGAGCATCAATATTTCATTTATGGATGTTTGAGATGATTCTTGTCAAATGAACCCAAGCAACTGATGGCTTTGTTTTCTGATTGCTGCTTCTGTGAAATTTTGGCAATTGTTGAAGTCTATAATTATGCTGTTTATTAACTTATTTGTTCAATTTTATAGGATGTCTTCAGCGAGTTTGTTCAACCTCTTTATGAAACTGATGACTATGTTCACATGGTATGTTATCAACTACTAGCATTTATTTTAACACGCTTATTACAGTTGCCATAAAACTGCAATTACTGTCAATGCCATTGAATTTTAGCCTAGAGAGCAAAACTGCCAATATTAGACAGATGAATTTGGAATGCATTTTCTAGTAACTACTGAAAACAATGCAACAAGTCATAGCAGTTTAACAGTTACCACTTGTACTATTAACTTACAGCAATGGTTTTGCAAGTTGCTCAAGGCTGATTGTGTTGTGTGGTTGGGCTGGGAGCAGTTCCAAGTAGACTTCTTGATATAAATGTTAAAATGAATGAATGAATGGCTTACTTATTCTATCATTATTTGTACTATGTCATAAAATTTGCTGCAGCTATGACCATTGTGTTGATACATCTTGTCACTACCAAGTACCATTTGTGATGTAATCAACTTACTAGTCCTTAGGCTTAAGGATATGTGAGAATGTAAATTTAGCTCATATGTGTTATATTTTGATTTTGTCTTTTTTCTCAGCTCATGAAACAATACGTTGACATTTCTGAACAGAATCTGCCAACCTGGAATGCATCTGGTGGTACCAACATGGTAAATAACCTCAGGACTTTCTGTAGTACATAAATCGTAGCTTGGATTAATGTGCAGTCTTGACAGTCGCTGTGAACACTGAGTTCTTGAAATTGAGCCTAATTATAAATTGAACCATGGAAGTAAAAGATTATTATTCCTGTGTACAATGGTCTAAGACTGCAGTAAGCTGAAAATTCAGCCCTGGCAGATCACCTTTATGTCTTAGGAGGAAATTGTTCCAGAATGACAATCAGACAATTTGTGACCATGATTCCTTGCTTTGCCAATATCTCGACATGTAGCATAATGACAAATGTTTTAACTTATTACCTGCAGTGCTGGGTTATTGCATGATTTTTATGAATAATAGACAGGAATGTCAGGTTTGCAAAATGTAACATGCAGACAATAGACTGACAGACAAATCATCTTTCAGACACCTTTCAAAAGAGTGCTCAGTTACTGTCATGCCGAACACATTTGCAGGTTTCTTGCATCAAGGGTCTGACTGCGTGGCTTATAAAAGTGTGTGCCCATGCAGTCAGTGGTGATTCGATTGATTCGTCCATGATAACTGCCAGATTATGAACCAACATTCGATTACTTGATCTGGTTGGCCAATGCGGGTCTGTTTAAACGGTCCCACAGAACCCGGACCGCGCGCTGAACCAGTTCCTTCATCCAAAAATGGTGACTCTCTATGCTCATGACCGCATGATCACGTTATTCCCCAGGCAGATAATCTGAATCCTGTACCTTTAAATGTATTGTAAACTTAGGATGTCGTAAGTGTAGACATGCAGTTGGTTAAGTAAAGAATATACCTACCTACTTTAAAATATTGTTTTGTTTTTCAAGGCTGAGAAGCAGGGTGGGGCTTGGCTGGTGAGCAACTTTCAAGAGCAGGTAGAGTACAAGTGTTACTGTGATTTCTGGTGACTTCCAAAATCTTTTTTCTATGGCATGATAAATAACTACCCTTGACAAATTATTGTCTTAACCTATTGCCACCGGTCTATTTAAGCATAAATGAAATCAGTCCTAGGTTGATTCAATATTCCATAGGGAGCACTGAGTTAGGGCAGCATGATGTCATTATAGTATTAAATGGAGCTTACATCCAGGAGACCTAGGCAAATGGCTCGTTCAGCATCATCAGCATCACTAAAGTCAGAAATAAACGCAATATTACTGATTAACTCTTTTGGAGAACAATCTACCAAAGTGACCCAGAATTCTGAAACATAATGATTGAAATAATTAGCTTTTTGGCTGTTACTGGTAACTATTAGGTAATTTTAGTGGTAAATTTCAACATTTGGGATGATTATGTGGATCTTAGAAATTTGTAGCTATGTTAAAATGGGTGCACAAGTTGAAAGCGATGCTTCTTTCTTACGTTTAGACCTGACTGACATCAATGAACAAAGAATTGACCCAACTGACTGTATTGGCAAGCAAATTCCAAAGGCAGAAAGCTGGATGCTGTCTGGTTGCAAGATAGAACAAGAGTCAGAGTTGACTAGTCATGAGTCTGATGATTTCTAATTGAGAGACTGGTTGACTAAAGTGTTGTAATAAGTTGTTTGATGAATCGATGGATGATGCTACAGTACATGAAATGGACTTGGTCATGATCAGTCGCTTGTGTTTCACGTCTCAGCAGATGTTGAACCATCATCTTTAATTGTCATGCAGCTATAGAACTATAAATTCTGCTTAGATAAATGTTTCATTGTTTGTTTACTGCTCTGTGTAATAGTGTGAATTACTGGAGTTGCTGCTAATCTATTACAAGAGAGCAGAACATAAGCTGGTTGATCTTTTACAGCTTCTGCAGCACTTTAAGGTAATAAGACCTTCCTAATGTTTTTTGTTGCAATCTGTGCGATAAACTTGTTGAATTGGTGAGAATGTTTATATCTAGTCCTCGTGTGGTCATTTAACTTGCACTCTATGGTTTCTTCTTCAAGTCTTGATTGAACATTGAAACTTATCCAGTAGTTTCTTGACCTAAGTTGACATATTCATTTATTCAAGGATTTTTCTAACTACTCAGGTGTGTTTCTGACCCCAGCTGCCAGTCTGGCATGGTTAAAAGGAATTGTTTTAGGATTAATATAGAATGTGTTGGACAGAGTTCTCGGAAGTAGGCGTAACTACACTCAATATGTATTTTATATGCAGTTCTTAGGAATGTAATCGTTGATCTCTTGATTTGTGATCTGTTATTGCATTTTAGCTAATTTCAATGGGAATATTGTTCTATCAGGTCATTTGGATGGAAGTTTAAGCTCAATGCATATTCATCAATAAGCAGGAAACTGTCAGATGTAATGTAGTGAGTACGATTTATATGGTATCGTAAGTAGTGACGTTGTTTTTGTAGTGTTTACAGTGCACATGTGATTTTATATCCATGAGTTATATTAATCAGCCACAGCTACAGTGAATTCCAGTGTTTCAAGATATTGAAGAAACAGATCTAATATTCTAGCTTGCACATTGTCCTTACTACCTTAGAAGTTTACAACTGGCTGAGGTCATGTGCCTTGATGTTTTGATTTGTACAGAAACAGGGATTTGGTCAATGGCAGAGTAATATGCGTCTTATGGATGAGAAGACCGAACTGCTGCTTGCAAGAATTGGGTGTGTTTAATTGTTTATGTATTTATCTATAAGTTATTGGTTTTGTAGGTCTTTAATTTTATCTTCTAGTGCTCATTGATTCATTCTTTCCATCCTTCATTCACTGATCTAGTTATTTTCTGAGATATTCACTGATTTAGTGAGGTTTAATTAGGCATTTATTTTAGTAGTTCTTATATGTGATCTATCATTTATTTTTACATATGTTTGGTTGTGATACTCATTAATGTATTTTTTTTTAATTTCCAATTTTAGTGTGAATAGGGCTTTATATTCTTTTCTTGTCTGTAGTTTTATGCAGGTTTTGCTAGTCATCGATGCAATGGAATTGGAGTCTTTGACAGAAAATACGATGGATAGGTGAGCATATTATTTATCCCAGCACATGGGATTTTGCTGTGATGGAATTATGGAATGACCTTCCCCTGGAGTATGGAGTAGGATGCTTGATGGGACCTGTATCTCTTCATTGCTTAAAGAACTTCCATTTCACGGATCTATCACTCTGAGTACGATTCTGAATAGCCCGCTGCGAGAGGTGCCTTACATATGTTTATATAAGATACGGTTTTTTTACGATAAAACTTTTTGTTGATATACCTCAGTAATTTGGACCATATTCATTTGAGCCTCTGTGCAAGGACCTTGAGCAAGTTCAACAAAGTCAGCAGATGTGCATCTAAGTTTTAACAACCATGCATGCAGATATGCAATTTAATAATAGTAATAAGAATAAGAGTAAGTGGTTTCATTTAGCAAATGTCTAATGGATTAGCTTACAAGGTGTTTCTCTTGTATGTCTCATGTTGTGGTATTTGCATTTTAGTAAACTTCATGATAGAATCGTGAGTTCCAGCAGCTTTAAGGTTAGCCAAGTATTTATTTTTATGTTTGTCCTAGAATTATCGTTTTTTTAAACAATGCAGTGTTTATTTTATGTTAAGTATTCTTTCTAAATATTTGGTATGTGATAATTTTATATTAGGTATTATTTTCACATTTTAATCATGTTTTATTTTTATAAGAATTGGCATTGCCTAAGTGTTCATTTATGACTTAATGTTGGCTCAACTGAAGGCAGATTTGTTTTACTAGTACATTTTTATGTATAAGTGTAAGTGAACTGCTATAGTTTTCAGATGTGGCTGCACAATGTGAATACGTTGTTATATTATCGATGCATTTCTACACAGCAAACCAATGTTGGATGTGACTTCCTGGGCATTAAGTACTCAATGCAAGATGATATTACGCATTGGCAAAAGGATTTTGCTCATCGACCTCTCAGTTACAGTCCAGCTCCCTGACCGCTAGACCACCACACACCGTGCTGTTCACTCCACACATTCTGATTAATTGTTGTTTAAATACCATGATAATGGTATTTCATGCTTACAGCTGAATATGTGTAATGATAAATGAGATATCAACTGGTGGAGTGGTTAGAAATCGATTAGGTGAAGAAACAAAACAGGATATCAGGAATTGTTTTTCATGCTTAGTGAATTAGTTATCTTGTTATAAAATTACAAACCGCATGATAAAAATTTTGTAGAGGTGTGGTAAAAATCTTTTAACTAATAAAAACTTGACATTTGATTGTAGGACCTAGATTCATTGTTTATGAGTTTTGGAGAGTCTGAAGAGCACGGTCCCTTGCTGTTGATGTGGGCGATCGTACGCCAGCTCTGTGACAGCGGGGCAGAAACGCAGGTAGCAAGGAAACTTGGAAATCGTGCCACACAGCTGAAGGTGTTTGAATATCTGAATGCACAGCTTGCTACAGAACCATTCAGTGGAAAGATGGTAAGTGAGAGAATCACAAAAAGTTATACTTTCTTATTTTTTTCTGTTTATTTTATTTATTTATTTGTTGGATTTATATAGCACCCTTTCAAGACCTCTACTCAGAAGCGCTCCCGACCCAAACCCGGCTAAACAGGACAATCTTATTCTCTACTGTTAGTACTTGTATGTAGGAGTAGTGTGTTTACTGGGCTAACTGATTTCATAATTTGTTAGTTTGACTGAATTGACTAGCAATTCTTAATTATGTTTAGTTGTATACTACTTGTATTTGTGGGTGTGTTTTATGCAGATTATAGCTGGTGTTTGCCGAAGTGTGATCTATGGTCTGCTGACTGCGGCTTTGAACACATTTCACCTCCAGTCGCTTGGAGATGTTCAGGTAGTGTTTGCTTCTATACAGTTTGAACAATCCTAATATGATGTGAACTGATTTGTACACATTTAGTTTGAAACCATTTCTGTGTGGACAACAGCTGCATTAAGTGATCAAAACACTGACTAATCTTTTATTGCATCTCTGAGAAGGAGGACATGTGACTGATTGCTGGTAATTCTTTGGTCTTGAATTGCGTCTCGTGTACCCTAGTGTGTATTGTACACGTCTGTGTTCTCAATTTACTTTAAGAAATATGCGTTGGATGAACACAAGCAGTAAGAACTTATTGACTGCTATCTGTATGGTTATTATAGTCTCTCTTTCTTAATTCATTGTGCTCCTTTTTAATACTGTTTTATGACATGGAATATTTTAGTCATTTGTTGTACAGTGGAGAACTGCCAAAACTCGGTGTATTGCTGGAAGTTTGTTTTATAACAGCTAGTCATATTTAGTGCTCTGCTGTTATTTAGTTTTAAATGTATATTTGTCGTAGTTCCTGCATTTTACGGCTGCCAATCTGCTCGACTGGGAATTCATTGCTGCCCACTTCTGGTCAAGGGTAAGTACAGTTTAACAGATGTTTCTTAAGTTACCAGCGATGGAATGTGTCCTTCTGTTGACGGTCTCTGCTTCGGTTCTCGACTCGAAAAATCTGCATCTGTTGTGACCTTAAAGGTGGGATAACTTATAACTGAAAACAGCCTGAAAATAAATGTATGCCATTCTCTGTGCTTCCTAACAGTATATAAACACTTGTCCATTAAAATCTTTAGCATTGTTCGTGGTAGATTTATGGTTGACACGAGTCTTCATGCTGTGGATACTTGTAAATCTGCCTTACATGTAAGTTAAGTTCACTAATTGGAATCAAGTTGGACAATTAGGTTTGAGATGTTGTATCAGATTCATGCGAGCATTCATGTTTGTAGCTATTTGAATCTGTTTAACTCTTTATCAGCAAGATGCATTGGCTCCCTGTCACTTTTATTACACTGTCTTTGTTGAAGTGTTAAGTAAAAAGCTTTAGGAGTTTGTTTTAACTGACTGTTCTTCGAACTGTTTGGGAGAATGCTGACTTTCTGTCTGACTACTTTATTTCCAAAATAATACTGTGCCCTGTTTAGCAATTTCTCTTGACTGTGGTTAAATGTTTGCAGTGAATTTCCTAATCTCTTGAGAAACCAGTGAAATTATAGGCACATTTGAAGTTTGAAGCCATATGGTTTTTAGGATTCCGAAGATGGACTGATGATTATGTTTAGTCATGCTCTGGAATGCTTTCCATTGGAGTTTCGTCTGCTTATTAAGCTGCTCACAGTTCTGTCGAAGGCCAGCAGAGAGAGTGCAGCAGAGGTTGGTGGTTATTAGTGCTTCTATTCATAGTATACCTCTAACCTTACTGGGTCATTGTAGGAGTTGCCTAATAGCAAGACTATGTTATAATGAAGTTTTTTAATAAAGTAAGGTAATGGAATGGAAATAAGTAAGGTAGGGTTAAATAAGGTAAGGGTATTGAAAAAATAGGTCGATTAGGTTGATTTGGTTGAGATGGAGACAAAACAAGGTAGAGTTAGACAAGGTAAGGAGTTGGAAATAAAACAGGTATGGTATGACACGGTCAGACAAGGTAATTTATTGCTTATATATAACACACTCAGGAGCTATGGAATTGCTACACTGGTATGACATAACCTTCTTGTCTTTGCCCCTGTATACTTGCAAGAGCTGTGATGCCCTCTTTCTGCCTTGCCTGGCCATCGTGCTCTTTGTTCTTCTTCTGGGGCCGCGTGCACGAATGCCTTTTAGTCGGTTGTAAGTCCTAGTCCGGACCAGTTTTTGCTGTAAACCCGAGAACTAGATCAGCGTGTATGGAGATTCTTGGAGATGCCTAAGTCCCTAAAAACTGACTAGCGCTAGTCCACCTGGCAGGCAGGCGTAAATCCACTAGTCAGGCTTAGTGAAGGAAACTGGCAGCCGACGAATAATAACGGTGATCTTCGTTTAATCGGGAGTTTTAACACTGGTTAACACATCGCATCATCGAACACACAGCCCTTAGCTTGCAATGGTCGAGCTAACTTTTTCCTCATGCGATTTAAATAATGGTTGAGTAAGACATCTAAATATATGCATAGTAATTTTTGCGGAGGAGTAATATTGCGACAACAGTGACATTTGTGTTTTAACAAAATCGTCTATTAATTAAAATAATAAATTTCTTTGCCCAAGTCTATTTTTATTGCCATTGTTGAATTGGGAGCACTGACAAGTTGCTGATTTGCTGACTTTAGACCAATATTACACTGTGCACTGTTTAACAATAAATGTAGTGTGGTAAAATGTTTGCATTGACTTTCAAAATCTCTTGCTAAATCAGTGCAAGTATAAGCTCAGAGTTTGAATATAATATGGTTGTTAGGATTCTGAAGATGTACTGATGACCAAGCTTTGAAGTGCTGTCGAAATTTTCAGAATGAATGATTGAAATATAAAATATAGCAGGTGTGGTATGGTGGCCGATTGGTTAGAACGGTTGGCCCATAACGCTCAGTGTGCGCTGAATGAGCGGGTTCGACCCTCGTCTGAGGCGTCAGTCACTGTGTGGGGACCTTGAGCAAATCCTTCATGTGCAATTGATCTGCAGTACAATTGCGCATTCGAGGCGTATGCACTTCTGAGCAAAAAATTTTGGTAGAAGGGCGATATCAAATTCCAGAATAAAATAAAAATAAATATTTTATTTTAGAAAACAGTATGCTTCATTGAGTGATGTTAATAAACCAAAGTCATTCCTAGCATCTAGCTGTTGTTACTGTGATCTTAGGTTGTGACTATCCTGCAGAACTTGACCTCCTTCACAGAAATGGTTGATAGAACAATGGCCTTTGAGCTGACAAATCAGTCAAACATTGTTTCACTTACTAAGGATCGAATGCCTTATCATTGTCCAGGTGAGCTAATGCAACGTCGTACATGTGTTTAGTTGATCTATGTACTTCATTGATATGCATTTCTGTTAGTCACATAGAGTTCTGTGGATAAGTAAAAGTTGTTGCATCTAAGGACTATATCCAGTCATGTGACACTGAAAAACCAGGATGTGTTTAACACTTGAACAACTAAAGTGTGTGAAAACAGACTGGCAAACTCGTTAAAGTGTTCAGGAAATCAGCTCACGTTGAAGACAGCCATTGTTGTGTGCTAACGCAAAACAGCAATGCAATTTTTTGAAAGAAATGTTTTTCCATGTTCTGCTCTTTAGCAGGTCCAAGAATCCAAGAATCCAATGATGCTATTCTCTATTTTGTGCATTTTACTCATTTTCATTATGATCTCATCAGTTTCTTTAACCCTTTAACAACCAGCGTTATTGATAATTCCTTGCGATTTACTATGCGCTGGTCGTTAACGGATCATGTTATTATAACTGCTGCAATTTGATTTATTTGTTAATATATAACATTTTTGATGTAATAATTTTGCAGATGTTCAGTTTGTGATTCGACGTGGAACGTGTGGAAATATGTTTCCTGTTGCTGGTAAGTTTTCTTGAATGGTTTGATTGGTCTTTCTTTACGAGAAGTTTTTTTTATGTTATTTGGATGTTTGAGATGTTCTAGTTTGCATTTGTTTTGTTGTGTCTTGAATTGTTTTTTCTTACATCTGTGTTATTTTGTGATTTATGGCTGTATTTTGCATTTGTTGCTTATGGCTCAGTATATATATATTCATATATTGATTAGCTAGTCACCTTGTTACCTTGCGCTTTCAGTTCGGTGAACTCTAGCGACCGTCACGATAAACCTTCTCCATTACTTTTTCTCCGAAGTTGAGTCCCTTAATTCCTCCAGATTCATTTATGTTGCAGACTCGATCTGGAGGATGCGTGTTGGTTCAGTTCTACTCTCACTGCATTTTGAGGTTAAGAGAAAATGAAGGAATGCATTTGATTGTAGCTTTGGCTTTTTTGTGGCAGGCAAATGTAGCAGCGATGCCATTCACTGGAACTTCACGTTTGATGGATGGAAAGTTTTAGCAGGGGAAGTCAATCTGCTTCTCACCCAGATCTCATATGGAGCAGGTTGGTATTTATATGCAACATTATACAGCCGCTTCACTGTTCATAAATCATACTCAGATTTGCATTCTGAACAGTCGTTTATGTTCAAACAGACTAAAGAGATCTATTTAAAGAAATCTATTTAAAGAAATCTATTTATAGAGACAGGCATTTATTATGCTCAGAATGAGTAAGTGTCTTGTCATTGCATGTGATGCACGTGTTATAACATAAGTTCACAGTTTATGTGCTTTTAGGTTTTGTTGACTTTATCAGTGTGACATCCAAGAGATTAGTCCTTTAGGCTTTAACACTGTGATGACAAGCTGCAGTTCAGTACACTCTGGTCATTAAAGTGTTAAGTCTTTCAATATGACGTCATGTATCCTGTTGTAGGTTCGGTTATGCAGGAGACAATCTCTAAGACGATTGTCACATGTCGTCTTCTGTCCGCTCTGCTTAAAATGGATCATAGACGCATTAAGTCCGAGGTGAAAGTGCTGCCTCTGATGATTGACAACATGTACTGCTTAGTTCAGAGGTAAGTACAACACTGCCCTTCATTTGTCATTAGTCTGCTTGCATTACTACTTAGACATTAATTATCTTTTTATGTTTTTTCAACTGGCATGCACAGTGCAGCAAAATGGCACATGTAGCAGGTTATCTAGAAAACAACATGCTGTCTTTATGGAGCAAAACGTTTTTATGGTCTTTGCTATAGGATTCTCATTCGTATGCTGTCTTTTAGAAGTCCACAGACCACGTGTTTTTTACTATGGGATTCTCAATAAGCGACTGCTATTTGGGAGTCGGCATGTTCTTGCTATTGCATTCAAATTGAAATGCAGTCTTTTAGCATAGAAATTTTACCTGTAATTTTTTATGTTATAGGTGAATCTTCTTTTCTTTAAGTGTTGCTTTGATGTTTCTAGGTTCTGTCTGCTGCCGTCACCTTCGATCGATTTGCTGACTGCTTGTTTTGAGGTGTTCATTGAGAACATACAATGGGAACCTCTTGAGGTAGATAAAATGTGTTCAGTCTAACTTTATTATTTGTAGGTCAACTGAATACAACTTTTGCATTAGTAATTCTTTGATAACTTGAGACTATGAGTTCTTGTTGGGTTATTGTGGTATTATTATTACAAACATTTTGGAGCGCATAGGGCCACACGGAAGTGTGAATTGGGGGCATGTTTACTCAGTTGCCAGGTGAAGAACTGTTGGATATTAAAATTCAAGTTTGAGTCGTCATTGGCTTTCGAGGTGTTGCTTCAGGGAAGAGAAATATTCCGAACAAAGCATTGGTAGTCGATTCCATTCCAGCCTGGAGTGCATGGGAGCCAATGCAGTGCTAAGTCAAGGTTCAAGCAGAGGATCCATTGCCAAGGATCATATACTGCATGGTGCAATGCATTAAGAATGAGTATTGCTTGAAGTAGAATGGCTTAAGGATATTTGGCTTTAGATAGATCCAGTTGTTTTACTTATCTTGTTCTGTGGTTACTAATTTTATTACTTAATACTCATTTAAGACATTCGGTTTCAAATCCTGAATCTTTCTATGTGAACTTGTGTTCCTTGTGAACTGTTTTCACAGGTTTGGCATAAACTGAAGCAGACCGGTTTCCTTCCACACCTAGCTCGCAATGTGACCAATGTACAAGAAGCATCAAGGTAATGATTCTCTGTATGACATAATTGATTTTTTGGTTTGTGGAAAGAGCAGTCAGCAAAGGAGAGGGTACGCCAGTCACCACCACCCATCTTCCAAAGCTAAGAGAAATGAAGTTGCTGATATGATTGACATGCCTTGCTCTTGAGACGAGATTAAGCAACTGCTCTTTTTCTTCTTGTTCTTTAGTTCTGTTCTGCATTGATTGCAAATGGTGCCTAGGAATGATTTGAATTCAGTAGTTTGCAGTCTCAACTGAATCTGATTCTAAAACTCCTCATTTGGCTGAGAATAGAGTAATGCTTGACGGAGTACAGCTACTAAGCTGCATATCCCTTTGTAATTTAATGCTTTTATTAAATATCTGTGGTTAAGGTTTTAAAAAGGAAGAAGTTGCCCTGATTTGCTTTTTGAAATTGTAACTTAATGTAATTTATGGTAGTCATTGCCATAGCTCCTGTTAACAATGTCTGATTGGCTGATGCAGTGACTGATTTCCTGATCTAGGGCTTTAAACAGTGGTGCCTATGGTTCCATATTGGCTGGATCCGAATGTGTTCAGGGTCGATATCCTGTGACGCAAGCTTTTCTTCAGCTGTTGATAAACATGGTTGAGGTAAATGGTGTTAAGTCAGCAGACTCTTGAATTTATAAGTGCATCATGATTGTGTTAACCATGTATGAATCATTTTTAGACACTACATATGGATAGTGCATTAAACTGTTTTTTCACCTCTTTTCTTACACATCCTCATGTACTGAATTGTGACTAGCTCAGTGTGATCTGTTGTAGTAAGTTAGACATACTACTTAGTGGAACTTAGTGTCCTATTGGCTTTATCTTTTGTTATCTGAATAATTTCATTTATTTAGTTTTCAGTCTTAGACAATCAGTTATCTGCAGAAATCCATCAATTATAATGAAATAAAGATATTTTGTAGTAATCAAATGTAATATTGTCCTGTTTTTGTCAGAGCTGCTATAAAATAAGTTGCTAATTGATTCATTTATTAAAAAATTATTGTGCTTTCTTATTGTGTACCACTTGGATGCTATGAAACAGTAGTGTTTGCATAACGGTTGAGATGTCTTGGTTTTTTAGCCGCTGCATTCAGCTGGAATCTTAGACGAGATGCTGCCGTGTTTGCTTTTCGTCTGTCAGGAAATATTTCCCGTCATTTATAAATTCCGTTATTACGAGCCGCATGCAAGAGAAAAGATTGGTGAGCACGACGTCTCATTTTAATTACGAGCGAGCTAAGCACGGCGAGCGTCTCATAGGAATACATACATGTACTTACCAATGTTTAAAGAGACCTGCTTCTCAGTTAAACCTTTCAGTACATTCACATTTCTTGATCGTAAGATTGCGATCATGTCGGCCTGATTCTCTGCTTTGATGTGAATATGTTATATGCAATGTCATACAACCATGTCCACCTTCAGAATTTATAATTTTGCATTGATGTTGGATAAATACTAAGATCCATGAGTCATGCTTTTGTTGTGACTAAGTATGTGAGAGGAAACTGCATGATCAGGACAATTCAGCCTAGCTTTATGTAACAGGCTGCAGCGATTGTTGGCAACAGAATTTTGCCTTGTATGTAGTTTTCGAATTATTATATATTCATAATCTAGTTCCACATCAATTAGGGATGCTATTTCTTTATCAAGCAAAGTTTTTACTGAATGAAAAGTTATGGAGGATATGTCGCAGTCCAAATCATTGCTTCAGATTCTATTGTTATATCCAGTTAAATTGATGTCCTGTGTTAAAATGAAAAACTAACACCTGAGTTTGTTTGAAAAATTACAGGTCAGAAATGTCTGACAGTGTTTGGGAAGATTCTGATTACACAAAGTGACATTCCAGATCCTAAGGCTATGGAGAGGTAAGAGTTTTTTCACGTGATGTTCCAGAAAATTGTTTTATCACATTTGCTTGCATGCTTGTCAAGGAATTTTTACCTTTGATAAAATTCCAAATTGGGATTTGCCTTATATGAAGGTCAGAGGTGTGCGATAGTGTAGTGGTTTGCACGCTGGACTGTGGCTCAAGACGTTGAGGTTCAGATCCCAAATTTGGTTGAGATTTCTGCTCCACCTGCACCCCCTCCTGGCCAATTCAACTATAATGAGTACACTGACTGCACACTGTAGGTGAAAAGATCAGATGGCAAGGAAGAGGACTGGCCACCCACCCTCATAGGCTGAGGCTAAGAAAGTTGAGTTGTTGACACTTAAATTGATAATTGACAGGACATTGACACTACCATCTGGTATTTTAACAGGCTGCAGGTTAAAGAACAGCTTCAGTCAGTTGGTAGAGGGACCCTTTAACATATGTGACGCCAGGGTTCAAAACCTGTCGCTTCTTAGTTATTGCACTAAAGGCTGAAATAGGCGAGAGGGGTCAAAAACACAGAAAATTGTTTTATGGTATGTTTTATAAAGCAATATGTCTGCTTTCATTATCTGAAATAAAAAATGTTGAATTCAAATATTTTGTTGGAGAAATTGACTTTTGTAGTGTCAAGATTTGCATTGCAGCAACGACTAAATGTGCATGTTTTCAAAGGTTCAATCCTTTGTGAAGGTCTTAAATTTCACACACCGATCTG
Source organism: Bimastos eiseni (assembly GCA_959347315.1). Lineage (NCBI taxonomy): Eukaryota > Metazoa > Annelida > Clitellata > Crassiclitellata > Lumbricidae > Bimastos > Bimastos eiseni. The sequence goes on along the minus strand of OY365806.1, from coordinate 12,620,031 downwards.
CCATAATTTGCCAAATAGTAATCAGATTTTGATGCTGTGGGTTTTATTTCTTTCAGAATATGCCCTATATTTCCCAGCAATATTCTAGAACAATCACATAATAGTTGCTAAAAATTTTGATGACATGAATAGTCTGAAACTTTGACTTCTATTTTCTCAATTGTTATGATTATATTTTTTCTTTAATCATAGGGCGCTGACGGTGCGAGATGTTGTTGTGCATAATCTGTTGTTTGCTGAGTCGAGCAATACTCTGCTGGACATCATCGGAATGGGTGTTGATATAGTGGAAGGGGCTCTAGCTAATCAAATCAAGTAAGTCTGCACTATGAAAGAAACTAATAAAACTCACATGTTCTCTGGAGTTCTATTTACAAAAATCGTTAACGGTGTGCTTCACCCAACAGTGTGAAACCATAATATTGAGCTGATTGGTTTTCTGACAGAATATACAAGTATAACTTTTGCTGAAGTGAACTAGTTAGTTTATTTGATTGACAGTGTTACAAGCAATTGAAGCAGTTATTGTTCTTTATCTGTTACTAATAATATTTTAGTTGACCATGTGAAGAATATTTCAGCTCTCTCTGGCAACATTCAAATCGCTCACACTACCTATCTTTGTAAAGGGAGGGGTATAATGATGGTTACACCATGGCTTGCAGAGTAGAGGGAGCGAGTTCAACTCCCACTACCCGACAGGTTGACTAATCCTTCTTTCGCTAGATACCAGTATTGGTTAAATCTCATGATGAGTGCCATGCATGAACTGCAGCCAGTTAAATTTGACTCCTGTAGCAACTTAATCATCCGTTCATGCTATACTTGTAATCATACTGTCGTTTGTCAGTTTATTTTTATTATTATCAAAATTATAACTGTCATATTTCTTAAACTCGTGTACGGCACCCTTTTCTTCATCTGCATTATGGTGCATTAAAAATCATATTATTATTGTGTGTCTGTTTTATTTAGTGCATTGGAGGGAGCAGGTGTTGAGCTTATAGCTTTGTTGAAGTTGGCTCTTTCGGTGATGAACCAGCTTCTGATGTCATGGCCAGAGGGTACGTCAACATCTCCTGTGGCACAGACTCTGTCTAGTCGACCAACCCATGGTGCTGAACGCCACCTGGTGGCCACCGTCGCACACTATATTTACCACCGACACAATCCTGAGCTACCTTCAAATGCTACGCGTCTTCTCAAGAACCTGGCTCTGGTCTGTTGTCTTGCATGCAGAAGCTTGTGCATACATTGTTTAATCATTGTTTTAATCATTGTTTAATCATTGTTTTAATCATTAATCCGATGTTGTGACATATCTTGTATGCTCGTTTGTAAATCAGATAACATTTGCATAAGATAATGGAACGAGGTGTCTGCATGATGATGCGCTTGGCATCCACAGGTATTAGAATAAAATTGCTATATTGTTGTTTGTAAATAATAGGGAACATATTGTAAATAAAAATGAAAGTATCTGATAGTAAAGACAGAGCAGCCAGTGGATTAATTTAACAATTGGTAGCCATCAATAATTGCCAGTGCTATAGTTTTTTCTTATTTTGCTCTGCATTCCTGTATCTCTGTACTGATTAATTTCATAGACATTTCCTCTTTACAAAGTCAACAATTTATGACAAATTTTTTACATGATGTCACCTTGTATGAGAGTATATCATTGTCTTAAATTTGTCGTTTGTTTTGTGGAGTCCCAGAAATCTATTGCAGTTGACTTTTGCTGTTCAGTGGACCTTCTTTCTAGCATCATTCTCATGTGAATTCTTAAATGAAACTGTCAGAAATATGAATCCCAGATGAATTTAGGTGTGTAGTTTGCAACCTTACTTGCTGTCAAACTGTGTTATGGGAGCATTGTGAGTAAGGTCCAGCACATGACTGAGCAGTAGTTGAAGAGCCAGTTCTTTACATGAGTTGATTTATTTTTTTCAGCTGTTCCCAATGTCGATGCTTTCTTGTCTCGGAAATGAAGCTGAGGCCATTCGCGACATCTACCTGATGAGGCTGCAGTCGGCCACTGAGGTATTCTACAATGACAGCCAGACATTGCTGCTGCTTTTGACTATCTTGTTCTCAATTCAGTACAGATTAATGAGTAACTACTTTGCTCTGCAGCATTAGAGAGTCTGTTGTTTCTGTCTACTGGGTTTAGTTACTCGACTGAAGCACTTCTGCTCTTTATGTTGTCTGATAATTCAACCATTCACAAGTCATAAGTTTCCCTACTTGCTCTCTTTGATGTGCCATCAGCTTTTGACATTGTGGATCACAAAATCGTGCTCCAGTGCTTTGAATCCTAATAATATGTGACCATATTATGGTCTCATGGGAATTCCTCTCCTTTGGCTTCCATCTTACTTATCTGAACTTACTCAGTTGATCAATACCTGGAAATTCCACGTCATAATGGTTCCAGTCCTTCTAGGAGTTAATGGGAGACTGTTCCTGGTGAATGGTCAGTACATGAGAGAGCACAGCGTGCTTGCATCGTCGTATAGAAGCGCAGGACCAACAACGGGTCTCCACATTTGCTGCTGAGTGCAAAGATTCTTTTGTGTATGAACAGACATTGAGATCATCTCTAATGTAGTCTGACAACTCTGTGTCATTTTTTTGTTGATAATTACATATTTTAGATGATAAAGAATTTTGATTTTTTTATATTTTTCTTCTAACAGAGCACATCACTGAAAGTGTTTACGTTGGAATGGTTATCCATCTGTGTTCAGTGTCAGCCGGGAATCATTGAATTGTTTCTAAATATTAACCTGCTTAAGAGCAAACAAGATGGACAAAAGGTAAATGACGAACTATGCTCAGAAATGCTTATTTATCTTGTTTTGATTAGCGGAACTTGGTTTTACCATGTTAATCTAATCAGGAAAAAAATCTTGACATTGTAAAAATTCTTATACAGTACAAATAACCTGGTTGAAACAGTACAAATTGCACATGGCATGTCAGTGCTACTTTAGAACCTTAATATTAGCAGTTGGATTTAGAAGAATGGACACTTAATATTTGTATTCAGTATTGCTCATTTCGATAGACATTGTTAATCTGGTTGCTTTGAAATTCTCTTTGTTTATTGTCTTCTAATGTAAATGTGAGTTGGCTTTCCTGATTTTGCAGCGTTTCTTCTAGCGGATATAGTGAGAACATTAAGTATAGGTAATTGATAGGTCAAAAGGTGCAGTCGTTATCAACGATAATGACTACGATAGAGTTCATGTCCTGTCAAATTTAAAGATAATCAGGTTAGGATTTTTTGATTTACAGACTATGCTAGTTCAGAATTAGGCCTGTAACTGAACTGCTACGATGGCCTGCGTTGTAGATACAACTTCTTCCTAATAACTTGCATCTTATTGAACTCGGAATTAGAGTCTTGAGTTCATATTGCATTCAAAAGATGTGCACGTAGGTAATGCATGCAGGCACCAAACGGATTTAACTGTATTGTTTATTATTGCTTTTATTTGTGTGCAGGAGTTTGGTCTTGGTAGAGACAGTTGTTTGCAGACGGTTTTGGATTTAATAGAAATTGCCAATCAGGTTAATATACTCACTGCTTCTATTTTAAATTTTCTTTAATTATGCTGTACTATAAAGTTTTATTATTGGCTCTTTGTTTATTCTGAAATTTTGATATCGTCCTTCTTCCAACAATTTTTGCTCAGAAGTGCACATGCCTCGACGGAGCAATTGCAGTTGTACTGCAGAGCAATTGTGTGCGAAGGACTAGCTTGAGGTTCCTACCCTACATAGTGACGTCTTGGACAAGAGTCGAACCCAGTCACTCAGAGCACACTGAGTGTTACGGGTCGACCGCTCTAACCAATTGGCCAACGTGTTATGCTGCTGCTTTTCCTTACTTCAATTTTTGTTTTAAATAGATTAAAATTGTTACATTAAACATTTTGGTAAAATGCATGCAACATAAAACAAGTTTTTTTTCTCTCTTTTGTAATTGAGATTGTGAACAGTATCCACTTGCTGTAATTTCGCTTATCACAGAGTTGAAAAAGAACTTTGGTTGTGGATGTACAAATCTTTTACATTGTATGTTTCTGATTTGATGATGATTTGCTGATGAACAGAGGACTTACCGCTGTCCTCCAGAGCTGCTCTGTGCTGCATCAGAATTTCTGCATTCCTTATGGAAGGGTCGTCGACAGACGGCAATGACTGTACTCCGGAGCATGTGAGTAGGAACTCTGTCAAGATTGCGAGCATAAAATGGGTTGTTGTTGTTGAAACTGTTGTGACTAACTGACTTTCGAACTCTTGAAATGTGAAAAAAATAATTTACTTGTCTATTGGGTGCAGAATTAATTTTATGTGTTTAAACCGGTTTCTCTGAACTGGTCTTTCCATTTTAAATTGCATTTTATGAATATTTTGCTTTCAGGAGTCTTCTGAAGATATCAAGCAATTTACCACATACTGAAGTAAACTGCACATATGCATTGTAAAAAGTTCACCACATTCTGAAATAAAATGCTTATTTGAAGGGATGATCGTTCAGACACTTTACTGAAGTGACATTTATATTGTTGTGGTAATGATTTTGTATAGGTGTTTTTGAGTGCAAAGTATATGTTTTGGAAAAGTGAGATATGCCTGACTATACAAATTCTCTCTGCAGTTGTTGATTGTTTAAAGATTGCTTCCATTTGATGTAGGAAGATCTTCTGGAGCAGTGTCTGCCATTCGCTTCTGAAGGATCTGCCAAAGCCAGGAATTGCAACTGACTCTAAGGTACTTCGTTCATTCTTAGTCAAGTCTATATCAACATTGTTGCTGTCTGGGAAATTTAATAATAACACACATTATATATCTTTTGGCATGATATATTCTGATATCCTATTGATGCATACTTGCAATCTGCTGTTTGTCTTTTGTAATGTGGTAGATTTGTATAGGTAGCTTGTAGGGTCTTGGAGGAAGTTAGATTTGATTCTGTTACTTATTGACTTATCTTAAGTTAATCTCTTGACACGTGTAATTAGTTTCATTATTAGTTTAATAATTGGCTTTGGTTACTTCTTATTGTTTTTAGCTGATGATAGTTGAAATTACAAACTGCTCTCACATCTTTCGGATTTTGTCATTGGAACTTTATCATTCAGACAGGTTTGTAATGATCAAAGTACCTTTAGGACAGTTTTCAGTATTCTGGAGTATGGCTTATGTTTGGAAATTATGCAATTTATTTGAATTTTTTAGATTTATTTATAATTTGAAACTTTCATCTTAAGGTTCTGGTTTATTAATTTTTTTGATTTTAATTGAATTTTTAAGGCTCTAGTTTATTATTAATTTTTTTTAAATTTCTGGTTTATTATTTTTTTGTTTTTGTTTAACTTTGTGGAATGATTGTTTAACTTTCTAGAAAGGTGGATGATACTTTAGAAACCGAATTTCATTCCATTGTCAGCAAAGACCGGCTTCTGTATTGGTCTGAGGTAAGAACATTTTCCATCATGTAACAAGCTGCAGTAATAAGTTTCTATGATGGGATTCCAAAAACTGATGATGCTATTTATGGGAGCTATATGAAGTACTGTGGGTTGTAAATGAAACTCAGTTCTCCTAGGTCCTGTGATGCGGTGCTAGAAGGGCTCTCGTTTCCTTTTCTTTGGTCACATTCCTTGAAATGAGAAAATTATCATGCCTATATTATATATCAGTATAGTAATGAATGATGCAGACAACTTGTGGTTACTGCGAAATGCAAAATCAAATAAATGTCCAGTTCTTTCCTGAATGAAAAATGTCCTCCCTGGCAATCCACAGACAAAGCTTTTTTAAGTATTCTGTAATTAGTTTCGTCACATGTTACTTGTAAGCATTTCTGTGGTAAACTTGACATTTAGATTGGTATGCTGCTAGAACACTGGTAGTACAACTGTATTTGATGGATGACCCTCCTTCCAAAGTTCAGAAGTTCACATAGCCGTTTAAGAGGACATTGAAAGCACTGAGTACTTGTGAGCGAAGGTTTTGCCAATTTATGCTCGCTCAAGGTCCCTACACAATTATTAAGTGCCTCAGACGAGGTTTGAACCCTTACTATCTGCGTTACTGGCCCAGGGATCTAACCAGTTGGCCATTGTTGTACGGTTCAAACGTGTTAACTCTTCCACTTTTTATACATGTGATTTGTTCACTCTATTTCCTTAGTACATCAGTCGTCTCGTGGCTTTGTCAAATACTATGATGCCATCAAAGGAACTGCAGCAGTGTACTGTACAACTACTGCTTGCATGGAGAGAATTCCTTGTTGTACTGTCATCTGACAGGGTGAGTAATTGTAATAATGATGATTTATATAGCAGTGAAAGGTAGCAGGCTACTTCTACGATGCATTACACATGGGATGAGCACTGCTCTGTCCCTGATTACTTTGAACTGGTAGAACACATGTGTTGCTATTGTCTGAATGTATTATATATGGTTCTGCACCCAGTTGTTCTTATATATCTTGATATATATTACAATTAAACAATAGCCATTTATAGGGTGAAGATGATTGTTTAATTGATTGACATTGATTCAGTGCAAATCATGCGTTAAGTTAATTTAATTCATGATTATTTGCTTGCCCTTTGAATAAATAATCTACCACAGGTGTTGCTCTCTTGTTTTGATTTAACTGTTTACCAAATGCATATCTGCTGATGATGTTCTTATTATTTTTATTATTATTAATAACTCGTGCAAGGTCACACCGAAATGTGACTGTTGTGGTTCTGCTTATCCTATGGTGTTTAACTAAATGCTGTTCTGTTTATTTCTAGGTTGAAAATGTTTCATTGAAGGCAAGCTCCAATAATGGAAAAGGAACTATTGAAAATCAACTACTTACTGACATATTAGACAGCCTTGAAATTCAGGTAGTAGCAATTGCATTGTTGATGCTTGTTCTTGCACCATCCGTACTTCTTTCACTGTTTATTGCTGAAAGTGGTTTATTAAAATATGTCCTCATTATTTCAATGCTATACATTGAAATGTCAAAGTTCTAGTACCTCCAGTGTCCTTCCTTCTGATCAGGGGTATGTATGTCAATGGACTGTTGCTAATACGTTGTATTTGTAATTGAAAATTACAATGGCGTCACTCAGAGATTCAGAGGCGCTCCCGATCCAAATCAGTGCTGTCTCTAGCAAATTAAACAGTCTTCAGACATTTATGCGCTCTGCACTACCTCGGTTTCCCATCCCCTCATTCATATTTAATTGACCCTTCTGAACTTCCTTTTTGTTTCCACTTGTATTTAATGAAGTCTGTAATCTACTGTATATACTGGAAGAAAGTAAAAGATTTTTTATTTCTATTTTTGATCTTTAATGCATTTAGCATTGACAATAAACATGGACTGCTTAACATTTATTTATCTGATTCTGAATAAGATTTTTGTTACTGCTACCTTATATGCATTTGGTTTTAAGAATAATAGTGTTGTGTATCGATACAAACTGACTAGTGCGATGTAAAATTACATGATATTAGTTACAGATGATAACAAGTTTTACTGGAGTCATACTTAACTATAATGGTAGTCTATAAGGCATTCACCTCTCCTACTGATAATTTTTCAGTCACCCTAGGAAGTGAAAGGCTGGGTCAAGCTTATTGGGCTAATGGGTATCCAGTTAAGCCCCACATCATTCTGATCTTTGAATGTGTTTAACTGAATGTGTTAGCCTTGTCTTGTGTCTATGAATGTTTTCTGCTGATAGTTTCAGGGCAAAGATCTGACTACACTGAACATGAAGTTGTCTTTCATAGCCAGTTCGCTCTATCTTATGGTCCTCAAGCACTGGTATCGGTCAGTAGCAGTTTTATTGCTTGTCTTTTATTTGACATTGAAGAGTGTTCTGGTGCTTTGCCTTTCACTGTAACTTGTGCAATACCTTGTGCCGTAACTAATGGATGCGTTTACTTGGAAAATTTCTTACATATGAAACATGTAGTTATCTTTGAAATCCTTGTTTTGCCAAAATATATTTATCTGCTGACTTGTGCAGTCTGTCATTCATTGAATATTGTAAATCTGAAGTTTGGTTCTTATAAATGTGGTATTAATGAAAAAAAGACAATCATAGAATATGTTGTTTGTGTCGTATTTTAGTCACATTTCAGATTACAGTGCTACAGTGAGAAAGATCATGAAGATTTTGGCACTGACCTGCGAGTGCGACCAGCCAAGACTGTCTCCGGTTCAGACGTGTCTTCTTGGCTCGCTTATTCTTATTCTGCAGCACACAAGGTCACAGATCAAGACAAGTTAGTAGCAGTTTAATAACACGACATTAATGTTCACATTTTACAAGTTTTCAGTATAGTTTCAGTAGCACATAGTGCATTATAACACGTAATGCATTATAACACGTAATGCATTAATCACACGTAATGCATTAATCACACGTAATGCATTATCACACGTAATGCATTATCACACATGGTTCTGATGGCTTGACTCTCATCACTACAGCTCTGACCAGAATAACTCTATGCAAAATTCCTAATGCATATACGTAGTTAGCAAAAAGTTAAACTCACAGTACTCAGGTCACTAAAGATGGTAGATCAATAAATTTATATTCAAGTTTGTTTAATATTTATATTGCTTTATTGCTTCTTGTAGTACTTGTCTCTGGAGAGTTTAATTTCTTCTGTACTGTTTTTGTTGTGTGTAGCAGTTGATTCTTCTGACCTCATCGCTCTGTTTCCTGTTGTCTGCGAGTTACTTCAAAGTTCTGTTCAGCAATTGACTATTACGATATATTCAGACGATGATGATGATGAAACAGGCGATCATGCATCATCGTCATCTCCTGAAATGAACAAATACAGGGTTCGTTCTTTCACTATTGGATCTACATTTTTATTATGTGAAAGAGAATCCAAGAATCTAAAATAAATCCTCTGGTTGGGTTCTTATTGATTTCTCTATACTCTTATCAGTGGCATGTCCTTTGAAATGTGGCTGCCCCAATTCTGCCACTCTGGTCTTGAGCTCTCTCTCTGTGCTATGTATGGCCTGAATGTGCCTCTACCATCTGGATTCCTCTTTGAATTTTTGGAACTACACAAATTGTTTAGAACTGGTCTTTTGTTTTTATATTTTTAATTATCAAAACCCGAGTAATGCTGAATCGTGTGCTTGCAAATGAGTTGCTTAGGAGCGAATTTGATTAGATAATTATATATGTACAGGTAGTTACTGAGTATTTTTCCTTGTAGCTTCTGACAACTGCTGTCTACCTACTGAAAGAGATGATCTGTACCATGGGAACAGATTTAAGTTGGCTGCAAGTTCTGAAACAGCATGCCGTCGTTCAGTGTTTGATTTCCACCATCATCATTCTACTTGAGGTTGTACCGCCTGCTATCACTCACTTGCCTAACTGATGTGTTGAAATTCCTTACTTTGCCAACATTTTCTGTTCTCAAGACTAAGTTTACGTTTTATGTATTGGTTTTGTTCTAATGGGGTACTAAGTGAGCAATTGTGAAAGTTGCCACTGGGTGTTACAGAGTTTAAACTGTTTCAACACAGTTTAGTAAATAAACTCTTAGCAATATGTGGGAAATGTAAAAACATTTCAGAGTTTTAATTACTTGTTTATTTGCATTGGAGCTTTTTTGTTGCATATCTAGTTGCTCATCATTAAACAGACTTTTTAAGGAAAATTTAAGTGTTATCTATCCTCTGATTTTCAACTTTTTAAAAACTTTATTTGTAGAAGTGTTTCCTCTGGAATACCTGAGGCTTATAATTTGCATGTTTTTTCATTTTAGGAAAAAGAAGGAACCAGCTTCATCCAAGCATCTATCTTATTTTTCATTGAATTGTGCAGAATACCAGAGGTAACTTTGAAGTCTGAACTGTTCGATTAGGTGAATGAAATTTTACCAGGATTTGAGTTTGTGCTATTGTATCTTAATTGCTCCTTCAGTTTTTGTTATTTGTGTCTTTTGAATTTCTTGGAATGTTTGAAAAAAATTATTTTTACATGCATCATGAGAATTTATACAGATATTTAATTAATTATGAGACAAGGTAAATAGAGACCATTGCATATATGTTAGGAAATTGTTTTTGTGCCATTTAAATTCCTGCTTCTGTATGTGGGTTTAGAAGCAACTGCTTAGAATAATTTAGAGTTAAACGTGTTTTAGCGACAGTTAAATGGATTATTAGAAATTTGCTTCTCGAATGTTAGTCTGATCTGTTGAATTTTTTGAAGGGAGCCGAGGTATTACTGGTGAATGGCATAAACCAACAGCTGTGTGTTCTCATTGCAAAGCTCTACACTAACTCCTCCTCAGAACCTCAGGCACGTATGGCATAAAATCCTCAACATTTTTTCTGTAAGGTGCTAACTTATTACATATTCAGTAGATGAATATATAATAAGTCAGAGCCTATATAAGTTGACTGTTTTGTTGTCATTAATAGGCTGCTGCATTCCTTTTGCTTCATTTTTATTGTGCTTTGAATGCTGTTCCAATCAGCTGATGATTTTTATCTTCACATTTTAATGATGAGCTGCATTAGTTTCACACTCGCTTTTAGTACACTCTCGTTGTTAAAGTATTTATTATAGGCATATTTACGCAATGTCTGTTTTAATATGTTGTCCGAGATCACTGACTAATCATTCTGCTTGAATTGGAACTAAGGAAAAAAAGAAATAAATATCTTTTCTGAATATTTTATAATATATTTTAATACATTTAGTAATCAAACCTAATAACAACATTGTACCAAGATTCATAGAAATCATATTGGATTACACCAGAGACCCAATTAGTATCCTGCAGTTTGGAGCCACTTACTTCTTAGTCCTTCCTGTGTATGTCTACACATCAGGCTATGCACTTCCTCCATTCATCTCTATCCAGTGTCTCAGCCTCCTCCCACGGTATCTCCAAACATTATAGTCGTCTCTTGGAGCCACCTAGGGTCCTAGGTAAACATAAGATGATGTAGGCCAAGCAGGAGATGAACGTGAGTAAACAATGGACTTATTCCATCTTCTTAATCTTGACTGTAGAGTATATATGTTATTTAAGTGTGATGTAACTTCTATATTCTCAACATCTGAAATTAAATTAAAGCGAGAACGTACATCTAATAGGTTTAAAGCAGAGGTTATCAATCTGTGGTCCACAGACAGGAAAGTCTTGAGGTGTCTCCAAAACTGGCAAGGTGAGAGGGTCAGTAATTCCAGGTGCAGGGATCTTCTTCTTAGTTTTTCCAAGTACTGTGGCAATCCTCCGATGCCTGTAGTACTCGATGACCCATTCCAGCGCTCTATAGCATAATAAAGAACCTATAATAAAGTGCCAGCCACGCGTGGTGTTACCACGTCAGCAGCTCAACCTCTGTCCTATTTTATACTATAATAATAATAGCCATAGTGTGCCAGTGGAACAATTTGTGGTGGTCCATGAACCAGACACAATATTTAGATGTGGTCCTTGAGACTCAAAAGGTTGAGAACTGTTGGTTTAAAGGAGTTTAAAGCAATTTGAGATGGTAATGACAGTGGTAGTGATGTAATGAACAAGCTATAGTTTAGGTAGCAACAATTTTAGGCAAATCAGCAGAAAGAAGAGAATGAAAGATGAATGGTGATGGAGAGGGAAATGGAGAACCATGAAAAGGCTACATGGTGCGGGTCAGGCTGGCCTTTAGAGGGAGAGAAAGTGATTTTCGATTATTCCCTTTTGTAGTCCTCTTGTTTATAGATGATATGCTTACTTATTTACAGGGAGCTGGTACAGAAGGCAAATCTCCAGACTATGCGTCGTGCCTTGTTGTTTATCGTCAGTACATCAGTCTGCTGTCGGCTGTGCTCGAAATACTCGGGTCTAGTTTTGTGAAGGACGCTCTTGACTTTGTTGGTGTACACCAGGAACGTCTGCATCAGGTAGTGCGACTTCTTATGCGCAATTATCGGCACTGCTTTACATAAGCACATTACAAAGATTGATTTGCGTAATGTAACATAATGTAATACAGCACACACATATCACTTTTTTACCGATAATGTATTGTATTTTTAACGAGTTATTAAAAGTTATTAAAAATTTATGAATTTTAACCAAAAATGCACAGATGGGTGTATAGAAATGCTGAAACCGGTCCAGTACTTGGATTGCTGTCTTCATCTTTGTATTACATATGAAATGCTGAATTAGGTCGTAGGCTTTGCTATTTTTGGTTTGGTGAAAACTGGTTGCCTGCATGTCAACTGATAGGTGTTTATGTTGCCCAGTTATCTGTCTTCTGGGCAAGACTACAGGCTGTGGATAAAACAAATCTCATTAGTCTCTCATGACGTTGATGGACAAATCTAACTGCATCTGGTAACTTGTGTAGAGGTGTTATCAGAATGCTTGAGCATCGATTGATGGTTGCTTCTATGCAGAATCTACTAATAAAATGGTCAAGGTCTGTGAGACCTAGCTGAGATCTTGGCAATTTTCTTCTGCTTTTTTTTATATCCTGATGCTGTAGGGCGCTGGTATGGTCCATCGAGTACTACAGGCATCGGAGGAGTGCCTCAGCACTCGGAAAACACAATTACATGCACACACATCAGACCAATTTATTAACAGATTATTTTATTTTCTAATCCTTATTCAATTATGGTATTTATTCATTCATTCTGAGCAATTATATAGCACCCATTCAAGAACCTACTCTGTGAAGTGCCCCAGAGACCCAACCACAACTAAAGAAAAGGCTTGAGCGATTTGTAAAACCCTGCAGGGTGGATAAAAGGAAGAAGCAGAGCTCAAGTGGGAGGTTATTCCAGATGCAACTTTATTGATCAAGTTTATGTTGTTCGGCCTTCAAGATCTTTGAAGTTGAGCTCAGTTTTTAATTCGTTGTTATGTTCTGTTTGTGTAATTATCAGAATATGTGGTTTTTGTTGTCAGTTGCTTTTCATTTGTGAAGTCATATTTCATGTGTTTGTTGCAGTGTCTGGACTGTGCTAGTTCCCTGCTGACGGATGATATCCTTAGAGAGGCAGAGGAGACATGTTCTTTTCTAGCTAGACTCGCTAAGCATCGATGTGAGTGGAGGCTTCAGTTGCCTGAAGTGCTGCAAATTCTCATGGTAACTCTACATTTTCTATTATTTCATTGTTTATAATGTGACCCATCTATGCAAAATCAGTCTAAAGGCGAATTTTTGACATTTAGAGTATTGTATATCATTTTAAAGGGAAACCCATTCCATTTACCTCGACACCAGAATTATCAGTCTCTCTCAATCCATACATCCATATATCCATAATTTCCATGTATGAATGTATGGATAAATAAACTACTTGCATATTTGAAAACTATTTTTCCAAAGAACAACCATCTTGAGTTGGTCCACATAATTTTCTGGATCATCATTGGTTGTTGGTAGGTAATCTTGCAGGAGTGTGTTTAATTTTTCTTTAGCTGGCTTCGTTGAATTCTGAAGTTTCACAATGTAGATGGCCATTATGTCAATTTTCATTTAGATGAATTACTATTTTGAACAGCAAGCACGAATACATGAATGACGTCCTTCAATGTTACTTTTTGTGTTTTTGTTTGTATGAAATGTATTTACAAAAATTAGGATCTGTAATAATAAAAATTGACTTTGATCGAGTTTTTGCTCATTTTCTTGAAACCAGGTATTCAAACTTACGACTGGTTTTGAGCAGGTGGGTTACCTGTATCAAAAATGTCTTAATAAACATTTGTGCTTGGTTTCTCTAAAGGTTAATAGTTAAATAATGTATGTGTGATATAGTGTTTATAGTATGCTGTAATTTCATGTAATTTCAAATTAAACATTTTTGAGAAATATCATATTTTTGATTTTCTATTTGCAGTCCGACGTCTGCACCATAACGCAGAGATCAGTCAGTCTTCTCATTCAGCCGAGACTTCTCCAGTTTCTTCTTGATGTAAGATTCCATGTGCTTTGACCCTTGAGGAAATTCAATCAATAAGGGTTTTTAAAAAATTAGATTGAGAAATTAATATGGAAAGAGTGGACTGGAAAAGAGGTTGAACGAGTGAGAATTTGGCTACGTAGTTTTGTTAAAATCAGTGATGAGAAAACGTGATGACTGATGAGAAAATAAACTAAATGTGTTCTTGATGACATATTCGTTGTTGATTTGTTACAGTTGAAGGTCTTGAAATCATTGTCTTGTGGCATTAGCAACACTTCCACACAGATTCATTCTTCTTTTTATTGCCTTGTTTATTTTATGGCATATAAAGTTCTTTACTTCTCAAAAACTGGGATTTTTACCGGTATGATGCAATCATTAATCCAAAAATGCAGGTTAGGTAACTGGTATGATTTTACTTAGGGTTATTTTTTAAAGTGTCAATGTGAAATACAGCATTTTGGTCACGTAGTTAATGTGTTACTCGAATGTAGAAGCGAGTCAAGTGTCATGAGGACGGCTTCAATTTGATGCCAACTCGCCAGTCTGTCAGCCGACATCTTCTGCAACAGTCATCCATTGATGATTCCGATGTCTCCAGCCCGGAGTTGATTCAAGTCCAAAATAGGTTAAATTTCTTTGTTCCTGAGTAACATCATGTCATGCTTTATGACAAACAGATCTGATGATAAGTTTTTAATGCACTCAGAAGGAAATGAATGATTAGTATTAAGTAAATTTAGTAAATTAGCTGAAATGAAAAGACTGAGGTTGTTGTGTTTTATTTGGTAGACTTGAAATGCTACTTGTGAGTCAAATGTCTCTGAATAGTTTGTTCAGTCGATGTATGGACGGTAATTGTAATGGTAATAAAACAGTGATTTATGTAGCATTTGTCGGGGCAAGTTTTAAGATTTATGTAAATGATAGGGTTTCAATTGATTGGTGTTTTTGTTAGTGACACAGACTTCAGTTGACTTTGAATGGGTGAGTTAAAGAATGGGTTGGTTGGTGAATGGGGGTGGGTGAACAGACAGTGGGTGGAACATATGGGTAGGTGGACAGACAGTGGGTGGAACGTATTGGTGGATGAGTGGGCGTTTCTGTGAATGAATGCGTGATATGTGATTGAAGAAGTTGGTGAATGGATGAGTGGTTAAATGCATGGACTTGTGGGGAATGGATGATTCGTTTATCAAAATAACTGGACACATTAAAGTTATGCCAAAGAAACAACAGAACATTTCATTTAACTAGGACAAGGTCTAGAAATGTAGGGGATGAAGATGACTTCCTATAATGAAAGAAGAAGAAACATGAAGAAACAGTATTGAAATCTTATACCTATGTGCTCAATATAAATCAATATGCTTTTGGCTCTTATTTTGTTGACTCTATATGTGCATATTCAGAAATGTAACCAGAAGGTCACTGGTTCATATATGTTCCAATGTGATGTTGATACTGAAGTGTGATGAGCAAGGTTTTAATTACTTGGTGCTTACAAAATATGTTTTTGTTTTGAATAGTAAATCTAAAAGTTTATCAGCTGTACACAAAACAAAAGCTTAATCAGCAGGGCCATCTTATTCATGGGGACTGTGTCAAATCTAGATTTTCTCTAGTTTTATCATATAAGAAGCAAACAATTTTCTTGCAATGAGACAATGTACTTGAATCCTTTCTATTATATCTGAGTATCTGCATTGGTGATTGTTGCAGGGTTTAATGGATGAATGATTTTTATTGTAGGTTGCTGACTATTATAAGTCAGTGCTTGATTGCTATGCGCAATTTCTCTCCAGATCTCTGTGATGCCATCAATGATGTGGTTTGTAAACTGTCTAAAATTTTGCCTTTGTAATAATGTTATTGTTGTCAAGAAGGTCAAATTAGTTTCTGGTTGATTAATAATGTTTCAGTCTAAAGAGCTGATGTTGATCTTTGTGCATGTATTCTGCACAATTCCTATCAAGTTACTGCCACCCATTAGACATACCTGCTACTCCGTGGAAATTTGTAGAGTAATAGTAATGGTGTTTTTTGTGTTTATATATAACTTATTTATGGATCAAATGCAAAATGAACTAGTGGGCATCAGCCTTCTGTTGTTTTTGTGCATTCTCAAAAGTATGCAAAATGATTTTTGCGCATTTCACCTTAAATTGTCTGTTTTTTTAATCAGTAGATGCTATTGAACTTGTTGAACAATTCGTCTATATGTTAGGGTTAATAAACGCAAATGGTAGCAACGAAAATGACATAAATAGGAGAATTAGACACTTCACTAGCATTTGAAATGATGAACAGGATTTGAAGAAGCAAAGGATTAACAAAGAAAGCCTAAATAAAAAATATACGAGACGATGATACAACTGATTATATTATGAGGATCTGAATGTTGGACAATGCGGAAGCTGTAGATGAGGGAAGAATCCTTACAGCAGAAATGAGTTGGCTGCAGATTGCAGGAGTTTTAAGACTATAGATAATAAGAAACGATGACAATCATTAGGCATCTAAACTACTCTGCTATATATACAAAGTCATTCAATTAAGACTCTGATGGTTTGGACATGTAGAGAGAATAACAGTTAACTGAATACCAATACCACACAATGCACTATATGAATGATTCTAAGGCAAGAGAAACAAAGACTGACCAAGACAACGATGGATCGATTATTTTAAAGAAGACATTACAACACTTCGATTGACGGACGCTAAGGAGATCAATGGACTTGAAAATAAATGAGAACAATGGAGGTCATTTCTGCATACCCATCGCCACCAAATGGTTGACGTCAGGAAGTGATGATCACGATGATAAAGAGATGCTGATACTATATGTGTTCATTGAGTCTGAGTTTTGTTGAGTGATATTTAAAAGTAAATGTTTTGTTTGATTACAGACGATGGATGTCTCGCCTTACGATCAGTTTGTGGCGCTTGGGTTCAGTGCTCCGTCCATTGATCAGGATTCAACTCCAACATTTGGAACTTTTATTGCCATTGTCAACCTGTGCTTAAAAATGTTGGCTAAGGTATATGTGCTCAATTGTTTATTGATTCTCTTGTCTGATAGCTAGAACTACCTGTACTCGCTATTGGTTTGTGTGGATTATTCTGTCTAAATTTGCTTCTTGCATTTCTCTGGAAACTACTGCTTTGATAATCATTATCCATGGGTGAAATAATGAAGCTACTGTATGCTTATTGTATGCTTATTGTATGCTTATGGTATGCTTAGTGTATGCTGATACTGTACTTGAGTGTATCTGCTTCGAACTGCGAGTCCTCTTATACAAAGCATGAGCCAATTGTCTGTCAAGCTGTTTATACTTTTTTGGCAGCTCTGTTAACTCTTTTGCAGTTCTGAATTGGTTTGGTGAAGACATGAAATACCAGTTTAGGCGATGATATTTGTAAATTTGTAAACATTTAGATCCCACCATTTCAATTGAAATAGTCAATTTCGCTCAGCATTTCTCGGTTATTGACTGCACGAGAAGAGTATGGTTGGAGAACCCATTGCTGTCAAGGAGAATCAGTTGCCTAGTTTAGTTTCATTGAAAGATATGAGTCAACAGCTCAGCTCGTTTTGATGCTATTGATGAAGTAATGTATTATATGGTGTTTATCTTGTTTGTGCCTTGGATCTGTGAACCTCAGAACTAAAGTTGATTGCATTTGTCAATTGCTTATTCAGATTGACGGAAAGCCTACACCATCGCCTCTAAAGCTTTCAACGCCAAAACCTATTCTATCAGAAACTTGTCCCATTTCCCGGTAAGTTGTGCATGTGCTGTGCTGATGTCATTGTCTTTTATTAAGTAGTCTGTTTGCTCTGATAGAGTGGAAGATATTATATCATCTAACACACATAATGCCCTCTTTATTAGGCTAGTTGTCTGATAGTACTGCAATTTGGTGCATGTCCACGACATTTCATTATTGATTATGCTTATGTTTAGCAGTTCAAATCCTGCCAGATATTTAAAAATGTTCCCCTGGTGTCCTCTATATACTGCTATGGTAGGAATATTGGCCAGCAACAGGTTGTCTGCCTCTATGCATGATGTTCAGAAAAAGAAGAAGCTGTTTACACTTCTGATCTACATGTGTTAATGCCCCTAGGACTGCTAATCTTAAATGCCCATGGCTTGTTGCTGCCCAGGTCAGCTTTGCTGGTCACTCCAAAGCAGTGTCCATGACATTTCAAAGCTATTCAGGTTTTAGCTTGGTTACCAATCCCAAGGTACCCAGAAGGTTATCAGACTTTAAAGTTGGAATTTTAATGGGACAAGTGTTGGTAGAGTTGTAATATTATTTTTTCAATTATATCCAACAGATATAATACTACTTCATTAGATTAATGCTTTGCTAAGAAGGGTTTGTGTTATACTTACTAGGCCAATGGTGATGTTTCTGTTGGAGAAAGCCTTACTGGTCATCATGTCTCAGTCGATGAGATACCTACGAGATACAAACCTCTCGCAGAGAGACAAGCAGCTCCTCAAAAGAGAACTCAGTGCCGAACTTGTATGCTTTGTGATGCTTTTCTTAGAATGTGTTTCATTTAGTGCTTAATAATACCTGACTTTCAATGTCTTTTTGTTACAGTATTGCTATGACCAGATTGGCAATTGTATTTAAATTGACTAGTTGCCTCTGCATTGACCAGTGAAGTCTAAATCTTCCTTTGTAAAGGGTTGTCAGAGTTAGCGGGACATGTCCCTTTCTGACTCACCTTTTCTCAATCATCCCTCATACCTCCTCATCTTCTGCTGGTTTTAACATTACTTCTCATTGTTTGATTTGTATAATTAATAACCATACTTGTTTCTGTTCTCACACTTGAGTGGTGATTCAAAATAAAAATGGCACTAAATCACTTAGTTAGATTCTATTTAGTCCTTTAACGACCAGCATTATTCATTATGCCTATGTTTTACTATGTGCCAGTCGTTGAAGGGTTAATGCAGATTTATTCTGTATCTATAGAAAGCATTCAATTAACAATGTATGGTTCATTTATGTTTCAGAATTCCTGTCTCATCAGCCTTCAGCGCCATCTACGCTGTTCAACGCCAACAACACGATCCTCTGCTCCATTTCGTTCAGAGCATTCCTACTTCAGGGTGGTCGACATATTTGTGAAACAGATGTTAAAATGAACAGAACAGCTCTCATCATTCATTAAAAATTTGAAAAAATACTAGAAAAACTCATGTTGAATGATTTTAAAGAAACAATAAAGCTCTTAATGTGAAAACATTTTTGTACTATGACACTGTCTGTTCAAAGCCAACTTCAACATGACCTGAAATTAGAATCTAGCTCTCTGGAGCCCACAGTTTGAACGACTTATCATAATTGGACGTAACTATAAATTTGTCATCTGCTGAAATGTCGACACACATGACTTTTGAATCGCCAGCCAGCTCTTGAAGAGGTGCCCAATTTGGATGGCTCCATATCTACAAAATGACGACATAAAACCAATTCTAGACATATAGCCGAATAGCCTACACAGTTCAGAAAACCATTTTTTTACACAACCACATGAAAGTCTCAAAGGTCAGAACACAAGCCAGGCTAAACAAACACTTAGACTAAAGCTAGTCTTGAGCAGTAACAACCGGAAGACTAATTTGAAGACATTGGATTTCATAACTTTTGACCACAACTCTATAAGCACAGTTGGTTAAGCACTATTGGTTTGGCTTCATGCGTATGAGTCCGCCACTTGTGAGTTTGTTTTCTGCACATTATTTTGCTTACGGGTGGAATTTCTGTTCTTACCGACATTTAACAGCATTCAACTAATCAGTTTAATAATAAAACATCATTTATGCTAAATGTTTAGTATTAAACTGATTGGTTTTCTGAATTGGCACTATTCAAATCTCTAACCATTTGTTGAAGCTTCATTATTAAACAATGGCAATATTTTCTTAAAGAAATACTAATAACTAGCTGTGGTCTGGACAAGAGCGAAGCTGTCTCTCTGAACCGAGATAGCATTCAAACTGGAATCTTGTAGGCATGCAGTGATTAAATAGCACAAAATGATTGATATTTAATTCTTGTAATTATGGTCTATTCCATGCCATATTGTAAATTTCTAATTGCCGTTACACTTGTAAAACTTAGCTATGACAAACTATACAATACCTTTGCTTTGTTGTCATAGGAGGATGAGACTAAGTATTTCCCGGTGTTTGCTGCCAAAAGCAAAAATTAATTTTTTTACATTTTCATCTAAAAAGTTATAGACACTGACTGCTGCTGATGGCAATGTCATTATTGCTACAGTACATAATTTGTTTATTCCATATATACTACAATTTTAACAACTTTATAATAAAAATGATAGAATGAAGAACTTCCACAGAATTTTGCATTAAAGTCAATTAGCAATTGAAGCAGCCTAATATTATTATCTTGTTTGCAAATGCACTTAAAACAAAGAGGTTAAAAATGCGACATAATCATCCTATTATTTTGTACGGTTTTCCAAATTGGATTGCTTACGTTGGAATTTGACTTTAGTGACAAGATTGCTGTGAGCTGGAATTGTGTAGAGGCGTGATCGCATCCGGATGTCCCACAGCATGACAGAATTGTCTGCACTTCCAGTGGCTATGTTGTAACTGGAAAGACAACCAACGTTAATTTAGCACTCCAACTAGAAATACTAAAACTCTTCACTACTTCAGTTGTACAGGCCTCAAAATCTGTGCTAACTTAAAAATGCCCTGCCTTACTGTACACTACAGTCTTGCATGGAAGCACCTTTAGGCACCAATTACTTTGTATATCCATCTCTCACATATTCCATCCCCCTTTGCACACATCTACATTTCAAATGGAGCTCAAAGTCTTTTATTAGGCTACTCTAGTGTTCTTTCGGGGCTACACAAATTCTTGTAGTGCCCAATCCACGTAAAAGAACTCCGATTAGCTCCAATTCCAATGCTTGTGATCTGCTATTGGTGTTCAAGGCACAAGGTGTGCTGAAATAATTATCAACCAACTTCAGACACAGATGTCTGCATAATAGAGTAATGCCTCTTTCTCTGTTTCCCTGACCTCCTTGATAAACGACCTCTTACAGAATTGGTGCACACAGTCGGTCTTTTCGACTCAGATTCTCTTCCTTTCATAAAATGCGTGTAAGTTCATTTCTACTTTACTGCATGGAACCTGTTATAAAAACCAGATCAATCACTAACTACATAAATATTTTAATAATCTATGTGATGACTAACTGAGAACTAGAATTAAGCTGTTTTAAACCGATACCCATTTGGCGAAAAGTCCACTGCAAGGATGCCCTTCAAATGACCTTCAAGGAACATGACGCAACGCCCAGTCCGCAAGTCCCATGCACGACCAAAACCATCCATCCCACTAAAACATAAACAGACCTTCACAAAGATAATTACCACAGCCATTTAGTAAATACACTGGTATTTCCTAAAAAACATTGTCCCAGAAACCATATTTAAAAACTGCTTTAAAACCAAAGTATAATAATTATGGTTAGTTTCCAAGCTGAACTAACAATGTTTGGATTCATGAATTGTATTATAAATGTATCATACTTGTAATATAAGCAACTGTGATCTCCATGTCTAGTCTACTAAGAATGAAAGTACTGCATTGAAATCATCAGTGCATGATTCTTGATGGCTAAATACTGTGTTCTTGTCAACTAACCCTGTAACTGCCAGTGAGCCATCTGTCTGAAATGCGATGTCATAGACCGGTTTGCTGTGTCCTTCCTGATGCAGGATTTCCTGTGTTGCTTCGAGGTCCCACAAACGCCAAGAATTGTCAAAGCTGTTCAAATTAAAAATAACATCAACTTAAATTGATTTAAGAAAACTCATAAAGTCATGTACTGAACTACAAAGCATTTACCTTTCACAATCAAGTCTGAACTTTTGAACAGAATTTAACCAAAAGCAGCATTGGTTTGACAAGCAGCATTGGTTTCCCAGCCATTTTCTTATGTCTTGCAGTCTTATCTGCTGAATATTGACCAGACTATGGTTTGGTTTTGATGTGCTATCGATAGATATCATGTCCGTTAGACACAGGAGCAAAATAAGTTGCTACTTGCAATTAATCTTGTTGTTAAAGTGTCAAGGGAAACATTAAAAAATTTTTTTCAGAAAACTGAAAGCTAAGAGCTGAATGACCACTAACAGGCCTTATTCTGCACAGCTGTAAAGACACATGTATTATATATATATGTATGTATGTATATATATATATATATATATATATACGTCTATGCTTTTTATTGCTGCAACTTAACCTGTAGACTCTACATAAAAAACCTTTCATAAATATCCTTGTGAGAGAGGACAAAACAAGCTTTCTATTGCTTTGTGTCTCTCTTTCCCATAAAACTGCAATGCTCACAAGTTACGGGTGAATTAGACTAACCAGCAGGTGCCCAGGAATCTTCCAGATGGATGGTAAGCCACTCTTGACACACGATATGGTTCATGTCCTTCTATCGTTGCAACTGGTTCCTCGCTACAATAACAAATCAACTATAATACACATCCTTACCAGACACTAGACAAATCCTAAGACTAAAGACAATATTAATTAAAACACAATAATAATACAAACACATGACAAATTATAAGGAATATAATGTTACAAATATATTTGTAACA
This sequence comes from Bimastos eiseni, assembly GCA_959347315.1. Classification (NCBI taxonomy): domain Eukaryota; kingdom Metazoa; phylum Annelida; class Clitellata; order Crassiclitellata; family Lumbricidae; genus Bimastos; species Bimastos eiseni. The sequence continues at coordinate 12,597,341 of OY365806.1, read as the reverse complement.
TTAACTACATTAACATTAACTACAACCGAACAGCTTAGTATTTTCTTACAATAAAGTGTAGAACCGGTTGCACCATTAGTTGATATTTAGTGCACTGAATTGTGGCACTACAGTACATAGTTGTAGGAAAATGTGTGAATAAATACATAAAACTCGTTATGCAGAACAACTAACCATGTTGCAGTCAATGAGAAGCCAGTTCACTCATCTCAAAATATGCAGAAATGCACATTTATGTCATATGGACATGAAAATGCAAGCACAATAGTCACATACTAACATTACCACAAATGCAATCAGTCTTTATTTTCGCCTATTAATCGACAACTCGTATAATTGACAGATTCAGGTTTCTGATATATATATAAGAAACTAGAATTGTGGAATGTTAACCTTTCGAGACTCCAGAGCTTAACGCAACCCAAGCGATCACATGAAGCCAGACAGCATGCAGAATTGCTGAGACCACGGGTGGCCTCTGGGTGAAACACGATGCAACCAACTTCACCGAAGTGACCTAAAGACCAGCAGACAGTTTGAAATAAGCCTGGCCAACACTTACTTAAATAATTAAAAACTGATGCAGTTTGATTGATACTCCTTTTTAGTCTACATAAACAACTTATAATGAATAAACTAACAAGATAATCGTATATAAATAGATTATGAATGGCAACCAACACCAAATACACCCCACTTCTGTTATCCCTTGAAACCATGTAAAGCATATGCATTAGCTATTTCTTACATTCTTAATAACAATCTGCCACCACGCAAACCATAATTACGTATCCTTCAGTTTCGCAAAACTGCACTGGTCTAAACTTGTGCAGTTTAAGACAGCCTTAGCAGTTTCTTAAGATTATCCTGGAAAATGTATGTACAAAGAAGAGTTCACCTCTTAATGTAGCAACTTCTTGACAATCTGGAACTGACCAGATTTTACAAGTTCCACTCCTGAACACAAGCAACAACAGTCCTTATCATCCAATGAAAGAGCTGAATATGCTGGAACAATTGAATGCAACAAGTGCTAATCTAGGAAGAACATCTATAGAAAAACAACAGAAGCACTGAAGATTGAAGAAATGCAATTATCAAATTGAAGCAACAAAACATTTAGTCCAGGAAATCTAGCTCAAAAATAGGGTCAACCCAAATTGCTTCAGAAGCATTTTGAACGGTTTCCTGCTCAGAATTCATTGCTGAACAACAAACTGAAAATCCCACAAAAGCAGACCATTGGGTCACCCTCAAAAATGGACTTTTAAAGGTCAAAAGGTCAACATAGAAGGAAATGGCCATTACTCAGCCAAATATTGTTATATTTTGGTAATTCTTTTTCTGTTAGCTCAGGTCATCAAGGGCTTCATTCGGAAAGACCATGGAGCCTCTCTCGACGATCAGCAGGACCCTCTCCAAACAAACCTATGCATATTTATAGATCCATACATATTCATATTTATTGGTGTTCGATAAACTTATGTAAATGTGTCTGCATAGTGTGTATTGGATCAATTCTTATTTATATTGATTACCTTTTGAGAATCTGTCAATCTATGTTGTCTAGGTCAAACTGTATTTTGCCTGGACTAATTCGATCATGTTACTTTGAAGAAAATATGAACAATGACTGCTAAGCATCAACTATGAAAATAAGTAACAAATATCACTTTTTAACACTGCAAAGCATCTGTTCAGACTAACATCCATTGAAACAGATGAAAGTGAACAGATTAATGATGTAAAGTAGTCAAGCATTTACATAGCTCCCTTCTCAGCTCTGGCCTATAATGCACTACAAGACCAAATCTTACTACATTGTTCCTAATACATAAATAAAATGAATGATGAGAGGTGTATGAAACAAGGTTCAACATAATTATTTCTAATAAAAGTTGCAAGAAAAGACAACAACCATAAAACTCATACCATGATGCTGTGGCTAATAATTGGCTGTTTGGACTGAACTCACAGAATGATACCGGCCGCGTCTCCATGATTTGACTGAACACAAGTGATGTAGACTAATGAAAAAGAAAACAAACAGTTTAATTGCAGATCCCTTTAAGGACTTATTGTTTCCTAGGATTAGGAAATGTATGCAGTTAAATGAAGCATGTGAAACGCAAACACTCTGTTGGTGACTCAAAGCAAAAATTTTAAAAAGTAAAAATTTATAAGAAAAATATCCAACATTGATATTACAAAGATCTATAGTTTCTTCAAAATCTCATAACCAATTTATAAGTGTTAGCCAAAAAGGTCTGACCTAGGATCCAATCAACAGCTAGGCAAGTCAGTGTAATGAACCACTTGTGGTACTCATTGCATTACATATAAACACAACAGATGTTCACAAGTTAAACAACTAAAAATCCCACAGATCAATCAATAGGATGTTTCAATGTATGTAACATGAACGTATATTTCTACCAGAATGCATTTAAACAGCAGATTTCAGACCATACCCGTATCTTTTTATAGAGGTCCTGTTGCCTTGCATTTGCCAAAGCAGTTGGAACAGTCTTCTCAGCCTTTGCCTGCTGAACTCGTAGCTGTGCCCTGAAATTTAATAATTACTTTCTGATGTAAAAATATTCTTTATTGTTGTAGGGAGAGGGTTGAATAGTAATACGCTGGAACAAACATCAGAAGGACGTGGGTTCGATACCAGCAAGCCCCATAAGGTTGATTAACACTTCCATTCGCTAGGCGGCATTGGCAAAATAATCAGTAGTACATATGTGCACCTTGCACACCGCCATACAGTTAAATTCGAATGCCGTTAAACTAGTCGTAACCTGTAACTACTATGTCATGTAATCATATTACAGTTTGTCAGTTTGAATTAATAAACAAAATTATATATATCATATTACACATTAGGCTGTTTATCTAGACCATTTAATTAATGCATATTTGCCTTCATTGCATTTAAATGGTTGAAGCAGTGTTCCTACTGCAGACTAGATGCCCGAATGAAGATGCATCCAAGCTGTGCCAACTCAACAAATTCTTTATTCTCCAGGAAGTGATAAATATTCGGATCATTCCTGCTTCAGATTTCTCAGGTTCAGGTACATAAATATTCCAGTAGTTGAAACAGTGACCGAAATGTAACTCTGAAATAAAAGTACCGCTCCTGAAATATGAGCACTAGCAGCACCATCCTCAATACCTGCATGTGTACATGTGCAGCACAGAGGAAAAATGACATGAAAATCACTTAGCACACCTTCACTCTGAACGCTCAGAGAAACAACAAACCTCGCAAGAGAATATTTGGCAATCCACATGCGAGCGTCTTTCAAGGCGTCAGGGCCCTCGTGATACCAGGTCACATTTTCACCCTGAAAACATCACCACTTTAACTTAAAGAAATTGAAAACTCTAGCCATTATAATTTGGTTAGTCTTTACTATCACCGTCATCACAAAGACAAACTGACTGTCCTGTAAGCAGAGCCTGAAATTCATGCAAAGCAATAATTAAGAAAGTGATGAATGGCAAAGGGTTTATCACTAAACTTCTATTCATATGCATCCATTAAATTTCAACCAGGCTTCTCCAACAGATCATTTTGCGATTCTTTTACTGCACTTTAAGCTTTGTACATCGTGACTACATCATACTAGGTATAACCAGATTATAAATTGCATCTAGATAAGATAGTTTCTTGATATGGAAAAGACAGTCAAGGGTTTATCAAACAGATGTGTCATAACCTAATGATCACAGAGAACAATTTGAACAGTACCTCTTCCTTCTTGTGAAACTCTTTTGTCTCCTCTGTTTTTCTCTTGAATGCATCTTCTCCAATGCGCGCCAGCAGCTGCCGAAGCCTCTCTCGACGATCAGCAGGACCCTCTCCAAACAAACCTATGCATATTCATAGAACTATACATATTCATATTTATCGGTGTTCAATAAACTTATTCAAATGTCTCTGCATAGTATGTCTTTTGGGTCATTTCCTATTTATATTTATTACCTTTTAAGAATCTATCAATCAATATAGTTGTAACTAAAATGATCACATGATCCACACAGTTCCCTCCAAAGTTGTACATTGACTTCAATCTCTTATTAGCAAACGTCTGAGTATGAAGTCCTCCATTGTGCACATGTACATTCTCATATTTCTATCAGTAACAGTGGGTCAACAAAATAGCTTTAACTTCAATCTCAGCAGTTTATAAATAATTCATTGAATACAGTTACTTGTTAAAGTTTTTGCCCATCTTGTAGCAAGTATCTAGTCAGTAGTGAAATGGTAAAGAATTCCTTTGCAAGGCACAAACAGAACTTCTAAAAAGAAACAGTTCCTACCATACAACCAATAGATCTTCCTAAAGATAGCATGGTCAAATAAAACAAAGACAGTACATTAATGCCTTTTACATTATCTAGTTTTTTCACCCATTAGATGATGACTGCTTCACTAAATGAGCTAAATATAAACTTTAAGAACATACATATTGGCTCCTGAAGTTGTCGAAGCTGAATCTTTACTTCAACGTCATCTGTGGAAACGTGGATTTGTCTTGCCTGATCAGGAAAAAACAAAATAATTTTAAAACAGGTGCAACGAGAAATAGGTTGGTTAGTCATGAGCTACAGTAAAGTAACATAATGTAATCTAATGGGGCACTTATATAGCACCACTCAAATCAGAGGCGCTCACGACTTAACACAAAGCTAAACAGAAAAAAGAAAGTCTTTAAGCGCTTTCAGAAGGCAGCAGGGGAGAGAGCGAGCAGCTACTTCCGAAGAGAAAATAGGAAGCTGTTGTTCCAGCTGGTAGTACCCACATCGGCACAGCTCCTAAATTGGGCCATGGAAGAGCGCATGCGAGGAACCACCAGAAGTCCGCAAGCAGAGGAATGAAGGGAGACCTGGTGTGGAACAGAGGAGACCCTAGCGCAGAGAGCTTGAAGGCAGGCGGGGCAGACCCAAAGAGACAGTTACGCATCGACGCAAGGGTCTTGAAACGAATGTGTTGAGGTGCAGGGAGCCAGTGAAGGGAATCATGAATGAAGGAAGAGATGTGAAAAATTTTTGGAATTCCATCAATTAGTCGGGCAGCTACATTAAGAATGAACTGGAGCTTAGAGAAGATGTTACAATTGGTATGGAAAGTAGGGAACCATCTGTTTTAGACATGCACACGTGAAAGACACACCTTCTTCCTTCTTTCAAATTCTTCTAATCTCTCTAGGCGTGCTTCATTTTCAGTATCCTCCATCTCCATAGTCTCACCTACAATCAGTTTAAAACAACAGTCAGCTGACATTCAGGTATATTGAATAATCATATATAAGAGAAATTTTTTTAAATTCACTCGCCTTAAGTGATTTCAGCATAATTTCCTTTTACTGGCATAACAGAATATAAAAACTACGCCAAATCATATTTCTTGGAAATTCTTTTGACCCAAAGACATCATTACCTTCAGAAGCATTAATGTTTCCAGCTGAAGTACTGTTCTCATCCTCTGGCAGGCGTTGGCGCTCCTGCTCCTCCAAACTTCCATAATGTATAGTTCTGTTTCGACGAGTATATGGCACTTCTTCATCATCTGACATTTTTTTTCTCAATGAACTAGAAAACACAATGCAAAATCAGTCAGATTTTCAGTTGCCTAAATTTTCCTTTTTTGCACATGTATAGGTAATGTTCCTAACTCTGCATCAAAACAGCACAGCTGTAATTCACAATGAAAGTTGCGTCGCACGCTACATCAGCAAATCCATTCTGAGAGTAAATCTGCCATAGACGATATATGACACAATTCTGGGTATTCACAGTTCTTGCATTTCGTATGATTTAAAACTTACACTATATAAACTTTAAAGAGTCGGCATTAGTGCATAATCGAGTGAGCGATAATAACAGAAAACAACCTGAAAGAGCAGATATAGCCAAAATTAGATTTAATTAATAAAACAACCGCCTAGCGTATATGACAATAAGCCTAAGTTTTAAAATGACCCAAAACCAATAATAGAGTTAGATATTTACTTTATATAACACAAACAGAATTTTATTGAACGAAAAAAAGACTTCTTATATAAACACGGTGAAACACATAGATATAATGACACATATACATGGCCGTAGATATTATTGATGATCAAAACGCTGTCAGAAGTTTAGTTAGGCCTACAGGCTTGCAGCACACTACAACAGGGCTGCAAACATGTTCGTTTTTTGGTTATTTGCTTCTACAACAACAACAAATTCAATTTTGTGTTGACCTAATTAATTTTAGAGTGTTGCGAAGTTAGTTGATATTGAAAATGAATAGGTCTGCGGAAATGTAGATTACCAAAGCGACATCAGCACAGAGTATTTGAACAGCTTGCTTGAAAGCTGCTTCAAATACACTTCCATTGACCCAAGCGATTTCGTGTAAAATTCCCTATAAAGACCAGTCCATATATTACGTACCCAAAAAAATCGGATTTTCGGACCCCATCTCCTCTGTTGCACCGCGTAGGCCTACATTTCGTGGACCCTCCCCCATGTATACGTAAATTTGAGCTCAACCACCCCCCCCCCCTCATTGTAAAGGTATTTAATAGCTAAAAACACCTATAAGACATTGATTTATTTGGCTATTTATTTTTGTTAAGCATCATATATAGCTTATAAAGTTGTTGATAGATATGAAGAATTAAAACACTAACAAAACTTGCATATGAAACCGTTTTAATGCTAAATAAAATTAATTAGGGAGGAATATAGTCTGTGATTAGGTTTACAGTTCAGATTTCCATATTTTGTATTGTGGACGTCATAATTAGACAATTATATAATTATGCGTACGTATATATTTTCGGGACCCCTCCCCCACCATACGCACCCATAAGCAAAATGGCGAAAATTTGAAACCCCTCCCCTCGCTGCGTGCGTGCGTGCGTAATATGTGAACGGCCTCTGCTTGTGACGATCATAAAATGTTCGTATTGTGACGATCATAGTACAATGTTCGTACAAGGATTACTTTACATTACCGGGTTTAGCTATTGCCTACATCGTATATGTATATATATTTCTATGTCTATCTAATATATATATATATATATATATATATATAGTTGGGAACACGTGCATAACCTGCCCTATAGTTTACCGTGGTGGCCTATACCAGTGCTTGTATGAATGTGGGATTGTCTCATTGGAATCCTTTTCTTTGGATCTCTTTTTCTCATGCTCTGTGCAATGGAGGGTAAAGTTTAAATAGGAGTGTCTTTAACTAGAAGTGCCCTTCTCTACAAATAGAAGGAACACATTATTTTAAGAGAGTTCTGACAGTCATTCTTGTTTTGGAAGGTCGTGAGCGTTCAGCCCGTTGCTGATTTTCTGCGTGTGACTGCCTGAATCTCAGTTGTTAGTCATTAAGCGAGAAAGGGACTTTCCCTGTTTAATGTATGCCGTTCTCTCGCGGTTCTGTTTCCTTCGAGGACAACCGTGTTGATGTTGTGCCTGTCTTACCTGCGTATCGACCGTCAGCAGTTTCTTGACTTCCGACACGGCTTTGCTGTCTTCTTGGCTGACGAAGGTTATGTATAACTTGTGAATAAATGATTAAATTGAAATTTTTATCGTATCCCTAGAACCTTAATCATTTTCTCAGTTATAGGATTCAACATAATATATCTATATATATATTTGTATAGCTCAATGGACGATGGTGATGCAATAGGAAATGCGTAGGAGGCCAATTTTCAATAACCATTACTCAGGTAGTAACTTATCTGGGAATATTTCCAGCCTTCATAAGGTTGATAAAGACATGGGCTCTGCGCGTGTATCTCTGACAAGGCGTAGCTATAAGTACTTTGGCACGGCATAAGGAAGGGTATAGAGCCTTTCCCACTCGTGGCAAGTGACGTAATGAGACCATCTTTTTTATAAGCTGGTGACAATTATAGGGCAATGTCGATCAGTCAGATAACATCTGAATAAGGCTGTTGTCCGTGTGAAGGAAGAATTGTGATCTGGAACTGTATATATAGTCATATGAGAGTTAAACCATTGACTGGAGTTGTCTTTTAGTAGATCAGTTCTTAGTAGATCAGTTTGGCATAGTAAGTCGATGTAGGCCCAAGTCGCCATAAGCTACTAGACTGGTGGTTACGAGTGAAGAAACAAAGTAGGGTGAATTATTGCTGTTTATTACCCATACCAGTAAATTCCTTATTTTATATAAGCGCCATTGTTCGAGTACTTGAATGGTGGTATTCTGTAGTTATTATTAATTTTAATTATTGTTCTTCTTATCATTATGTCTAATGTTGCTGCTAGATGATTATCTTTGCTAAACTGTGCTAAATAACATTGTTTTTAATTGTTAGATTAGTTGATCTGATTCATACGTAGTTGCTTAATACACCAACAAATTTCGGAATTCTGTGTTTTAGGAAATTTAGACGACCTTTATGTGGAGATATATGGACAGAGGTTGAACGAGGAATTAAGTGAGACTGCTAAGTAACATTTCATCTGTCAGAAGTAGTACCTTTACGGTTCTAGAATAAATATTGGAATGTTCTAATAGTTTGACTATGACACCGAAAGAAGTGAGCGAAAGGTTGGTTAGTTTAACACAAGACAGGAAACCAACTTAATTAAGTAATCTCTCGCAGAGACTAAGTAATATTGAAGTTTCTTATTTCTCTCCTTTGTGCACCTGTAAGGGTGTGGAAGGTCTAGAACCTATGCATGGGAAGGAGAGTCGAACCATATAGTGGCCATGATTCAAAATAAGCTTAGCCTAGCCATAGACCATTGGCCGCACGAACCACTACTATGTCTTTCTATGATTTAGACTTCTTTCTGTTGCCTTCTGCCACTGCTGATCTTCAACATCGCCGAACCCTCCAGAGCACCGATAGGCCCCTTAGGGAGCCAGACTCGCAGCAGGAGGGAGGACGGTACATAAATAGCGGTAGCGAATGCAGATTAGACACTACAGGCAGCTCTGCCTATCTGTTATGTGATCTGTCAATAGGCGAGCGCTCGTATACATGCCGGGAATAAATAGGCGCAGTATAAATCAATGTAAACATAATAAGATATAACACTTGTTTTAATTGATACATTTAAAATGTCATTTTGAGAAACAGAGTAATGTAAGATAGCCTAATCAGCCTAATTAGACGACATAGGTTACATCTTTCATTAAAAAAATTTAAAACTTCGATAGGACTAAGAACACAGGGTAATCTAATTCTACTCAAATTGTTATATAGTCTTGGCTATACTTGCTCAGAGCCGTCTGAATATGATCTGAGGTATCTGACCGGTCTGGACTGATGTACCATTGGTCGACTTGTTTGACGAATAGAATCGAAATTTGACGCCGTCACAATACACCGTTCTCTGTCCTCCGACGCCAAAGTACGTCACTGGACCCTTCATAGTGACTGAGATGGTATGCAGTTGGTTCGCCCTTGCTACAGCTGACTTCTGAAAGTAGACTGCGTTCTTCGTCGCGTCATCTCCGTCAGAAGCAAGTTTAGACCCCGTCATCTGAATGAGGAGCTCAGACGAGGTTTCCTTGGCATTGACGCTTGTGATCTCGATGCTGACGTCATGCACGCCCTTTACCTTGGCGCCGTAAAGAATGACGCCTAACATCTCGACGTCACAATCGGCCGTGAAGGAGACGGCGTCCGTCAGTCCTCCACAAGCCCAACTAGCCGCACTGTATCCGATCACCCAAAATCGAGTGCAGATCCGAGACCGAGAGCCCCTATCGAACCGCAGACAGCCGCGATTCTCGCTCGCTGGGCCTGCTTCGTCACGTGTCAGGATCTGATGATAAAGATCAGACTTCTCTTCGCAGGACAGAACGCGTCGCTTTCCGACGACTCGAGCAAATTCGAAGGCATCCATGTTGGGAAAACGGATCCGGTGAATGATGTCGCCCATAGTCATGCGAATCTCGTCATCGCCTGGTTCTGATTCATCATCATCATCGTGATGACCTGCGCGACCTTTGTGTATCTTATCTTTAGCCCATTGCACACACGCTTCGTACAGTGTGACCTCGCTGTCCAGACAAAGGTAGTCGTACTCGGCTATCTTTGTGACGGCGGCGGCTGAAAGAGATCGAAAAGACTCATGTTCGCAGATCATCTGACAGTGAAGACCAATGAAGTCCAAACACGCTCTCGTTAACGTCGTTTCGTCGAATAGAAGACCGAGGTCGAAAATGAGACAGGCGGTTCCCGGATTGATGTTGGAGAGAAGGAACTCTGTACAGATGATCGACAGCTCCGTCAGCATGTATTTCTTGGAAGCATAGAGCAGAGACGAGACATTCGACAGAGTAATCTCAGCTCTTTCGCAATAGACGAACCTTAGAAATTGCAGAGCATAACAATTTATCAATGAAAATGGCAATTGGTGAAAAATAACATATTTAGCGCCTTTGTCTGTCCAGAATCACTAAACCACAGACATTCTTAGTTAGTCGAATAAAATATTACAATAAAGGTCCGATACGGACTGATAAGCATAACTAGTAGTTCACATGCGTGGCATGGTGGCCGATTGGTTAGAGCGGTCGGCCTGTAACGCTCAGTGTGCGCTGAGTGATCGGGTTCGACTCTTGTCCGAGGCGTCACTGGTAAGGACCTCGAGCTAGTCCTTCGCACACAATTGCTCTGCATTACAATTGCAGTTGGTACGTCCAAGCGTGTGTGCACTTCTGAACTAAACTGTAAGACGGGCGATATCTTCACACACTTCAGTCTTTATCGTATTCGTACTCTCCAAGAATTCTAAAGCGTCACTGGATGATCAAGCTAAGGACACCAGATTATTGATGAGTTAAGTTATAGTTAATGCTATTGCAGGTGAAATAAAATCTAAATCTTTATCGTTATCGCGTTTCTGGTGTGTCTATACCTGAGAGCTTCGTTGAAGGCATCAGCTTCCACGTCGATGATGCGAATCTTCTTCTGGTTGTCGACTGTGGATCCGGATGTTTCTGTGAATCTACCACTGAACATCGCTTCAAAGACTGGACTGCGCGATATAAGCACATACTTATGGGCGAGGACTTCAACCAGCGGTTGGTCCGGAAGACCAACCTCAAAGCAAACGTCCGTTGCAACTTTGTTCTCAAACATATAGGCATTGCTCTGGGTAACTGATCTCCCAATCTGCCAATGATCGACCATACGTATTGTTTGTTGTTCCATTATGAGGAATATCGCAAAACGATCGGCCTACAAAATATTCAATTGAATTCATGTAAATTGCAGCCATTGAAAGCAAAATGAAATGGGCAACAATTAGTTTTCATCAATAAAATAACGAAGTTTAACTAATTGCATGACTATGTAAGTAAGTAAGTATGCACTTTATTGAACCGCTTGCAAACGCATTGCGGGCACATCATAATATGGACGTTCAAAAAATGCAAGCCTACACACAAAATAATCATAATCAATTACACAGCAGACCTGCTCAAGAGTAGCAAGAGTAAACAATGTATACACTCATAAAATAATCATAACTAGCAATTATACAACATACATCCTATGAGTAGCTAGAGTAAATAGAAATCAAATTAATAATAGGCCTAATTACACTCACAATAGGAGTAGAGCATTCGGGTGATAAAACCACACCTAGTTAGTGCGTCAGCGCACGGGATCTCTCGATTGTGCGTTCGAGGACGGAGTGAATGGGCAACATTCTTTAAAGGTGGTAAAAGACAACTTAGAACATGGCAAGGGTTGCGTAGTTCAAAAGTCACGGTATGTATGATGTCCGTGTACATGTCCTGCATGAAATCTCGTTTGCAAGTAGGTCTACATAAGCTACGCGTAGACCTAATCGTATCAATGGCATGCATATCTTATGAAGCAGCGACCTGTTGTCTTTGTAATGTCAATGTGGTGTCACGCTAAGTGTCAGAGTCAATGTTATATAGTCTGTACAAGTTTGACGTTGAGGCGAAACATGTCTGTTCCGAACGTATCAAGTGCGCAAGTCTCCAAGAAACTTAATAGGCCTAATCCACTTTCGCGCTTAAACCGATTTGCATGTCCCACAAAATGGTCACAGTAAATAGTAGGTCTATTTATAAGCTTGAAAGGAATCATTAAATTATTTTCACGGCAAATTCACGACATCAATTTTGGGGAAATTAACGGCTTCCGAGACTTCGTTAGCTCCTACACGTGAATACATTGGCCTATTGAAAGCGTGCTTCGTTTTATTTTGATAATCGAGCTCGGATTTAGGCCTACGGTCTCTGCACAGGTTCACTAAACCGAGAACGATACTTCGTTTTTGAGCCAATCCGCGCCCTGATTCCAAGACTTTTGAGAACTTCTTAAAGTCAGTTTCCCATCTGGCAACGCAATCTTTTCAACACTAGGCCTCTATATAATGCCGCCAAACCCCTTGTCTTTCTTAAATGGGGACCGATTGGTCTAAGCTTCCCAGTAAACCACGCGACCAAACACGCACGGCCAATGAAGTCGCTACAACGTAGATAGGCTCTATAGTTAAACTTATTGACGAAATTTGGCACAATGCCTGTCAGATCATTTACTCTATAGGTCTAGTGCGCAAGAATCCACACAGCTTAATAGGCCTAGTCAATTTTCGCGCTTAAACCGATTTCATGTTAAACAAAATGGTCGCAATAAAAACAGGTCAATCACCTTGAAGGTGAATATAGTTTTAAATTGGCTCGAATGATTTCAAGCACACTTGCCTCAAAGAAATGTACCTAAATAATGAATTAGAATAGAGAGTCTTGACCCATTAAATACCTCAATTTGTTGTCAAAATGCTCATATATACATAGACATAAATTGTCTAATACAAAGCTCATGCTATACATTCACAACTGAAAATGAGACGATTACCTTAATCGTTGATTCCAAGACTTTTGAGAACTTCTTAAAGTCAGTTTCCCATCTGGCAACGCAATCTTTTCAACACTAGGCCTCTATATAATGCCGCCAAACCCCTTGTCTTTCTTAAATGGGGACCGATTGGTCTAAGCTTCCCAGTAAACCACGCGACCAAACACGCACGGCCAATGAAGTCGCTACAACGTAGATAGGCTCTATAGTTAAACTTATTGACGAAATTTGGCACAATGCCTGTCAGATCATTTACTCTATAGGTCTAGTGCGCAAGAATCCACACAGCTTAATAGGCCTAGTCAATTTTCGCGCTTAAACCGATTTCATGTTAAACAAAATAGTCGCAATAAAAACAGGTCAATCACCTTGAAGGTGAATATAGTTTTAAATTGGCTCGAATGATTTCAAGCACACTTGCCTCAAAGAAATGTACCTAAATAATGAATTAGAATAGAGAGTCTTGACCCATTAAATACCTCAATTTGTTGTCAAAATGCTCATATATACATAGACATAAATTGTCTAATACAAAGCTCATGCTATACATTCACAACTGAAAATGAGACGATTACCTTAATCGTTGATTCCAAGACTTTTGAGAACTTCTTAAAGTCAGTTTCCCATCTGGCAACGCAATCTTTTCAACACTAGGCCTCTATATAATGCCGCCAAACCCCTTGTCTTTCTTAAATGGGGACCGATTGGTCTAAGCTTCCCAGTAAACCACGCGACCAAACACGCACGGCCAATGAAGTCGCTACAACGTAGATAGGCTCTATAGTTAAACTTATTGACGAAATTTGGCACAATGCCTGTCAGATCATTTACTCTATAGGTCTAGTGCGCAAGAATCCACACAGCTTAATAGGCCTAGTCAATTTTCGCGCTTAAACCGATTTCATGTTAAACAAAATAGTCGCAATAAAAACAGGTCAATCACCTTGAAGGTGAATATAGTTTTAAATTGGCTCGAATGATTTCAAGCACACTTGCCTCAAAGAAATGTACCTAAATAATGAATTAGAATAGAGAGTCTTGACCCATTAAATACCTCAATTTGTTGTCAAAATGCTCATATATACATAGACATAAATTGTCTAATACAAAGCTCATGCTATACATTCACAACAGCGCTGAAAATAAAACGATTACGTTAATCGTCTATTGAGAAAGTTAACTTACCTTGAAAATTCAGTTCTCCTATTTCAAGACAATTAAACTCTCACGACGTCAGTAATCCGATTCGATCGGTGTTTGAATGCTCTTCTATTCTTCTCTAGTGGAAGTAATTTAAAGAAAGACAACCAATATGCGACAGGTAAGACTATACAGGTACTTCAGGGCGTTATATAACGCCTTTCTTGATCAATCTGGGTATACGCTCTACAGTGGCTCAGCTGAAGTCGATTTAGACCTAAGAGTAGCTAGAGGCTACTTCCAGCGTTTCTTCAAATTTCTCTTTGAAACTGTCACTGGCTAAATTTACATGTACATTTTATTGTAGTTGATTGGAGAAATTGAAAACTTGCATTGTATTCAAATATCGCAACAGCTATTGTAGAGTTGAAAATTCATTCTTGATATTGGACACCGTTGTTTATGAATAGCTAAATGGTCAAAAGATCGGTTCGTGCGGTTGAACTATTCAGCGAAGATAGACCCATAACCGAACGCACTGCGTAGACCTAAACCCATTGCAATTGTAGAACTCATTGATAGCTTGTTACATTATTGTGCTCCGTAACTTTGTCACGGGATGAAATATTGGTTTTCTAACTCCAAAATCACTAGCCTAGAGTTGACTTACATAACAGAATCCTTTTTTACGTGTCACGATTTATTACCTGCTACACTATGTAGACCTAGTCACTTGCGTATATACTTACTCACTAACTCACAGTACTTTTGTGATTTGGCAAAGTTCTTCAAGCTTAGATAACGACGAATGATATCGCTGTTAAATTATGCTACTACCCAACCTAAGGCAGAACCAATGCATATAGCTTGGAGAAAGATGGAGGGCAACGCTAATCGATAATCCCTGTTGTTTCGGAATTGGTCTACACGCCTAATGTAGATTATAAGCGAATAACACAACGGATCGCAAACTTTTCTAACTGTAGCACACTTGGTAATGCAAATTTATGTCGCTTGTGTTCTTAGTGTAGAATCTCAGTGCATGTATATACGTATGTAGGCTATATCCAGTGACGTCGCGAGGGGGTGCGGGGTGCGCTGACCGCACTGGGTGACACTCTTCTGAGGGATGACACCAAAATGACATAAATAATGACTGTCTTAAAAGCGTTTGTGCGGAATTTCAGCAAACATTCATTAATTTCAAATAAACAATTACTGGTAACCAACATATTTTTGTAACCTTATCTTACGTGCATATGATAATTTACGTAATGCTTTGACTCTATGCTGATACGAATCCACTTTTATTAACCTTTTAATGCGCTGCCGTCAGTGTCGTCATCATAACCCAGTAATGCGCTTTTCCTTCATTTGTTGCTTAAAAGACTGGTTCATTTTGCCGTGGCTGAGCTGGGATCGCATCAAAGTAGATTTCCTGAGGGGGTGCTATATAAATGTTAAGACGAATGAATGATTGATTATATAGGAACCATAGCCTTGCAGCTTAGCTTCGCATGGATTGAATTTTGAATGCAGCAGTTCCGCTCTATCGCCCGATCGCGAGAGTTTTATTGCGCGAGAGCTCCAAATGAGGCTTTGGTTATATAAAAGCGCATCTGATTTGCATATTAAAATTATCACTACTTTCAGCTAATGCGAATGCAAATGACAATTGTCATTATATCGACTGTGTAATTAGAAAAATAAAAACGTCTAGGCATCGGACTATTTTTCAAATTGTGTCCTGGAAATAATCACGCCAGAACGTGAGCCATTTAATTTTTTAGATAAAAAGAAAAATTTCAGCTTTTTATGTTAGATAACAGTTCACGAGTAACATCAAGAGGCCTACAATAATTTTGGGCCAACTAAGTAACTGGTAACCCTAAGGGAGGAGTTCCATGCGGAGTGACACCATGAGCGACCGCACCGGGTGACACAAACCCTAGTGACGCCTCTGGCTATATCTATATATGTGTATATATGCCTGTACGTATGTATATAAATACACTCAAATAGAAACTCCTGGAGCTATAGAAAGGGCTCTGCCAAAACTAATAGGACCTACTCTTCGGTTCTCAATTTGATTCAGTGGTGCAGCAATCTGGAGTGAAATTCCGTAAGAAATTAGAAGAGCACCCTCTGTTTCATCTCTTAAGAAAAAGCTACGCACGTATACATAGGCTATGCTTGGTTGAAAAATAAAAACCTTGGTGAATTGCATCTCATTTATTTGTTTGCTTTCATATTATTCAACTCTGTTTGATTATCTTTTATTTACAAAACTAGTAATCTTAGTTAAGACTCTTGTGCAAGATAACGATTTAATGGGTCGCTATTTGTTATATTTAACTCGGCCACCATACGTGCCTTCTTTATAGAGCGTCCCTGTAGACGGTAGACGTGACTGTGTGGGTGACTGGTTGTTTCGTCGCATCCCTATCATTACAGTTCATTACGTCGTAAATAAATTGATCATTTCAGTAATAATGACCAATTTTAAGAAATTTATTGCTTAGATTAATCGGAGGAGGTTTGTTGCAAATATTAAGTGTTTACAAGACGAAGAGGATATGCGATGTTTCTAAAGTATTGTGGAATGTTGTCAGTGTTGTATATGTTATCACCGATTTAATCTTTTCATCGACCGCTTTGTATTTCTTCTCCTTTCGCTGAGTATGATTTTCAGCGCTGACTCATTAGGCCTCGCGTAGGCAATTCAAATAAACAAACAGCCTGAAACAGGACAGATGGTTACTTAGATGGTTCGTTAGGTGTGCCTATACTTGACCATTCGGTTGTATTTACGAATGCAACAAGGGGTGTGCTCTTTGAAGTCCGCCCTGTCTCTTCAAACGATACTTTATTCTAATCACACATTAGAGCTTTGTATATTAAAACAGATGAATAGGTTACGAATGAAGTGGCTTGTTAGATGTGCATAGCTTTGACCGTTCGAGATTTAATTCTTTCAAATGGGACGTAATGAATTGCGACGATATGACCGTTCCTATCGTTGTCCCTATACATACGGCATACCAAATAGAATCTTTGATCCATTCAAGACCTTTACTTGTGGACGCTATCAGTCAGAATGTGTGTCATGAGTACATAGGATGGCAACATGTCACACTAATCACACATTAGAGCTTTGTATATTAAAACAGATGAATAGATTACGAATGAAGTGGTTTGTTAGATGTGCATAGATTTGACCGTTCGATATTTAATTCTTTCAAATGGGACGTAATGAATTGCGACGATATGACCGTTCCTATCGTTGTCCCTATACATACGGCATACCAAATAGAATCTTTGATCTTAGCTAAAATTAACGCTCCATTGGTCAGGGCGGAGCTGAACAGACAGTTTGGCCCCCTGACAGCGGATGTGCCGGCCCCGTCTGCAACGTGTGTGCGTGTTCACTTGGGCGGACCTGAGAGCAGAGCACACAGGGCTCAACTGCTCACTACCACAGACCTCTGTGGGTACCAGGTCAAAGTGTCCGAGCCACGTGAAGTTGTGAGACACAGAGGCAGATACGTCCAAAAAGTAATTAAGGGCGGATCTATCACCTTAAGTGATGCCGATATTTTTAGCAGCCTGGAGAGTCTGGAAAACCTCCGTGTAGCCAAGGTAGAACGGATCCTTAAGATCCAGAATAAGGTAAAAACCCCGACCACGGCGGTGAAGATTGAACTGGAACCTGGTTCAGTCGCACCTGCCAAACTGCATATTGGATTTCTAAGTTTCAAAATGTATGATTACATACCAGCACCTACACGCTGTTTCTGCTGTCTGTCTTTCGGCCACGTAGCCAAATTTTATAGGAAGAACCAACGATGCGGGATCTGCGCCGGCGACCACAAGCACACCGAGTGTTCGAAGCGCGAGCAGCCGAAGTGTGCAGCCTGCGGCGGCCCCCATCCTGCGATGACTAACAGCTGGTGCGACTTCCGGCCTGCTGGAAGAACTCCATCGTTGTCCCTATCCAGAAGCCACAAAAGCCAGCCTACGACGGAAACTCTTACCGCCCCATCGCACTGACATCCGTCTTGTGCAAACTGATGGAGCGGTTAGTGACCGACAGGCTGACCTGGCACATGGAAACAAATCACCGCTTCAACAAGCACCAGTCGGGCTTCCGCAGACTGCGAAGCTGCCAGGATCACATCGTCCGCCTTCAAGACGACATCCAACGCGCCATTCATTCAAAGCACAGCCTCACTGGCGTCTTCGTAGATTTAGAGAAGGCCTTCGACCTAATGTGGACAGATGGGCTGCTGTCGAAGCTACAGCAGCACAATATCTCCGGTCAAATGTTCAACTGGATCCGGGACTTTCTGACCGACCGACACATCCGTGTCCGCGTCGGCTCAGAGCTGTCCGATCTCTTCCTCATGGAGAACGGATCCCCACAGGGCAGTGTCATCAGCCCTGTGCTCTTCATCATCATGTTGAACGACATACCGGAGCCACAGGACGACGTAAGGCTTTCTCTCTACGCGGACGACAGCGCCATCTGGAGAGCTGGCCCAAACCCGGAAGTGAACCGGCGTCATCTCCAAAACTATCTGGACCAACTGAAAAAGTACTTTGACGGATGGGGCTTCAAGGTGTCGTCAACAAAAACGGTTGCCGTAGAATTTCACCGCTGCGGCACACCTGCAGCCCACCGACCGCTGAAGCTCGGGACCACTCCGTTGACCTACAACAATAACGTCAAGTTCCTGGGGGTGATCTTCGATCGACATCTCACCTGGTGCGACCACATCAGCTACATCGCTGATCGCTGCAAGACGCGCCTCAACCTGATGCGCGCTATTGCGGGCTCGCACTGGGGAGCATCGAAAGACACCCTCCTGATGATATACCGTGCTCTCATCCGCTCCGTCATCGACTACGGCTGAGTCGCCTACGACAGCGCCTCCAGAAACCAGAAAAAGGTGCTTAGTACAATCCAGTACAAGGCACTGAGTATCGCTTCTGGAGCGCTCCGAGGAACGAGTCTGGCTGCACTGCAGGTAGAATGCAGAGAAGTGCCACTCGACCTACGACGCAAACGGTTGATGATGGAGCTCATCACGAAGGTCAACGCGATCCCGAACCACCCGACGCAATCCATCACCAGCGGTCGGAAGCTGAAAAACACCAATGACGACACCGACCCCATCCGCATCAAAACAAGACACATCGACCAAGAGATCGAACCACCAAAAATCAAACCGCTCGCCTGCACCACAACACCACCGTGGCTGCTGCGACCATCCGTGACAGACACCACTCTGACACAGAAGATCGGCGACCTGAACGACCCTCTGAAAAAGAGGGATCTGGTCAAAGATCACATCCGCTCCTACGACGCGCGAATGGCTGTCTACACGGATGGAGCCAAGAACGCAGCAGGTAGGGTGTCGTGCTCATTCTACGTGCCCTCTAGCGGCCACCACGAAAGCTGCCGAATGAGCGACGGCTCATCGGTCCTGGCAGCCGAACTGGAGGCCATAAAGAGGGCTGTGGAATGGGCCGCCAGCGCAGATGCACACCATCTCGTCATCTTCTCCGACTCCCTCGCCGCGATCCAGAGCGTTGAGCGACAGCAGTCCGCTGCCAGACCACAGCAGCTCACGGAACTGCTCCACGTGCTGGACGCATACGCTCAACGCACCCAGTCGACCCCAACCCTGGTCTGGATCCCCGGACATACCGGCATCGAGGGAAACGAGACCGCTGACACCCTCTGCAAGCGAGCGTTACACAATGACATCATCGCCATTCCGACGACGCTCGAGCTCCAGGAAGCTCGAGCGAAGTACAAAGACCACTTCCTCGGGAAGTGGCAAGCGGAATGGACCACCTCCAACACTGGCTCGCACTACCGAGCCCTGGAGCCAAACGTCAGGATGGCCAAACAGTATAACGATCCCAACCGGAGTAAGGAAGTCATCATGACCAGACTCCGGTTGGGCCACTGCATACTAAACCCACAGATGAAGCTGTGGGGCCGCCACCCGACCGGGAACTGCGACGAGTGCGGTGACGTCCAGGAAACCGTGCGCCACTTCCTGCTGGAGTGCCCGGCCCAGCTGGGCCTCCAGGACGAACTCATCCGGATGTGCGCACGGAAAAACTGGCCGTACGAACTGAGCACCGCGCTCGGTGAAACCAGCTGCTTGGACACCATCTACAAGTGGCTGGCAGTTTCTGGTCGGAAGATCTAGGACTACTGTATATAGACAATGAACACTACCATACAATATCATATTACTTATAAAACATTATTGCATATGAAACATTAAAACTAGAAGAGAGACACACATAAAGACACTTATCGACAATGTAAATATGTACTCTGTATAACTGTTCGTGTTTGACGCATATCATCATCGTTATGGATGCGTCGTTAAATAAACTTATATCAAACAAAAAAGAATCTTTGATCCATTCAAGACCTTTACTTGTGGTCGCTATCAGTCACAATGTGTGTCATGAGTACATAGGATTGCAACATAGACTTGTTGATGGTTAATTGTCACGTGGACTGGTAACAAATTAAACGATTTGATTGCTGTGCTTATATAAGAATTTATGCAAGCAGTGGAGCCTTTTGAATTTCCTATAAAATCTCATAATACTTGAATTGACTAACGATTTATTCTTGACAGACATATATATATATATATATATGCCACGTTTATCATCATCGCTATTGAAGTCTATCGGAAGTAAGCCCATACATATCAAATGCTCATTTTATCGTTTCCTGAAATAAAAACGAAGAAATAAAACAGAGCATTTCTCTATTTAATAAAGACTTTGAACTTTTGGCATTGTTAATAATTATATCTAAGAATGTAACCAAGACATGGACATAATCATCTCAGATTACGAGAACGTGGTTAAATAAACCTTACATCAACTGTCAGCAAGCAATTGCACAGGTGTATATGCAGGTATCTACAGCTGGTGATTGGAAAGGCAGGCCATTTGACCCAGGTGACGTCCGAACAAGTTTTACGTTTGTGATTGTCGTGTGTAACGGATATCTGTTGTTTTTATTTACGAGCGACATATAGGCCTATACCTGTAGAGTCCACGCGTCCGAACTTCCTCCAGGGTTTGAACTTTGAACTGCATTTTGGCATCCGAGGCAGTCGAGGCTGCCGCTAACGTTGTCCATCTGGGAAAAACTAAGCCTGCGAAGGGAGTAGGTCGCTAAGAGATATACACCACTGCTGTAATTGTCTTTGCCATTATCGTAATTAACTTAGGATTTACATGTTTCCATACAGCAATATTACCTGAACAACCGCCAACATCACATAACCTCTAATCCCCTACTTAACGAATACAATTCCGATTTTACTTCAAACTATAAGACTGGTAAGATTATTAAAGCTCTGTTTGAAGAATTTACCTCGCGCAGACTACATTTTAGCACATGCGATTAGCTTGTAACGTCACTTGAGCCCAACATTTTAAGGCGTATAGTCTGATTATTACTGCAGCAGCAACAAAAAAGCAATATTGACCGTTAGACTGCTCATTTCTTTGATCATAATTTTTATCAAGCTGTGGTGGCTATAACAAGGCGATCATTAAGTTTGCAACACATGCGACGATTATTAATAACCGTTGTTTTCCTGTGATGGTGAGGATTGAGAAGGGCGCTTTGGACATCTTCACCCAATTCAACTCTCTTCTGAAGATCGGAGGCCGGCTCTGTTCGAAAGAGAAAGCGATTAGACTTCTGAAAGGTCCTTTTCTCTCAGGTCGTCGATCGGCGAATCCAATAGGCAAGGTCTTGTTCACGTAGGGCCCGTGCGACACTTGTAGGAAGGCCATCGGTCCATCAAACTCCATTTTCCACGATGTTCCATCGTCATAGACCAATATTCCGCTTCCCAGAATACCAAATGAGAAATGTAAGTTGCAGTCTGAACTGTTGTAGGTGACCGAGAAATTCCCGAATAGAGGATGTCCGTAGATCCCAGTGTATAGGTCGAAGTGTGCTTCAAGCCACTGTTTGTAGTGTCTGTTCTCGTTCATTCCATCGGACTTTATTTCATCGGATTTAATCGACATGAGCCATTCTCTGGGGCTGACCAGTTTTCGATTGCTGTCTGTCTTAGCGACTGTAGATATCTCGATGTTTCTAATTTTCGGTCGTGAGATTCTTGACGACCAAGGCTTCGGAAAAGTACAGGCCGTCGAATCGTTCAACCAACTCGTGAAATTTAACAAGGCGTCCGTGATGATGTAGTGAACTACTTGATGTATTTCGGTCGTGAGGTAAGCTGGGCCATTGCAGGCACTGAATATACCCAGCTTCGCTCCTCGATGAATCGTCAACCGTGTTTCGTAGGCAAGAAGCCTTCCCGTATGCATGACCTTTGGGTATCCTGAAACCTCCAACCACCATCCATACATGTTACCTCTGCAAACTAAAGTATGTCACCATATTTATATTCACCTGTGTTTTATAAATCATTATTTAAAACAATAATAATCATTGTTATTATTATAAAGGATAAAAATTATTACTTGCAATCCGGAGGAATCACAATAATGCACCTCAGGAAAAATAATAAAAAGGAACATCTGTAGTAGAGACTGTTTAAGGAGGGCATTTGTTCAAATCAGAGTTGTATTGGAGTAGGCCTATATGATCATATGACAGCCTCAGTCCACAGTTATCGATCAAGTAATAAATCGCAGTAAAATGTCAAGTAGGAAATTGCAGTAAAATATTTATCTTGTGCAGAGTGCGGTTAGCATGTTAAATAAACATGACGATTGGAATCGAAATTTGACCCCGTCAACAAAACACCGTGTCCATTGTCTGCCGATGTCAAAGTAGGCCTATACTTCAATGTGACGCCTATGATGAATATTATTCGCCTAACAAGACTGAAAATGTTCAGAAAAATTCATGTTCGATGCATAAGAATAGTCGGGCGTTTAATCTCGAGAGCAAATTGAAGAATTCAACTGGAAGACATACCTCGATAGTATCCGAGTATGAATCCAAGGCCATAAGAATGTTCTGAATCGAGTACTGGGAAATAGTCGTTGTTGATGGGTATTCTGCTTTTTGGCATCGGAATCTGT
Organism: Bimastos eiseni; assembly: GCA_959347315.1. Lineage (NCBI taxonomy): Eukaryota > Metazoa > Annelida > Clitellata > Crassiclitellata > Lumbricidae > Bimastos > Bimastos eiseni. The sequence continues at coordinate 12,574,185 of OY365806.1, read as the reverse complement.
GCGTTGAACATCCGCTCCAGTAAGTCTTCCAGAATGAGCTGCCTCCCACGCTTGTCTTTTCCTCGATTCAGATGGAAAAGCATCCATTTCTTCATGTCGGCTGCTGTTGAGATTATTCCACCCGCGGGACCCAGAGTAACAATGCATCTGGTTGACAACAATAGAGATTTCTGTTTACAAGAACATTTATCATGATATCGATCGGCACATAGAGCAAGGCGCTATAATAAATGTCTATATACATTATACATACATACATACATTTATACATATACACATACATACATACATACATACATACATACATATACACATACATACATTTATACATACATACATACATACATGCATACGTACATACATATACACATACATACATACATACATGCATACGTACATACATATACACATACATACATACATGCATGCATACATACATGCATGCATACGTACATATGTACATACATGCATACGTACATACATGCATACGTACATACATGCATACAGGTATAAGCTTACTTTAGTGTGACGGCGTTAAGATGGTGGAGCGTTTTGTCTGTTTCGTTGACGTAGTACATGACAGCCAGGTCCTTGATCTGGCGCCGGAAGTTGTCCTTCGTCAGTAGAACTGTGTCATTCATCTCGAGTGGTTCGAAGATGCGTTCCTTGAGAAGTGTCTCGAAGCTTCCGTTGCCAATCGCCTCAGCCATGCATCCAGCCAGAACGAACATCTGATTGTTGTACTCGAACTGATTGCGAAACGCGTTGAACGACGTCGAGTTAATGTAACGAAACCGACTGTTAAAAGGAAAGGACAGAACTAGTCAATGGAAGTTACTTAGTTAGTAGGTTAGTCAGTTTGTTAGTTGGTTATGTTAGTGGGCCGGTAAGTAAACAATCAATCAGGTAGCCTTGTTAATTGATTAAGTTAGTAAGTGATTGAGTACGTTAGGGATTACGCTAGTACAATGTATGCTCGTGAGCAAGCATGTAAGTGATTCAGTAGTTAAGCAGTTAAGTAAGTAGTAATTTAACAAGTAAATAACAAGTAGTTTATATATATAATATATATAGTATATATATATATCGATCTGTGAATGGCATGCACGGATTGAACGCCCCATACACGAAGCATGGAAACACTTGACAAGAGTACAGTAGACAAGAGTTACAGTATTATAACTGGAATAAAACATGGATAACACTTGGAGTTTTTCACAAATCACCTGAGACTTTCGGAGTTGTGGTCATTTAATCGTATATATGTATTTAAGACCAGGGCTGTTAACTATACCGGAAAAAAGTATTGCGATACCAATACCAATACTTCATCAACATAAGTATTGCAATAGCAATACCAATACTTTTTCTTAAGAGTATTGCAATACCATTACCAATACTTTCACCAATACTTTTTGACGAGCAAGTTTCCTGTTTATTCACAGAAAACATGCGCTAAAGAAAAAGAAGTATAATTACACTATTATTTTTACATAAAAACATTCAGTAAACTAGAATTACAATTATTATTTTCACAAGTCAAAGATCTGTATAATTACAATAATATTTCTCACTTAAAAAATCAGAATAACTACAATTATTATAAAAATTGTTATTTTCAAAAATACTCAAGCGTGCTACACGATGACCTATCGGTAATGCGCTTGCTCGCCTAGCATGCGGTTGCGAGTTCGATTCCGTGTAACGACCCTTGGGCAAGTTGTATGCGAACACATGCCTCTGTCACCAAGCAGTAAGCTGGGAAGTAAACGGCAAGTCCTACAATATCACTGGCCCCGTGTCCAGGATCTTGCGATTCATCCATTGCCGGCTAAAGGGCCTAGGAAAAGAAGATGAGCACCTTTCCAACGTTCCGTATGGAATATGGGCTGACTGTACTACTCAATGATGTGGGTAGAGGGGGAAACACTATATCCGATCGTTTCCCTATTTATAGATTCTTTATATTCTGTGACGAACTCTCACCCTGACCTAGATTTCTGGGGCCTAACCTATCTTGGGTCGACTGCAGGCAGGGGTCCATGTGCCAGGAGGCCGATGGTCAAGCGGGGACTCATGACGCTTCCATGACAAGAGAGAGAGACAGACAGACAGACAGAGAATGAGAGAAAGAGAGAGAATAAGAGAGAGAGAGAGAGAGAGAGAGATCTCAGTCTACCTGTTTCTCTCTCTCGTTCACATCCCTCATCTGTCTTTCTGCTTTGCCCAGTCACATCTGCAAGGCTTGAAATCTAGCAGGCATGAAATTATTCAGGTAATATGCCTGCCCCTGCAGTTCTGTGAGGAAGAGACAATATTCTGAGTGCGATGATTTATTACTCACCATTTCTTGATCGCAAAGATTTCAAGTGGAAGAGAAATTATAAAAATTATTATAACGGTGAAAAAAGTATTGGTATCGCGTGTCGATGACTGGCTAAAAAAAGTATCGCGATACACCCTGCGATACTGCAAAAAGATCGCCGATACCAAAGTATCGCGATACTCTATCGCGATATTAACAGCCCTGTTTAAGACTTACATGTATATGACTTAGACTCGCCATAGTAATTTAAGTAATTCGTCAATGTCACCATTTCAGTGGTTTGACGCTGTCTTTACAACTCGGCAACATTTAATCTCATCTCAGATTTGGGCGCAGGTTAATTAGTTCCTTAAAGAATTCAGGCCGATTCTTCACTGAGTTCTTATACAACCCATGAGCGCTATATAAACGTTTGCACAAAAGGTATATGTCAACATCCAAAGAGGCTATTTGTATGTAAGTAAGTATATTCTTTGGCTAATCGTGGCCTTTGTACCTGCAGTATTCTCTGTTTGAGTAATTTTCGCTGAGGCCGAGCATCAAGGCCAGTCTATAGGAGGCCAATCCCATCCGATGCGAAAGGACATCTCGAACGGTTGCCTTCTTCTCGCGAGACTCCATCAGTTGAAAGTCTGGACCCATGATATCAGCCACTGGAGTGTCCCAGCCATTGCGGTACCTATGCCACATTATTGTTATTACTAGAAATATTGTCCAGTAGAAGTAGTTTAAGTTTTTCTCTGTGCTTTCTCACGTGGGAAGAAATGTTATTATAAATTGGATAAACATGATAACATGTGCGAATAAAGAAGCTTAGGCCGATGTGATTGATGTATTCTATGCGGGTGATGCTCAATGACAAACAATAAGCATCTGGTTGAACTAGACACCCGTGCTCACTCACACTTGACCTGTAATCTAGGTTTTGCACCTTCCAGTTAAAAGACAGATATCTTGCACGATGAATACCAATGACTTAAATTACTTACTTATTACTTACTGATACTATTATGTGTACTTAGTATAGCACTTGAAGCTCGAAGTACAAAACAGTAAAATGACATATTGATTCTGACACGGATGATATGTCTCCTGAAGCACTTACAATCCATGCTACGCTATTTATAGTGAGCTATGTCACGGTATGTCGTCATAGTATGTTTTGGTTAATGAAAGTAGAAATTTACGACATGAGGTTCCATATTCGCGATCAAACAATAATGCAAATAAGATGGTGCATATATTAATGTCATTTGTAGACGTCTTGAATCAAATCACGTGTGTATTCACTACGATCGCGTCAGTGTAATCGTGTCAGTAGCCTAGGTCAGAACTGTATGATGCATTGTCGCTGTGTTGTTGACGCTAAGTGTCAGTCAACTTTCGGAATTGTATCATAGTTCCTGCTAGAAAATAATTGTCTATCATTATCAAATGTAGCGCCAAGTTCTTGACTGTAAAATTTTGACGATGATGCGAAATATGTCAGTTCCAAAAGTCGTGTGGCATTAATTTCACAACATTTTGCCAAATCTCAACAATTCGCGGCATTTGAGGAAATTCACGGCAAATGTCGAAAATCACGATATTAGCAGTTTCGTGATTTCGTGATCTTCTATTACACCTATTTAGTTATGTCACATTGTGTTTTTATATTATATTATTATGACATGCTATGACGTGCTGTCACATGACTCTCTACCTCACTTGTTTTCGGTCATAAGCTGCTCAATTGTCTGCTTACTTGCTATCAGTCAGCAACATTCCGAGCAGAGTTGCCGTGAAGGTCTTCGTGACGGAGCCCAACAGAAACCTTGTGTTGACGTCGGCCGTTACATTCCTCTCAACATCGGCCAATCCAAATCCGGTGGACAATACGTCCTGTCCGTTGAAGACGACAGAAACTGCCAAACCAGGGATGCGACGACAGTTCACAACTCTCTGGATGCGCTCGATAATGGAGTTCGGCAGCTTCACGGTTGACTGACTGAGTGCCATGGAGACAGCGCCATAGAGCGTGACGACGAGAGAGACAATTCGAAGGAAGTTGTACCGTCCAATCATCGTCTACCAGTTACGAATCGACGTTTATTATTCCTTCTCAGTGTTATTGTACCTGTGTAAGAGTCCTTTTACTCTTAGCAATAATTTCGAAAGTTATTGAGGACAGTTTCAACGATCTCTCAACGCCTTTATCATACTGATAACTCCTTTGTTAAAGATAATGCTATCGGCGAATTGGCTTATTAGAGTGCACGGAAAGCCGCAGATTAACTATCAGTATAAATCAACACAGACCTTCGATGGTACATATCAATGTAGTCTTGAGTTGACCTTCATCAACGAAATAGGGTAAAGAAACAGTCTCAGTTTGTTACCATTAGGTGCTGAACTGAAAATCGACACAAACAAGGAGCAGTACAGTGTCGAACAAACGCTGTCAGGATCGAAGCAATGCCTGTGCGTGCAGTTATATTTCTACACTTACAAGAACCATGGCTACTAATAGCAGACACAAGAGTATCTGGGTTGTTCAAACGAAAAAATTGGCAACAAAGTGATGTTTTTCTGACAACAAGTAAACATCTGTCCTCTGTTCTGTGGTACACATACAGGAATTTCCGGTCGAGGTTACCATGATTGTGCTAGATTCCCAGACAACTAATGTCATTGCCACACTAGTTTCCAAGTGTACTACGAGTATCGAAAATGCCGTGCGTCACAGTTAATCAATCGACGCCGAAAGCTTATATAAATGTAGAAATCTGATTGACAGAAACCGGTCTCTAGATGTTGATGGGGCATCTCCCAGTCTCCCTCTGGCTGACGGGGGTGTAGTGGCCACTCGGTGCGCCGACAGCTGCAGCCCGCAGCGAGGGTGGTGTTTGACAGAAGCGACATCGACCTCCTGCAGGTCTGTCACTCCTACGCTAAAGGTATTACCTCGTCGAGTCCACGCTAGTTCGATATCACTTTCATGGTTTATCAGACGACCGGCTCTCAGAAGATGTAAGCTGCCAATCAGAGACTGTTTCGCTGCGGGATACGAGTGGGCCCCCGCCGAAGCCTCTCCCGTTCCCTATACCGAACTTGACAGGCCAATTCTATGCAGGTCAAGTTTCTGATGTTGACATTTCATTACCCTATTCTCCTCCTTCCATCATTCCGGCTTCCCCTCTCATTCCATCTCCATTCTGTCCTCTCCGTTCCCCTATCCTCCTCTCCTTGTGTCAGCTTCCAGAAGGCATGCATGGTCACTATCTTTGTCAAGTCTGACAGACGGTAAAAGTGGAATAATTTAGATGGGCGATGGATCAGCGATGGGGTTACCCCTCCGTGCGTCGATGAAAGGTGGAATGAGACCGTTCGTCTTCGGTTGCTTCTTCCTCCTAGACACACGAACCGCCTACGGACTCAACGACGATTAAGTGTTCCCACTTAACGGCTAATTGAAAGCTATTTGCCTTGGCGAACGAGCGAGTCCTGTTTTATCTCCTGAGGTCGAGCCCTCGCTTCTCCGTCTCTTATTGACAAGCGTCTAATTGGGCAACGGACCATTTCTAGCGCTGACCATGTAGTCCCACATGTACATGTGTAGTGAGCGTCCTTATTTAAATATAGGTTTTTTTCATGATGCGACTGACTGCAGCCAAATCGCTCGTCAAATGAATTCTATCTTTAGTGCAAGAGCTGTAAACTCATTGAATGGTTTTGATTATATATATATAATATATATATATAAAACATATATTATAATGAATAATATCACAGCTTTCAATAGGAAGTCAGGATGAATTGGAAATTGAACAAATTACTTTATATTTAGCGACCCAGAAGAAGTATTCAACATTTTCGTACTTTATGGGGCAATCAAAAGGTTCATTCTTTGACACTTGTTGGCAGACACTGGCGTCACTTTGGTTCATAAATGTTGTCACTGTGTTAGGGTCTCTTCTCTGTTTCTGATATCTCTTACAAATCGTCTGTCTGTGCGTTTGTATGTATATAATCGTTTCCGAAGGCATTTCTATAGTTTCTTGCAACTATATTCTATCTCTAATTGCCTTCCTACATTCTTCTATATCTGTTAGTGTACACGAACAATCGTGCATGCCTGTGAACTCAGTCATAGCCTCAAGGACCTGTCTGGGGGTCTGAAATGGAGAATCTTTTCATGTGTCTAACGTGATGAATGGAATGTAATAAAGATCATCTGAGGAAAACTGTGCACATTTTTAAACGAATCATATGATCTCCGATGATTTTTACTGAGAATACACGATTCATCTGCGTTCTTGTTCGGCCTTCTTTCAGTCAGCAATTTTTCAAAGGCTCGACAATTTCATAAACAGACAGACAAACAGATAGAGACAGAGATAGAAAAAGAGAAGGAGAAGGAGAAGGGGGAAGGGTGAGTGTGACAGTGAGAGATTGTTCGATTTTGAAGGAGCCAAACAATATTATATTATTAATGCAAAACAATTCACATCAGGTTACATCAGCTATGGGCTTTTGATACACAGATAGACATAGATTAAAAAAAAATTTAAAAAGAGAAGAGGAGGAGAGAGAGGGGGAGAGAGTGTGTGAGAGAGAGCTTGATTTTGAAGGAGCCAACAAAAATGTTATACAATTATATTTTTGACAGAAAGAGAGAGTCGAAGACGGAGACAGACAGTTAGACACAAACACACAGATACGCAGATGCGAGTGTCAAGTTTTTACCAGCTTCGTCATATTCGGTCGATAGGGTGCGATCTTTCGCTCAGCTCAGCAATGACGTTGCTCCATTCCATCAACCTGGACTCTTGTAACGCCTTATAAGCGTTGCCGACACTAAGGCTGCGGCACTTCCGATTCGACCCGGACTGCTCCGATCCAGCTATTTATTGACCAATTTTCCTGAAGTCCCACATCTCAGTATATAAGGAATGTATACATCCCACATAGTCCCAATTGAGGATATAATCAAATGCAAAATTCTCGTCCTTGGCCAGACTTCGTTGGCTAACCCCGAGCGAACATATAGGCGAGATCTGTTTGTTCCGGTTTCAACTCAACGCATTTGAATAGTTCATAAAATGCGCTTCATAGGGAAAGTCTAGATAAAAACTTACATACAAGTGCAGTGTTGTCTGGCGGTTATGCCCTGTTCTGCTGGTTCCGTCAGTGGCCAATGTAAGTCATGTCTAAATTTAGGACAAACTTGACTCAACCTGCTTCGCAACATAGACCGGACTTTCTCGACATCGAACTGACTTCACCGGCGCCAATGTGACGACTACATTACTTATAATGCGCTACTTTATGCGCTTTCTTTATTAAACCAAGATCGTTTAAAGGCATGCAAATTTTTATAGCGGTGGTATAGAAATAGCCATTTATTAATTTATTATTATTATTATTATTATTATTATTATTATTATTATTATTATTATTATTATTATTATTATTATCATCATTATTATTATTATCGTTGTTGTTGTTGTCCTGAGATACTTCATTCCCCATTCCCCAAGGACTTAGAGATTATTTAAGTGTTAAAATCTATTACAGACATATATATTATTATTATTATTTTTTAATTATTAAGATAATCATTATTATAATCATCATTATCAGTATCATTATTATTATTTACTCAGTTATTAAGTGCCACAATTAACTGAATCGACGGCGTTGAGTAATTGTGACTGCATGGCTTGCTCAAGGTCTGTCTCTGTCTCTGTCTGTCTGTCTGTCTGTCTGTCTGTCTGTCTGTCTCTCTCTCTCTCTCTCTCTCTCTGGAAAACTAAGAGGAAGCTCTACTAACATATCCGAGGTCATTCTTTTAATTCACCGAAATAGCAAAGTACTGTTAAAGTTTCTTCTCAACACAATCTCATTTTCTTTATCACAAAACAGACAATCATCTGCACAGGAGGCATTTAAGGAACTTATCGAACGAGGCGTATCCAAAGGAGCGTATCAAAGAAGGGTATCTAAAGGAGAATATTAAATGAAGCGTGTCTAAAGAAGCGTATCCAAAGGAGCGTATCTAAAGGAGCGTATCAAATGAACCGTATCTAAAGAAGCGTTTCCAAAGGAGCGCATATAAAGGAGCGTATCTAAAGGAGCGTATCAAATGAAGTGCATCTAAAGGAGCGTATCAAATGAAGTGCATCTAAAGGAGCGTATCAAATGAAGTGCATCTAAAGGAGCGTACCCGGGTAGAATAGATTATTTAACACAGAGAACCAAACTGCTGTGAGTTTAGAGTGAGAGAGAAGCTAAGAGGAAACAGAGCTCATATCGGAATATTAAGAAACCTATTGTAACGTTGGTTATGCAGTGATTGATGTTCAACTTACCTTTAAATGGGATGCATGCAACCTAAACAAGCCCTATGAAACTCTCAAAATATAATAGAATATGTATGTACGACTGTACGTACCTACGTATGTACGATATATGGGACACTTAATATAAAATGGCGCCTTTTCTGTGCCTCTTAAATGTTCTGCCTCTGTGACAAACAGACCATCTAACATAATCATAAGCCATTGAGTCTCAAGAGGAAGTTTGCACACTTCTATGTCATACAACCAGTGCAATTTAATTGATAGTGTTCAATCCTAACAGAACGCAATACGCAATAGAATCCTGTTATCCGCGCACGATTGGATTTTCCAAAACACTGACCACTCGACACATCTGTTCATCGTCGGCTACATACACGTAACGTCTATGGGACCTACCGTTCATCAAATGATTATGAGGGTATATCACGTGAAGACCCGTGGCATGGTCACACATGACAACTCCAGATTGCATTGATGTTCGCGTAGTGGCCTGCACAGTGGTCGAAGATTAGATCCGGAAAGACATATTGAAACTGTCTTTAGTTCCTGATTCAGGTGAAGCGTAGGCCTACATGCGCGTATACATAGGTCAGAGGCAATTTGTCTCAATTAGCCAAACGTAAAAAATCTCTGCTGAATAATCGACAACTAATGACAATGATCTATTGTGTTGTTATTAAGTCCTGTCTCCCACACTCAATGACATCAGTCTGTGCCTGCAATCCATTGCACTTCATTCTAACTCCAATATGTGTGGCACTTTTGCATACTGTTTCTTTTATTTCCTTAATTTAATAAATGGCTCTAAAATTCAATGCTAAAACATTGAATAATTGGGCTAAGAAAATGTCTTACGTAGGAACAGAATGGTCGTGCTATATTTAATAAGGACATCACAGGAAGAACACAATTGAAACAGTAAGTCGAGCGTCTGGAATGGGAGGATGGAGAAAACACTACAAAGGCGCAGATGAAATGAAGAAAGCATAAATCGAAGACGGAAAAGGATGAACTGAAGAAGAAAGATGAATTGAAGGAGAAAGAGTCGGACATGGCCCTTCAGAGTGCAGACTTCTCTCCATGTTGTTACTCCAGCCCTTCACCAGAAGGACGCGACTGGAGTCATATGATAACATACGACTTTTGACACGCCGCCCCGACCGATTCATCTAAGTCGTCTCCAACAGCATGCTAAAGCCGTCTATAATTTATTGCAGGTCACTAGTCACCACTAAACAGTGCGAAAAGGCTTTTACATGACGGCATGTATTCTCTAAACCACGATTTCTTCATTGGGGTATTTCAACTTATGAAAGAGAGAGAGAGAGAGACAGACAGACAGACAGACAGACAGACAGACAGACAGAGACAGACAGACAGACAGACAGAGTGATGAACAGAGTGGGGAATTCCACCACGGTACCGGGCAGTCATCCCTCATCCCTTATACTCGCCTCTACCGTATCCTGTAATAAGGATGGCAAAAGACTAGCAGTTATAAAAATACGACTTTATGGGCACTTGAGAACTGCTCCAATTAATCATGGTTGGGCAGAGAATCAAAATGAATTTATTCAACACTTGAAAGCTGTTTTCTTTAGCCATGTCTGCACAAACTCAGAGCAATCGTTAGATATTTCGCAGAAACACTGCGTAAATATATAATTAATTGGATTCTGCGAATGAATTATATAAATTATTGGCTGGAATGTAGGCCTACGTTGACTTGGTGAACATGTTAACATCATAAATATTCGCTTAGTAATAAATCTGACTTTCGTTTAGTGAAAACTCTTTCTTACATTATTTCATGGCTGGAACTTGAAGATCGCAGTATCCCAGTTTCAGCGGGGTAGTAGTTCGGCGCATAATCGACTATAGGGGCCAATCTAAGGCACAACACCTGTTGCTATGATTTTTATAGGTTTCACATCAAAACCGGCTACACAGAACATGTACGGTATAATTCGGTTCTATCGCCGATTGAGCTATAAAGGTGGGACTCGAAGCAAATTTCGAGTAGGACATGGGGCCTAATGTTTGGTATAGGTCTAAGCGTTTTTAATCCACGGCAGAGGGAAATTTATCGCATTCCACTCTAGGCAAAAAAGTGTATTTCAATAAGGGTCAGAGCGAGTATACAATGCCACAGGTAATTTGCAGCGTTGTTTGTTGCCGACAGGTAGGCTTAGGCCAAGATTTATGAAAACGATTTGTTAATAAGGATTTATTTAACACTGCGTTTCCAAGCTGCTGTCAACGTTAATCTTTGTTGTGAATATGACACCTATAGAAACATGCAGAACATGACAACATAGGATCTAAGCGTAGCCCAAGTGGTTCAACAAGTAGCGCTGTATACCTTAGTCGACGTCTCAACGAGACCTAAAATTCCTATCTGGCAGAATTCCCTTGCAGAATCCTTGAACTATTATCCAAGCTCTCCTCTGTAGTAAGCGGTGTTTTTGTCCGTTTCATAGATACGTACTTCGTAGAGAAGATCAGGTTTTGGCAAAAGCGTCTGCAAGTTATTCCAGATGAACACGCTTATATTCTCTGCTGAACTAAAAAGGCAAAAACATGATATCTTATAGTGCAATATTAGATTACGTTTGAAATAATCAGAAATATTATACATTTTCGCGCATAAGGACCATTTCACGGATCGCTTACCTGAGCTCCCCAACCAGTGGACCACCACTTCAAGAACCGCTGGTATAAGTCGTACAATTAGATAACAACTGTTAGACTTTTCATACTTCGTTGAAGAAAGTCATTTCTTTTAAGAAAGGTCACTTCCTCTGCCATGCCACCTCTTTCAACAATTCACAACTCAACGATTTCTGGTAAATATTCATCGCAATCTCTATATATTTGCTACTATAGGCTTCTGTCTTCTGCTTTGCAGTCGTAAGCCTACTAGAGGCCCGTCACTAAAGGGTAGTAAACTTTGAAGGTGCATACATGTATATATATATAGGCCTATATATATATGCATAGAAGGGAAATGTACCTGACTTTATCCTTGAAATACACGACGTCTTTGTCGAGATGTTTGTGATCCATCAAATCCTTTATAGCGATCTGTGCAAACAATAACAACTTATACTGCTCTAACACTTGAATATACCAATCATCGGTAGATGCCTTGAGCATAGGTACACTGGCGCCATAGAAGTTCTTCGATCAGACTTTAGACTTATACTCAGCCAAGAACATTCAAGCAGTGCCGGTCTTTGGGGTGCCGAGATCGAGCTACGCCAGAGGTCGCCGGGCGAGTTGGTAATAATTGGATACAATTGACATGTTTAGCTATTTGCTCATTTTGAAAGGAGCACCATGAAAAACTCCGTCCGATGGCGCACGCAACGGAGACTAAGGCAGACAATATACATTCAAGCAAACATCACGAAGTTCAAATGCAGTTCGACTCAAGTTTTGCAATTATCGTCCATATAATTACATCGAGTAGGGCCTACGTTAATATGTCTGTTAATTTATAGGTAGAGCCCACAATACACCCAGAGGCGGCGATCTCGTTTGACAGGTGAGGGAACACCCAATGAGAGGGGTAAAAAATGTAAAAGGCCCCCTCGACCTCCCTCTCGGGTTCGCCGCCCCTGCATACACTCAAAAAGGAAGTCCACAAAATTAAACAACAAACCTCCATCTTGCCCGTATATGTCTGCCTGCATTTGATATTATTCTCAGCCACCAACGCAATGGATTGGTCTACATGTTAATTGTGCATGACTAACTATACGGTCAACACCAAGGGATAGGGTGTTTTGATACAAGCGTGCTTATCACAGAGATATCCACTTAGATCTAAACAGCGCAGACTCTTCAGTCTTTAATCTACGGCTCATAACCTGGTGTTAAAGGCCTGTACTATAGATTGTACTTAAATAACTGCACGTAGTTTGGTTTGGGCACAAACCCTCGCTGTCTTTAATTGGCAATCCCTTTGGTCAGATTCAAAAACTGAAGGTGATGAAGGTTTAGTTGTGTTCGATGCACTGCACTGCAAAGTTTCACTGGAGTTCTGGAGCTATAGTTTCGATATTTCTAGAACAGATAATCTATTGCGACTTAGGACCTACATGTATTTTCTTTCTCTCGTTTTCCACATGCACTCGACATCATCGTTTTGCTTTACTTCTATTCGTTTCCTTTGCAGTAGACCCTATATATTGTCATAACCGTTATCACTTAAAAATTTCTCTGAGCAAATCGGCATCCGGGGCAAATCAGTGGCACCCCAATCAACTAAAAGGTTTCAAGTTTTCTAAAGCAGCGGTATAATGGCCTCGACCTGTTCATTTTCCAGTGAGAGGTTAATTGGGTGAGATCCTTCATGACCGCTCGCCCATTTGAATGGACACCAAGTCATTAACAGCCCCGTGCAAAGACCGCAATAGCCAGAGATTTTAAATCTCTGAAATAAGATGGCATCGAGAAGCGAACCGCGGTCTACACTCTCACCAAAGCTAAGCATCGACCTGGGCCAGTATCTTGTAGGACAAAGGCCAGGGGCAGTTTGACTATTCATAGGTCGTCGAAACATGTCATAGTATTTATTGTAAATCCACCTTCATATAATGATCTAGTTCCTTGAGGTTCAGAACCATTCCAGTCACCGGATCGACCTGTTGAAGATATACAAATCCAATTGAATGCAGTAAAGATCCCCTAATTCAGCACACGTTTTTATTTATAATTATACGTTAATCCCAAATTTATACTGCACTACTTCATAGTCGCCCGGGCTCGCCCCCGAACTGAAACCACGATCGCAATTAAGATGTTTTCGGAAGAGAGGAAAAGGCCACATTCATGCTGTCCAAATACAGATAGTAGGCCTAGCCTATGTACATTGCAAAATACACAATAGCATACGCCATGCATAGAAATTGCAATTGCTAGCAGCTGTATCCTACTGGAGGTTAATATTCCAGCACGAGGTGGGCACATCTTTTTGAGCGTTTGTAATCCTGGGGAAGTTAACTCAACAATCTTTCTGGCTTTAGGAGCTAAAGATAAATGAACATTTTATTCAAGTTAAATTCATTATTCTAAATTTAGAATTGCCAAATGACTGTTTTTTTTCTAAAATTTGTTTTCAACATATTTACTCTGGTCACATGACGGCAGATCTCTTCCTCAGAGTCCGATTTCCATTGAGAAAAACTTCCGATGATGGATCTTCTGAACGTCTTGTGACCAATGCGGGATTCGAAAACCCGGATAATCGTTGATAAACTCTGCGCTACCTTCACTTTAGCCATTTCCTGCCAATTCCTTCTCATGATGCATTTTACCTTGAAGAACTTAAAAGTTGGCGCTGCACCACTTATTTCTCCACTTAATGCATATCTCTTCTCAACATAGACATCGCCCTAATACAAGACATTTAGAATGCTCTATGCCGTGCTGTTATCAAAACCCCAAAGCACATAATTTCTGTCCTGAAATCACTCCACTGGCTCAAAATACCCAAATGGATTGCATACAGTCATAAAATTCATCCTACAACAATACAATTCTCTCTGCCCGGCACACTACCGTCAGTTGTTCATGGCTCAACCACTCCGTGCTACCCATTCCTCTTCCGCCTTTCTTCACCTCATGACCCAAATTTGTAAGCACTCCATAGCCACTGCTATCCCGTCTCTTTGGAACAAACTCCGTCCTTAACTAAGACAAATATACGATCCATCCTACGAACTCACGTGCAACTCACCACTCTGTTTCTTCGTAAAAGGTCTTTCTCTCAAAACTGAAGACACTGCATTTCACAAATCCTGTCCTGATTCTTCCTCTTCCCTCTACCTCCCTCTCTGTTTCAACTCTACCACCATCTACCCTCTTCCCTCTACCTCCCTCTCTGTTTCAACTCTACCACCATCTACCCTCTTCCCTCTACCTCCCTCTCTGTTTCAACTCTACCACCATCTATCCTCTTCCCTCTACCTCCCTCTCTGTTTCAACTCTACCACCATCTACCCTACAGCCTTTTGACTGTCCGCCTGTGTCTGACTCTCTGTTACTTTGCATTTTGACCCAATACTATCGATTGACTTTTAATTGAGCGTCTGTGACCAAGCTGGATTCCGCCATTTCACTTTGATATCTAACAAGCGTAGACCTACACATCAGTATATAAATTAAGTAGGTATTAGCAAACAAGTGACCTATTTGTCGCCTAAATTGAACCCTTCAATCGTATATAAATGGATTAGATTTAATAAATCTTACCTTTCCTCTGAGTGTCACTTTAACTGAAAAGTAAACGAGTTTTAATCAGAAGATTTGCAAGAAAGAGTTGTGACTAATTAATTGCTGCTATAACGGGCAGTGCATGGGTGAGTTCTGAATGAGGGCTTGGTCGCTTATGAGTGAGCAACTATAGTCCGTAACTATAGTTTTTCTAACCGTGACCATTGGCCTTTCAGGACAGATGGTCCACCGGAAGTGCTGTGATGTGAGACAAGCGGTTTTAATAAACCGGAAGTGGTAGAGTCAGAGAGTTCAAGGTTGAGCTTAATGACGACGATCGGTGGTTAACTTCTCGACGGACGAGTCCATTAAGTAGTAGTAATGGTCTCAGTTTAACGACATTCTGTATAGTACTGTATAGGCTATTGCATTTCAGTTTGCTTCACCATTCAAAGTAGTTAAAGCCAATGAGATCTTACAATCGGGAAATGACATGAACATCTGCAAAGATTGGTCGGATCTGTACAGCAATTACATGTACGTAGGCCTACATCATACTCACAGAAGAAGTCGGAAGATGATGTTGAGGATTGTACCAACCTCTGTAATTGTGACCATGTCCATTCGGGTTGTTACACAGTCCGTATGTTTTTCTGTTTTCTTCATCAGACAAAAGAAGGCTAAAAGAAAAACTAGTTTTGCTCAAAACTACATCTCACACCACTAAATCATAACTACTTAGGCAAAGGCAAACTGAACTAGATAGGTTAGTTAGTGGCTAAAGTCTTCATATAGAGCACAAAATGCACGAGTTAATTCAGTAATATTCTGGACAACTACACATCTTTAAAGGGCCTCAAACTAAAGGAATGTCTGCAAGGAGTTCTCAGCAACAGGCCAAAGAGGCAGAATTGAATATCAGACGCTTAGTAAATATATTTGAATACTTCCATCAACTTAGCCACTATGCCTCAGCCCATACTGGTATTCAATTGGTTCGTGAAGTATATTTAACTATGATTACAGAATGAAATAAATCTCCTACTGATATCATCATCATAACCGTACCTGTGGAGTCGATGACAGGCACTGAATGCTTCTGTTCGCGATATATAGACAACAGAACAAGCAGCAGCAGTTCCATTCATTCTATTCGCTTCTACACCGTCGATCTCAGACAGTTTAGGTTCTTCGGCCATTTCTCCAGACACCGATTAGTCAGCAGCGGCCCTCTGATCGTCTGAAAGTCCACAGCGTCCAAGAGCAACAATCATCAAAGGTTACTTTGACAACGAAGACAGTCAAGCCAGGCCAGCAGACTTTCATTCTGGACTGTTTACGCGTCTTTACTTGCGTGTTGAAACTATACAGGCCGTGTTGTATACACGGCGATCTATAACATAACAAGGTGTACTAAGAGATACAACAGAACAGGAAAGCGGACAACGTTCCAGTTCGTCAGGTCTCAATGTTGCCTATTCATTTTAGGCGTTTGTAGTAGTGCTTTTAAATCACAGCAGAGCTATTTATAGAGTGAGTCGAAGACTTTGACATCTCATCTCAGAGGAACACTATTGTGAATAGGTCTTGTGTTCGTATGTCCAGTAATAATTATCGATGGGACCTTTTATATGATGTATAAAAGAGGCTTTAATGTCTTCTCTAGACGTCCACAAGGAATGCACCTGCAATGGCCACTGTCAATCTTTCCATCCTGTCATGTATATAGCCATAAGTCCTATTTGAGATGCCCTCAGTCAATTTTTAGGCTAAATGGGGCGATAAAAAAATACATGTGTATTGTGTAGATAATTTTATTTTTACTCTGGTCTAATTCAAATTTATCCCTGAAGTGGATCTGATTGCCGATATACTATTGTAAGAACGCTTAGGGTTCTACTTAAAACTAGATCTACTATTATA
The DNA here is from genome assembly GCA_959347315.1 of Bimastos eiseni. Lineage (NCBI taxonomy): Eukaryota > Metazoa > Annelida > Clitellata > Crassiclitellata > Lumbricidae > Bimastos > Bimastos eiseni. The sequence goes on along the minus strand of OY365806.1, from coordinate 12,557,376 downwards.
TTAGATACTTAATAAGTTAGATTATGTTAGGGGAAACTAGCTACACATGAAGAGACAGTTAGAATAATACTTATCTTTATTAAATACAGTGAAGAAGAGGTAATAATAACAATATATATATAATGATTGTGACTAATACACAACAGTTACATGTACTTACTAATATGAGTATGGATGAGAAGATAACGACCTAGTCCTAAGATGATATGAGTTGACGAGCCTGACAAGATAGCTAGAGTTCTCCGGAAGTCAGACTGCAAAGTTCTTAACAGTGTTGTAGCTTATAAGAGACTTTCCTCAGCCAAAGAGGAAACTGGCCTATCCTAGATCAGACTACTTTGATTGGCTAGTTACTGACCACTCAAGGATCAACTATTGACCACTCTAGCAATGATGGCTGACTGCGACTGCTAGAGCCTACACGAGTGACTGACAGAACCTATACTGTCAGAATTAGTGAATGTTCAACTAAACCTAATGTATAATAATGATCTATATATATATAAATTGTTCGAGGCTATCTATTGTAATGTAATGTACAGAATTAACACGGTTACACTATGACAATCGCTAATACTGACACAGCTGCCGATCTCTGAATTGGTAACAGCAGTGGCACTTTCACCTGAGGTGCCGGCACTCCAAATAATGCAAGGTTAAGTTCTTGGGGTGCGAGGAGAGGTTCCAGTATTATTGTTACTCCGCGCCCTGACACAGAGTTTTAAAATGCATATATATAATTTAGAATTCCAATTGATACAATCCTTAATTTTAATGTTAGGAATTTATCTATAGTGTCATTCTCAGCAAATGTCAGTGTACATTCTGTAACATTAAATGATTTGATTTCATAATTTCGACATAGAAAAAGGCTAGGAACCAATGGGGTAGAGACTGGTGTTCTTTAACCTGCATTTAAATGCACACAGACAGACAGACGTATAAACAATGCGCATACATATAGGCCTACGTCTACAGAAAGAAAACCAACTTTGACAACGATGGATGCATGACGATAACCAATGCTGCCGATAACCAATGATGCCGATAACCAATGACGAAGATGACCAACGATGACGATGACCAACGATGACGATAACCAATTATCACGATAACCAATTATCACGATAACCAATTATGACCAAAGTGACGATAACCAATTACGACGAAAAGTAATGATGACGACAACCAACGATGACAACCAATAATGACGGTAGTCAATTATGACGATAACCAATGTTGACCACTATTCGACGACGGTGATTTTCTCAACGCAAGCAAAATTTAAACACACCTCATCGACTCGGCTACTGCTGTTGTCACTGATGGTGACTGCGGTGATGACGATGGTGATGACGATGGTGATGATGATGGTGATAACGGTGGTGATAACGATGGTGATAACGATGGTGATGACGATGGTGATAACGATGGTGATAACAATGGTGATAACGACGGTGATAACGATGGAGATGACGATGGTGATAACGATGGTGATAACGATAGTGCTGGCGGCGATGATAACGACGATATCGATGATCGTTTCTAATGCGTTGTTATAATTGAAAGATGGTAGGCCATTTGAGGTCAACAGGCTGGTGACCGCAAATGGCCTACCATCTTAACGCAAGCAAAATTTAAGTATATATATACATATATATATATATATTAGAATATTCTGTTCCAGTTGTTCTTAGTCACCTTATGATCTCTATTATGATAACATGCATAATAATTATTATACCGAAATCAGCCGAGTATCGCACGCACCTGCTCGTGTTGCAAGAACGACCTACCTTTACTTTCGACGACCAGTATTATCGTGTAAGCATATCACAGAAGCATTGCCTAAATAACATGGACCCTATCAATGCGTCTGTGTGCGTGTGTGGTACACAGCAGTCAGCATCGATTTCTTCTCAGCCTCTGCATTCGAGCCATTAAGGATCAGGCTGTGATTGGCATCTGATCGACCGACCTGCGGCTGGTCTGGTCTCAGTGGTCTGTGCGTGGAGCATCTATAGTCCTGCAATGCCGTTGTCTCTGATAGATCTGGCATCGAATGCCCGGCTACCACAACTGCCAGGCCTAATAGCTGTAAAGGCCCAAACCTAGGCCTATGGGGCTATAGACATCGGTTTTAAAAGCTTAGGTTTTCAGGTATTTAAAAAAACTTGGCCTCCAAAGTCAAAATTTTAGATTTATTACTTTTTAAAATCAAAATTTCTAGATTTATTGAAAATGGAAGTTGTGACGTTCACATTACATATTTCGTTCGCTGTGTGTGTGTTGATTTATTAACGACACCGTTCCATATCGAAGATAATTTTGTGTCGCCCTCCTTCTTTCTCCAGGCTTGGGACTGGCACTGTCAAAGTCCAAACAGTGGCGGAGTTCGCTGGATGCGTCCTTATTGATATAGAGTATTAGGCCTACAGGGTATACGCCATGGGAAGTTCTTCATGTAGCCTAGCTCTCGGTCGTTAATCTTTTGCTCGATGTGCGACAGTGAGCAGGTAAATAAAAAAATCAAGGGTTTTCCAGCCCTGCATGTCAATGTTTGAAAGTGAAACAGCCACGCACATATTTAATTCCATCCAGGCCAATCATTTATCTGTAGGCATAAGCCTATGTGCGTAAGATTGTACAGTGCATTAAAGTATTAGGTCTTTGTAAATGCCAGAGTTGTATGGTCTCGAGACCGTGTCTCGGTCTCGAGACGTCTCGAGGCAGTTTTTTTTAGTGCCTCGGTTTCGGAAACCTGCTGTTTTGGTCTCGGTCTCGAGGTAGTGTCTCGAATTTTTAGAAATTGTCTTGTAGTGAAAGTCTTGTTCTGTCTCGAACAATTAAGAGGTCTCGATAAGTTTCGCGTTAACTGTCTTAAACGTTGCGCGGTAGAAACTGAAACCGGAACCAACGAGAAACCGTTATTCTGGTTAACGCGCGAGTCACACGATACTGCAATCAATTCAATTATCTTACAGTCGAAAATGTCTGAGAGAGAACCTGAAATTGAGAATTTTTCGTTTACGCAATTTGAAGTTATTGACAAAACAATAGCTATGGCGTGCCGTTTTTCATTGATGTAAAACCACTATAACCGAAACGATCGGAACAACTTCGAGTTTCTTAAGGTGAGTAAGGATATGAGCAAATTTATAATTTCGTTTGGTATTTGGTATCGAGTTTGTTTGTTTAAAATCGTGTAGAATATTTCAGACGTGTCTAAAAAGGCTTTCATTATACTATTCAGAAGACAGACCGAAGAAAGGATATCGAAAAAGATAAAACGCGACAACATAGAAACTGTTCTCGGGAATTGGCAGGTCTACACTACTATATACATTATAAGTTTCAAATTGAAATTACAAATAAACATTATTCCCGAAGACTGATACATTAGTATCTTACAGCCTTTTATATTTTTGTCTTTTACTGTCTCGTACTGTCTTGAACCTAGTGTCTCGGTCTCAGTCTCGGTCTTGGTACCTCACTGCCTCGGTCTCGGTCACGACACCTCACTGTCTTGGTCTCGTCTTGGTCTTGAAGTTTCAAGTCTTGCATACAACACTGGTAAATGCACCTCGCAATCAAGCATATAGACCTTTACGTACACAGAGGGGCATCCTTAGAGATTGAGCTCAAATTATCCACAAAAGCTACATTAAACTCATTAGCTAAGGTAGGCCCAGGTCGTTGGAGGTAGGCCTGCACCTCTTCCTTTCGCTGTAGGCCTATGGCAACAAGTTTTGAAAACCTAAGAAAGTCCCTTGTCCAAAATGTGTCGTATTATCAAATATAGACTCTACCATCTTTTGTCATTATGATGCATGCATCGTATTGTACATCATTTTAATTAGCCTACCTCTCATTTTTATTTGCAAATTTATATTCTGCCCAGCTAAATATTGGGCTACAGTACTGTTAATCTTTAAAATCTGCTGATTCGAGAGAGAAAATTACACGCACAGCGCACAGCTTAGACTAGTCAGTGGAGGGAACACTGCAGTTAGGCTTACATCCCCGTAGCCAAAGGCAAAATCAGTGACTCAATAATGTACGTCGATGTGTTTACGAAAGGCTTGTTTTGAACAAGTGCGTCTACGCTTGTTCGAAAGCGGATGTTCCTTTCGCGGTGTTTCCGTTATCCATCCATGGATTCCATATATCAGTGCCTACACCGACACGGTTTCTATTTATAGATGTAAACGTCACGGCAATGTCCCGCCCACAGACTTGTGTCACATAGAACGAACTAGTGTCATGCTATGCTGCGTGAACCCTTGAGCAATTGGGTCATGGAGTCAATTGGATAGAGTGCTAGACTTGTAACGACGAGATTACGGGTTCGAGTCTCCACAGAGACGATCACTGCGCAAGGATACTCAGCAAGTCTTCAGCTGAAATGGTTTCTATAAATAAAATGTATCGCACTAATTGCTCTATTTTTTCACTGACAGTGTTGACCAATCGATGGTTCCTTGTTGACATACTGTCGTGAAATGCTCCAGCGTGGAACTGAAGACGTCGTTAGTAATAATCCGTGAACTGAGACACTGGTAACCATAACTGACTGAAATAACTTTTAAGTGATCTTTACCGTCTCGACAACTTGAAAAGACTGTCAGAAATACGGCGATCTCACTCCAGCGCCGATCAAGTTAATCAGTTTTACGTATATAGACAACGCGATCTGAATATACGGTCTGTAAAATTAATCATGGGTGCCACGATAAAGAAATTGTTTGGACATTCTGAAGACACTCGAATTCTCCTGGCAGGTCAGACTTCATAGCAATGATATTATTATTATGAGAAATATGATAATACAGAATAATAATTAATGAGTGGATTATAATTCATCGAAGTTTGCTCCGGTCCTTTGCTGCTTGCCCTCGGTGCGAATGATCGTCCACCAAAGGTGTCGCTTGTGGGAAGTTGTGGTCTCGGAAGTCATCATGGTTTGGCCTCGCTTTAGGCGATTACGACTGACTTGAACGGTTTCTAGCAAGGGCTGTACGCTTGGGTCACCTCCGGGAACTCCAAACATTGCACCAACCACTCGAACAGTTGTATTATTGTATTGTATTGAGGGGTGAGTCTCTTCAGCTGAGGACCTCCTCCTCTTCTTCTCCTCCTCCTCCTCCTCCTCCTCCTCCTCCAGTCCATCATTTTTAACTAGACACACATTCTTCGTCACAACACTTACTTCAAGTTACTTGGAGTATTTTATAAGAGTATTCTCTAGCGACCTTGTTGACTCAAAATCGCAAAAATGTCAGCATTTATTTAAGTTCTTTCTCTATAGTGGTGATTTAGCTGTGATGCAGTTTTATTAAAGTTATAAGTGATCCAAGTTTTGCATGCAACAGGTAGGTGACAACAACTACTACATCTTGATGCTATTATGATAACAAATGCACAACAAAGTAGTAATTGTTAATGATAATTATAACTTTTACTAGTTGTGGTGGCATTGGTGGAAGTTGTAGTAATAGTTGCTGGGCTGTTAGCGCTCCTAAATAGGTTTTGTGAAGGGGAAGTGTGTATATTCTCAGAATGGATTAAATAATGTTTTGATTATTCATGAGCAGTGTACAATGCAATAGGTACATTGGATTCTGTCCCATTGAATGAATTATTTCAATCATTGCTTAGCAATCTTTACATTTTTCAGATTGTTTAAAAAGGAAAACTTTTGAAAATGCATTTTGTGTTCAGGTTTAGATGCTGCAGGCAAGACAACTATCTTATATAAGTTGAAAATGGGAGAAGTTGTCACTACAATACCAACAATAGGTAATATAATCATTATATAATATAGAATGAATTTGTGTGTGTGTGTCGAACAGACTTAATATACTGCATCAATAATTCACATGATAAATGGCTCAGCTCTACAACTGTGGATGCCTGATAAATTATTTTTAGATTTTTAGTGTATGAGATTTTGATTACTTACATAAGATTTGCTAATCTGTTTTTAGGTTTCAATGTTGAGACAATAAAACATGGAAACATCTCATTCACAGCGTGGGATGTTGGTGCCAGATCTAAAATGGTGAGAAACATATACAGCGCTGTATGTAATAGTCTAGATCGTTTACTAGGCCTAGCCTTAATCAAGTAATAAGCACTTTCTTTATCAAGTATGAATGATTCTTACATTGATACCTAACGTACATGTATTGCATAATCATTCACAAGCCTTTTTCATTGATTGATTGATTGGTTGGCTGATTGATTGATCATCACATCTACAGTTGTAAGCAGCTGCTGGGTGTCATCTGCAGAGAACATACCCCAACTAATGAGGCTGATAAGCAGACAGAAAATGTGCAGGACCTAGGATTTGGAATGCCATCCCACTTCCATTGCGCCTTATTCATAATGTGTGCCAGTTCACATCTAAGTGGAGGGTGGCAATACTGAATGAACAGGGGAGAGAGATGAATAGGAGGCAGTGACCAAGCTAGGCCTACTAATTAATAATCATACAAGAGAATTGCAGAATGTTACGCGCGAAACTCTGGACGATGGTGCTGTATAAAAGTCATCGATCGACAGCGGAGGCATGGGAGGATTACGTATGAAGTTGTCTACCTGAAACCTAAGATAGGAGACATCAATGGGTTTCGCCGGAGGCAGACGGCCTCAATACAGATGGCGAGAAATATGCAAAGAGCAACGGAGTGTCAAGCAACGAAACCCGACACCTCGAGGCAGGCGTTACAACCGCCTGCCCCTACCATCTCTGCGACCCACAGACCAGAAATTCATGAACCAGCTGAAGATCTGGTCTGGACCGGCATGTTGAAACTAATCAAGAATAAGGGACAATTCCGATACGAACGGCGCAAACCTATTGGGTGGTATAACTAAAATGATGTAACGCAATCCCTGGAACCTGTTGCCTGTATATGACACCTAACAAGGCCCAGCCATGACAGCCGCTAGTCAAACATTAACTGTACGCCCCTAGTGATTGACATTATGTTAGGGACATCAAGATTCGACCAACCCGGTTTAGGAATAGTTTCAGCAGGTGATTTGTCGTCCAATAGAGATACAAGTTTTGTGTTTGGGAGGGCAAAGGAAATCGCCTCTGGAAGGGTTCATATAGTATAGCAAGAGAAGGAACAGGGACTTATTTCGAAACTGGGGAGACGTTAGGTCGTTCTGACGATAAGGGTAATCACCGTAGTTGGGGAACCCCATCTCCAACGTAAGCCAGAGGAACATTTCTAAAGGACACTAATAACTCTAGTAATTGTAGATAGGATGAGTGGTATATATATATATATATATATATATATATATATATATATATATATATATATATATCATTAAATATACATACTAAAACCATCCAGTCTGTCATGTTGCTGAGCTTGGTGATTGAGGAAAGAACTGGCGATAATCTTGTCATCTAGAAGAAGGAGCTGGCGAGAGTGAAACCCCGCGACACAGACCATGTTACTGTGGCTGGTGTTGTTGCAATGAGATAACTATCACACTAGAAATCAAAAACTGTGACTGGTGTAGCTATGTTATTAATTGAGTTTAGTCAAGATTTTAGTCAATATTATCTAAAGAATTGCTTTTTTGTACAAACTTGTTATAGTTCTAAAACTATAGTTAGTGCTATTGTTAATTTTTTTTACCACAAAACTCCCCAGGTGACCCTAACCAGCGGGACCTTCCGATCCCTAATTGGGTCTCTTGTGTGCTCCGATAACAATTTTAAAATGTGTAGTTATTGTTTTTTTTCTGTTGTGCCTATTGGATTACCAAATAAACTTTGATTGATTGATTGATTAATTAATTAATTTGCAGCGCCCGTTGATGCATCATTACTTTGCCAACACTCAAGCACTAATATACGTAATCGACAGCAATGATCATGAGAGGATGAGTGAAGCACTCTTAGATATGAAGTCGTATCTTGATGAAGATGAACTGCGTGATTCACTGTTCTTGGTCTTGGCCAATAAACAAGACTTACCGAATGCGCAAAGCCTAATAGCAATCACTGAAGCTCTTGAACTACATAAAGCCAGACAACACTGTCGTAAGTATTTCCAAACGACATTTTCCATTTCTCTTTTTAACAGTGAATTTATGAAGGTTGATGATGCAAAACCGACGAATATGTCTGGTATGCAAACCTAGCACTAAAGAGCTCCCAACTTGTTCAAAGTTACAGAACAGAACCTGCATTTAGATGAAAACATTTGCCAATATGACGCAGCGGTCGATCATTCAACCGACATAGCCGATTGCGTGTGCAGAAGTTTTATTTTATGAAAGCTGTTCTGCAACAGTTTTAATCTGATATAATACTATACAATATTATACACTGAGAGCGCTTCTGAATGGCTAGCACTGTAAGAAGCACTATATATATATATATTTTATCATATCATATATATGATATACACATGTAGCTTGTGGTATCAGTAGAGCAAACTAGAAGGGCATAAGTCCTATAACAAATGTGGTAATGTTGAATAGTAGTAGAGTAATTCAATGGTATCAACAGAGCATTAAGTGCCAGACTGTCAAATAAATGCTTGAGACACAATCTGTTATCCATCATCAACCAACCAAGAAAATGTAAAAAAAAATGATGTAATGTTTGAGAGCTGTATATGAGTTGTGTTTTAGATTGCAAAATAAACGTGTCTGACACTAAGTCATAGTGAATGTTCTTCACGGTTTCATTCAATCAGACTAAAACTTATTTTTATGAGCTGTTTTGGTGTCTTTTACATTTACCAAACATAAACTTAGTGCCCCCCTTGCCTTGCTTTTTCAAAAAATAATCTTAATAATAATAAGCTTTTTCAAAAAATCTTATGATACAGAGATCACTCTTTTGTATTGCATAATCTTTGTTGGGCAAATTAGCTTTTAGCTGTTTATCTCAGATTTGGCATAACCCGATTTGCTGTGATGATAAAAAGTTTACTCGTAAGAGCTAAGATATATGTAGGTTCTGATTACAATTGTAACAGTGAGTTATTACAAATGTTATCATGAAGTGATTCAAATAGGATTCTTAACATTTATTATTATGGATACAATTGAGTAGTGATAAAAATTTGATTATGAAAGTGTACAATTACAATTATCATTGTGAACTTTAGCTAAATCTGCATTATTATATTATTTCAGATATAATTCCAACTGTGGCAAGAACAGGAGATGGACTTCAAGAGGGTTTAGAGTGGATAGCAGAAAATCTCAATAAACGTCATCTTGCAAAGGACTCTGATAAGCAGCTGCAGATGAAGTATCCTAGTGCTAAGGCAGAACATAGCAGCTTTCTTAGTTATTTCGAAAAACCCTGGCAGCTCTTCTACTCGCTATTTATAGGCTCAGATGACCAACAGAAATTGTCAGATGAATTTCTCAGAATTCAGTGAGAACGTGTAACAAATCGAGAACTACAATGTGATAGAATCAATTTAATAACCGACTTTATTTTCGTGTATTCATTCATGTCAGCCTTACAGCTTCAAGATGTATATTTTATTCATATAATATTTTGTGGACTGTGTACTATAGCGGGAAAAATTTCTTAAATACTTATGTTCAGGGTGTAATGTAGATTGCATGTTAGGCAAATATAAACCATACCTGTGATACGGTTTTTACTAACGTTTGTAAGAAAAATGGATATATATATATATATATTCCTACTAACAATTTTTTTATAAATGATATGATATAATAAATATTTATAAGAAAATATCGGAGCCTGTGATAGGCTTGCTAAGCCTTGTAAGCATTCAGTGTATTTATTTAACATTTTAATGATTAGCTGCAGTGGTTTTGCACCTACTTTAAGTACACTGTTATCGTTAAAGTCTTTAAAATGTTTTAGATCTGCTGGCCTTGAGAGTTTTCATGAGATTTAATCATGATTCATATGTAATGTTTAAAAAGGAAAGCCTTTAAATACCCTAGAATTATGTAATCAGTGTATGACACACATGTAAAAAGTCATCAGTCGCAATGAGATAATTAGGTCCTCTGAAGAGGATCTCTTGCACAAGTCAGCTTCCAGCCTAACAGGCCTTTGTGGAAAGAATTTTTTTTTTATGTGGAGAAATTGCATGTAAATTCTTTGGAAATGCATGTGCTTCAGATTGAACAAAGACCTCTTATAGATAGTAAATTTTAAATCTGTTTAAGAGCATTGAAATTAATAATTATTTGGAGCAGCAGCTTACAATAAAAACCAAAACTAGGGCCTACTTGGGGAAAATAATGGGAAAATTTTAAGCAAAAGTTATTTGTTAAGTAGAATTACAAGTCAAACTCGAGAACATAGATCTAAATTAAAAATAATTGAGTTTAGAATTTGGTTTAGAAATAAAATGTCACTGATAATATAGCCTACTGATCGGTGAAAGACTGTTTATTACATTTCCGACCATGAAGCCTAAACTCTGTCATCCTGATACTCATCGCTGTTCGCGTTGACATCCTACGATCCCGTGGGATGTCACCTGAATATTGGTCAATTAATCAATTTAATCAATTAATCAACCAATCAATCAGTGAAACGTAATTTTATAGTGCAGCTCCTTCAATAAATGTAGTCAGAGATGCTCCCGGTCCAACCTCGGCCAAATAAGACGGACTTCAGAGTGGCATAAAGATGGGTAGAGAGTGTCTTGGCAAGAGCCGAAGATCCAATGGGAGGGTATTCCAAGCAGTCGGGCCCACAACCGAAAAAGCACGACACTACATCGTAGAGGTTCGAGAGAAAGGGACAAGAAGAAGACCATGCGAGAGAGAGCGTAGCGTCCTACCATTTCTATAAGCGGCAACAGGATAGCAGAGCTCCCTAAGGAAGGCCTTATCGTAATCTTACTATTTCTCCAGCGCTCACAAAAGCGAGGTCACGGGAACCAGCTTATTCACAGGCGCGGAAGTAGGCGAGACCTAAGTAGGCGCACGTCCGTCACAAAGGCAGCGCCAGACAAAGGAAGAAATCCGAAATACAATGCGGTGGGAATGGTTAACCAATGTAAAATATCCAGCATATAGGCGGACACGGCCAATCCTGGAGGTGCCCCTATCCGGCGAGCAATCCTACCACGCGCAGAGCAGTAGTCAAGACGACTCGTGACGAAGGCGTGGACAAGAGTCGCTTTAGCGTACGGGGTGTGGCCAGAGAAACGTCGGTCTCGAAATTGCTATATGTAGGCCTACGCCAGGATGGTTTTGGGTCTGTGAGAAACATGAACAGGCAGTATTTATAAAAATAAAACACTGGCTACCGGTTCAACAGCGCATTACTTTCCGCATTGCGACACTAGTTTGGCGGTGTCTCTCTCTGGTTGTGCGCCATACTACTTGACTGAACTGTGTCGTCCGGTGTCTAAACTCCTTTCGCGTAGATCTCTGCGCTCTTCTGCTAAAGGCGAGCTTCTGGTGTCCAGGGCCCGCTTTCTCAGTGGTTGGTCGATCCATCTGGAATGGGCTCCTGGTTGCCCTTCGTCTTCCCCCTTACAATGATCTACCTGCCTTTTGTAAGCTGCTAAAGTCATTTCTTTTTGGCCGTGGCTGGGCTGGGAGCACCTCTGAGTAGTTTCCCTGAAGAGGCGCTATATAAATTATCGAAATGAATGAATGAATGAATAAATGCTAAATAAAGGCGGCCATTGCGTATAGGCTATCACTCTACATGATTTAACTTACTTGTTTGCAAGGTATTTCACAGGAAGTGGACAGGTGGGCTTTTGTGTTGATTGGGCTGGACGACTGAAGCTATCGGTGGTGGCCACTGGTGGGATATAGTAGCGACCGGCAGGAAAATTTTGTTACTAAGCAGTACAGTAGCGGACATGTGTAACAATAAAGACACCGAACAGACGCTAGCCCAATGAGCTCAGGATCTTGTTTACTCTTCTGTTGCCTCTGTGGTCCTCTTCTGTCGTGCGTTTAGTGTACGAGATGGACGACGTCGTAAGCAACACTTTCGTCGATTCTTACTAGTTAACTCCCAAGTTTCTATAGCGCCATCCTATTATTCACGAGCGTTGCTTCTGATCTTAGTGTCATTAATGTAGGTCTACATTACCACACTTACTATTGTGAGGTCTGTAATGCAGTAGGGTCGGTTTGGTCCTAGGATAAAAATAAGCTTTTGATTGATTGCTTATATATTTCTTATTGGGAATAACCAATGAGGTGCAAATATAACGCTGATATATGATTGTTTCGAAGATATCCAAACCTCATTCTCATGTTGTTCTTGTTCAAGAACTTCTTTCTATTTACATGTATTAAGAATAAGTATGTACATTTGCAGGGCGCAATTTGTATGGGGTGAAAGGGCAGCCTTCCTCATTGAGATCCTCATCTGCTATGCATTTTCCTGTAACCATAGTGATTTAATGACTTAATCATAGTAATGGATAAAACAATTATAGCAATAAATAACTTAGTAATTTTGTAATATTATAATCATATGATAATGCAAATGTGAGGTAACATAACTTTAATACTTTAACTTAGTCATAGTAGGCTATTTTGATAACCGATTCAAAGTAATAATATAGTGACATAGCCATGGGGATATATACACATTAATATTGATATATTTGTCATTTAGAAAGACTGGTGTATGAGCTACATCATTGTGTTTTATTTACTAATGACTTAATGTTTATAAATCTAATATCTAATAATCTAATAATAAATCTAATAATATAAATCTCTGAATTTGCTCAGCATCGAAGAGAAGGTTGTCATGGAGAGAAGGTCATTTAATAAGACAATTGGGGCAATGTTCTATGCACAGTGGCGTTTACTTCTTTCCTTAAGCTGAGCTTTTCTTTTCCCATGGGATTTTCAGTGTGAACACATTTCATTTCTGACATTCTGAGACACCACAGTGCTTCCAAATCTAGGTATAAATCAATTTGTATCCAGGCTCATTGGTGAAAGTGCTATAGATGCATGCGTATGCAAGGCTTCAACTGAAATATGTGAATTTGTAAGATTTTTGACCAAAATTGAGTATCTTATTTGTAGTTTTTAATAATTAGCAAGAAATCGAGCCGAAAATATGCAGAGCCTAGATAGGAGAGGCTTAATGAAGTGAGTGGTCTCAAAAGATACATTATGACTTTTTTAAGTTTGCACATTGCAACATGGATTTGTAAAGCTTGTGTGTCACTACTCATTTGCCAATAATCTTTTTTACTGTCCAGCTGTTGGAAAGAAAAAATAGCACATTCTGCATATTTAATTGTAGAAAAACTGTGTTCCAGGATGTTGCACTGTCCCGGAATGAGCGTGTCTGGGGCACAGGACATTTTTTAAATTCTAGAACTGTCCTAGACAATCCGGGACATTTGGTCAATGGTCACACGAGGGATTTATGAAAATTAAGAGCACAAATAATAATCTAGGTTTGAAAATAAACTTGACTGCTTAATGTTGACTTAGTATGAGTAATAAAAAAATGCTGACCATTTCCATTGTTTTTTCTCTAAGACAAAATCGTTTGATTCGGTAACTGAAAGTCTTGCACTAGACAATGGGGCTTTCACTCGTGCTCATTCGGACAACCTCGAGTCAATTCCAACTTCTCCGGTCTCTGTCATTCCCACCACCACCACAGATTCAAAAAGCGATGTTCCAGAACGAGGCTCCTGGGGTGCAAAGCTCGATTTTATGCTTTCTGCCGTTGGATATGCGGTTGGCTTTGGAAACATCTGGCGATTTCCATATCTCTGCTACATCAACGGAGGAGGTATTCACACATAATATTAATTGGTTAGCTGTACATATTTACATATTGTTATGTATGTTGTAATAATTGTTATGCAAATATATACATGCAAGTGTGCTTTATGTCAAGCATGGTAAATATTAAGATGTGAACAAGTAGGTCAAACAAGGTTTATGTCACTTAGGCCAATATTCAGTTAAGCTGTCAGTCAATATGTCAACATTGAGGGACTGAATGTAAGAGATGGTAATTTGTTGACTAGTTCACATTGAAATCTTTAATGTGTATATTAGTTTATTCAGGTATGATGATATAATTATGTGTAAATTTTCATACAAGAACATTTCTGGATGTAGTTGGGTTTACACGGAAGATGAAACATTGTCAATGAGGAGGTGAAAGCAAAAATAAATGGAGAGGGTTATGACACGAGATTGCAAATGTCAAGTGTTTGTGTGCAAGGCATTGAATTACCAGCCATAGCTAGGAACTTAGTATGTTGCTTGTTAAAAACGCTATCAAACGGTTATAATGGCAGGTTAGTTTTAGAATGAACTTTTTGCTTAAGATATGCTGTTTCGCTAATCTGAGAATAAAAATTGATTGTGATGTTTTTACTGAGTGTATGTTGCTATTTTGTTTTAGGGGCCTTTCTTGTGCCATACTTTTTTATGATGACTTTTGCTGGAATGCCTCTCTTTTACCTGGAGTTGGCTCTAGGGCAGTATGCTGCCATTGGGCCAATTACAGTCTGGGGAGTTTGTCCAATATTCAAAGGTACAAATTTCCATCGTATGCTTTCTGTTTTGTATAGCAGAAGACTTTTTGTATTGTATTAAGAATTTGCAGCACGTGTGGTTTTGTGTTTGCGGCTATTTTTCATGTGCCATTGTTTATGTGTTGTTTAGTGGTCGTGTTGTGTGTTTGCAGGTCTTGGTTATGCGATGGTTGGCATAAGTGCCTTGGTGTCAGTCTATTACAATGTGATCCTTGGCCTTAGTGTTTTCTACTTGTTTTCATCCTTCACGAGTGAACTACCGTGGAGTAAATGTGGACATTGGTGGAATCAGCACTGCTCAGATAATCCGTATGGTTAGTTTCCAGCTAGACATTTTCAAACATATGTTTGCGTGATCAAGGATTTATTACTATATGTGACAGAACATATGTGACATTCTGCTGTTCTGGGTCAGTGAAGAACTGCTTCATGTCATTTCAGTTTCAGTTAACTCAGAATTAGCCAAACAACTGTCTTTGACTGCTACTTCGAAAGCACATGAAGCTATGAAATGTTCATATATGCTTGAAGCTAGAAGGTGACATTGGATGGTGACATCTTTATATATTATTAAGGTGCAAGAGACAGATGCATAGGATATTATGACACAGCTTGAAATAATATTAATTTATGATTTTCTTTATAGAATTACACGAAACACAAATGTGATGATTTTGTCTAGTTGAAATAAAATCAGTGCATTTCACAATTTATGTTTAATCATGAATGGGTATTGACACTGATATTTCATTGGTGAGGATCTTTCCACCTAGCTTTCTGTCTTCACAGGCTGACCTTCTGACATTTATGGCTTGATTTTAAACAGTGTGCCATTGTTTGATGCCCTTGTGCATTAAACACTGATAGACAATAAATTTCTCAGTGGTTGGCCCCTCGCTCTAGAACAGACTACCGTTGGCATTGGTCCTGTCCCCCAGGATTTTTTTTTTAATAAGTTTATTTAATGACGCGTCCATGACAAGGATGATATGCGTATCCCCCAGGATCAACTCTGACTCTTTTTATACTCGCCTAAAGACTGTCCTATTCAGCCGTGCTGTGTTTTGGGATCGCTTCCGAGTAGTGACCTTAAGGGGCACTATATAAATCTTCATAGTTGATGAATGTATGAATGAATTACTGATAATAATAATAATTTTATATTTAATTTGCACTGTGCTGTAGTTAATCTGTTGAAATGTGTTTCCTGTTGTTAGCTCAAAAAGGACAGTGTACTGAAAGCAATATCAGTTCCAGTAGCAATATGTCTGATTCTGTAAATGTTTCGTGCTCCAACCTAACGCAACACAGCTCAGTCATGAAGAGTGGTGCGGAAGAATACTGGCAGTGAGTTATTCTGGAATAATCATTTTATATGGCTTAGATAATTATTATTACGATTTTATTGATAAGCTAAATGAATGTAAATACGTTTTGGCATTATATTAACAATAATTCTTAGTCAAATAAAGGTCAAGATTCAAAGTTATTGATAAGTAAGTGCTACTAAATGATTTTGTTGAAATGTGCTTGATTTATATGTTGCAGTTATAATTGTTTTTATCAATTTTATTGGTTGGTACTGGAATTGTGGTTAGAATGCTGAAATTTCAACTCAGAGGTTGGGAGTTCAAATTTGATCTCGTCAAGAGAAAAAAGATTTTCAGAGATTATTGCTTCACTTGCAATTATTTCTAAGTTTCGTGTTCCAGTGACGTATGAAAAACGGCACAAATACCTAAACTAATGCCAGGATAATACCTCAAATTATTGAGTTTGAAGAATATTCAGCTCCTGCTGTGATGCAAAGCCTGCTTACTTGGGCTTTGCCTCTGGACCCCTGTTGTGCTAACCTCCCATATTGACTCATCGTCTGCCCTGAGTCCTATTTGCTGAAATCCTGGATCCATCATTGCACCAAAAGTATACCTGTATGCAGTGTAGATTAGATTTGTAAATTGCTACCTCATGTCTCTAATCCTGTTAGGCCACCTTCTGTTATTAGGCTTAAACGTGAACGTGTTTCAGCGGAAACTGCTTTCATATACCTGATGTTTGATTAGTTCAGATTAGAATATGTGCTGCAACGCTGAATTATAATGTGTTAAATAGGTACTATGCACTTGGAATGACCAACGAAACAAATATAGCCAATGTTGGAGAAGTGCGTTGGCATCTGACGCTCTGCCACCTGTTGGCCTGGATCGTCGTCTTCTTGTGCATCATTAAAGGTGTCAAGTCATCTGGAAAGGTGATTCAATGATGGGATGGGATGAGTGTCGTACTGTGGGTAGTGGGTACTTATGCCAGCTCTGTCCATTGAAGAGTTTGCTTGCTAAATTTAATTTAATACACATTTTGAATTGCACCAATTCACCAAAATTATTGACGTTCTTTACCTGGTATAAGTCTACCCGGGACTGTTTGTCAAAGCACTTTTACCTGAGGAATGTTATTTACTGTACTTTAGCCAAGAAACATTGGACACCACTAATAAAGAAATGTTTTTTAATTAAAATAATGAAATATGATATCAATTAGTTATTGCTGCAATATGCCCAGCAAATATTTGTCGACGGCAACGGCCTCTGTTGTCATAAGCTGTCGTTAAACCTCAGATCCATCCATCAATTAGTTATTACTGATTTGAAATGAATTGTTCTAACCCTTCAATTTGAAAGACATTGTTTGCTGATATTTCTTCGAGTTTGCAACAATAACGTAACTACGCTTAAAATGAGCTTGAAGTCGGTTCTTTCAATATTTCAGTTTCTCATGATTTCTTAAGAGAGACTTTTTGCTAAATGGATGAATTACGTAACAGGCTAAATTGTAGGTTGCAACCATTGTTGAATTGTGCATTCCTCTTCTATCATTTAAATTGGTACCATATGTAAGAAGTAATTATTTGTTGTGAAATATGTTTCTATAGAGTTATCTCTAATCATTAATGAGCAAATTTATTTAATAAATTACATAATGTTGCCTTTTATTAGATCAAATGATTGTTCACTTTGATGTGTGTGTGTGTTTGTTTAGGTTGTGTACTTTACAGCAACATTCCCGTATGTGGTTTTGTTTATTCTTTTTATTCGTGGAGTCACTCTGCCTGGTGCAGGTGAAGGTCTCAAGTACTATCTCACTCCAGATTTCAGCAAAATGGCCAATATCAGAGTATGATGTTTTGAACTTTAAATTTCTCAACTTCACAACAGTTTTTCAGTTTAGACTTTGGGAGGACATTCCTTAGCGATTTTTAACCTACCTGATGTATATGAAGGAGATACTTAGCGTGGTCATTCTTGTCCTCCTTCTGAGGAACTTTCCTATTTATGACTCTGCCAACTGTCTCCGTCATCTCCAGACATCTCTTGGCTTTATGTAGTGCAAAAGTCTGACTCTGCCGACCAGGTTTACATGTACGTTTAATGACCAACTTGTCTTTAAAATCAACTTAGGACGGGGCTGAAAGTCAAGACTGGGAGCACCCTTGCCTAGTTCTTTCTGCATGTTGCAATGTGCAAAGTCACCAAAGCATCCGGGGTATCTTCGTTTCATATCACAATTCTTTTGGAATCCTATCCTAATATCACTAGGAGGTTGTCATTATTTGAATTTCTCTTTCTTTAAGTGATACTGCATCTGTGCTGCATCTGCATATTTCTTTAACTGATTAAATAACTGAATTGTTCCAAATTATCATGTTAATTTGCCACAAAAGATTGTGATGTAGGTTAAGAAGTTTTAGGAGCTTTCACTTAATTGAGTGTTTTTAAATTTTTAGTTCGAGTGTTTTATCATGTTTATTTAACAATAATTATTCTGTGAGTAATCATTTTGTTTCCAGGTTTGGAATGATGCTGCTATCCAGATTCTGTTTTCACTTGGTCCTGGATTTGGAAGCCTTATTATGCTCGGCAGCTACAATAAATTCGACAACAAATGCAACCGGTGAGCATTTGTAGATTAGCATCTGTTACTAATTAAAAGTACTAATGTTATGAGCATTCTGTTGAAGTGGTTATTATTTGTTGTAGGCCTCAGTAGTTTCTGATTCATTTTGATTGTGTACATTGTATTTTTTTCTTCTGTTAAGCATTATTTTGAAGAACAAGTTCCAAACGATGAATGAGCTTTTTAAGAATTGTGTGGGCAATGTTATAATTTACGGCACTTTAACTACAAGCAATGTCTAGGAAACCAATGCATCACATCGTTTAAATGCTAATTACTGTGAAAATGAACTGATTGGTTAAAATCTAAGTGACTGATTTTAGCCAAAGTAAAAATAAGTAGAGGTATTTGCAGAAGCTTAAAGATGATCATCTTTTGCTTTCAGAGATGCAGTTATCGTGACATTAATCAATTGTTTGACAAGTTTTTTTGCGGGCTTTGTCATATTTTCTGTTCTTGGCTTCATGAGCTACACCCGCAATGTGTCTGTTGATGAGGTTGTTGATAAAGGTAGGCAGAAACTGATTACTCAATAACCATGTTGTTTTACAATAAGTTCCTCTGTAATATTTCAATAGACTCCATGTTCTGAAAACTTGTATATCTAAATGGATATCAACAACATTATGTGCTACAAACTTAGTTATGGTGCAGCTGCTTAAAAACTCTGCATTCACTGTCCTTGACTCAAGTTTTTTGAGTAGTGTGTCTCCTTAAAATTTGTGAGAAATTTTATTCAAGGGTCCAGAGAGGCAGAGACGGCGATCTCGTTTGACAGGTGGGGTGCACACTCAATGAGAGGGGAATTGTGGGGGGGGAGGGGCACACGTATAACTTGTCCTCTTTCTGTAAAAGGTGGGGGGGACTTGTCCCACTCAACCCCTCGGGATCTCCGCCCCTGCAGAGAGGGCAGAAATGTTTTTTTGTTTGCTTGAGTTTTCAGTTTACTGAAATTATATAGTCTGTGTTAAATTTAATAAGTGATCATAAAAATAAATAATGGAGATCAATGGAGAAATTACATTCTTGTTTAAATGATGTTGGCACCCTTTATCAATCTTACCCTGATGAATTGTAATGTAAATTTTCAATGAATAAAGTGTTGCCAGTAAGGCATCACAAAGAGCACCAACTTAATAACAAGATGTTTCAGGTTGTGGAAATGTTATATGCTGGCCCACTGGTGTATATCATTGTATGCATTGTCCTTTCAGGGCCTGGTCTTGCCTTTGTCGTGTATCCAGAGGCTCTGGCGATGATGCCTGGAGCTCCTTTCTGGTCCATTTGCTTCTTCTTCATGTTGTTTACGCTCGGCCTCGACAGTCAAGTGAGCAATCAAGACTCCATCATTAACTCAGTCAATAATCAGAATCTTATACTCTTACCTGCAAATCATCATATTCGCTGTTTTTTTAGAATTTTACAGAATTTCTCATTCATCTCTAGGGTATTCTTTAAATCTGGGTGATCCCAGCATCTATTGACTTGTGGTTAATTGGTTAAATAATTAGCATCGCCCTCCTCCTTTATCCAGGCTTGGGATTGGCACTACCGATGAGTGGTGGAGTTTACGTGCTCTCCCTGAGACTCTCTGGCTGCCTGATTTTATACTCATTATGGCTGATGCGGTAGGGGTGCAGGAGATCTGATAGCTGAAAATTGTTTTGGCTTGTGAGCCTTTTGACATTGTGTTTTTATTTGAAAGTTTGTTGGCGTCGAGAGTATCGTCACCGCTCTGTCTGATGAATTTGTTCTGATTTCGCGATGGAAGAAAACTTCTGTGACGGTTGTCTGTGTTGTGCTCTTTCTGGCTGGAATTCCATGCATGACTCAGGTCAGGAATATTTCTCTTCACAATGTAGAAACACTCACACCTACACACACACACACACATCATCAAGTATTGGTTATTGTTGTTGTTAGGTATATTTCTCTTAGGATATAAATTATGCAGATTGTAGAAATATGACCTTGTTACAGGAATGATTAATCAATCGATGCAAGAAGAGAAATGGGAAAAACGATGCAGACAAATTATTTTTGTAGACTTACAGGCCTTGCTCTTCTGAACTTTATTATGACTATCCACCTGGATTTTTTGTGGTATGTTCAACAAAATAAAATAAGCAGTCATTTAAAATATCCCACATAGGCAGCCATGGGTATAAAAGCTTTGAGGGCCTTCATTTTCTTAGCCTCAGGACATGGATAGCTTGTGCTCCTGATTTTTTACTCGGCATTTGTGTGAGCAATGTACTCACTAATGCTGAGTTGACTTTGGGCGCAAGCAGAGCAGAAATCTCAAAACTAGTTTTGACCTGTTGTCGGCTTGGATCTCCAACCTTGCGGTATACTAATCGATAGACTATCATTTTGAGTGTTAATGACTGATGAAGGGCTTGAGTAACAACATGGAGAGAAGTCTGCACTCAGAAAGTTATTTGATGACTATAAGAAATGAATGGCTTCAGTAAGAGGTTTCTGTTGATAAATGTTGATGTCTTTTCTTATTTAGGGAGGAATGTTTGTGATTGAGTTGATAGACAAGTTCACTACTTCATTTCCTCTGTTGTTTGTTACACTCTTTGAAACTGTGGCCATCAACTGGGTTTATGGTGAGTGTTTTTGTGTTCTTCCCTCTGAGTGCTAGAAACCTCTGACCTTTCTACTCAGCAACACTGCCTGTACCCTCGTTCCAAATTGGGCCTTTCAGTAAAAATGAAAAGCATAGCTTAATTAAATTTGTTTTCAACAATACTGCTGGCATGCTTTTTGCTTTTTTGGTCGATTGCATACGCCACACCACTGAGTCTATCTAGTCTTGAAGCGCTTAAAAATGATCCCAAACTGAACCTGACTTATATGAGTTTTTGATTAAGCATAGTCAAATGCTTGAAGTTTTCTTGGCAATTTAGAAACGCAGAGTTTATACCAACTTAGGTGCGCACAAATAGCGCTTTGTGTGCTTTTAATGGACTTTGATTACATCTAAGAAAACGGTTTTCTCCTTGTCATAAATATCAGTCAAAATCAATTGTGAGTGATGCTTACCGTATTCTGCTGAACACCACAGGTTAACCTCAAGAATACTGGAATATTGTATACAAGATAGATAGATACGATGCTTTATGAGCTGAGTGATACTGATTGAATGATACGCATATATTATGAATAAATTATTTAGTCTAATGAATTAGATATGAGCATGACATATATTTTTCAGGCTTTCGACGGTTTGCTGCCGATATTAAACTAATGGTTGGCTCTAATCCCAACTACTACTGGCTAGCCTGTTGGGTCTTCATCACTCCGCTGATTATTGTTGTAAGTTAATTTTTGTTGATTCTCTATTGTGATGTTTATAACACAAAATTGTGATCTTGAAATTTCTAGAGTGCCCAAAAAGCATCGTGGAAGGAACTGGCTTATTTACAACACCCAGGTGAAAACAAAATCGAGAGATGGGTAATGTAAACATTGGGCAGGCAGGCATAGAGTAAGACATTGGTGGATTGTGCTTGGAATTGGAGTGGGAAGAGAGAGGGGGGAAATATGAGTAATCATTGATCATGTTAGGATTTATGAGAAAGAATAATTGATTTCCACTACAAGTATGAATTTACACTTGACATCAACATCATTTAGGCTAGCTGGAAGTTTTCTCAGAGGTGCCTTGCAGTGCCTATCGTTTTTACTTTAACTTGGGATAATTGCCATCATAGTCGTTAACAATCTACAAAAATGCCTAAATTATCCTAATTCTGTACCATAAATTGTTAATTTATTTGGTAATTGTTAAAATGTGCTCTCTAAAAGCTCATTCACATACAAACATATTATTAAGGTACTGAAATTAGCTAAGTTTTGTGAATATGTTTGTCATTGAAATAATTCAGCCATATTACATATATTTATTAAATTGTTGGAGTACAAAGAAATTGACAAGTGCCATTTTTTGCATTTCAGTTCATTCTGATATTCAAATGCATAGAGTATACGGGTGTTGAGTATGGTGGATACAAGTACCCGTCGTGGGCAGAGGGAGTGGGATGGCTCTTGTCTGCGGTTCTTCTTGCCTTCATTCCGCTGGGGATGATCATAGGTCTATGCCGATGTATAGGTTCGTGGGGGGTAAGTGGCAGGAATCAGCATGCGTGAAATCACATAAATCTAGTTATATATAGATATGTGGGTCAGTGTCAGATGTATGAATAGCTAACGGGGTTTTCATGTAATAGTTTATACATTTATTTTATTTATTTATTTGGAGGATTTATATAGCATCCCTTCAAGACATCTACTGAGAATGGCTCCCAACCCAATGCCGGCTAAATAATAAATAAATCATTAGCAACTAAAATTAAGCTGTTTGTGCTTTGCAACATAGGTTAGCACTTAAACAATGAGCTAGAGCTGTTCTATAAATAACTGGGAACCAATGTAGCCTCTTGTTAGCATGTCAATTATGATTAGCCATGCAGTACAACTTTATTTCTAAAATCTTCATATGTCGTAAAACATTTCGATTTTCGGTATTGGTTTGTGCGTTCTTTATCTGGCGTGTGCACTTTTTAGTCCTTCATTCATCTAATTTATACCAGCCTGATATTTGCAATAAATGAGCTAATGGTTATTTTGTAGGCGTTTAAACACACATGCTGTATCCAGCTTGAGTTTGTATACTTTGTGATCTGATTATCTAAAACTTTGCTGCTAATTTGACCATCAAATTTTCAGAATCTGTGGTGGGTAATTCGTGGACCAGCCTCTATCAAGATACTGAATCTGCGTTGCCTTGTCGAGCCAGATGACAATTGGAAGCCAGCGGGTGGGAAGCACGACCGGAAACACGCAAAGGAGATGGAGGAAGCTGTAGAACCGGAGAACGGATATGCAGTGGCATATCACGAGGGCCAATGCTTTGTTATTGAGAGCCCTGCTTACTCGAACCCTCTTGCAGAATCTCACATATGATTGATGAATGCATCTAAACCGATGAAGATCCTGCAGTTAAATTCTAAATGGAAGCAGAGCTAGGAAATAACATGATGTAATGTGGTATGTCTATATTTAAATGCAATGCATCTAAAACTTTATAATGCCCCTCATACACTAACTCAATATGAAGTCTGATTAGAGAAGAAAGAAAGATGAGCCACAGGCAGTGCAGAGAGGCAGGTTTTCTGCCAAGAATGAATGATAGGCTCAGTATGGCCTCAGTAAGAGTCTGAATAATGGCCAAAGATGTCTTTGATTGACAAGAAGGTTTCTAGAAGATTCTGACCTACATGTAGGACTGGATAGCAAATCTCTGATAAGACTACAAGCTGTAACTGAAGAAACCAATGTTGTGCTTAATCACATGTGCCAGCTTGAAACCGGTTTGGTTACATGCATGATCTGAATCAGACAAACAACTGGTCCTTAATAAGACCAGTCCAGCCAATTTAACTGTCTTTCTACTTTAAACTCTCTTGTAATTGTTCAAATCTCAATGGTTTATTTCACAACCCTGGAACTGGGGTGTATTTGATGTTTAGTTCCAGGGAGTTGCTAAACAATTTTGCCGACTGAGATATTTTCGTGTTTTTATTACATAGCTTGCCATCGCATAACTGATCGAGAAGGTCTCGTGTGTGTGTATACATGTGCATCAATATAGAAATGTAGTAACAATTGTTGGTCATTTGGGCTTTTGCCTCGTATCGCATATGACGGGATCTGCCTTATCGTCTATTTCAAGCACTGCTAGTTTCACAGCTGCACGTTTTGGTCCTATACTGTTGGTGTAATGTAGCATCTGTGGTAATGTATGACAATACTTGTGTTGGAACTAGATCTAAGACAAAATACTTCTTTTATTTTTTTAATTGTTAACTTAAAACCTGTATATTAATGCAATTTTCTAATCTGAGAATGACATCCTTTAGACGATTGTCTATTTTGAATAGCAAAGTTGTTTTGATATTTTGTTAAATAGTTTATTTAATATGCATCTTCTATTTGTGCATTAAGCTTTGTTGTTTTGATTTTGAGCGTGAAGCCTGCTACTGTTGCTGCACATAGTTGCTTCTAAACTGCCTTCTACTTGAGCAATCCGTTTTTATGGATCTGTAATAAAGTGCACTTCTAGTGAGACGTGGATGGTTATGTTCTCCAATATTTAATACACAAATGTTCCAATATTTGATTGTAGACTAGTAAATACAGTGTACCTGAATGTCATCTAGTTGACCAGTGTAAAATTTCCATAAGCTTTAGTTGGCCACAGGAATTATGTGTAAGCAAATATGTCTATAAGCTCTCTTTGTGCATGTCACAATGATAAAATCTGTATACCTTCAACAAACCCGTATCTGTTTGATATATTGATTGCAGTAATACCAACATACTTTATCAAAAAGCTTTATTCAAAAAGCAAACATTTGTTTTCGATATGAACCAGATGGATACACATTTCTGGTAGTATTATAAGTCATCCATTTTAGTTAACTCGAAACCCAGACTTCCAAAAATATCAAATTCCTTACTAAATAAATTTCTATCTCACACTTCACTGGTCACCGATTACGGTAATTTTACAGGAGTGGAATTGACCAATTATTGATTTAAAACCGTTGATCTACCAATTACACTTGTTCACATGCAAAGAATTTGTAAAAGCTCAGAAGTCTGATTTTATAAAGAGCATAGCCATCAAACAGTTGAAATTATAGAAGACGCAGGAGAACAATGTGACCAATGCTGAGTATTCAGAGAGGCAGGGCCGTACCGAGCTATAATTCCGCCCTGTGCCTAGCTAATTCCGCCCTGTGCCTAGCTAATTGCGCCCTGTGCCTAGCATCAACTTGGCGCCCCCACATTTTGAAAATAGTATATTTTATTTGAATAAAATTTATTTTAATAGTACATTTATTTTGAAATTTGCGCCCTTTTCACATTTTGCGCCCGGGGCCAAGGCTTCGCTGGCCCCCCTTCAGTACGGCCCTGCAGAGAGGGACCAACAAAATCGTAAATGACTTAGAAGGCGGAATTTTGGACATAACAAAAGTATGACAGAGTTAAACTGTTGACATATTTTTGCAATAGAGATGTAGCTATACATTCAGTTTTATATATTAATTCTGTTATGTTACCTAACAAATAATCAATGCCTGACCATTAAAGTGTCAGAAATACCTCTTTTGCCATTTATTTTGCTAATATTAATACCACGCTGCTAGCTAACAAAAAAAGTAATCAATCCTTGCTAGTTGAAATGCTTAATGCAAACTAAGCAACTGCATATTAAGCACTATGAGATAATTGAACCCCATCAACGTTTGAATAAATTATACAGTTACGATTAAAAATTCAATAACATCATCATCACACATAGCTTGTGCTCAACTAGTTTGCTACAGCATTAGCTTAAAGGAAACACAAACAAAAATGAAGAAACTTGTAAATTTTCCTAGTAAGACAACTCTTGAGTTGACATTCATGCATGTTCATAATATGCAGAACAAATTGTGATCTAGTAAAAGACCTTAAATAACTAATTACGCAACAAGATAGTCTCAAGTTTATCATCGTCACTATAGAACTTTTTAGTTTGTCAAATAAAATGCAGTATGTCCAGATACGAAATAATTGAAACAAATATTTAAGACAACTGCACAGACTGTAAATCAAAATGATAAATCACAACAACATATTCAACTATGACAAAGTAAATCATAAGAAAACTATTTGGTAAAAAGAATTTCCACAATGTTGTCTTTTAAAAGAAAACATCTAGTACTTCCACAATCTAATCATCAACTGAGCAATTGCATATAATAGACTTGCTCAAGGTCCTAACACAGTTACCACCTCAGGGTGGATCAAACCCAGATTTTGTCAAAGCACAAGGCACCTACCTGACTATCTCGCACTTCAAGTCAATGGAAAGAAGGGTTCAAGAAAGGCAGGGCCTATAATTTGCACATTTCCTAAGCTACATATCAGCTGCAGTCTTTCAAGGACTGATGATCACAAGTGTTTTAAGTCAAGTGTCAATATCTAACCCAGTATTTGGTCTATGAAATGTCTAACCCAGTATTTGGTCTATGATTTTAAGTGGCTGACCGACCTCGCTAAATGTTTGGAAAGTGTAATAATGAAGTAAAAGACAGCAATGTTACCACGATGCATTAACTCCCATTATAAACTTTAATACAGCTGCTAAAAATTAATTTGTTTTGTTGCTTTTGAGTTCACTGGTGCATCCCTCAGCTTCAATAATAACTTTCCAAGCAGTCCTCGATGTCAACAAGTTTGGACAGCATTGTCTAACCCTTCCTTAGCCGCATGGCTCAGCAACAAATTCTAATGATAACATGATGCACCGGACAAAAAAATCACAAATGTAGCCATCATTAAAAATTTGAGCCACATAAAGACAACATGCTAAAACTTCAATAAAATAAGATCTCACATTTTAATATCATGGGGTATAAATTACACTCAAATCCCCTTATCACATGAAACTTTATCATGCACATTATGCTTTGTTACTCTTTTGGAGCATGGCTTCAAATTACTTAAGACCCAGACACTTGTTCTTTTCTATGGCACCCAAAGTACTAACTACGAATTAACGATCTTGTTGTATATTCATTTATAGAAAAGATATATACAATACAATCAATAGTTTTTATTTACTACTCTGGGATCCATAGCAAAGATACACCTAATGTTTTAATTTCCTGGAAAGAAGGTTAAAAAAATTTCCATCACAATTTCACCATGGAGAAATTTGAAACCTTAACCAGTGTTCAATGCGACAATTAATGCCAACATTTAGACACGTTGACACCAAAAAAATTTCTGGACCAATATTATAAGATAATAAATTACTAACACAATAAATTTATACATACATAACATATAACAGATTAGTTGCTTGTGATGATGGACACTTAAGTTTGACATTACAAAGAACAAAGTAAACCTGAGTTTTGAACAATAATTAACCTAAGGAACTAAACACCCCTCAAATTCGGTCAGTTGTTTTGACAAACTTAATCCTCTAAATCACAGCATCATCATTTCACCAGCATCATATTATCATTTCACCAGCATCATATTATCATTTCACCAGCATCGTCATCATCAGCTTACATTGCTTGACCTCTACCATCGAACACAGTTCTTGTACTCGTCAAGAAGGCTCCATCGCTTTATTGTCTCGTAGCAGAGTATTACGAAAAAGGACGAAAGAGTTGACGATATGAGTCGAGGTGAAAGACCTTTGGAAAAGATGTGGAGATGTTCCTCCCTCCACAGCGCTTTCGCAGTGACTAGAAATCGTTCATTTTCGACCTGCACAAAAAAATCTCTATTGCAGGTCACTGTCATGCATGTATGATGAAGTTAGATTAACGTGTACACACAGTATAAGGGTATGCATAAAGTTAGTTCATCATTCTGCCTTAAGAGATGTTTCTAGCTGGTCGCTTGATTAAGACAAAGGATCCTCAAACTACAGTGGAACACCCTCTGAGACGATTGCTCTCCTTACAGAATAGTAAAGTGAAATTCTTATGGATCTGATATTGCCAGCTGGCTAATACAGCTGGCTAATACAAGAAACTCTAGTCATCTGTTATGTAAGTATGCAATTTGATAGAATGCATTAATTTTTAGGAACCCCTCACAAGCAGTTTGTTGTCTGCGTTTTCGCTAGCATCATATCCTTATGTACAATGACTCGAGGCAAACTAACTATTCCCTTGCATGCACCTCAACAACAATCACCTGATATCTCAGTGGTTGGGCAATCTATCTGAATTTTGATCTGCACTTTGCTCCAGCTAGAGACGCTACATGTAAGCTATGCATTATTTATATCAATGCTGGAACCTATTTTGTCAGACACACACTGGACTGAAAGTAGTCATGCACACCGTAACAAGTTACTGAATGGATATTGCCCGGGTTAGATCAGAGCCCCCCTTGTGTTAGGTCTTAATTTATAGGTATTGGACTACGAGTAGGTCAGTTTTTAAAAGCCCAGTGACACATAATGGCAACATTTTAAAGTCAAAACAGTACATGCACTGTCAATTAACAAGTAGGGATGTTAAACGATTTTGGTTTAGAAAACAGCAACAGGTTTATGTCAATTGCAAACCGGTATTCGATTTTTTTCCGTCTTATTATTTATCTCACCTATACCTGATTACTTCCCATGAGAAGATGCTCAAGTAAGTCGGTCAACTTCAAAGGTACAGACGCGTCTAAGCGAAATATTTCCCGTTATTATTTATCTCGCCTATACCAAATTAATTCCCATGGGAAGATGCTCAAGTAAGTCGGTCAACTTCAAAGGTACAAACGCGGCTAAGTGAAATATTTCCCGCCCACGTCTTCCAGCGGGGTAATTAATAGCTGCCCATTGCTAATTAGCAACCCTTTTGTCGAGATAAGCCTAACGTGGGAGCATGAGCTAGAGGAAGGGTAACCCGAGCATCACTCAACTGGAAGACCTGACTTCAAAGCACCACTTAAACTCTTTGATATCGAGTGTTGACACTGCATTGCCATACGTAATACATGAAATAACATGCAGAGTTGAGCTATATTACTATATTTTTATACAAACACCAATAAAAACCGGTTTAAAACCAGTTTTTTTTAAATCCAGTAACCGGTTTGCCCCAAAAAACTGTATTAATAACCATATTAATAAGCAGCTCTGTTTTATTTAATTTAAATTACAATTACTGAAGTTGGGACAAAACTGTCTACATTATGATTACATACACTATCACTTGGTAAAATTGAAGTGAAATAAAATTTAAATAACTGCTTCACAACACTGGTTAAATGACATTACACGATATTATAATTTTTGCTTCTCTTATCCACTCCAACACAAGAATGCAGCTGAAACTGGATTAAGTGGATTTTGATATTCAGGCATTGTGTCAACAAGAAGCAATGACTTCAAGCATATGAATACGAGTCTATAAAATACGGATCAAAACATCCTCATTAAGTAGGAATAAAACACATAAGGTGGTATATAAAATATGGTTCAAAACATCCTCATTTAGTAGGCATAAAACAACTATGGCGGCATACAAAAAAATGGTTTAAAACATCATTATTTAGCAAGCAAAACTATTTAAGTTAATCTCTTTAAAGCTCAGCAACTGCCTGCAGTCCAGCATTGTTAGTCCCAAGCCTGGATAAAGGAGGAGGGATTTTTATCACAGACTGTCGTTAAACTGCAACTAACCATGTCTCCTTAACCATCCAGCAAGTGATTACAACTTGAGTCCACTAGCTAATCCAGTTAATCGAACAGTCTTTCACCTGAACTCTGGCACGGATAGCATCCATTGGTGTCGTTACAACAGTTGTTGTGCAAGCACTAAGTAGTGCAGACAGGCACTGCAGGGAAAGTCGTGGCAGGCAGACAGGAGCCAGCTCTGACAGCGTATCTAAACACAAAAACATATGACCACGTAATGATACAATTTGACAGCATCTGAAGTAACTATTAAGATTACAAAAAATTTAAAACGTAAGCTTCAGCTTTCTAAACATCATTTCAGTTTCATCAACGATAATTTCAAAATCTAAATCACAAGATACAAAGCATACAGTTACAATCTGTCATAAGTTACATCTGATTAAGCAAGTAAAACGGATTTTGTTTCTTTGGAGGATGAAAACAGTACAATACTAAGAACTTGACATCCATGACCACATATATAGTATACAATGACAACAGATCTCAGAGATCAACCTAAATAGTATCTGTCAGATCAAGAAAATTGTTTTGATAAACATTATTTTATAGCAATCAATAATAAAAATGAATCAAGGCCATTGCACAGATTCCACTCACTGTCTGTGAAATGCTTAATCAATCAGCCACCATCTAACACGAATTAACAAAGGCATTCAAAATCTATTTTCTAGAATAAAAATTTGAATTTTTAAAATATGTGCCTACCACAATAGAAATCATAAGACAGCCACCAGATTCCACTAGTAGGCACATAGGTTATCACAGATGTTAAATATCCCGTGTAAAATCCCTGCAGTCCATTGCGTCTGTAAATATTCACAACAATTGACTTTGCTGTTCGAAAGCTATTAACCCGGCCATTCACAGGTGCATCAACCGATTGAACAAGGACAGTTTTGAGTGGTGTTTCAGCGCCCTTCATCT
Source organism: Bimastos eiseni (assembly GCA_959347315.1). Taxonomy (NCBI): domain Eukaryota; kingdom Metazoa; phylum Annelida; class Clitellata; order Crassiclitellata; family Lumbricidae; genus Bimastos; species Bimastos eiseni. Next base: position 12,526,680 of record OY365806.1, on the reverse strand, counting down.
GCTTCGACACAGGAAGAATTTGTAGGTGCTGAGAAACGATGTCAACAGGCACGACAACCGTCTGCGCGATCAATGACGCAACACCTCCAGCGATGAAAGACCGCCGTCGACTGTCGCAACAGATGTTCTTGCTGGCCAGTATGTGTCGCGTCATTTCGTAGGACGTAAGGAATGTCATCTGTGAGGCCACAGCCAGATTATGCACGAGGAATCCGCTATAGAGTCCACGGAGTCCCTCTGAGCAGACAATGCGACGAAATGCGTTGAAAGTGCCACTGTAGAGTGAATTTTTCTTCTGCACCTGCAGCCTAGTCTTGATGACAGTAAGTGGATACAGAATCGTTCGCACTGTCACGCCGCTAATCGCTGCCAGAGGGAAGTACTTCTTTTTGTTGAGCATGTGAAACTCAACAACTGGAATAGCATGTCTTCCATCCATTCTGTATCCATCTCCATCTGTTGGCATGTCCATTATCTTATGGCAGAGTGATCAAGTTGACCGAACCAAACTCCTCTGGATAAAACTCAGAGAAATGCAAATAAAGCTTCAATCATGACTCTGAAAGCATCAAACGAAAACAATAATTATATCGAACGTGCATGAAATATTGACAAATTTTGACTTTTTGATGACTTGGATGGTCAAGACAGCTGTATACATTAGTTATAATATAAAACAGATCATTCTGCTTATGTCAAGATACCAATTATTGGTATTGACAAAACCTCATTTCAGAACCGAAGGGTTATCGAAATTACCAAGAGAATTAGGCTAAAAAAACAATGGAGCCCTATATGAAAGAGCAGTCAGGCCTACATTTCTCTCGCAATATTACACATACAAGGAAAACAGCAGCTATAATTATGCAACTGGTTACATCGTCCCAAGCATTCAAAATTCTGCCTTTCTTTCACCTTCATAATTGTAGACTTCAGTTAGTTCATATATTAAACTGCATTATGTTTGCAATCTAATGAGTCACAACATTATATAACAATCACGCGATATCGTACGGCTTAGTCATAACAAAACCGGCACCACGATATTATAACTGTAAATAATATCAGAATCGCATTAAATCTGCGACTTTGTGCTGGGAAATGTAATATAATATGGTCCGTTTACTAACCGCAAAATACTACAAAATTTTGACCCAAGTTACATATGCAAAATTACGGAGATCAGACGAAGACCTTTTTCTCCATTTGACTTTCATGATGCAGCGGAAGTTTTCCGTTCAATGCCATAAATTTTATTGACGTCAATCCAAGGACCAATATCTTGGCTGTTGATGATAAAAGTTTTCTAGCGCCATGATAAATGTCATTTCATTCTAAATATTACTGGTTAGAATTTATTTCATAATAGATAGGTTCTTACTTTTATGTTGCATCAAAGAGTGTTAACTAATGCAAAATTGCACTTGGGATTCAAGCATTTGAAATGTCCTTAATGCAAAACAAGTTAATTCGTGCATAGCGTATGACATATGTGGTCCATAATCATGATGGACATCACGTAGGCTACGGTTTCCTCAGATTCCAGTAGGCAACAGAGGGAGTCTTTGTATTATTTAGAAAGAAGTACAGAGGAGGATATGGAGCAAAACGCCAATGGGAGGTATGACGCCCTATGCATCTTTTCAGTCATCTAATAATAATCATAGGATTGTACCGAATCCAAATTTTATACACTAAGCCTACTTTGTTAGTGGCAATTCCGGTTGATAGACAGTGTAGACCTACTATATATCGTGTTCCTTGTGAACAAATCACTCGTTATCAACAAAAGTCGAATTTTGTATAAGCTGATGTAAGCATTTAGGGGAGAATGTCCTTCATTGGGTCATGTCCTGCATTGGGTCAGTGGCGGTATCAAGGCCTAGTCTATCATTGTATCGGACGTGCGTCACCTAGCGAACGTATTTAATGTCGCGAAGAAGATTTTCATGTCTTAGGCAGACATGAAGATAGCGTCTAACAGATAAACGGCAAATCTATTTTTTAGGTAAGAAAAGTAAATGTTAATCGTTTAATGTCAGTCAACGCACAAGACGCTTTGTGCTAATTTAGCCTACAATTTCTGTAAACTACTTTAGGACAGTATATTGCGAAGCATGGGGTAAAGTTTGGAGGTCGTATACAGCATAGTTGCGCTACTATGAAAAACGTTAGTCACTGACCGTTGATGGCCTGCATTGGGACAACAATCATGGCCTGCATTGAGACAATTTTTACCAGTAAGGAAAATATTAAATTTTTGGAGTTTGCACTTGGAACAATTTTGCTGTATAACCATATTCGATCCATAAAACATTGTTGTTTCTGATAATTAAAACAAATTACATATGCTGCAGATAACACAGTGTGTGTGCATTAAAATTTAAAAAATTGACCCACGCTCTGTCCCAATGCTCCACATGATGATGTGCATTTGGACAGTTTGTACCAGTAGCCCATTTGAAAATACTAATATTTTTGAGTTTACTCTTGGAACAATGTTGTTGTATAACCACACTCGATCCATAATCGTTACTATTTCTGTTAGTTAAAAGAAAATGCAAGTACTACAACTAACAATAATTGTGTGCATTAATATGTAAAAGTGAACTAATGCTCCCCATGGTTGTCTGCATTGGGGCACTTTTTGCCAGCAAGGAAAACACCAATATTTTTGACTTTACTCTTGGGACAATATTGTTGTTTAACAGTATTCGACCCATAAAACGTTGCTGTTGCTGATAATTAAAACTAAATATAAGTGCTCCAATCAACACCAATTCTGTGCTTAAAAATGTAAAATTGACCCAATGCAGGACATTCTCCCCTACTGTTTTAATTTTTAATTTAGAAATTTTATGGTTTTGCTGTTGTACAAATTAAGATGCATGCTTTCTTGGACAAATTAACCTTTAGATATGCTACAGCGTCCTACCTCATCTGATCGACTTCATGTCTACACCAAAGGTGCCCCACAGTTTTGTCCCAAAAATTGAAACGGCTGCAAGAGTTAAATAGGTTTCAGACTATAAATATGCCTATCACAATTTTATGAACAAAACATACATAGGCCCTAGGCTATTGTTTGGCCTCTATGGGCAGGGCCTATCCAGAGGTTTACATTGTTTTTGAAACTGAGGCCTCTAATTGTTACTTAAAAATTCTTAGTTTTAAAATTTAGGCCAACTTTCTGTTGATTTCTTATTTGGTAATGCGACATAACATATTAGACTTCATCTGTTAAAGGCATCGAAGGGCTAGGGCTAAGTAAACTATGATTATTTTGGCAATCTTCTAGTGTGTGATATTTCTAGAGATATGCCTATATTAACCAAAATAATTAAAGACAATTTTGAGCCCAAATTCGAATCTATTGACGTATTTTAATTTAGTGATTTTGTAGCATCAGAACGGATGTTAATTGTTGCTGATCCTAATTCATCAATAGCTGTAAGCTGTCATTGTGTTCTGCTCTCTGAACACAATTTTTTTTAAAGTGAGCGTTTTACCCAACCTTCCCCTACGTTACTTTAGGTGCATATATGCCTACGTTTATTATGCTATAGATAATAGTTTACAAGGCCCATGCTAATATTCGGCGCTCGTGGATAGGCCCACGGCAATAGATCAGCGCTCATGAATAATAAGTGGATGCCTGCGCTTGTTGTCATGTGCCCATGTATGCGAGGAAATCTCCGACAAATGCATCAATTGGTTTCCATTCGCCTAGATTACCGCAACTCGCTTTGTCCTGGCATCAATAAACTAAATATGCTGAAGCTGTATGCAGAGAGTTCAGAACTCCTTGGCTAGAGTCACAGCTAATTACACCCATGCAACTACTAACGTATAGCCCATAGGCCCTACACTTAGGCATACGAGATTTAAGCCCGGTACAGAAGGTGTCCAAATAAATGTGGTAAGAAATACAGATTTTTAATCGAATGGAGAGGGACCACTGGAAGTGTTCCTTCTTAAAATCTTTGGTTTAGACCTCACAATTCACTCTAAAATCTAAATAATGACGCAATACACTTTTATTCTTCCTAGGCCAACTTCCGGTAAATGAATTGCCTGACAAATCGATTCCAAGACGCTTGTACCAGGTTCCCTTTGACCTTGATCTGATCTCGCTGTAAATACGTCAGCTAATCACGTAACGACTACGTCTAGAATATCAATTACCACGCCCGACGATAACAAGCGTATCCAAGATGGCGTCTATCAAGTGAGTGAGAAATTCCATTGAGAAATTCCTTCAATCGTTCGTTCATTCATTCATTCATTCGTTTTAATTTTATATGGTGCACCACTGCACCTTCAAGAAGTATAAGGGGCCTACTCGGAGGCGCACCCAGCCCATCCACGGTGATATAAATCAGTCTTAAGCAACTTGTAAAACAAGGGCGCATAACTACTAGAAAGTGTGTTCCAGATGGAAGGGCCAACAACTGAGAAGGCGTGGTGCTGCTTGGTCGATGTGCTTGCACAAAATGCACGGGGTACCAGAAGAACGCCACCAGAGGAAGAACGAAGATCAAGCTCGACGACCAGCCAAAGCCGAAACAGGCAGTAAAGCTCCGGCTGATAGGTCGGAGCAGAGCCAAGCAGGTACGTCAATCGTCAATCCCCTCTGAGTGATGGAGGCAAATTCCCGGTCCCCAGTATCAGGAAGGCAAGATATCCCCAAGACTAAAAATTATCCTCCTACCTGAAATTGGAGGCACTTGCCTTCGGACCCCCCCCCCCACATCTGGACGCCCCATGAGTCAAAAAGCATCGCCAGACCAGCGCTGCTATTCTTTATCTGATGCGTTGCGAGATGGGAAGCCAGTGCAAAGAATCATGCATGTAGTCCAAGATAGTAGAGTTAGAAAAACACCCAATGAGGTGAGCAGTCGTGACAGGCTATCAGCGCTCGGGGCTGGCCAACCAGTACAGAGCAGTGATGGTCCAGTCGATTGGTGATAAAGGCATGGACTAGGGTAGCAGCAGGGTCATGCGATAGAGAACGAGAAACAGTATGCTCCTACGCAGCTGGCGAAGTTGATAGTAATAACTACGGGTGAGCTGATTGATTTGCCTTGAAAAGTTAAGTTCTTGGTCTAGAATAAACCCTAGGTCTCGGACAGAGTAAAGAAATGAAAGATGCGGAAACGCCGGAAAGGCCTCAGCCAACAAGCACCAGTCAACACCCGCCAGTCGTTTTCGGCCATTTAGCCATGCAGATGAATTGAGTTTTAGTATCTTTGAGGGAGGAGAAATCGTTTATAATAGAGCAACGCACATCTGCAGTACAGCCGCCACAGCAGAACAATTACGAGGAGCAGTGAATGCAGGCCGTATGCCTGGACATCGTTGGCATAGCGCTGGTGAAGAAGGCAGCATTTTATAATTGCCAGAATAGAATGACAATTGCTAAGGCATACTTATAACAACGCTAACTTGCAAGTGCGTATTGCTGAGACAACATACACCAAAATCTTAGGTCGTCTTGCGCAATCGTTGAATGATTTTTCGCTCAGTTTGGTTGCTTGTTCTTCATGCCAGTGTTTCAATGAAAGGCCTGTTATTTTGAAATGAAAATTTTACCGCCTAATTATGTGGACAGACGAGGACAATAATGATTTAGGACCACACTTTCTATAAGCCAACTTGACCCAGAGACTCAGAACATCCATGCCATCTGTCAGCTGTCGACGGGGTTCCGCTGGCTGGTTCTACGCTTGTGCGCATAGAGCGCCTCTGGACTTGAGGGGGCGCTATGTAAATGCACGATTACATTCCATTACATTGCTGTTATGGTAGCGACTAGTCATGTCTGGCTACTATTCGTGTTCTGGCATCTATTGATGCGCAGCCACTGTATAGTCATGTAGTCCCAGGGTATGAGTTCATTTTGACTTCTATAATCGAAAACGTTTCAAGGTCCATAAAGCGATGTAGTCCTCAAACACTGTTGACGTTTGGTCATCGCTCCTGCACCTGAATGTGGAAATGCGCTGCAAGCGAGGATCCATACAATGTCATTAATGGATGCGGTCTAATTCTCCACCGTGCGTGAATTTGGCCAGTAAATGGCCAGCAGCCGTAGGCACACGACTCGTTTCACAACCATGAGGCATTGCGCCCAACCAACGATGCAGCACATTATTTTGGACAGACGTATCGGGCGTTACTACTGTCGACTGTGTATTATAATAGGCCTACATGCTTTCGATATGCGGCGGCTACAGTCGAACAGGTGCATTACGAGACACACAGCAGTGGCCGTCTCGTGAGTTGTAACCTTTCCGATAGGTGCGACAGATGGATGTTATCAGCTCAAGTAAAACCAAATTCGGTCTATTGGAGTTTACATGGTTGCAGTCGCCGGTCGGTGTCATTCGCTATTTACACAACGTGTAGGCCTTACATTTGATAAAGGGCACCAGAACAGTGCAATCAAACCTATTGTAAATATCTATGTAGAACATTAATAGACAGGAGGTCTGAGAAGTACAATGTATACATGTCATGCATATTCAGCGGACTATGACGGCCTGTGATATCTTTGTGCGAGTAATGTTAGGGTAAAGCTATTTAGAGATATATATTCGTTTTGGCAATGCATATAATGTCACGGGTGGTTATGTTTGCGATGACATGTAGTCCTGTCGCAGGTGTCGACATTGATTAAGGGATGATCTCAGCAATGGACAAACGCACCGATGATGGTGACGAAGAGGACGACTACCGTGTGGAATATATCGATCCTTCTAAGGATGAAAGAGGTCGGTTGTTATTTAAAAGCTGGTTGATTTCATTCTACACAGCAACACGCGCACATTTAGTCTACACAGGGCAGAGGTTGGACTATACGAGCCTCTAATATGTGGAGCTTGTGTAGGCTACGCGAAAAATTGTGTGTGTGCGACACTAAAAAAAATTATGGTTCAAATATGCTCAAGTCCACGCTGAAGGCGATGATAGTTAAATTTGGACCTTATCTATAAAATTCTATGGTGGTAAGTTCTAATAACATAAGAAAACTTCCTTGTCAAATTTAAAGATAAATACGTGTGTATATCATGCATAGAGTAAGGTAGACCTTACTCTAGGCTGTATAGACCTATATGTATAGGTCTAATGGTCGTTTGTTTGAGATTCTAGTGACAATGTATTCACGTTTGCATAATAGTTTCAAATGGCTTGATTTTGTTTTCTGTGTATACAACCTGATCAATTGAAATATTTCTGTCGGTTGTTGTTACACAATTTGCTCCTCAGTTGAACGTTTCTGGTTACTTCGTATTTGCTTTTAGAGCCAATTGAAAATTAATTTGTTCCCTTACAATTTTGTCTTACCTATAATGCTTCACCGTAAAAGTTTATCCATTGCGGTTCAATATACCAAAAAAGCAAGAAAACAGCATTTGTCGTGCACATAATTTATTCATGTACTCGGACTGTTTGCGAATATTAAACCATCATACGATTGTTTTCGGTATAAACATTCACAAAGTCCCACGGTCGACAGAATTCACAGGGAGCAAATGAAATTATTGATGAAAAATATCATTATATGTGATGATACTATATTCATACGTGGCGCATAATATAAGTAATTATTATGCTCGAAATATTTGACACATGGTTATTCAGGTAACTGAAGAGAGGGGTGAGCTAGCATATATATCGTAGTCGTAATCCTAAACTCCATACTTCTAAAGCGCCGCTCGAAAGTCAAGCGTAGGGCACCAGCTTATTCACGTGCGCTGCAATATATTATATGTATTGCCTATCGCTCGCGAGTTAATTAGGAACAATGTAATTGTGATAGGCATTTGCAGGTATAGCTCCTCTGCGCAGTCGTACTCTTAAGGTCATTAGTTGTGAGTGAGAAAAGATGTGCAGGATAAAACATCATTTGTACATTCGTGTTTTAGTTTTGCTTCTGTCAAGTTTGTCATCAAATCAAAATGATGAAGTGACGAATGTTGAAGAGGAGACGAGACGCGGAGCGGAGGATGATGACGTCCCTGAACAACAAAGATTCGACAGCGAAGACCACGTAATCGGCGACGAAGACAGAAGGAGGAGAGTGAGACGCTGTAAGCCGAGGATCTACGTTTCAATGGCTTCAGCGATGGCTGCCTTAGGGGGAGTTCTCTTCGGATACGACACAGGTAAATATAGGCTAGGGCTTATTATATAGCATACATGTATATATGTATATATATAGATATACATGTATATATGCACACACTCGTACTTATATAGATACAAGCATGTGCATTGCATAGTCCTATATATAAATAAATACATGAAATTAAATTCTTTTATTCAGACGTTCGTGCAATGATAGATTTCTATACGTTGATATGCAATCCATATTAATTACTGGTGTTTGAGATTTGTGTGCCATTGGACGTTCTCTGCTAGAAGGCGCTGCTTGACAACAGAATGGAAGTGGACAGCAGCAGCAGCAGATAGCAATTATATATACGTAGACTTCAATTAAGTCACGTTCCATCTGTTCAATGTGTTGAATAGTGTTCAATGCGCAATGGCACTTAGTCCTCATCAAAGGCAGCTTTTCATCATCATCAATCAATGTGAACTTAATATAGCAGTCCTTCAAAATTTCTACTCAGAGGAGTATCTTTGTATCATTGTCTTCGCTGGCTTTATGTCTGTACCGTCTCAGAACAATTGAGGCAGCGGAGGCGGACGAGGAGAATATGGAATGCGAGAAGATTATTGAGTAGAAGTTAAGAGGAAGTACATTATTATGATGAGGAATAGGAGAAAAAAGACAAGCGAAAAGAGGAATGAAGCATAAGGAAATTGCGAGGAGTTTGTGTAAAGAGAATGAGAATGAACTTGAAAGAAATGACAATGATTATTATGATCATGTTAGTGGTGGCTGTGATGATGTGTAGGATGAGGAGGAGGAGGAGGAGGAGGAGGAGAAGGAGGAGGAGGAGGAGGAGAAGGAGGAGGAGGAGGAGGAGGAGGAGTGGATCGGATCGGATCGATAAAAGAAGATCGAGGTAATCATGTGTAGGAACAACAACTCTTTTTACTGCCTTTTATTTAACTTGGCTTGCGTAATGTTTGTCACGTTGGACATCTATCAACTCTTCCTTGTTTTCATAGTTTTGCTAACAGATAATTTCACTCGATCACTATGACATTTGACATCATCTACGCCAGCGCAGGGAGTGCCTCTGATCAGATATCTTGAAGGGGCGCTATATAAATGCTCGATTACATTACATACAAAACTTGAAACTTTAGTAGAACGCTTAAGTGGTCTCCTCGCTGTCCGAACGCATCGTATTAACTTATGATTTACACACACACATTAGGGCAAGAACGTGCTAAACTTCAATGATCTTCTCAAAACCGCTTTCATCAAGCGACATGTTTCAATTCCACCTCATGACATGGACCCAAATTACAGCTGCAGCGTTATTTAATTAACAGGTTATTCTCCTCTTCCACTGTTGAGAATCTCTCTACCGATGAAACATCATCAAAGGCAGCTTTTCATCATCATCAATCAATGGGAACTTAATATAGCAGTCACTTGGCTCTTACTGCTAAATTATTCTTGTATTGGTGCGATTCCGTCTAACGAGGTCAAGCACAGAAGGGAATATCTGAACAGAGAGCTCGTGAAACGTGCCCGACTGCCCATCATATAGTCCGATATACATGTACTAGGTAGCCAATCGTTTCTCTTTTTCAACTGCCTTAGGTATTGTCGATCTTCATCAACGTCTTGATCGCTTGATTGTTTGCTTCTTGCCTTTGTTCTCGCACTCAGTCTTTCCACATGCAGTAATTTCCTCTACGCAAGCTGGTTTGTGGGTGTACCATGTCCGTGTAGCAGTTTTCTGACGCACTTTCTCCTTTAGCTCTCTCTGCTGTGCCGTTTAGAGCACTGTTCACCGACTGGTCACTTGATTGCTATTGTATATTGACGACAGGCAACTTCTGATTTCTTTGACATTTATACCTCTGCTTCTACTCTGCAACTACTCTCAGCTTTGTAAGCATATACATGTGTACATTCAATTTATGGCTTTTGGAACATCTCAAAAGCTGAATTCCATCTTGTGGGCTCTAGTCAGCAGCATCAGCAGCATCAACAGCAGAATTTCAATTAGCTTAGGCCTACTTATTTTCATCTGAGTTCATTGATAGCTACTTAAACTATGTCACCAATTGATGTGGTCTTCAGATTCCTTTCCAGTATGTCATCCTTAGAGCATTCATTACCTGTTCATATTCATGCACGAATCTTCCGCAGATAATACGTTCATCAAAATGCCTCGACTCTACTTTCTAACGTTCTAATCTTGATTGCTGTAACTCACTTTCATGACACAGGATCATGTGGGTCACGCATAATGAATGCACGTGGTTGGTACATCTAAAATGTCATTGTAGGCATCATTTCTGGTGCGATACTACAGTTGAAGGACGAATTCAGTCTAACGTGTAAACAGACTGAAATTGTTATCAGCGTACTGATGGTAGGGGCAGTGGCAGCATCTCTCTGCGGAGGTAAGCACGTCATCGTCAGCCGCAGTGGCATCTGCATCCGTATCATCACCATAAATATAAAAAACATCAAACAGAACATAATTTAGGCTGGTGAATATATACTCTTCAGAGTCCACCTCTGATTAGTTTCGTTTTTGGCGCTCTACAAATTTTGATTACAATTACAATACAAATGCGGAAAATTAACTACGTCGTTCTTGTCGTAATCTAGAGTCTGATTTCTTTCGCTTGGCAAAAGCGTCAATCTCTTCTTCCTTGTGCCTGTAATATTCCCCACTGTCTAATCTGACTGTCTGAAATGTAAAATTATGTGACTTATATATACATAAGGTGGCACTAGGTCTAGGTACTGTAATAAGTAATCTGCACCAGACCTATCTAGGTATAGACCTATCTAGGTATAGGTAATAATGTACCATGGACTAACTTATTGGCCTATGTAGGCCTACAGTAAGTTATTGATAATAGGTCTATATATATATATATATATATATGCTCCAGTGCACAAATAATCTGCGTTGGTTAATGGGTTTATTTACGAAATCGAATTAATCGTGGACTCAATGAAGCAGTTCTGCATGGGCGCAGTGGATGTATAGTCGTTGCTTTTTCTTAGCTATTTGCCCATAATTATAGAGGTTTATTAATTCGTAGACTTTCGTCGAATAGGTTTCCTCGTCGATTGTCTCGGTCGCAGGACAACGATCATTGCCAACGACGTCGTATTTCTCGCGGGAACAATCATTCTAACATCTGCCAACTCCTATCGTATGCTCGTACGTATACGATAGGCCTACATCGTATACCAATGCTCCACTCAGTGGCGTAGCTAAGGGGGGGCGAGGGGGGCGGACCGCCCCGGGTGACAGCATATGGAGGGTGACACTATGTCACCTCCAACAAAATTTTTCAGCCAGGCTAAGGTGCGAAAATAGTCTGAAAATAGAATTGTGAAAAAAACCCAACCAACACAGGAAATGTGACCGTTATGACGTCACATATTTCGAATTTTAATCTATCAACCGTCGAAAATATTGTCTGAGTGAGTACAGCTCTTTTGGTGAGTCATTTTTCTTATATTTTTATTATAATTTATTTCGAACAATGTTCGAAATAAATGAAGGCCATGGCTTTGTCGAATTATATGAAAGAACGTCGACGACAGCATAATATCAATGGAAGCTGTCGAAAGAAGACAGCTTCCATTGATATTATGCTGGGCATGTACAGTCCGCAAGATGCAAGGATGTACATTTGACAAAGCAGTTGTTTACCATTTACAAACTACAATGGACATTTATGAAATTTTCGTCAAATTTATAGGACTAAAAAACAGAAAGTAAAATATAAATAAAGAACTTTTTAAAAATCTCCTTTTGCTAATGGACTAAAAAGCAGAAAATAAAATATAAATAAAAATAACTTAATATCTGTTAACAAGTTTCTTCCGTGACATATGAATTTTGAAACCTACTTATAAATACCGATGTTGCTCTAGTCCCGATAGAACGATATTTTTATAAGTTTCTCCAAAATGAAACTTATAAAAAATTACCTCCGGTCAACCATGAGCCAGTCGAGATTGTCGGATCTGGCTGTTCTGTCCATTGAACACGAGCTTACAAGACAAATAGATTTTGACGATGTCATTGACCTGTTTGCCACAATGAAAACAAGAAGACATTCCTTCTAGGACTATAGTGTCGAAGGACATTCTTTTGGTCTGTGCATTGCCGTGTTTTGCATTTAGATGTTCTGAAAGTGAACAGTTGCATTTTAAAAATCTTTGGATTTGAACTATTTGTTTTGTGGTATTGGATTCGGATTTTGTCTTGGATCATACATGTAAGCAGTAACGTACCGGTCAGTAGAGTAAAGTAGAGCCTAGAGGTAGAGTATGCATGAAAATTTAGCAACACCTAACCATTCAGCATAGGGTCGTGTGGGGTCACTGGGGTGACATTTGAACGGACCGCCCCGGGTGACGTTTACTCTAGCTACGCCACTGGCTCCACTAAACGCATAACTGCATCATCGTCGTCGTCATCATCACCATCACCATCATGCTCCTTCTTGTCATCATATATTTAACGTGTAATGCGATAAGACGGTCATGTAGAATAATATATATATATATACATATATATATACATATGTATATATATTATTCTACATGACCGTCTTATTCCTGTATATATATATATATATACTGTATAGGCTTGTTCGTACAAACAGACGTATTCGACACACAGGCACATACAGACACACATAGAGGTAAAATTGGAAAAAGGTAGAGGTGTCTATGCACATACACATAACATACCTATACAGTGTACACACACGCAGACATACAGACACACAGACACACATGCCCAACACGCAGACAAAAACGTAGGAGGACACAAGCATACACACGTTAATCAACATAGACACAATGTTGACACGCATATTTTCACACAAATATACAGATAGACAGACAGACAGAGAGAGAGACAGACAGATAGACAGACAGATAGACAGATAGACATATGCGCACTGACGCATACTTGTAGGCATCGGTGTTTTGCATTCGTTTAGATATTTGGAAGGTTAGTCATTGGATTCGCTGTGTCTCTGTCCGCAACTGCTGAGTGCGTCTATATAACTGAAATCAGTCCAGCGGTGAGTTAATCGATCTCATCGTCATCAGTTCAATTTCAGAAATATCCTCTATTCATTCATGTCATATAGGTCCAGCGCAGCCTTAGAAATTGATTCTTTCTCGTTTCGTGTTCAACATTCTGCCCCTTCGACCCGTATGACGAGATGACGAGACACGAGATCATCCTCGGCTTTTCTTAGGTCACTTTACGTCAGCTGATCCATTCGATCGCTACTTTGTGTCGTCAACTGTTTAAATGACCCACGGGTGAAATGACTCTGACATAGTTAAGCCTGGTGCGTGTATGTGTGAGATTATTTCACTGGATAATAACCATCGATGTAGTTAGCTACTTTAGTTTGTGGTTTCATAATGAAATTTTCAAGAATTAGTTGTGTGAATTTGTTTGTAGTCGCGAAGAGGACTTTTGGTTTCTCTGAATGAACTCGGAATAACGTTGGGCTTTTTATTCGCTTATCTGTTCAACTTCGTATTCATCGGTGTTCAAGGCGGATGGTCTGTTCAAATGTCATATATATATATACATATTTTTATACATAGGTCTCTACATGCTAGTTATAAATATATGTTATATCTATTCTATATACGCCTATCAGCAGGTCCTCTTGCTACGTTAGGAAGTGATTATATCATCACTCTGAACCTACACAGCTGACACTCACTCTATCTTAAAAACGTTAGTTGCTGAAAGCTGGGAATTAGGGAGAGACATATATGGACGAAATTTGTCTCTATCCCACTCCATTTTCGAAGGTTTTTTCCAATCTCTATCTTATTCTAATCACGTCTGTCCCTATTCCCACCTTACCCTCTTCACCTACGTGGGTCTAACCAGTTAGAACGGCTTCCCCTTTCCATTTCGGAAAGGGCTGCTCTCTCTCTCCTCTGCTGCCTTCCGGAAGCGCTTGAAGACTTTCTTTTTATCTGTTTAGCTTTGCGTTGAGTCGTTAGCGCCTCTGATTGAGTGGCGCTATATAAGTGCTCCATTATATTACATTAGGTGTGCTCCCATCTCCATTCACATCCCTCTCCTCATTCCCCATTTCCATACCAAATAAGCAAAATAAATAAGAAGCAAAATAACAAGATAAAAAGCTCGTGCTCGTTTACATCGTTCTGCTCAGTGCATAAGTTTTTATATACAGAATACTCACCTGAAGATGAAATATGTGGAATTTTCATAGATCAAATTTATATAGCGCGATAACTGAACATCATGCTTGGATTAACTTAAATGTCTATTCAGTGGACAAAGTTATAATTAACCGTTACCGTGGTAAGACCACAGAATTTACTACCAACCCCACGGTTATTGCTGCCTCTTCTGCGCTCTGAATATTATATTCACAAAAGAACTAAATTTTAGCAAACAATGGTTGGCCAACGATTTCATCGAAAAAGCTTAAGATTTTTAAATTGGCATATTTCCCACCAAAACACAAATTGACCCGTCAAATTAAGTGAATAATTATTGAAGTGTGTAAAACCTGTGAGGATTCCTCGTAGGCCTATAGGCCTACTATATGATTGATACACAGGACAGGATTGCGATTGCTGAATGCAAAGATGCTTATCTAATAATTTTATTTATTAGGCGCTACATGTTTCTTGTTGGCGCCGCACTGGCAATCGTTCAAGGCGTTGGAATGTATTTCCTGCCTATGAGTCCCAGATACCTCATCATCAAAGGACAACTACAAAAGGTCGGCATCATAGCCATTGTGTAGTTGCCGCCAACCTTTAATCGTTGTCGGCATTAGGATCAACCTTCAGCTATTCGTTATTAACCTATTATCATTAGGGCCATCCACATATTACGTACGCAGTGAAGGGGAGGAGGGCTTCGGATTTCGGGCGCGAATGGCGGGAGAGGGGTCTCGAGAAATATGTAGGCCTACGTACCCAAATATAACTATAATTATGACGTCCACATTAGCGTATTTATAAAAAAATTTATGTGATTATCCCGGAGTCGTCCATATGCAATTTTATTAGTCACGGGCTTACTAAATATCGCGAAAAAAATCAATAACGTAATAATTATTGAACACTCAATATTAAAAGCGCTATGAAACATAATGCTTAACAAAATAGCCTGCGGTAAAATCAATGACTTATAGATGTCTTTAGCTATTTATCTTTTGGAGCTCAGATGTACGTAAGTATGGGGGAGAAGATTCACAAAATGTACGCGGTGCAACAGGAGAGAGGGTGGAGGGGTGTTAAAAAATATGGGTTTTTTGCGTTCGTAATATATGGATGAGTCCTTATAATCGTTACCATTGTTATTGACTGTTGTCATCATGGCAATTAATCATCGTCGTTGTCGACATCATCCTCATCCTCATCAGTCATTTTTATTATAACGATTTTGATTACTTATCTACCAAAATGAAAAATTAATGTGCTCTTCAGGGATCTCTTCTGCTCACTGTGATCGTTCTTGCTCACTGCTCTCTTTTTGATCAATGTGCTATCTCGTTATTTATCTCCTTTATGCTCACTATGCTTTGTTTTGCTCATTATTTCTCTCTTGTGCTCTCACTGTGCTCTCTTGTGTTCACTGTGTTGTGTTGCCTTCTGTTCACTGTTCTTTTCCATTCTTTGTGTTCTCCTTTCCTCACTCTGCTCTTTTCTGCAAACTATGTTTTCTTCCGCTCGCTGTGCTTTCTTCTGTTTACTGTGCTATCTTCCGCTCACTATATATGCTCTTTATTTTACCCCATGACTCACTGTGTTCACCCGAAGTACCGCCGCAATGTTGATTGTAGGAATGATATTATAATATTAATAGGCCAGATTTGTGCTATGGAGTCTTTTCGAAGGCGAAGATGCCGAAGAGGAATTCGATAGAATAAAAACCAGCGTTGCTGACGAAAAGGTATAAACTATACACTAATGTTTATAATGCCTGGTAATGCCAAAATTTAAATACATTACATAACCTTGCGTAGGAATGCTGCTACGCTTATATACAGAGGTATGCGAAGGACGAGTAGGGGAGAGACGCAGAGGCGGAGGCTTGTTCGTGGGTTTAGGGAGACAGATGTAAAAACAAATTTGGTTGGGAGACAGGTCGGAAGAAAATTTCTATGCACAAACATGGATGCAGCAAAAATCTTGAACAGTGGATAATACTGTATAAATTTGGCATATTTATTAAATATTGCTCTGTTTCCTCCACCGAAAAGTTTTGAGGGACCGTCGTTCTTGTTCTCCTTCAAGTCTCCGCCTCTGGAGAGACGTGCGTGCATATCGACCTTGATGTGACGATCATTTGAGAGACTACACACAATACAAAGACCGATTCACGTGAACAATGGAAGCGAACTTTAATCCTTTCA
The DNA here is from genome assembly GCA_959347315.1 of Bimastos eiseni. NCBI lineage: Eukaryota > Metazoa > Annelida > Clitellata > Crassiclitellata > Lumbricidae > Bimastos > Bimastos eiseni. The sequence continues at coordinate 12,510,117 of OY365806.1, read as the reverse complement.
TCTCGCTTAGAAGTAGACCTATAGCTATATCCGTATTAAAGTAAGAGACGATTCGTGATGCTCGCCTAATCCTTTGCACCTGCTGATCCTCTCTCTAAACCTGTCGTCTGCCGTTTCTTTCCTTCGTCTTCACAGCTGAGCATCACTTAATCGAGGCTTTCATCTTCTTGGCATCTTTTAGAATCTCAAGATGACGGAGTTTTGTTGCAGAGGAAGGAGCAACATTTGGCCGGCGCTTTTCATCGCCCTCATGCTAGTCTTTCTTCAACAGGTAGGCAAGCACATCTGGGCGTTAATGTCGCAGCGGTGGGAACATTGGCTTTGGCTTCGTCGCCTTTTCGTTCATTACAGCACATTGCTAAAGAACGTTTATCTGATTGGTCTTCTGAATGCGTTTGTCTGCGTTTGAAAGCTGAGACAATTAGTCAGAAAAGAGAGCTCAAAGGGATCGGATTTTTCAATGCATGCCATGTCTAGGCCTACGTTCAATTACCGACATACTCTTCTTACCCTGAACACATTCAACGTGCACTTTATTCGGCACCCTGCATGCTTAGGCTACGTGGCTTAATGTTAACGATTATATGTAGGCCTATGCGTTAAATTATTGTTATCCATAAAGAATGTAGGTCTAAGAAAAAAAACTGCTTTCAAATTTTGACTCTGCTGTAGTGACGTCCTCTTTGCTGGATGTTGACGTAACGGAAATCAATCGAGTGGTGACAGACAGACAAGTGTTACATGCAGAAAGATGAGCCTCTAATTATAAGCTTTATAATTATGCATATAGAAAGATGCACATGCATTTCATATATTGACATACATTACACGTACAGTACTAGTGTAGACGGATACAATATTAATGCGTGAAATAGTAGGCCTACACAGAAAGACACGTGAACATTACACTCATAGAAAGATACAGAGGCGTTACATTTAATCAAGATAGATGGATGGACGACGAGATTTTTAGATCGTTGCATTTGCAGATCTCAGGTCAACCGTCCGTTCTGTTGTACGCTCCGATGATATTCCGTGAAGTTGGTTTACAGACAAACGCAGCCTCCGTTTTGGCAACGGTCGGACTAGGACTTAGCAAGGTCAGTCGAATTGAAGTGAAGGTCAGACAGATTCCGTTGACGTCAACCATAATTATAGCATCGTGATGGATATCGCTCAATTTTATACAGTTATGGCTGAATAGCATGATTGGCTACATGATCTGTCTGAGTGCATCCACTCACTATTGTCTTTAGATCTCAATCGGGTCTTACTCCAGAATATTTTTCTTTCCAGATGTCCACATTTTTTTCACTTTTACCACGTCACTGCGTCGTCTCAGATCCTCCGACCTGCTTCATCTATTTTGTTCCTGGAGTTAGGACGGATCCATCACAATGGAATGGACTACCGCCTTCCTTTCTATCTACCATCTTCCCTGATTGCATCTCTGCCTCTTTTAGCGTCGTCCTGCTCCTCTATCCAAGCTTGAGACTGGCACTACATGAGTGCTAAAAGTGCCGGAGACTTGCAGCATTATTTTCATGAATTGAAGCCATTCATTTTATGTAAACTAGTTGCAACAAATGCCATGTAGTGCAAATTTCAATGCATTAATATTACCAATGTGATACAATATACAGTAATGTGACGACATTTTATACAGCAGCCAGTAAGACACTCACTCAGAAGGCACACCTAAAAGCAAGGGTGTCAACCCCCGTCTGAGTGATCGAGGCAACCCCCCCCCCCGGTTCCAAGTGTCAGAAGGGCAAGATATTCCCTAAGACTCAAAAAAATTCTCTACCTTACCTCCGGACGCCCCACCCCTATCTATACGTTCCTGTCCCCAAGTCCCAGTCATCCCAAAAGTGATTTGAAAGTGCATTAAGAATGACAAGTTAATCCGCAGACAAGCAATTAAGGTGTGAAAATGATCAGTAAAGAGACTTATTGAGCCGACCAACGATGTCATCTCGACGACTGATGACGTATTCGGGTTCCTTGGCTGCGTTCAAGATCAGACAACCATGGAAACGGACGGATGATCAGAGGGAAGGAGAGACGCAAACAAACAGACGGACGGAGAGACACGAGCAGACGGACGAAGAGACACGAAAAGACAGACGGATGGAGCGATACAAGCAGAAGGACGAAGAGACACAAACAGACGGACAGGCAGACGGGTGGATAGATAGACTGAGATTACGGTGTTCATGATGACGATGACGTGACAGTAATGATGATGGCGACGATGTTGATATGTGTCATGTGTATAGTTCCTGGTGACGGTCGTTTATCTGGTGGTGATCGATCGAGTCGGTCGACGTCTGCTGCTGATGCTGGGAGCAGCTGCCATGATGCTCAGCGTCTTCATCCTCGCCATCCTCATCCGCGTCCTCTTTCCAAACAGTCACATCGCTTCCTCCTGCTCAGCAATCGATTCTCCATTTCTATACGACTCCGCAAATACCACCACCACGCATTCTTGGCTGTACACCATCGCCCTCGCACAGGAAGCCAGTGCAACTGGAATTGGTTTTGTGCCATCCAGTTCTTCCACTCCATCCGACTACAGTTTAACGTCACCCGCTGCCACTTGGGTGGCTCTCATTGCCGTCTTCTTCTATGTGGCTGGATACTCCATTGGATTTGGACCAGGTACAATCATACATACATACATACATACATACATACATACATACGTACATACGTACGTACGTGCATGCGTACATACGTACATACGTACGTACGTACGTAGTAGGTACGTACGTACGTACGTACGTACGTACGCAGTATAAATATTATACATATAAATATTATACAATGTACATACATACAAATGTCAAATTACATTAAAAAAATCTTTTTATTTGCTTCCGATTTACATTGAGTACAGACTTCATGAATTACAAATGAGAACAAAATAGGAGGGCCAGATGGGTCAAATGACCCACTCAATAGGGCCACCAAAGTTGCATCTTAGTTTAAAGGCAGCATTACCAAACATTTTATGGAGGCAAAATATATTCGAAATATTCAACTAATCGTAGAGAATGCTTAACTAAGAATTTAACTACAGGCATACATTTAATTTTTTTATTTTTTACGTTTATTTGGCAACCCAAAATGCAACTTACATGAACACTGTATATAAAAAAAATTATCAATAGCGTAGGAGATCCAATTAAGGACAGAAGGGTCCCGCAAGCTAGGGCCACCTAATAAATTAGGCATAGAGTGTAGAGGCCAAAGGTTTCATACATACATGTGCATACATAATATGTTTATATACGCCATAAGCACAGTCAACAGTTTCTGATAGTCTCTGAATTGCCAGCGTATTTGATGCAATAGATCGGCGCTCATCAAAGGTTATTATTGTTATTATTTATAATTCATAATTATTATAGGTTATAGTGTGTATTATTTGACCTTATTGTTATTTTTATTATAAGCAATTCCTATGTTTCCGGTCATCAAAGTTAAGATGCACTTCTACCAGTTCCCAGAAGTCTTCATCCATCCACTTACACAATTGATGTTGTAGGTACTTGGCTGGTGATGAGTGAGATATTTCCCTCGTCTATCAAAGGCCGAGCGATTGCGTTTGCAACTACACTCAACTGGGGAATGCAGTTGATCACGTCGATTACATTCCTAGACATCATCGGTAGGTCTTAGATACGTCTTAGATGACCCTCATTTGTTTATGCATTAAACACTTCTGTAGCGCCACTGACCTCGACATGGTAACTACTCGGAAGCACTTCCAGGTCCAGCCCGGACAAAAAGGTAAGTTTTCAAATGGCAATGAGACCTATCATTACATGGTCTCGGAAACAGGCGTAGCCCCAGGAATGATCATTCCAAACCTTAGGTCCTTTCAAAGAGAATGCGCGGTTTTGCGCAGCTGCTGTCCGCTATAGCACCACTAGACTATGAATGCACCAGAACCCCTCTAAGCATGCCTGCTCCCAATACCCGCTGACACATGCACGGCCAAGTTGGCATCATCCGATCAGAGAGACAACTCTCTAAACCCAATGCGATCTCGGACAGGAAGCTACTGTATATCTTCCATCATATAAAACTATCTGGTGATGTTATTGTCTTATTTTCGTATTTGGTCAATGAGGTGCGCTGCAACTCGCGATCAAGAAAATTCAACTGGAAGACCAGAATAAAGGGTTAAATAGCAATGAAGCCGTGCCATAATGAAAGCATGGACACAAGTAGTTGCAGCGTTGGCCGTTAGCGAACGTGTAATAATAGGTAGCTGATGCTTTGATAAAAACAATCGCGACGGAGGCGATGCAGATGTTGTGCAAAGGTAGGCTTCTGATGCAACAAGACAACATCCAAGTCATTGCTGGTCACAGCTAGTATTCAACCTAATTAATTGAAATCAGCTTCCGGCTTGTAGGCCTATTTATAATTGACACCAAAGTATGCCTACTAGTTCGTTTACTTTTATACCAAGCTATGTATGTATATATATATTAATTATGCAAATTAATTAATTAATTAATTATGAAAAGAAGCAGAAAAGCAATATTACTCAATGAAATTTTTGGAGTGCGAAAATAATTTGCATAAAACTTGGCATATAATAAAAACTCTACTGCATGGGGATGAATCTAACACACTGCCTGATTAATTTGTTATTGATGACAGGGAATGTAAGGCGAAGGAAGTCATAGCAAATAAATTTAATGAGTTTTTCACAGAGATTTGATCTAAGTTGGCCTCTAACATAAGTCCTACGGCAGCTTCCTATATGGACTACCTAGTAAATCCTGAACTTAATTCCATAAGAATTGAATTAACATCACCTCTTGAACTTGTTTCGATTGCTGCGGGACTCTGCCACGCGCATAGTGAGGGCTTGGATGGGATTAACCCTACAGTGGCAAGATGCTCGATTGAGGCTATATCGGCCCTCTGGCAGAGATCATAAAATGCTCTCTAACATCAGGCATAGTTCCGACCACACGTAAGCTTGCTAAGGTGGTTCCAGTCTTTAAAAGTGGGGACAAAAAAATGTGTAGAAAATTATAGGCCAATCTCGATATTACCTTATTTTTCCAATTTTTTGAAAAAATCGTGTACCTGCTATTGGTGTCCCTCTTAACAAAGAAGGACATATTATATGAGGGACAATTTGGTTTCCGATAAGGTCTTTCTACTTATATGGCTGTCCTGGAAATGTGTGATAAGATCACTGAGGCTAGGGATAATAACAATTACTCAATTGGTGTGTTTTTTGATTTAACGAAGGCTTTCGATACAGTAAATCATGAGATTCTATTAAGAAAGCTGGAACATTATGGGATTCTGGGTATGTGTCTGGAATGGCTTGCTGACTATTTGAAAGACAGAAGGCAAAGTGTCCACTGTAACGGGTGTACCTCACGTATTCTTGATATGAATTGTGGTGTCCCTCAGGGCTCTATTTTGGGCCCGTTGTTATTTTTGTTATATGTGAATGATATTCATCATATTTCATCAGCCCTGAAATTTATCATGTTTGCTGACGATACGAATGTATTCATGTCTGATAAATCATTGAAGGAATTGTATAACAGGCTAAATGAGGAGCTTGCAAAGGTGGGGACTTGGTTTAAAACAAACAAATTATCGTTGAATCTAAAGAAGACCAACTACATTCTTTTCAGTCCTAGGAGGAAGATAGTCTCTGATTGTGAATAACTTTCTTGTACAAATATCGATAATCAAAATATAAATTGCGTGACTGCCACGACGTTTCTGGGGGTTTATATAGACGCTCAGTTAACATGGAAACAGCATATTTACCATATTTCGCAGAAATTGGCAAAAAATATTGGTTTAATTTCCCGCATCCGACACCTTCTGTCTAAAAACATACTCCTTACGTTATATTATTCCTTAATTTATCCGTATCTGTCATACTGCAACCTTGTCTGGGCTTCCACGTATCATACTAGATTGACTTGTTTGGATAGTTTGCACAAACGCATTGTGCGCATTATAAGTAATGTTCCTTACAGAGCCCACACTAAGAGCTTATTCACTAGTCTGGGGATATTGACAATAGAAAGAATTAATAAACTTCAAGTAGGAGTGTTTATGTACATGGCCCACAGGTTCTTATTACCAAGTGGTTTCAATCGATGGTTTTATAGGAACCTAGAGATCCATGACCATCAGACGCGTGCCTCTAATAAGTATCACAAAATTAGAGTACATACTACGATTAGGCAGCACAGCATAAGAATACATGGTCCGTCCCTCTGAAACATGCTACCTACCAACCTAACTAATATGTCATCATTACACCAGTTTAAAAATAACCTAAAAACTTTCTTATTGAACGGTTAGATAAAGTTACTTGTTGTTGCGATATTACTTGTTACGAAATGATTATGTTCGTTGCTTCTGTATGGTACGCGGAAAAAAACAGTATGACTTACTTCTAGGCTAATTTAATGTTGAAATTGGGTGGCCTCTGTTAATGGAGCGGTTCGTTCTTATGGGGTTTCCTTTGCTCACTGCGTAATTAATTAACACTATTATTTCCGTGTTTGTATGCTATGTTTTGTCAGTGACCAATAAAAAGAATTGATTGATTGATTAATTGATGCACGTGTACATCGTATCGTATCTGAGAATTTATATAGCGCCTCTCACAGAACTATCTATTCAGAGTATGATGTATATAATGTTTTCAGTGGCTATCGGTTCGTCTTGGCTGTTCGTTGGCTGCGGTTGCGTCTGTGCTGTATCGGTCGTCTTCATCTACTGTTTTGTTCCGGAGACGAAGGGAAAATCGCTCGAAGTCATCGCAGCCGATCTTAGGCAGCCGTACTCTCAGGACGGATGCTGCAGCTGCTGCGGAAGGCGATCCCCATCATCGTCCAGCCACGGAGATCGATGAGAGCAGCCATATATCAAAACGACAATATCAAATTCTCAGTCTCTACACGCTGGCCATCTCTGATAACCAGGGGTGTAACAAGTAGGGGGCACCGCCCCCTTAGTTTCACAACTGGGGGAAGCCCTCAGTTTTAGTGTTCAGTGCCCTCTCATGTCCCCCCCCAAATCGGTTCTTTTTTTATGTTTCTCCAATGGCTTTTTAGGATGACTTTGGTTAAGATAATTTGTGCCCCCATTTTTCAAATTTCTTTGTGGGGCAAAATTCAAAAAGTTGGGGCCCCCATAATTTTTTTTTGTGTTTCGCGAAATATTTTAGAAATTATGCCCCCCACTTTTCAAAACCTTGTTACATCTCTGCTAATAACCTACTAGAGTCAAACGAATCTACCCACACCAACAGCGTTCCATACTATATATATATATATATATATATATATATATATGGGAGGAATTGGTTATAAGTGGAACGATCGGAGAGTCTTGATTTGGTGGAGCTAGAATGAGGAATTCAATTGGATGGGGTTGAGGCAAAGAAGTTTAAGAGGAATTAATTCAGAATTGTTTAATTAAAGGAGCTAAGAATAGTTAAGAAAGGTGAATAAGAGTTCAGAATTTTAGGAGGACTTCAGACATCCGTTTTGAGCGTTTCTAACTTAAATCACGCAAGCGGATATGGCCATTTGACACCCAACACTAATTACTAGGAAATAAGGGCATGAAGAGTTGAGTGTTGTCTCTTTATGTATGCATTCATTGTACTAATATAATATGCTTAGATGACGGTTGACTGTATTGACTATATCCTCCGATAACTAGGCTCTGACGGCAATGCACAGGGCTCATTTCATCGGGCGTTGGCCAGCTGCAACACTTATTCTCGGGTGTTATTAATTAGTTCACCACTCCACCACCAAGCGTCGCTTCCTTACTAGGCGCGAAAGTCTGCAGCTGGTAACTCATTGAGACAGTAAAATATTCCATCGCCAATAGATAGACCTGCATAGGCTATATATAACATATATACGTATATATATTATATATGTCTATATATTGACACTTTATATATATACACTTAGTAAACTGTTGCGAGAAGACTAAATACTTGATATGAACTTTCTTGTAAGCACTTAGAGGGCTTTGCAAACCCGTGCACAATTTCTCGCGCGTGAACTATTAGCATAGACCCAGTCCACATATTCCCACATTCATTTCTGACCGCCGATAAACACTTCAGTACCAAAGTGGAGAAGAACCAACCGAGTTGATTAGAACTTTGAAAAATAATAATGATTGCCAATTTTACAGAGAGGGAGAGAGAGGACAGCGCAAATGCCTATGGGCTCGGGGAATTTTAGAGGCCAGTACCGGGCCAGCAATCAATTGACTTATGAAAGATATAATATTAATTATCATCAGCTAGGCCCATACGCTACACAATTTCTGATTTGCCTTGATAAATATAGCTGAAAATTGGGCTAACTACGACCAGTTCGAACTTAAAGTATCAAACATTACCTATTAGTTTATTCCTATCACTCGAACTCTTAGAAGGCTCGCATGAATTTATTTGGTGCAATCTAAAACGGCCAACTATTCGTGTGGCTCTCTGCGCTGTCCAGTATAGGCCTACACAATACAATGCAGTGTGTATTTATAACGCACCTTCGTAAAACAAAGTCTTACTCAAAGAATATGTTACAACTTTGTGACTAATCATAGTAGCCCGTGACTTAGAGAAGATGTGAGTTTTGAGCTTAGATCGATGCTGCATACAGATCTTCCCATCTGAAGCGATCGATCGGTCGCTTTTCGTGGTCGCTCGCCTAGCAAAGGTTTCGAAGCAGCAGATCACTCGCCTATATATATCATCTGAAGAATACGATGCACAAAATACGCTGTGTGGACTTAAATGCTGTTGAGAACGATCGCGCAACACTCGCCAACTCGATTCAACGCGATGGATTATCAAACCATCTACAGCAATTTTAAAAGTAATGTTCTGGATTTAATTATGTCATTAGGAACTTATATTAACTGGGTCGTAAGTTTTCAAGATTATGACATTGTCTTTACGACGAACCTTCGACCACCACGTGAGACTCTGGAAATAAACTTAAGGCAGCGAATAATTATAGTAATTAAGGCAATGAAGAAGCGAATCAAGGAAAAATCAATGAAACAAAGCGGCTGAGTGCATTCAGCCTCTTTCTTGTCCTCAATCAGATCTGCTGTGCACCTCTCTTCCTCTTGTAGGCTAAGAGTGGACCGCCCTGTGGCGTTCCAGTTCAAGCAGCGAGCCGAGCGCCACTCTATCTGTGTTATGTCACAGACTTCATAATAACAGCTACATTCTGGGTATTTTTCAAATCAGCGCTCAAATTTGGTAAATTTCGGTCTTTTGCTTTGGCCGGCCTACACAAGAGTAAAATTCTATTATTTTATTTTTTATATTCTTGTATGGTATACGTGAGCTGAAAACGCTAATTTTTATTATGTTATCTATTTGATGATGTCTGTTCTGCCCGAAGGCAAGTTCATTGGTCTTACGCCATCTGGAAATGAGATGAGTGAGGTGGTTTACCGTTGCCTTCCTCCCAGACAACTATGAGATGTTTGATGATTTATCATATTTAGCCTATATTTGGCCATTATTCTATGCAGTTTTCATAAACTTATTAACTTAATAAGCAATAAAAAATAAATTTAACTTCTGTCCTAGAAATTTGTTTACATCACCGTTACTAACAGTTTTTGGCCATCTGTGGAATGTCTATGACCACTACAAGTTGAAAATAAATGCCAATTTCTTACTTACGCTCATTCACAGCCTGCTAACAAAACCGGAAGTTTCGCAAGCGATCAATATTTTGTTTACAACTTTCCACAAAGGAACTTAAATAATAAATTACACTTTAAAAAGCAGTTTCAATTTAACTAAGAAATAATCTTTCATCATTAAAATAAATCGTAGTCACTGACCAGTTAGAATTCAGAACTTCTCAGCAATGTCCGACGGGTATATTTGTTCATTCGTTTTGTTTACCTGTCAAATGTATTCAAAGCTAATGTTGTAGAAAGGATATACGTTTCTAACGAAATAATACGATAAACGGACATAAACTCTGTTTACCTGTCGGATAGATTAAATATCTAAGCGACATTTTTATAAAATAGCATGTATCACGAAATGATAAGATTAGAGACGCATATGCAAAGGCGAAAACTTAGAAGGACATAGCGATACGACTTTAATTTCACGATGACGAAAATAAATACTGTTGGTTTAATACTAACTGATATGCAACTGTGTAGTCTAGTTTTAAGAAATGTCGGTTTGTGTACCAACTTAAGTGACAGGTCTGTGGTAGTTGAGACGAATAAAGTTTTTCAGTTTATAGATCATATCAGCTGATTCCAAGTTTAAGCCTGGAGTATTAGCTGCAAATCCATTGAAAAAGCATAGAGTCTGCACCATGAGTTCGATAGCTGCTTCATTTGCTGATACTCAGAAGATATGCACTTTGCTAACAATGCTCATGAATAAGTTTGGACTCTGTACTTACTTTATAATGGTCCTATGGTAATTTTGAGTTTACGATTTACGAATTTGCTTAGCGCCGTTAACGGTATGATTTGTGGTAAGATGGTTTACATACATAATTCTTTTATTAAGCAGCAATGTTATGCCTATGCAAATTCATGAACCCATAGCAATATTGCGATACACATGTATAAAATATTTGTAGGGAGGAGAAAGGAGGGTGGTGGGACAGCTGGGTGAAGTCAGCCAAGGATAAGGTAACCTTGTTTAATTTAAATGGTAAAACTTGATAAGGTGCAACTGGTAGATTCTAAGTGAAATTAATATATATATGAGCAGAAATCAGAGCTGAGTTGAGTTAAATCTGTTAGAGATAATCCACACCACAGAGACATTGAAGAGCATGTGCTCAGTTAGAGATACAGATTTAGTCATGGTCTGAAGGCCTGTATGCAATCTGCTGAATGAACAACCAAACATATCCCAGAACACAGTTTAATGTCTGATCAGCCAGCTGCAATAAGACATGTCTGTTTTGTTTGGCAATGTTTCAAGCCAGAGATTGGGATTGTGTTTAATAGTAGTATAGTCTCAGCCACTTCAGTGGCACCATTGCAGTAATTAATGCATAAGGCATCAGTCAATGGCTATGTCTAAGTACTAAGGTATAAACATACAAGAGATTTCCTCCACTTACTTAAATGTACCAACTTCTGCATCCATTTACATTCATTACTTTCTAAATGTGAGATCATGCATAGATTTAAATAATTATTTCATATAGAACATTTAAGTAGTTTTAATTGTCAGCAAGACCTGCAGTTGCTGAAGACTAGAGTCTAGCAAAGATTATGGGGAGTTGGGATGAAGAGCAGATCAGCAATGCAGAAAATATGCAGAGTCTGCCTGAATTCATTGAAATTGCTTCCAATTTAAAGAGTACCTTCTTCCATTCATTGATGCAAAAATTCTCTACATATCCTGTCCATATCTTCCAATTCCATGTAGACTGGAAGGATCATTTCCCGGGTTAAAGATGCTTAGTATCGTGCCGTAGCAGTAATTACAAACCAGTATTATAAATCTTTTTGATTGCAATGCCTAATAATCATTTATAGGAGACCCTAACATGCTAGACTGACCCCGAGAAACTTTATTCTGTGATATTTTATTAAACTCGTTGAACAGTCAATAGATCTGTTTAATTTGTTTCACTATCGCTGTTGCCTTTATCCGCTCTTAGAAGGGATGTTCATACAAAATATCAGTAGCCTTGTTTACTTATATTGCTGACATTTGTTTGGCATGCAAAGTTGTCACACATATCATTGACTGTTCAGTATTTAAGAGATGACTTTATTTTTAATTTTCCTTAATTTGTATGATTTGATATATAAAATATATTTTGCATTCGTTTTTCTGCTTAGTCGGTTTCTGCCTTTAATATGGTAAAGAAAGACTTGGCAGAATTTAGTTCTGTCATGCAAGAGGATACTGTCAAGGCTGCAGCTAAAGTCAAGGAAAAGCTTTCTGTAAGTTGTCAAAAGGCTTAATAGAGTTAACATTTCTTAATTGACGAATCTTTCATTATTCTAAATGTCACAATTCAGTCTGAATTAACTTTAGGATGTTAGTGCGGATTTTGTGCGAAGATTTTTTTATTGAAAGATGACAGCGCCTCTGAGTCGTTGATGGGTGGAAGGTTGGAGAATTTCTTCATCTGTGATCTGTGAGGCCAAGGATAATAAATTCTGTGGGTCAGAGGAGGTTGGAGAATATCTACTTAGGGATTAGTTGACCACATTGAAGAGATGAACAAGGGAGGAAGAAATGAACTGCCAGAGAGAAGGATATGAAGAGTCGTGCGTCATCTGTGTGAAGATGGTGGTCAACAGAAGAGGATTTTATTATATGGCTCAGGGCTTAGTATAAGGATGAAGAGAAGTGACCATTAGGACATTCTAAGGTGCCACTTAAAAGCGATCCACACTTTGTGCAGGGTGCCAGCTTAATCATGAGTGCTGCGTTGAGTCAGAGGGTGATCTAAAGAGTTGTCAAATGGGGAGACTATGGAGACTGAGATAGATGATCAGTTAGGAGTGGAGTCTATGAAGACTGAGACAGAGGATCAGTTAGAGTGGAGTCAGAGTTGTATGGTCTCGAGACAGGGTCTCGGTCTCGAGACAATTTTTTACTGTCTCGGAAGCCTGCTGTCTCGGTCTCGAGGTAGTGTCTCGAATTTTTAGAAACTGTCTTGAAGTGAAAGTCTTGTTCTGTCTCGAACAAGAGATCTCAATGAGTTTCGTGTTAACTGTCTTAAAATCTTGCGGCAATATAAAAACTTTTCTCAAGAATTGGTACTGTACATGTATACACTATAAGTTTCAAATTGAAATTACGAATAAACCTTATTCCCAAAAACTGATACATTAGTATTTTACATCATTTTATATAGGACCACTTGTCTTTTACTGTCTCGTACTGTCTTGGGCCTAGTGTCTAGGTCTCGGTCTCGGCACGTCACTGTCTCGGTCTCGTCTTGGTCTTGAAGTTTCAAGTCTTGCATACGACACTGAGTAGAGTCTATGAAGACTGAGACAGAGGATCAGTTAGAGTTGGTTGGCCGGATGGTGATGAGGTGCTGTAAGTTAGTGATCTAACATTGAAGTGGATTCTTTCTGAGATTTTAGCCAATGGAGTGATTTGGTGATGTCTGAGGGACAGCTTGGACTAAATGGGTGTTGGATAAGCTGCAGCTGCTTTAGTTGGGTGGATTCAGGGGTGAGGAAGAGGATCAGCACAGGAGGGTGGGAGGCATTGCGAGGAGTGGCAGGAGGCTTTAGCAGATAGGAGTGGAAGCACTGTATTGCTTACATATAAACTTCAGCTTCAAGGACTTCAGAATTCATGCAAGCTATTTTTCAGCAACCCATTCATTTTACAATTGTTTTTATGTCAACTATGCTAGGCATATGAATTGTCAATTATTCAAAGGTGGCAGAGGTTATGAAGTGTTTGTTACATGGTTTTCCTAGGTTCAGCTTGAAATGTTTATTAATGGTCAATTACATGTCTTGCCATAATTAAGTATAATGTACTACTGCCATGCCATGGTGTCATTATTACTCAACTTTAGATGGCTACTTCCCAAGCTTTGAACAAGTGCACTTTATTAAGACTGAGCCCTGCACTTATACAGCAACCAATATTTGAAGTCATCATTATGCTTTTATGACTTGGTTTTAAACTACATGGTGCATCCCCTCAGAGGGAGTACCTGATCCTTATGGTGGTCGCTGACAAGATTAGTCTTCATTATGTTGCCAATTTTAAGTAAGCCACAGTATTTAATATTAAATGTCTAGGATTTAGATCATGACAAGTACCAAGTTGTAGACTGTGTGGTGACATAATAAATGCTTTGAGTCAATCAATTGTTTCCTTGATTTGCTTTTATAGCAAGAGAATGCAAATGCTGCAAGTGAGAAGGTGAAGCAGGGAGTGAGTCATCTGTTGGATGGTATTTCCAAGGCACTGGTCGTTGAACCAGATGACAACTATCAGCCGGCTCACATTGTTGGTGGGGAAGCCATTGTCTTTGATCGATCCAAGGTCAGCAGTTGCAAATAAAAGCCATTTTAATATTATAATGTTATGTTATTCAAAATACAGATATATGAACTTTTTCTGAGACTGAATTTGCGTGTAGCACACTATAATGTTCTTTCATCGACCAGTGTTACACATCATGTTGTGACCACTCACTGATTTCTGTTTATGATTGAAATACATTTATTCAACTTCTGACTTAGTTCAAATAAAATTTCCTTTGTTGTTTTTTTAAATGATGAGCTATTGATTGACAATGGTTGTGTTCTTCAATGACAGTTTACTGCATGACAGAAGTTATGACTGTTCTTTAATAATGAATTACTACATGACTGAAGTTGTAACTTTTCCTAAACTGACATGTTACTGCTTGATGCATTGGTTAAGTTATTTAAGAACAAATTTCTGCATGACAGAAGTTTTTGGTTATCATTAAGCCAGAATTGCATTGTGTAACATGAATGAGGTTTTCTCTTATAGCATATGAGACCTTTTGATGTTATTTTATTTAAAATAAAAACATGAAGCCTTGCTGAAATACTTTATTCAATGTTGCAGGCGCGTCTGCATGCTGTACAGATTGACCCAGGAACGTACACAACGGATCCATGTAGTGAGAGGTACCAGGAGTGGTTGTTGAAAACAAACCTCGATGACATGAAAGGAGACATATCAGATCTCTTGGTTTCAAACGTTGAAGTTCGTGCTCTATACACCCAACTGGTTAGTTAGTCTTGATTGTTGAACTCAAAGGGGTGGTGTATAATGAGAGCATTAGAGGACTTACACAGTTCACTTGATATTTTTGCTGGCTTTGAGACTCTCAGCCTTGTATTTGTGTTTGGTGTAGAACTTTTTGTGTCCTTTCTCATGCATATTCACTTTAGATTGCATGGTAGAGTAGTAGGGAGGTTCCTGTGTTTGCCTCATGAAATGAAGGCTTATTCAAAATTGACGATGACATGTTTCAAGTTGGTAGTTTTACAGAGACCTGATTGTCTTTGCATCATTGTGTGCAGGTACCATGCACTGTGTCAAACATCGACTTCTGGAAGCGATATTACTTCAAGCGCCATCTTCTGGAGGAAGATGAAGCGCGGCGCCTCGAGTTGATGAAGCGAGCTGAAGATGTCCATGAACAGAAGGATCTTGGTTGGGATGAAGGTACATTTGCTTTGTATGTATGTATGTATGCATGTATGTATGCATGTATGTATGCATATGTCTATGTATACGTGTGTGTGCATGGATTTACTGGTGCTTTATGTTCCAACTTTGAACAGCTGATATATGTGGTCTGATTTGATTGTCAAATCCAGACACAAGACTTGCCATTATCAGCTGACATGTAAATTATTTTCATTCTTGCCCTCACAGAATATATTTGCTTGATCTCAACTTAACAAACCTAACACACTGCCCAAAATTTATATAATGTATGAGTAGTAGAGATTGTTATCCGAGAACTTTATAGAAAAAATCTAGTTCTGAACGTATTATAGAGTGCCTTTGCCATCGTTTACCCTTCTGTGTGGAATAACTTGTCCCATTAATTCATTAACAAACTTCACCCTCATCTCTTCGTTGCCTGAGGACTTTCTTATTTCCTCAGGGCTGTCACGCTGAGAGCGCTAATGAATAGCTAGTACTGTATGAAGCGCTATATAAATAATCAGATACGATACGAATAAGTATTTTTTGGTCATAATGACAGCATCTAATAGTCCAAGATTTCCCAAACTTTTTTGGCTGTGGAACCCTTTAGATCATAAACATTTTTGATGGAACCCCGTCCAAAATTAAACATAAGTTGCTGTAGGTACAAACACTTGAGTATGCAGTCAATAATAGGTTAAGAATAAGTTATTATGAATGATACAAATATCGATTACAAAGACATTTGAATTTGATTTCCTATATTATACACAGATGTTTAGCAAAAATCTTTCATTTGTTCACATTGGAAGTTTACCTCGGAACTCTTGTCTTCACCTCACGGAACCTTGGGGTTCCACAGAACACAGTTTGGGAAATGCTGATATAGGGTAACGCAGAGCACGTCTGAGTAGATATCTTGTAGGGGCGCTATATGAATTCTTGATTTCTTTACATTACAGTAGTAAGTTATGTTGCACATTTTTCAGATGACGATGAATGGACTGAGGCTCGTGCACAGCATGCCATATCAGAGACGAAGGAGACGCGACTGGCGCCTCCGACCGAATCCTCCTCCTCTGTGGACAGCTCAGAAGTGTCTGATGGTGCTTTGACATTAGATCCACAGAACTTAGATGCAACAGGCGACAGACTACATGAAGAAGTAAATGAATCCGAAATCACTCCGACTGCTGATATGAATGTTGCAGAGAGCAGACCTCCGACGGTTCCAGACGTCAATCCAGAGACCGCGACGGTCGAGCCCGCTGCTAAGCCACCCATTGAACCAGAACTGTCAATGGTGATGTCTCAGTTTGAGACGTCATCAAGCAACTGTTCAGAGGAGTTGATGACGGCTCCACCTAGTGACAACTCGATGGAGATGCTGGCTGTTGTGACGGCGACAGATGCCCAGTCGATCGCGAGCACACATTCCTCAGAGCCAAGTCTCAGTGGTTGGTCCGGTCTTTCAGATCCGAAGAGCACCGAAGAGGAGGACTTGACTAAGGTGATGGTTCTCGACAAGTTAGTTGTAGGTGAGCCATCATCGCAGGGACGCAAGACTCCCTCGGATGCCAGCAGCAATACAAAAGGTATTCAGATGCATTTAATTGAGGTATGTTTATTGTAAGCATATATATATATATATATATATATTTATATATATATATATATATTTATACATAGGATGCTTATATATGTTACAGGCAATGTGTGAAACTTGGGATTTCAGGCAATGTGTGGAACTTGGGATTTTGTAAGATGCCTAGACAATTTGTAAAACTCTACACTAACCCTGCATCAACCCTTGGTCTAGCCCTAATGTTAATCCTCACCGTAAATGGGTGATTTTACATATTGCCTAAAATCTAAGAAATCAGGCAGTTTACAAAATCTCTGTTTCACACATCGCCTGTAACGTATATATAGTTTGATGAAGCTAACCATGATCCATGGATGTGTTAGTGACCTTAGTTTCTTAGCTTTGGCTTACGATGGCAGGTGGCCAATCCTCTGCCCTTTCATCTGATCTTGCAACCAATCTTGTACAGTCAGTGTATTCATAGCTGAGTTGACTAGGCTAGAGGCATAAGTAAAGCAGACATCTCTAAATAAACTTGTTAGGATATGAGCTGCCAAACTCGAGGTTGATAGTAGTCTAGCATTCTAACCGCAAGACTGGATAACAGTAGCGCGTACATCGTTAGATTACTGTGGATTTTAATCTTCATCATTGTCATCTTCATCATCTGTGCGTGAACAGTGATGTCGTGTGTTTATATTAAGTATTCTATGAATTAAATTCTTGTTGTCTAATGTCGAATCTACTTTCTTGTGGATGCTGTAGAGAGTCTGGACGATGAATGGGAGAGGGACTTTGATGTTGAGGTGACTGACGAGGACATACAGGCGGCTCAGATTTCTCTGAAGAATGCTGATCTGAAGAAACCTGATGGAGCAGACAATGACGTAAGTTCCTCTCTCAAAGAAATCTCCCTTCATAACTGTAATGTAATGTACCATTCATGGTATCATCTCGTTGCCCTTATGGCTTGTTTAATTACTAACCTTTATTGATTGTTTATGTTTGACTTCATATTTAATAGCCTTCTATCAAGAAGGCTGGTACTTAATATCATCAGGGATGTGGTCTCAAGACTGCGGTCTTGGTCTCGAGACGGTCTTAGATACCGGAAAACTGCAGTCTTGGTCTTGGTTTCAAATGCATCTGTCTTTGTCTTGGACCCTCGGTCTCGGTCTTGGTCTCAAATGCGTCAGTCTTGGTCTTTGTCTTAAGGGAATGGTCTAAGTCTTAGATTAGCATTCTTGGTCATTTGCTGTATCAGAGCAATTTTTTTATATTTGGCGGTTAATTTGGATTATTAGAGACATCGGATGTTTAGGCCCTATGCGATTGTTATCGATTTATGGCACTGACCATCTATATATACATGTTACTAAGGGTAAAAAATGCTAATTTCAAGGTTTTTGGAACAATGTGTGGTCGGCCACATGTAGACACTATTAACTTCCGAGTACAAGTACACCATTCAAACGGAACATCAATCTACTTGTTCTGATGTCTTAAAGTATTTACCTATCGTGTACTGTAATTTATGGTGTGATATTCTCAGGCCGAAGCCTGAACCCGCTAAAGTTCAGAGTGGCCAGTAAAACTGTTTTCTGGACCATTATTAAGATTATACCAATACCAAAGATTTTTATTGAACACACACACACAACACACGGTCAATCAAAACAAGTAACATACAAGCCCTGTAATTGACCAGGTCAAGAGAGAGGAGTGATGTGGATGTGATCAATAGAGGAGGAGACCCCAAAGGGACCGAGGTCCCGCTAGTAGGGGCACCCTTAATGAGAGGTATGTGACAGCGGCGGAGGTGAGAGATTGGAGAAAGGATTTATTTTACAACTTAACTAGCTTAACTATGAAAGTCCACAAATTAATGTTATCGTGATTTAAATAAGGCTGACGAGTGTCGGATGTTGATTATACTGATGAAGCGGTAAGCGCTAGTAGATGATTACGGAGTTTAATTTTAAACATAGTTATGTGAGGTAAGTTTTGTAACTCATGCAGTAGACTATTCCAGACTGCAGGGCCAGCAGAAGTGATACAGAATTGGCGGGTATTAGTTCGGGAGTATTAGGTCTGTAATTGGTGGCATTACGAAGACTATAAAGGTTGAGTTGCAGAACAATATTAAACTGGTTTTTAAAACACAATGGTGGAAGATTATTGAGGTGTTGATACATGAACACATTTAATTGAAGCTGTGTGATTTGAGCAATATTAGGTATCTTTAGATTGGCGCCAATGCTGAGAGAAGAAGGACGTATGCCTTTGCGATGGATAATTCTGAAGGCTGTGTTTTGGAGGAGTTGTAACCTTTTGAGGCGAGTAGTGTAGTTTGACGCCCATACCATGTTACAATATGTTAAGTATGGATGGACCAGAAAATAATAGAGATTAGTACACAGGTTAAGTGGTAGTAAGTGGACGATGCGTGACAAAATGCCCACATTTTTAGACAGCTTAGATGCCACTTTTAGTATTAGTATTCTTCAGCAATATAATTAATGTTTTAAGTGTGTTATTCCGTTGTAGCGTCTTAATAAATTGAATTGTTTATAAAAAAAGAGTCTTGGTCTTGGACCATCAGTCTTGGTCTTGGTCTCAGACATCTTGGTCTTGAACCTGTCGGTCTTGGTCTTGAGGTTTTGGTCTCGTGCCCAACACTGAATATCATTCACCTAATCTGTAGGCGGAATGCAAATTGAGCATTAAAATGGAAAATCTTTAGCTTCATTTTTGGTTTGTTCTGAGACTTATGACAGTTTGATATGTAGGTATATGATGAGGCTCCAGATTACATACTTCATGTACTTTCAGGTTTTTCTTGTATAGGCACTAATCCAGGTATGTTCTGAACTGCCCAAAAAATGGTCCTGTGTTGCCAGGGTCAAAGATATTGTGGAAAGACATGATTTAAAGATGTCTCTGATTGGAACAAAAGTGGTAGAAGTATTTGGCTTTGCGTCAATGCAGACCTGTGAAGGACTGCTTAGTTGGAGTCTATTGTTGAGGTCGTCACGTTTGGGTTTTGTTATTTCATAATCAAAGTTCCTTTGAAAGAAGGGTTTCGTGTATTTTATGTGTAATTCATTGTGATGAACACTTGGATGGGTTGTTTGTCTGTTTGTAGCCTGAAGATTGGGAAGATTGGTGACCGGTTGAGATGATCAGTTATCTTATTTCTCACTACTCTTCTTATGCTCTTGTATATATGTTTATCAAAAGGGAATTAACACCATAGAAATGTTAAGACAATTGGTATTGACATTATGTGATGTTCTACTGGATACCAGAACTATGTACTATTATAACTTGTGACAGTAAGAAATAATTAATAATTTGTAGGTAGCAGTTCATTTTATTTTTGATGAGGATGTTGGGAGTTTCCTTGAAGTGGCATGCACCATTTAAGTAACGTATTGCGTTTAGGCCAGCGGCATTCTGTATTGGTCTTTCATCAGAACCATGTGTATATAGGTAATGTTTAGTACCGGAGGGCAAAGGCTGCCGTGATATCTTCGTGTTCAAAATATCCAAGATGATCACTTGAAATCACTCGATGTTCGAAATTTTAAATACAGTAAATTTTTATGTTGATGTTTGGCATCATGTTATGAAATGTTGTAATGTCTGTCAAACAGTGACTATTATGAATATTATGCAGTTTCAAGAACAGCAGAGCTGACTGGATGGGATTTGAGAAATGCAGATTTAGTTAATACTTAAAAAAATTTTTAAGACAATTCATTTCTGTATATATCTCTTGTTTATAAAAAGTAGCAAAAAACAATGTCATTAAGGAGATGAATGAGGTGCGATTAGGTAATTTGTGATTAATTTAATATATGATCAAATTACTGTCATGTAAGGTTTTGAATGTTTAAAATGGGTTGGACAGTAGATATTTAATGGCAGGAGAGATTGAGGTGACCCGACCAGATGATTCTCATGCCTACTTAGACCATTGAAAGTAAAATGTTAGTTGTTTGATATTTGTCATAAGTAAAATGTTTTCTGATGAGAAGGAGTGGCCTGTTGTTTTCGATACAGGTGACTTTAGTTGATGTGTGTATAAGGTTTGAGATTTGATTCAACGTATTTGACGCATTCACAGGAAACAACGAAGGAAACGTAACCATGGAGCAAATGTTAATTAAATGTGCATCTTATTATTTTTGACATTTGAGCATGTACCTTGTACATATACAGATAGCAGCTTGCTCAGAACTCTTGGTTTAATTTATATATTATCTGATTAAATGTACAGTGTTGGAAAAGACTTTTTCATAGTTTCGCTTCTGAATTTCCTGTCTGTTCCACGTTTTATTAAAACTTTACCTCTCTACATCTGTATGTCAACAAAGAGAGGGAATGGGGCAGAGGGAGGGGTCTGTCAGACTAACCACATGGGCACAGATTTTTCGAACCCAATGGTGACTTCTGTGTATTACTTTGGCGATTATTTTTCGATGTTTTGAATATGCCTTCAATACGACGCTTCAGATAGTCTGTTGTGTTTTGGATGTAACCAATTGTCTAAACATTCAGAATACCCAGTAAGATAATCACTTGAAATTCCTTGATGTTCGAAATTTTAAAATACAGCAATTTTTCATGTTAATGTGTGATTGTCAAAGATGCCATATCACAGCTCTGCAGGATGAACCAGGTAGCCTAAATCTAGGCTTTTTGTACCGTGCAAGAGTGCAGTCGTCTACAAAGGGAATGGGTGTTGAATATCTGGTATGGCCCTTTCATCGATCAAGTCATGAAACGTGTGCAAACAATCTAGAACGATCTCACTCGCGCTGTCCCCAAAAGGTCCCAAATACCACCACAAAGTCATTGTTCTCAGATTACTTAATTGGCTAAAAGTTGCTCAGCACGTCCATTAAAAAATTGTAACTTTAACCAGTTATTTACCATCCAACCCCTAAAGGTTTACTCACTCATCAGCATATCTTTCTCTAGCTTGTCCTTCATTTGTAATTCTGCAACCGCTCCTTAGTCTATACTGCACCAGATCTTTGGAACAGAATTAGGCCCATTGTTTCTCTAACATTGGTTCTCTAACCAATGCATCAGTCAACAACTCAACATTAAAGTTGAAAGAGATCTATGACACTGTTGCACCTTAGATTCATAAGGACATTGAAATGAATAAATTGCAGTAGATTTAATAAGTGACAACATAGTCAGCAAAAACCGCAGGATTTAAAATAGTTTATTTTTGTTGCATGTCATGGCGTTAATGTGAATGATCAAGTAAAAAAATCACTAATTATGAGGATCTGTTCAAGATGTTGGATGTGCAAGCTGATTAATCTTCAAGGCAGACCAGTAGCAGAGCACTTTCTTGGAACATAGTTCTAAACTGTCTTACACGCCACCCACGGACTATCCTTTGGACAAGCCTTTCAATTTGACGCAGCGCTCGTGAATAAGCTGGTGCCCTGTGCTTAGCTTTAAAGTGGCGCTTTAGAAATTTGGAGATTACGATTACACTGACTTTTGATTCGGTGATTCGTAATGTGAATAGCGGTAAGTAATTATGTGAGCACTGAGTAACTTAGCGCAGCTCTAACCGATGCAAAGGCTTGCTTGCACTTTCATGAAGCGCGTAACATATCCCAACTTCGACTCCTTCCGCTATCAACTGCTGATCACAATAGTGTTACAGGTCACTGCTGCCGAGTGCTATATGAATTGTAGACATGAGGCCTATGTGTCTTAATTCTACCACGTATACACTATGCTGTGTTTGATTGGTTGTAAAAGACTGTAACAGACAGTGAGTGAGGTTTAACTCCAAACAGTCGATATCAGCAAAAGTTAAATCTAGCCACAAGACCTGGTTCACAAATCACTGGTAAAACAAATTAATTTACTGCAGCATGTGATCAGTTGTGAGAAACAGTCCTATTAAGGTATGTTATTCCACTTGCTACAGTCTATACATTTAGTAAAGCAGCAACATAAATATGAGAGGTGGTGTCTGCCTAAGAGCTCGCTCGGACTGTTTGGCCGGTGGTCGGCCCTCGTCAGCAAGAGGCTGAAGCGGTATGAATGGTAGCTTCATGAGTGCGAGTGGTGTTGTGTTTCAGTTAGGTACATCTGTTGTGAGTCCATAGTCCTCAGTGGGGGATGAGTCGTACAGTGTTGCCTTGGCTTTCAAACAATGGTCTGGGTGGACGTCGTTTGATGTCGTCATACGAACTATGACCTCTAGTTTTCTGACGTCGTCGAAGTAATTCCCATTGTGCATTAGAATTCCCATTGCTACGAAGCAAATACATGCATGCTTGAAATCAGCATTTATATCATCCTTACAGTACACTTAATCTGCCTATCTTCTGTTCACCTCAAGATTTAGCCAACTACAGCAATTTAGCAGATTTAGACATCACAGACTGTCTGTCACCTGTTGGTAGGCCTAAGGATGCTTCTGAATATTTCTATTTCAGATATTTTCAAAAGGCACTGGAGGGGAAGCATCGCGATAAAGTATCGCGATACTTTGGTATCGCGATACTTTTGTCAGTATCGCAGCGAGTATCGCGAGTTTTATTTTGCTGGTATCGCGATACCTATTTTTAGCCTGTCAGCGATACTCGATACCAATACTTTTTCTCACTAAAATTTATATGGTTTCTCAAGAAATATGCGAATTGATAAATTTAGGCTTATAAATACATACATAGCCTCTTTCGGCCATATAAACCTTGGTGCGAATTGATGGATTATATCATTGGCCTAACAAAATAAATGACTGTAGTAGGCCTATGTCCTTTTGCGTTCACTGGTAGAAGTGGCTTGCCTAATTAACTTTAGAGTGCTTGCGAATTTAGTTGATCTTGAAATGAATCGGACTGAAGAAACGAAGATTGCCAGTGCGATATCAGAGCATTGTGTTCGAGCTGCGTGCCTGAAGGCTACTTCAAAGATATTGAGATTGGCCCAAGGACCAATATGCACAGTACTTGGAAAGTCCCCATGTTCTTTCTTGTCAACAGTTTTTGGACGATATTGAGGGGCCAGAAATTTTAGATCCCTTTAAAATAACAAGCTGATTCATCAACCTTTAGTCGTTAAGCCAAATTTACGAATGACTACCGGGTACGTCAGCAAAATATAAAAAATGTGCCGTTAGAGGTTCAAAGCACCATATTTTCAAATATAGAAGAACAGTTTAGAGTGGGGCGACATCTGTGTTTAAGAGAAAAGTGTATACACGGAAATTTGACGAGTAACAAGTAGCCACTCCTCTTGTCTAGATTCCTTGTGATTGGCCCAAGCGATTTCTTGTGATATTTTAAAATAATTATCGGTGCATGAATTATAATTTATGCTAAGATCGAATTCGGCAAGGCTTTAGAAGTTGCTAATTAATGACAATAATGATAATAAGCTGAAGAGCTTAAGTAAAGCGTAAGGTATAGGCTGAGCTAGTAGATGTGCGTCTTATATATATGGATCTCTTACCTTTTGGTTCCGGCGAGAAATTGCCTTGTCTTGAATCGTCGAATCTGTTTCCTTTCACATACGTCTCGTCTTCTTCTCGCAAATAGGACAACCTTTTCTCTTTTGCTTTGTTGACTTCACGCATCAACGGAGCGTAGGGTGTTTCTTGTGAGTATGCACTGGATGGTGTTGATGAAGAGCCTGAAAAAGGTCCTGAGTCAGCTTGCAGTTGTCTCTGGCAATTATCTGCGAACACTGCCAATGTGAGGGTGGGATTCGATTCATTTCCATTTTGTTTCTGGCATGTCCAGATGTTGACTGCAAATGCAACGGTTCATTTTGATGGGTTGCTACACTAGCAGTCTAGCTAACAGTGATGTTGTGACCTTATGCACATATTTCAATGGGTTATTCAACGAGGGGGTCAGTAAATACATCTTTTATATAGACCTACAAGTGACGGCTATAAGTTCGTTAATTCATTCATTAAGAAAACTTAGATAGAGCCCCTTCAAGGCTACTACTCGGGAGTGCTCCCGATCCCGGCAAAGCTGAAAAGAACAGTTCTAAGGTGAGTATAAAAAGAGTCTGAGTGTGCTCATATCATCCTTGTTATGGATGCGTCGTTAAATAAATTTATATCAATCAGACTCTGGAGGATCTGTTATGAGTAATAATGCAATTAATGTTCTATGCGTATTGGATATACGTGCGTAAACATTAGGCCTGTTTATGTACATGCGAAGAACCTAAAGTTTGAGTATCACAGCTGAGTAATAAGTAGTCTATAGACTCATCATTGATTTCCTGCCTAAAGTTAGTTTCTTTGTCAGGTTGCTTGGTTAGGCCTACCTTTGATTTGGTCCTGGTAGACATTGGTCGAATTAATCTTTTGGTTCGAATTATAGTATTTCTGTAAAAGTTTCTGAAGAAATACAATCACAAAAGCTATACAATACAGTACAGTGGTAATTGATATACAGGGGCCTAATATAAATAATGTAATAGTATATCTGCCCTCCTTCGAAAGTCCAGAAGTCGGGCAATCATTATCACGCTTTTATGCCCAGATGTAGAGCCACAGAGAAATGAGGTGGGGTTCCTCCATTCCTGGTTAGAAGCGGATTGGACTTCCGTATTATAGAAATGAACTAAGTGCCTATAGACCTATGTCTTCCTTCTGTGCTCCAAAGAAGACCGTACGTATATGATTGCATGGTTTAAAGTCCTAGTTTAAAGTCCAACCAAGGTCATTTATATATACAGAGCTGTTGAAGCCCTCATCTTCATATAGCTCCGCCACTGGTAGTACTCGGCCAGTGCCAGTCCCAAGCCTGGATAAAGGAGGAGGGCGATGCTAATGCTCTTTGTTACCTCACACATGTCGTTAGACTGCCATCCTATACTAAAGGACTAAATTCCATCGGATACAGTAGGCTCCTATATAGCACAATGTTGCTCTTGTAAGACTTAAATCTGTATTGGTCTATACCTGAAACAAGCAGCGTAATAATTAATAAACGCTTAATTATGTGTGTAGCCCTACATGAGGTGACGAATTCCGGTCACGGTCTGGACTGGGCGTCGCAGGAAGATCCGAATGATCATTGTGATCGCAGCATCCGCTTTTTAATCGATCCGTCGTATGTCCTCGTTCTCCTGTCACGTGCATGGATCGATTGTTTGAATCGTCGAATTCTTTCCTCTCATCCGCACAACCCATGTTCCGCGCTAATCCCTCCCTCGTGCTGGGCAGCAAAGTCCGTTGCTCTATTTCACATGAAATACACAAATCCAATTAACAATCGAGGGTCATTATGAACCGGTTGGATGACTAGATAATCTTTATGCAAGGTCTGTGATGAAGCTACCATTACAAAATAAACCTGTTTAGTGTAACGTTGGCGTAATAATAGGTCTAAAGGCTAATCAATAGTATACGCAGATGTGACCTGGTAAAGTCGACCATTCAATTATTTTCTATTCTAGATTATTCTATTCTAGTCCTGTGTATGTAGGCCTATGTGTTGTCTAATCTGTACTTGCATGGTGGAATATATGTAGGCCTACAATGTACAATTTTACCTGTGTACAATTTTACCTGTGTACAATTTTACATGTGTACAATTTTACATGTGTACAATTTTACATGTGTACAATTTTACATGTGTACAATTTTACATGTGTACTGCATGCAAGCGTTTAAGTAATGAAGCTGTACATGTTTACGGATGTAGACCTATACAAGCTACGTATATGCAATGCCAGCAATATATATATAATATATATATATATATATCATATATATATATAAGTCATAGGCCTACTGGTATATATATATATGTATGTATGTATATAATATATATATATATATTTACTTATATATGTATGTATGTCATATATATATATATATATATATATATATATATATTATATCTATATATATGCAATATCTATTGATGTAGTTCCTGTGCTTATGTTTACCTGGATCTCTGTCATCCGATGTTTCACTCAGCGTCCTTTCTCTTGAATCTTCGCTGTTTGGTTCCAGACTCCTTACGATGGCTCCTCTCGTCTTTCTTTTTCTGATGCACAGCACAATGATGGCAGCCGTTGCAGCGACTGCAATCGTCATGGAAACGATCGATGTCCAGAAGAGGGGCTTTCCCGTCAGACGCTCTTCTCCGGTGCCATCTGGTGACGAAATGGCGGTTACATCGGAAGACGAATGACGCACTTCCGGATGATTGGAAGACTCAAAATGGATCCGATAGTATTCTACGTGTCAAGATAAAACAATTTGTCAAATCCCAAGAGACTGGTAGAGTAAAGAAACCTTCCTAGACCTTTGACCTTCCCTTACGTTACCTCAGGTATAACCATTGTAAGTTGTCTGGAAACTCCCCGCAATCTATCGCTCTCTCAAGGTATTTTTTCCGGGTCTGTACGCTGAAAGCGCTTCAGAAAAGTCAATGCAGTGAGAGAGGCTTAATAGACTGTTGGATACGATACGATAGGGATTATGAGATTAGGTAAAGATGGAAATCTACACAGAGTAGTGTCAGATAAAGTAATGTAAGTTAAGGTAAGGCAAGCTACGGAGGCAATAATTGTCTGAGCAAAAAGATTTCCAGTATTGAACGACAAATGGATGGGGCAAAACGCAGGAATTAAATTATGACAGAAGCCAATTGACATTTACATCATATAGGCCTAGGCCTACAGGAACATCGCAAAATACGGGTTATGCACACTCACTCTCTAAAGTCAAAGTTATTTACATTTCACTGTAGGCTCAAATCAATGGTAGTTGTGTTTCTGGGACCTGGTAAAACCGTGTTATCGTCAAAAAAGGCGGCCACAAGATCGATTTTTATTCACAATAAGCTATCATCAGAAGAAGTGTTTAGTTCAAATTGTTCAATAGGCCCTATACAATGTTCTGTATTATAATTTAGGTGGCCGAAGCTAATATATAATAGGCCTAATAATATTATATATATATATATATCAGCGCATGTCTTTAAATTTCTTAGAGTGTTAGCGTTTCACTCGGCCTACAGGTCTAGATCAGAAGCGTGTTGCGTAGGCCTGCGTGATTGAAGTAAACCAGTTGAAACACGCAATAAAGCAGCCAATGTCGATGTGTAGTCTTATATTTATCTGTTGCTCTTTCAATACGTCCAGGGACCCTGGGACTAAGAGCCTCAGTTATTGAACGATAACTAGCTTACACGCTAACTAGCTTACACGCTATTTATATAATGTAACAATGAGCAGAAGCCTAGTTCTGGTTTATCCCACGTATGCGATCTTTGGATCCACTTAAGAGAGGACTCAACCTGTTTCTCTGAGCACAAGACTACGCTTGCTTTCATCATCATTGTCATAATTACACAGTTCAATGCCTTCAACCTTAGAATTAAGCTTACGTATCGTAATCGTAATCTCCAAACTTCTAAAGCGCTACTCGAAAGCCAAGCGCAGGACACCATCTTATTCACGAACGCTGATATACAAACTAATCAAACGCTGACGGAATTTAGATGGATATAGTTGGAAAGAGTGACGTATTTGTCCGGAAAATGGAAGAAAATAGAAGGAAGGGGAAGATAAACGTTGATCGAGAGATAGGTTGATGGGTAGGCGGATGGAGTGTTGAGTGTTGGATAGGTGGATGGATGAATGGATGAATAGGTGGGTGGACTGGTGGATGGATGACTGGATGGATGGATGACTGGATGGATGACTGGATGAATAGGTGGGTGGATGACTGGATGGATGACTGGATGGATGACTGGATGGATGACTGGATGGATGACTGGATGGATGACTGGATGGATGGATGGATGGATGGATGGATGGATGGATGGATGGGTGGATGGATGGATGGATGGATGGATGGATGGATGGATGGATGGATGGATGGATGGATGGATGGATGGATGGATGGATGGATGGATGGATGGATGGATGGATGGATGGATGGATGGATGGATGGATGGATGGATGGATGGATGGATGGATGGATGGATGGATGGATGGATGGATGGATGGATTGATTGATGGATGGATGGATGGATTGATGGATGGATGGATGGATGGATGGATGGATGGATGGATGGATAATTCGATTGATTTGCAAAGTCTACTGAGCTATGAGTGAAGTGAATGAGGTTGAACAGACCCTGGCAGTTGATGGCGCAGAATGTGAGTTCAATGTTTGGACGGCACACTTCCGAACAGCGACTACACGCCTGAACATTAACGTCGTAATACTCGTCTTGTGTACAGATTGGAGCAGCCAGCGGCCACCGATCTGTGTCGGGTCGAAGGTCACCCTCGCTTTCGCTGTATGTTGACCTTGTCTTCATCCTCTGTTAAGATTCATAGGTAAAACAACAACCTGAAGACGACCATTGCAAATTCTATCGTAGATACGTCGATGTGAGATTATTTAAGTGGAAACAACACCTACACCGGTCAAAACACGGCTATGCACCGGGTGTCCACTCACTAATCACTACATATGCCTTCCTTATTGAGAGGATGCCAAGGTTTGTACAGAGATTTGAAAAGCATTTTGTCGTTAATTCCGCAATTAGGCAATCACCTAGACCCCATTTGGCGAACATTGTCGCTAGGCCTACTATTATCGCAGAAGAGCATGAACAATTGACTTTACTAGTACCTTTCTGCTTTAAAATTAAACTTTTGACATGTAAAAAAGGAAATTTGCCCACATTATTATTCGTTCTTAAATGCATTATGGTCTCAAATGGTCTGCATATATATGTTTGCCTAAAGTCCAATAGTTTAGTCTGTCCAAGTCTTTGCAATGTTTTGGCCCTGGAGCGGAGGAAATAGCCCATCAAAAAAGAGACAGGCCTTATAATATAATATATAATATTACTAGTCTTGCAGCCCAGCTTCGCCTGGAATTGAATTTTGAACTAAGCGGGTGCACTGCTTCTCCCCTGTAATTGGTTCCGTGTAGGGATCCACCGATTGCGAGTGCTCCATTTGGCGAGCGTTCAGAGTCAGGCCGTGGTTTTATAATTAACGCGCTTGATTTGCATATTAAAGTTAGCCGTTACGGTCTTCATGTGATGTAAATGCCCATGGCGGTTGTTTATTTATCGAATGTTGGCGAATTTTGCATTTCTAAATAAAAGTTGTCTAAATATCGGAATATAAAGTATATTGTTTGCTGTAAAATTGTCAGGTTTAACTAGAAATTAGCATAAAAAATACAAATATAGAGACTGCGTAAGCAAACAGATTTAATTTACAGACAGATGAGGGGCGGCGATGCCGGTGGGGTCGAGGGGGACAAGTCCACCTCACGTTATACGTTTGTCTCCCCTCCCCCACATTTCTTACGCCCCCATGACTGTCCGGGTGCCCCCCCCCAACCTGTCAAGCGAAATCGCCCCTCTGGACAGACGGATATACAGAATATAACAAGACGCTGGATACAGGCACTTAAGCAGGTAGACATATTATGCAGGACTTTAGACACTATTGGCCTAGGCAGACAAGTGCATGATAAGTCAAGACCCTTATATGCGTTAATGTGAAATCTGTCAGAGTCCATACTTACTGCACATTTATACAGTTCTTGCATACATGAATTTGAACTAGAACTCATGTTGCACTGTTGTAGATTCTCTAAGGCAACCTCTTATAACCTTGATAGTTAGGTCTATTATTTATACACGCAACCAGGCATGGCTATTGTATGCAGTGCTCACATTTAAGCGTATACATGTAGTTGACGGAGTATAGACAGACGAAAGGTCTTTTGTGTAGTGCGTAAAGTATTGGTATTCAACCATCCTTAGCCAATGTATTTTACGCCCTTAAGTATAGTTTTTGCGGTTTGAAGAATAGAAACTTCAAATGAAACTGCAGCACATTCCTTTAGACATTAAAAGCACCCTGGTCCCTGGTATATAGGCCCTGGTATATAGGCCCTGGTATATAGGCCCTGGTATATAGGCCCTGGTATATAGGCCCTGGTATATAGGCCCTGGTATATAGGCCCTGGTATATAGGCCCTGGTATATAGGCCCTGGTATATAGGCCCTGGTATATAGGCCCTGGTATATAGGCCCTGGTATATAGGCCCTGGTATATAGGCCCTACGTATGTTTATTCTTATTACAATTCCTAACCGTTCAGTATATCACTGTATACATGTCTCTGTAGACTACACGCTTGAAATTTAAGAAGTCTTTATAAATCAATGCTCCAAACTTTCCACGAGTTGCTGATGATAAGGGTGGAATTCGCTGGAGGACCTGGGAACTTTGTGTAACCACAACTATTATGTTGATGCATGTAGGAATGTGTAATAATCATAATATGTCTATCTCTCAAGACGTAGCTGCACCATCATACTATCATTCAAAATAATAATAATATTATTATTATTATTAAAGTTCATAATAAAAACACCCTTATAGAACTAAGCTGCTGCACGAAGAGGCGGATCCGCGCCCTAAAGAAGTCGTTCAATCAAAAGTAAGACGCGATCTGGGCGAATTTTAGCGCACCCACTCAGTTCAAAATTCAATGCCATGCGAGCTAGGCTGAGCTGTAAGGCGAGTGTGCTATAAGCATGTATCCTTATCGGCCTGGAGAGCCAATGATATTTAACCTAAGTCCTTGAATTGCAGCATATGTCTTTATAGGATAGCTTTCTGCTAGTCATTATATAAAACTTAACAAATGTTGCAAGCATATTATGAATTTCATAATCGTGTCGTCGTGTCCCTTATATGATAATAGTCCGTTCACAACATGCTGAGAACCGTGGTTCCATAGTCGACTGTCGTGACGCTTCGTTCGTCATTCTGAGTTCCAAAGAAGTCTTTCTTAAAGACCGACGAAGTGCACGCGACAGTCAATCGGTTGGCTTAATCACTGCAGCCCTATTCCATTGGTTAGAATAATTATTACGGAAGTTTGAGTCATAAAATAACAACCTCGTGCGTGAGTTGTTTCCATCTGTTCCTCCTCATTGGATCCCCGCAGATGGAACCAAGCAGCAGCACAAGCAGCAGAGAGTAGTGCACTGAAACGTAACATTTATAATAGATATAATGTACGAAGAATGAGATAGGCAGGAGCAGTCATGGGCTTGAAATATTTTCGATTTCGTTTTCTCAGCCTCGGTGTATGAGAGTGGGTGGGCATATGATCTTCCGATTGGCAGAGCATACAGTCAGAGTACTATATTATGTCTCTATGATCTCTGATGAATACATAATCTCCAAAAATTCTGTCTGGTCGCGATTTGTCCTTTCGACCTCTCAATCGACAATTCTTTGCTATTTATAATCACTAGACTACCGCGCCCCAAACTATCGGACATCCCCTAATCTTATACAGCACCTGGCCTATATTATGTGACACATGTAAAGAGAGCTGGGAGTTATAGTGGTGCAAATCACGATATCTCTCAGTACATGCTAACGATATGTATGCATGTAATTATAATTATAGTCGCTCATGTGACGCCTTCTGAGCTCGCATAGACCTACACGTATTGGCGCCGGTGCATGAGTATGCTGTTATAATGGTTTTGTACGTCGACAGCTTAATTGACAGCCTAAATAGTACAGCGGCAAAGAAAAATAATTGTGCACTTTGTGATACAAGCATGAAATTTTGCACAGACGTAGTATGTAATACGTTGTATTGTTATGAGATTTGGATGTTGGACCACGCGAAAAAAAAATTTTTGAAACAACTTTTTTAACTTCAATAGAAAAATGTTAAAATATTTTTTTTATTTTCAACAAATTTTCAAAAAAATATATTTTTTGGTGTGGCCCAACATCAAAATCTCATCGCAATACATAATGCTCATTCAAATATTTCATTATGTTTGCATTAATCATTTGTTTTCATCGTGATCTTGTACCCTTGTTGAACAATGGCACTATCTGTCATCCCTCTATTTCCACGCTACATCTCCATCCTGAACTGATATGTTGAAGATCTGGCCCAAAGTCTCTCCAATTTCCGGTACATGGTAACATTAACAAGGCTGTTGTCAAATATTGACAACAGTCTTGTTAATACTAGTTAACGTATTCCATTGCAATGATTGATTTGTGATATATAGTTTATTATCTGCCGTTTCATAATTTCACTTGCGAGGTAATGACCGATAACACGCTGTTGAATAATTAAGGAAATTATGTTTACTTACAGACGCCGACTTTTGGTTTAGGCTGCATCTTCTTAATCTTGTCGTTGATATCTACGAATGCCTGAATTTTAACAGCATTCGCAATAGAATCCATCCCAAAAAATCGTCCATATAATTATTTGTATGTTTATAAGCTCGCCACAACCGTTTATATCATAATTATTGATCTATTCCTCGTAAGTAAGCTACTAAATGTATGCAACCAGTGACATAAGCCTGTGATGCTGATTATAGGTGCCTAAATGTTTGTTGGGTAATTAGTCCATTTCATTGCATAAAAACTTGGCCATTGCGCGAGGCGGCCCTACACACTAGTCAAGACAAACCTATGTATCTGATATGCTTGTCGGCCTACGCTGTATTAGTCAGCCCTGATATTAATTAGGCTGTTAACATCAACTATGGTCTATTTAAACAGATGTGACAACAGTCTCTGTGCTTACGTGTGCTAAGTGTTGAAAGACAATAGGCAAAACTGGAACGCAGAGACACGTCCGGTCCTCGCCTACTTTTCGATCTCCACTGCATCCATAGATTATAGACTCAAAAGAAGCGAAAACTGCGCTGCTGCTACGACTCTGTTAGACTCGTTTAAACCACCGAGTAGGGCCTTCTACAACGGTAGGCCTGTGTCTACCGTCAGCAAACCATACACTGCCTAAAGGTTTAAATGCGTTGTCAAAGTGCTGGCACAGAGACTTCAGGTGCGTTAAACTGTAACTGCTATGATCAGTGAAAAGCTCCACTTGAGCGTAGAGAATAGAGACTCCTGGGGGTCAAGACTTCTTCAATATCCTAAGGTTGAATACCGCATATAATACTCGGCCTGTGCACTTGTGAACGCGCAGCAAGCCATATACCATGCTGTTGCATTATGTAATGGGCCTAAGTCTACTTCATGCACAACAAAAGCATATAGGCTACTCACCGACAGCACACATCCACAAATACCATGTGTTGCCTACACGCAAATAATAGGCCTACGTGCTGAGTACAATCCACCTGTGCAATAGCGAGACCATTGATCGTAGATTAAGTTGATAGGCTCGCGTGGTTAGTAAGCTGCTGATACAGGCTGCTGTTGTATGTAGGTCTGTGCGTAGGCCTCTGTCACTATAACCACTGCCCTTCGTGGGCTGTATATAAGTCGACATGAAATCTATAAAATTAGTGCTTGCCGTTAGAACTTTAGAGTTTCATATTTAGAGTGGTATCTTTGATTTGCATCTCTATAGTGACATCTTTAGTGTAGCATCTTTAAAGTGGCAACTTAAAAGGGGCATCTTAAGAGTGGCATCTTTTGAGTGACATCTTTAGAGTGGCGTCTTTATAGATACATCTTTTGAATCACATCATAAGAGTGTCGTCCTCTATATCTTGAATTATATATATATATACATACTTATATATATACATAATTATATATAGTCTATATATAATTATATATTGGCCGCTTGCTATAGCTAACCACTGATGTATGACGAAGTTTATTCTGAATGGCTAAGGTAGGCCTAATTTCTGCTAAGTTACAAACTATCTATTATTTACACCCGGACATTAAGAGTTAACGGGCGTCGATCCTTCTGTCCACACAAAACAATCAGGAAGTAGAACCGAATTGAAGTTACATGTATATGCAGTTCAAGGGTGTAACAAGCGGGGGTCAGAGGGCACCGCTCCCCCCCCCCCCCAGTTTCAAAACTGCAGTTTTAATGCTAAGTGCCCCCCATGTGCCCCACAAATTGGTTCTTTTTATGTTTATCCGATGTATTTTTGAGATTACTTTTGTTAAGATACTTTGTCCCCCACCCATTTTTCAAATTTCTGGGGGCGGCAAAATTCAAAAAGTGGGAGGGCCAAAAAAAATTTTTCCGCTTCGCGCAATATATTTTAAATTATGCCCTCCCACTTTTCAAAACCTTGTTACACCTCTGATGCAGTTAGTGACATTCCTTACATATTTTAATCTTTACGGACATTGGACACAGCAGAAAATACCGAACACTAAACCGTCCATAAATGGTTACAGATTATTCATAACGAACCAATCTCACCATTGATCAATATGGAAATGAGGATCCATATACCTTACTGCATAGTAAAACAATATTAGGCCCTATCAGGCTAACACTGTAGAGAAATATGACGAGAGAAACGAAGCCATGAAAGAAAGCAACAGATGTTACAACTGAGGGGTCTAAACAGATTGCAGGAATTTGCTACAGATCTGCCATCGATCGAGGCAACAAAACCAAGAGAAAAGACTAACAGAGAAGCGTCCATTGAGGGAAAGATTGACTGCATTACAAAATGGGAAAACTAGGATCGGTCTGATCGGGAAGGACAAAGATTTTTATAGGCATTATTGGTGTAATTTTATGTTACCGGAGGGAACAAAATTTGGGACTGACACGTAGTTATAGCATCTCATGAACATAATGGTAAAGAACGTGTGATTGTTTTGGAGAGCATTCTATATATTAGGCCTACTGCCGTGATAATTAGAAAGTCAGACAGGAGTTTGCTACGGGGCAGTTAAAGAAATTCAAAACTCACAAGAAAAGGCCCAGTTTCTTGAAAGCAGACTGTGAATTAGACAAAATGCTGAAAGAATAGGATTCTGGTAGATGGATTAAAAGGGATGCATGGGAGTGAAAGAAGTGTGACGACAGTTTAACAGTCGTAAAGAAGATCATTGAAGTAGACATTCTTAGGCTAGAGTGGGATCAAGAAGAGAGGCATTGTATGTATATATATATATATGTTATACATATATATATACAATATAGGAGTGTTATGAGAACTCGGTGGGTTGGTCAGAAGTGTAGGGTCTAATGGCTAATGCAGGGTCGATATCGGTCGAGAACTTTACACCTATTGGTTTACAGGAGCCTCCTATACGCTCCCCAGCTGTATGCTATATGATGACGATGACGACGATAATGATGATAATAAAAATTACAATAATGATAATAATAAAACTAATTATCATAATAATAACAATAAATATAATAGGCCATAATAGAAAGACTATAGCTACCTTCCTCTTTCGGCACCTTCACGTATGCATGTTGTTATCCAGCGCTATATGGCAATCATTATTATTAGTAGTAGTAGTAGTAGTAGTAGTAGTAGTAGTAGTAGTAGTAGTAGTAGTAGTAGTAGTAGTAGTAGTAGTAGTAGTAGTAGTAGTAGTAGTAGTATTAGTATTAGTATTATTATTATTATTATTATTATCATTATTATTATTATTATTATTATATATGTTTCACATTATGCTGTTATCGCCCATGATGAGCTAAGTGAGTGTTGGCAATGTCCCGAAGAGGCAGGCGGCGTTCCCACGCTGAAGAACAACCGAGATACGTTGGAACAGAAATGACGTCTCCATTGGATCGTGGGTTGCAGCACTCGTTCGACTACCCAACTCTGAGATGAACTGCAGTCCTTCACTGCTCCAAGCGCCGCCGGATTCCAAGGAGAGGGCTACGAAGTCGTGGGTGTTGGTTATGGCAGAATACTTTACCCTCTTCGTCTTAGCTGTGCGTTCGGCTGCTTCGCCAGCTCTGATAGATGTGTCGACAAGATGTGACTTGGCGTAGGTGTCGGGCACTGTCACATCCCATGCCAGACATCGACCACGTGTCCAAGGAATGAGCGTGACGCCGTCCGGTCGCTTTCCATCTTCTCTTACCAAGCCGAGAGGTTCCTTTTGCGCTGGAATCTTCGCCCTGCCAAGAGCTCTCCAGATGACATCGTTCAACATGCTATGTCGTTGGTGTTTTCCGCTGCCTCTTCTGCAAATTAGTCCATGGAGCCCTTTTGCGTCGACGCTCTCTTGACATTGGTGACACAAATGTGGCTCGCAGAGCGTCGTTCCTAGCCTCAACCCGGCTGCCGGTCGTACATCCTCGTTTGAGAGGCGCAGGCCTAGGGCAGTCACAGGGGGCGCTAGCATCCAGTCTCCAGAATGAGGTGCTCGTGAGGCCAGCAGGCGAGCACGGTCGCATGGATTGTTATTGGAATCCAGCAGACCTTTCCATGCCTTGTCTGTGAATCGGAGGTCCCATTCTTTCTGGCGATGACTCGCTGCTCCTGTTGGTGGTTCTGCATCTGTCAGGGTCTTCCAAGCGTTGAGTGCTGAACTCGCAAGTTCATATGGTTCCTCAGCAGACTCTGTTGGTAGGATGCATGCCTGGAGTTCGCTTGTACTAGCAGCAGAAGCCAAAAAGGCAGAAAGTGCCAGCGTAGATGCACAACGAACTCCCAGACCACCATCTCTCACCGGCAAAGAAGCCTGGAGCCAGCGGTCATTGTCAAGGTCCACATTTAAAATGGTTGACAGTCCTTCTCTCAGCAGTTGATCAAACCGAGCCAAGCCCGGGCAATCAGCGAAGACGGCTGTGCGCAGACTGTACAAGAGCTTCGGTACACTTAGACTGTTTCTCAGCAGAACCAGAGCGTCATGTGTATAAAGCAAGGACAATCTTCCGATTGCCCTCTCGAGGTCATTGGCCTTTGAATTAACGACCATGTTCACAGCTGGACCTGGAATTAGAGGTGCACCCAACAAGGTCATGTCCTCGAGGGCTATGCTCGTGAACTCTTGGAACGCAGGGTCATTGTTCGGCATCTGGGTGTTGTGACACGCGATTTCGCATTTGCTGCGGTTCAATAGCAATCCCAGATTCTTTGATTCCTGCTCGATTAATTGAACGTCGTCGGCCACTGTCTCCTTGTTATCTCCCAATGTCAGGTCATCCAGATATCCGATACGCAGATCCCAACGAAGCTTCATCAGAATCGGTTGCAGCACAAGACAGAATTCCAGAGGTCCCAAAAGATCGCCTTGCTGCGTTCCTTCTTCCGATCGAATTATGTTTGAACCATAGCGCAACAGCGGACGGTTTGAATAGGCAGCGTGAGCAAAGTGGTAAAGCTCTGGGATCTCTCTAGCAACTGCCTCTAGAAGACAATCTCTGCGCAGAGTGTTAAAGGCATTGGCGAAGTCGAGGTGATATGATGATGATGATGATTATTATTATTATTATTATTATTATTAATAATTACTTTCAATTAATATTATTAATTATTCATCATCATCATCATCATCATCATCGTCATCGTCATCGTCGTCGTCGTCGTCGTCGTCGTCGTCGTCGTCGTCGTCGTCGTCGTCGTCGTCGTCGTCGTCGTCGTCGTCGTCGTCGTCGTCGTCGTCGTCGTCGTCGTCGTTGTCGTCGTCATCATAACTATTAAAATAAACGCTCACATGGTATCTTGATTGAAATCCTACCTTAAGCTCAATTTTTTGGTGTAGGCCTATCACGCTAGCGTCATAACTTTAGTCAAAGACCCGTAGGCACTGTATATAGGCCTACGCTCCATTCGACACCAACAAACGAGGAACCGAGTAACACACAAAGTTTAGCAATTGAAGCTGGTTTTCTGAAGGGTCATACAATTTTGCTTGAAATTGAGTCACTCTAAACTCTATTACTGGTCGATTTAGAAAAATAATCACTATGGATACAGAGTATTACAGGGGTCGCGGGAAAAAAACCCTCTGACTGACAAACTCCCTCTGACAAAACCCCTCTGACAAAAACTCTCCTAAGTAGGACAAACCCCCTCTAAGAATAATTTTTTTTACTTTTTTCTTTTTATTATTTAGAAGCGTGTGTATTCTTTAAAGTCTGAAGTAAAGCATGTGTCATATGTGTCATTTTAAAATCTGATGCGGTCACTCAGGTATTGTCGTCCAATAGTTAAATAGCAAACAGTTAATTAGTTCCTTGGTCTTTTTGTTGTTAATGTATGATAGGTCTATGTACACTGAAAGCACCACTGTGCGTAATGCAGGCTATCTGTGACAGGGCTTTTTCAGGCGCGCCAGGTGAGTCAATGCAGAGCGAATGTGTGTTATCTGTGACACAATTTCTTATATAAGTTAGACCAGAGGCGTCAATCCTCCTCTAACTGATGGTGGGAAACACACTGGTTCCAAATGTCAAGTAGTCAATATATTACTAAGACTCAAAAAATATCCCCCACCCCTATCTTGACAAAGTGCATTAAATTGTGACAGGGCTACATGAAAAGTCATGGAAACAAAAGTTATGCTGATTAAAAGACAAGTACCTGTCTCACGTGTGCAAATATTTGGGTGACAAGCCCTAAAAGCTGCATTCAGGCCTTAGTTCCAAGTTGTAATATCTCTCCACGCCTAAAAAACAGCGAACCAGAGGTATAGCTAGGGGCAGAGAGGACATAGCATGTATCGTAATCGTAAACTCCAGATTTCTAAATGCAAACGCAGAGCACCAACTTATTAACGAGCGCGGTGTCGTCTCAGAGGGATTGTTCAGAAATGCTGAAGGAAGACCGAAGACGCTTTCCTCTCTCACAGTTATAGGAGATTATTTGATGGCGTCGACGAGTCTTTTCATTTCTGGTCGCACTTGGATGCCATTTAGTTTCGTGAGAAGCGCTGAGAAGTCTGCCTTCTCTATCTCTTCTTTCTTGTAATCCTGGATGTGTCTCGTGTGTTGAGTCCTGAAAGGACGTAGAAAGACATTGACGTCGGTCAAAATGTTATACAACCACCCTCATTATTGTTGTCAACGTCAACCTCAACACCCACCACTATACCATCGTCATCATAACACAATGGAACAACACGATAACAGTATAACCATTGTTCTTTTGGTGTCAAATGTTGCTCGCTCTACAACCAACTGCTTCTACAGTTAACCAACACAAACATTTCTTCTTCTTTTTCAGTGAATATCCATATATACACATCGGAATGACGAATAACTTTAAGCAGCATCGAGGTCTATATGGCCTGCAACATGAATATATATATATATATATATATATATATATCTGTATAAGTCAATAATTATTTATGACTTTATGTTAATATAATGGACATGATGTCAAATCTGACAGCAATTGTATAGGGTGTAGCCAGAGAACATACACAAACTGTGGATACAGAAGTCGTTCTGTGACTGCTGCTGCGGCGCTGAACAGTTCCAGATCAATTTTCGTCTCATCCGTTATCTGCAGTAGGTCACAGATGTAGGCCGCATCACTGTCAGAGGCAGCTTCACCCAACAGCTCGGTCAGGAATTTCAGTAGATCCTGCAAAAAAGTTACAGGAAAAAAACCGTAGAACAGTTGATTTATTTATTGCTTATGCGGAGCAACTCAGGTTACGCGGAATTGGATGAAGACGGTTGGATATGGAAGGATTGAAGGTGAGGATCAGCAGCCAGAGGAGTGGCGACGTCAGACATTCGAACCAGTCTAAGAGGCAGAGAGCGAATAGAAGAAGAAGATGATGATGATGATGATGACGACGACGACGATGACGATGATGATGAGGATTATGATGCTGGTGATGATGATGATGACGAAGCAAAAGAAGCAGAAGAGGAAGAAGAAGAAGACGATGACGAAGATGAACAATAAAAGAAGAAGAAGAAGAACAACAACAACAACAATAAGAAGAAGATCAATTCGTCTAAGGCATGGTTCCCAGGTTG
This sequence comes from Bimastos eiseni, assembly GCA_959347315.1. NCBI lineage: Eukaryota > Metazoa > Annelida > Clitellata > Crassiclitellata > Lumbricidae > Bimastos > Bimastos eiseni. The sequence goes on along the minus strand of OY365806.1, from coordinate 12,469,558 downwards.
CAGAATTATTCGGCCAAGGCATAAAGACGAATCCTTAGAGGCCTAGACTCCGCTTTTGATGCGTTGTAGAAGCCTCGAGATTACGATTTTTATGAACACATTAATCCACTAGTAAGGATATGGACTGAGAGTTAGAGAGTGTAGCAGAATTCATGAAAATAGCTTATGTATAATCTCTAGTGACTTTTACTGAGCTGTCACAATGTGAGTCTTAGACTTGGGTAACATGACCATCCTCATAGTCATCTAGCCCATAGGCTGAGACCTTGGTGTTTCTTATATGGTTTAAACAAGCCTTAGCATTGTCATCCGACAACTTGATTTAAATGGTTGTTTTGGTCTGCTACCGCACCCTTTGTTGTGCTTTCCCAAATATGCCTAAATTTAAATTAGTAATAATGATTGACGCCGCGAATAACCACATAGAGCTACGAAAATTGTCATCAAGTGACGTCATTGGGAAAGAGAACAGAATAGTCTTTGTAACGTTTGATGACAAACAACGAACGAACGCGTGGGCCTTTATAGGTCTACGCATAAATAGGCCATATACAGAGTCAGTCAACCAGACAGACAGACAGACGGACGGACAGACAGCGGGAGAGAGTCTGACAAAACAAGAATATAGTAATACAGTCACTGTTGTGTTTATTTTACGCTGCAAGTGTATACGTATAGCCTACGTCATAACCCTTATAATTAGCATATTTCGCCTTAAATATATTTATTATGTCTTTGTTTTGCACGTTGCCAATCAAGAAATATTCCTCTCACCTATGCTTACTAACAAATCGGGAAATTATCGCACTATAGGGACCTGTAGTACAGGCCTACTATCTAGTTATACAAATCTATATAATTTGTAGTCGAATATTTACAGAATCGCCTAGAGTTTAATAACCATAGGCCTACTTCATGATTAAATTCATAGACATATATAGGGCCTATCTGTTTTAGAGTATTCCAATAGTAAGCCTATATGCCTATCTTTGTAGCCTATTGGTAAGACTTATAGGCCTAATCTTTGAAACAAAGTATAGGAAATAACGGACTCGTTTGGCCTCTAATTCTATATAATTTCCCGATTTATAAAAGCCGTATTCATATTACAGAAGATATCAACCGATTTGCGTCTCAAATAGAACCTTAGTAAAAATGCGTATTCGCTGCAGATATCAAAGGATGCAATCCATTTGATCATAAATTCCTAGATTGTTATCCATATTGTTAGATTGTTATTCTATGTTCATCAGTGTTAATGGAAGACCTTCACCTTGCCTGGAAACCATCCGATTAGAGGAACGTACTTCAGGAAAATCCTCTTGTAGAGAATCTGTCGTCGCGCAGATATGCGACAGAACTTCCGCAGGTAATCCTGTGGACTCAGTTCTACAACAAGGCATTAATAGAAATTAATTAATCACGCTACCTTTGATGGCGTCACGAGACCGAAGATTTTCTTTTATACGCTTTGAGAAGGCGATTCAAACTAAAAGGCGCACTACAATGAACCCTATCGATTACATGGCTCTACGACAATGGTTCGGGTAAGATTGTAATCATTGGGATTTAGCAGGGGCGTCCAGATATGGGGGTCCGAAGGAAAATGCCTCCAATTTCTGGTAGGGAGATATCTTTTTAGTCTTTGGGGTGGATTATCTTGCCTTCCTGACACTTGGGACCGGGGGTTTGCCTCCATCACTGAAGGGGGATTGACGCCCCTGGGATTTAGATCAGGTTAGTTGTAGGGGAAAGGCTTGTATCTTGGACCACCGTGTAATACGGACCACCTCTGGTATCTAAACTCTAGGTCAATATCTGCACCGGTACCCTATGTTTTTAGATAGACCTTATCTTGTTTAAGTTCTTTACTGTTTTCGTCCGATCGTCCAGAACGCTACTTCTGGGAACGAATCCTTCCTTCTCAGCGAACGACTTTCTACAGATGCTCACAACTAAACTGGATGTTCTACGAAATTCCTCGGCTGGCTCACCACCTCCTTCATTCAGTTCTACCGAATCGGTCTTCAAGGACTTCCGACCTATCATTGAATCAGAACTACGTCATGTCCTTACTAGTTCTAATCCAAAATCATGTGAACTTGACCCCCTCCCTCCGTTTGTTATTGTAGATGTACTAGATGACATTGTCCCCTTCCTGCTGTACCTGTTTAATAGGTATCTCTCTGAAGGTATCTTTCCAGCATCCCAGAAGCGGGCTATTGTCTTTCCCACTCTTAAGAAGCCAAACCTGGATCCTAGCTTGTGCTAAAACTATCGACGTATCGTAAATCTTTCTTTTCTCTCAAAGACTTTAGAGCGACTTGTTTCTCTACAGCTCCTTCCTTACCTTGAGAAATCTGGTCTTCTACCTCCCAGACAATCAGGTTTTAGAGCCAACCACTCAACTGAAACTGCTCTTCTTTCTCTTCTATCCGACATCTATTCAGCAATGGATAAGTCCCATGTCACTCATTTGGCACTTTTTGATGCATCTTCGGCATTCGATATGGTAGACCATGATATACTTCTTCATCGCCTTGAAACGTCCTTTGGTCTTAGTGGTCTCCCTCTTCTTTGGTTTCGCTCTTATCTTAGTGATCGTACCCAAATGATCATCCTAGGTGACTGCCGCAGTTCTTGGGTACCTGTTCAATTTGGCATACCTCAAGGATCCGTACTGGGTCCACTTCTATATGCCATGTTTACAACTGATATTCCTCGTCTTTTTGAAAAGCACTCGACGTCAGGTCCTCTTTACGTTGATGATGTTCAGGCCTTCGTGCATGGCTCCACTTCTAACCAACTTGCTCTTTGCCAATCTATTGAATCACTCTCTGCTGATCTCAACTGTTGGATGTCCTCAAACCGTCTCTCACTCAATTCTTCCAAGACTCAATTGATCTGGTTGGGCACCCGCCAGCAGCTGCTTAAACTTGATTACGCTTTACTTGCCAAGCGGCTCCCTCAGTTTAGTTTCTCTACAAATGTCTGCAATCTGGGCGTCACTCTGGACAGTACTCTATCCTTCTCTGCACATATCTCTAATCTCTCTCGGTCCAGCTTCTATAATTTGCGGCGACTACGCGCCATCCGACGATCTGTGTCTTCGACCATTTTTTCGACCATGGTTCACGCCTTCATCTGCTCCCGCATTGACTATTGTAACTCATTACTCATCGGCCTACCAAAACTCCGCCTCACTCCGCTCCAGTCTGTACTCAATGCTGCTGCTCGTTTGATCTCCCGTCTTCCACGTTTCTCACATATTTCTACTTTCATGACTCAACATCTTCATTGGCTTCCCTTGACTGATAGGATTCATTTCAAAGTTCTCTTTCTTACATTCAAAGCGTTGTTGGGTCAAGCTCCACTCTATCTATGTGAACTTATCAGGAAACCTATCTCAGCTACCACCGGACGTCCTCTCCGTTCTTTAGACCGTCACGATCTTCTAATACCGCAGTCTAGAACTGCCACAGCTCAACATCGTGCCTATGCCTCTGTTGGCCCTTCGCAATGGAACAGCCTTCCTGCTGTGACTCGTGCTGCAATCTTATCTAGTAGCACAACTGTTTCTGCTCGTTCTCTTAAGACTTATCTTTTCTCTAGGGGTTTTTCGCACTGGGAGCGCCTCTGATTAGGTTGTACTGTGAGAGGCGCTTTATAAATCCGTAAATAGAACAGAATAGAATAGTTCTTTACACATTATTTTAAATCTTCAAGCGACATTTTGACTGCTTGATACCCATGATTTGCAGAGGTTTTTAATTAATGCTGTAAGAACAGATAAAAAATTAATGTCCAGAAGCCTATTTTACAATGAATGTATATTCTTACTTTCGAATTGCTTCATGTCCATTGGCAGTTCAAATCGACAAGACCTCTGCGAAAACGCTATACGCCCGTTCTGCTTAGATTTCTGTAACAAAATATATTACGTGCACACGACAATCGTCGATTATGTGAACTTATTCTGCATCTAAGGAGCAAGGTAACAAGATGCCAACGGCTAAATGAGTGCAATGGACCCACGCGATCTCGGAGATTTGCAGCACTGTGAGGATCGCGATCTGAATCGGACAAGAGTCCAATGAAGTTCAAACGGCACAATCACATTTCAGTGAATAGCAGAATGGATTAAAATTCTACGTCAATCTATCGATGAGACTTACATCTGCCTTGTGTGAATCCATGACCGGAACCTCCTTTCCGTTGGCAGGACCCTCGCCGCCTCCTCCTCCTTCTTTGTCACCAACCAGCTCCTGCGGAACTGACAGAGGATCGTAGGCCTTTTTCTCCCCTTCCGATCGACTCAATTTGATGAGACACAAGTTACGCTGAATCGCAGCATCGACGAGACTCTTTCTCCTCAGCGACAGGGATTTGATCTGCGTTGTTTCGCTTTTATTCTCTTCGCTGCTGCGTAGTTTCCAGTCAGCAGAAGGTGCCTCTTCTGACGACAAAGGTGTCTCTGGACAGGAGGAGAATTGTCTGACGAGAGATTCAACGAATGGCGAACCGTCCTTTACAGCATTTGAAACCACAGAATTTTCGTCAGAGATCAACGTCTGGCTCTTTCTTGAACGTCTCTTTCTACGAGATTCACGTCTGCCAATCAAAATAAATAGACTGTCAATCAAAAGAAACAGCCTGCCAATCAAAAGAAACAGTCTACCTACCAATCAAAAGAAACAGTTTGTCAATCAAAAGAAACAGTCTGTCAATCAAAAGAAACAGTCTACCTACCAATCAAAAGAAACAGTTTGTCAATCAAAAGAAACAGTCTGTCAATCAAAGGAAACAGTCTGTCAATCAAAAAGAAACAGTCTGTCAATCAAAGGAAAGTCTGCCAATCGAGAGAAACAGACTGTTAATCAAAGAAAGCAGTCTGACAATCAAAAGAAACAGTCTGTCAATCAAAAGAAACAGTCTACCAATCAAAATAAACAGACTGTTAATCAAAAGAAAGTCTGCCAATCAAAATAAAAAGTCTGTCAATCCATAGAAACAGTCTACCAATCAAAAGAAACAGCCTGTCAATCAAAATATACAGTTTGTCATTCAGCACAATTTGTAGTATAGCTATTTCGCAGCCATCACCGTTGGCAGAATCGATTCTGTTCTGCCCTTGTGGTTACTATCTGGAACTTAACTGTTACTTGCAGAAAAGCAATAATGATTCTGTGAATGTGTTCAGAGGCCGTGGTGCTGCCACAGATTACGAATGTCATCCCTGTTTGTGAATGCGCAGTGTCAGTCATGTGTAACACAATATTCAAAGCCTAACCTGCGTCCCTTCTCCTGACAGGTTGACACACAATACCCTATTACTATCACTGGTCAACCTCTGATTATTATAAAGGACATGGTCCAATCTAATCAACGCACTCTGCCTTTCATCTTTGATCGGTTCAGACTCGCGATTTCATGGCCCTGACTTTGTGAATAACCCTTGAAATGATTGCTTTTCCATTAAAACTAATACTATACATTGAATAAACTGTCTTAATTGAATAAACTGTCTATTCAGCCTACATTACATTGACCGGTCCAGTATCATTTGAAAGTGAACTTCAAAGTATGAACATAGAAATGTCGTCTTGGTTAATCTTTTCTGATATATAACGTGTCACTTATCTTAGTACCTAGCCAATCTATAGGTGTAAGGAATTACCTTATAGACAAATAGCTAAGCCACGATATCAGCCAGACGAAAGATCTACCTACAGGAAATTATGGGTGAACTTAGCAACTCGCACGAGAGGTATAAAATATAACGAAATAAATTGTTTTATTAACACGTAAACGATAACTCTAATAATAATCAAAAGACTTTAGAAACTAACATTAACGTTAATCTGCGCCGCGTACTTAGACGTCTTAGCCTACAAGCTTTCAGAGTTCTTTCACTTATACACGATCACGCTGATAATGAGTTCACATATATAAAGTTCATAATCAATTATTACTCAGTTTGAGAATTCAGAATAATAACAATAAATATATGAATAATTTTATCTAGATAATGATACAGTTACAGCCTACGTTCAATAGCGGAGTTTACCAATGCATCACTAGCGGCAGTTTTCCCAAGATCCCAACCTACTTGACTATACCTTAACGAACCCACGAACAACGAGCGATTCCAACCAGACAGACCCTTTGTCTATAGTGCGCGGTTATTATATACCGAATCTCGTAGTCAGACAGAGCGGCAGTGCGGTCAGACCGAGCAGCGGGGTCAGCCGAATCTGAGGGACCTGATCCAAGAATACTGTTACTTTAGTAAGCCTGACCTGTGAAACAGACTGACAGGTCACCCAGTTCTGCCCAACCAGATATAAAGACACCACCGACAATGTATCCAACGAGCCACTAGTTCTGACCTCTGAAGCCGGCCGAATACCTTTACTAAAAATACAGGCCGTCAGACCAACTAATATCATCACTAGTGCACAAGCCATGACCACCTATAGTGACCCAGATCTAGTCTTAAGCAATGCCTCCCTGGAGTGGTCTGTCTAACTATAACGTAGCATTATATTGACCCTATGATAGAAATATTTTGGACAGATATATACTAAATAGCTCAACAATTATCTTTATTGTTATTATTAATTAGCAACTTCTATTGCGATGATGTAGGACAATGGTCCACCAAATTCAGGCCGCAATCAGGTCAAATAATCAAAGGATTAGTCCGGCTGAAGGGAGAGACAGACAGATAGTCAGACAGAGACAGTGAGACAGAGACAGATACAGAGAGGCTATTATAGTAGGGTCATATATGCACAGCAGTCGATTATATTCTAAGTCAGAGAACTCCACAAAATTATAAGTTGCTGTCTGGTGTCTGTATCTACAAATATATGTCACATACTATGCACAATTCCACAAGCATACGGAATATGATGTCACATACCCTGTTGGCACAGCGTTGAAATTGTGTCACATACTATCCACAATTCCACAAGCATACGGAATATGATGTCACATACCATGTTGGCACAGCGTTGAAATTGTGTCACATACTATCCACAATTCCACAAGCATACGGAATATGATGTCACATGCCCTGTTGGCACAGCGTTGAATGGGCTGCATGTCACAGCCCGTTTTCACTGCACCTTAAACCTATAATAGAGAGCTCTTCATATCACAGTCTAAGACCATGCGCGTTTTCCAGCGGAACAGTGAGTCTAGACCTAATGCGCTATCGTATCCATGGTGACGAGATAGGCCTCTCGGTCTGAATAGGCCTCATGCAATCAAAGTTCAACAGCCGCTGCCACAACGATCAAGCAGCGATAAAGAAAAGAGCCTTCTGCTGTGGCTGCTGCTGCTGCTGCTGCTGCTGCTGAAAGTGTTTCTACCTTCCATCGGGGGGGGGGGGGGGGGCGCTACCAAGGTGCCTGTGAAGACGAGGGGACTGATCACCAGTCTCTTAGTCCGCTCCTCTATTCATCCCTCTCTTCTGCTGTCCGTCTAAGCCAGTGAGTTAACATCATTGCGACTCTCAAGGACTACCATGAGTTAATCAGATAGCCACACTGAATATATCTTCGCTGTGTTTCGAGTTTATACAATTATTACACAGTAGACAATTCTTCAACCACGCGAACAAATCCTGGGGAAATATGCGTTCACTGCGGGGGTCTGTGCATGTCACCTCTGTCTGTGTGTGTCACTCTGACTGTGTGTCTCCTTCACATCCTCTGATATCTTGTATCATCTCTTTCCTTCCTCTCCATGTCTTTCTCTCGCTTTCAGTTTTCCATCGCGTCCAATGGACAAGAGAATAACCAGAAGACAGCGAAACACTATGTCAAAAATCGTTCTGGTAAGATAATGCGAACGAATGATGTTTGTGACGATTATATTACAAACTAGTTCTTCGTACTCAGCTTGATTCAGTTAAAGGTATTCAATAATCAGAATATACCTGAGATTATGATTTGCTCTAGGATTGTTTCTATAAATAAGTCAATTGCAATTACGAAAGAAAATAGTCCGTCAGCTGTAATCTAGCTTTGCACTGCTTCATAAAAGCACGTGCTATAGCTCAGAATGGATCAGAAAACATTTATAAATGAACTTACTTTAGTAACGTTCTTCCTCGCATATTCTTATTGTCGTTTAACAAATTATAAGGCTATTCTTACTCTAACTCTAAAGGTTATTATAATGATATACCGTATATACGGCTGGCGTTGATAGTCGGACACCAGCCATTGTGATCGGATCTTCAACATGTTCTTCACTCTCAACTGCAAGTTCAGCTCCATCGATCGATGCTTGTGATCATTGCTCTATGGATTATGCATCTCCGGATATTTGTTTAATACTGAGAGATCTTTAGTTTCATGGTTACAAGCAACGACAACAACAACAACTACATCACCAGCAACAACAACAACAGAAACAACAATAGCATCAGCAGCAATGGGAGCAATAGCAGCAACAGCGACAACAACAATGAATATAATAATGATATTAAATAAATGATTATAATAGTAATAATAATAATCAAAATAACGACAGTATTAACGCTAATGATAATGCTAGTGATAACGCTAATGATGACGATCAGACGGTGACTTTAATGACGACGACACAGCAGCAACAACAATATTAATAATAATAACAATAATAATAATATTAACAATAATGAAAATAATAATAATAATAATAATAATAATAATAATAATAATAATAATAATAATAATAGCAATAATGGATCCAATGGAGACCATTTCTGTTCCAACGTATCTCGGTTTTTCTTCAGCGTGGGAACGCAGCCTGCCTCTTCGGGACATTGCCACCACTCACTTAGCTCGCCCACATGGGCGATAACAGCATAATATAATAATAATATTATAAAAAATAATAATAATAATAATAGCAATAATAATAACACCAATAATAATAATAATAATAATAATAACAGTAATAATAATAATAATAATAACAATAATAATAATAATGGCAATAATGATTGTCGTTGATGCTACCTTTGTGGTCCTCTGTCCTTTGGAATCGTCTGTTGTTGAATCGGTTGTTTAGGTCTAATGTCGCCCATTTTCTTCTTCTCTGATGCCGCCTCCTTTCTTGAGCATCTGTGTCTTGTGGCGTTGGAAGATATCCTTCGTCCAGCAGTCTTTGGTCTTTGGATGGATGCGGTTGCTGCAACAGGTACAGGCATCCTCAGAGTCTGCAGCAGATCTTGTTCATTGGAGTCTCTTACATCGCTGCACTCTGGAGATCGTCTGTCATTTTCCAACTGGGAGATGGAGTTATCATCTGTAGGGTCAACGTTATCATCTGTAGGGCCAATATTATCATCTGTAGGGTCAATGTTATCATCTGTCGGGTCAATGTTATCACACGTTACTGCCGGAAGTCTGTAACCGGATGGAATCGAGAATTCTTTGTCTGATACACCATTATCAATTTCATGGTCTTCACCTAGGTGCCAAATAGGTCCTAATGTATTACTCTGTTCTTCAGAGTTTCCTTCAGTCCTTCCAGAATTGATTCCAAGAACAGCTGAGTTCTTCTGTAGACGAGGGTCTTGGTGATCTGCGTCAACCACCTCATACTCTGCTCCTCTCTTGTCAACAGGAGAGGGTGTCAAGCGCGGACTGTTTCTTCTCTCTGAAGGAGGTTGCCATTCTTCTCGACCCATCCCTGTATCTTCATAGCTTGTTGTTCCTTTCACTCCATTTGTCGTTGTCCAGCTGAGAGTTTCTTCGCTGGCCACAGATGGCACTGCTCGACACTCTTCGTCTCGCCTTGATATTCTGTTCAGCAGGCTTTTGTCCTTGACAACATTAAATTAATTGTTCACTCGTAAGAAAAACAACTCTAGGACATTCAGTTAATTCAGTAAAAAAATTGTTCAATAGTTGAATCGTCAAACGTTGGAACGCAAGCTGTCTGATGCATTTACCGCGTCAAGAATGGTATAGGCTTACGTTGAACGACACGCTGTCGTGACTGATATGATCCGCGTCACCCTCCTCCTTTATCCAGGCTATGGGCTGGCAGTACAAGAGTAGGCTACGGCCAAGGTTGATTTACGACTTTTTGTTATTATATATATGATTACCGTCGCCCTCCTCTTTTGTGAAGGCTTGGACTGGCAACGCAAGACCAGAAGCAATTGATGTTACTATATCCTGGCCAAAAATAACTTTGATAAGCGTATTATTTTTAATTATATGATTGACTTAAATAATTATCTATGCTTCGATTATAATTTATTGAAGCCCATACGCAAGTCGTAGGAGTAGTTTTGGAATTTTATAATATTCTTCAGCGTCATCTTTTGCTTTTCGATGTAATCTTAAAAGTTGTCGTACGTATACAATCTCCATAATAGGCCTATTTACTTGTAAAGCGCCACTCAAATGCCATGTGCAGGGCGACAGCTTATTCACGAGCGCTAATTACGGTGGAGAAACTGTTTTTTCAAAATGTTGAACGATCATGCGGTTATTGTGTTCGTGTGTTTCCTAATGTTCTTACTTTGTGCTGAAATCTTGATGGAGCCTCTGAGTCTGTCTTTCTATGAAGAAGTTTGAGTTTGCTGACGACAAGCCACTCATTAGTTGTCGGCCGATTACCTCTTGTCATCTTAAACATGTCAGTAGCAGACAATGAACAATTTATAACAAATGACCGATTTACTCAAGAGACAGTAATTAATTTCACCTTACTATAACAGGCAGGCGAATCGATAAAAAATTATCCTATAAAAAGTAACTTATAGATAACAGGTTCACGTAACAAATTCTGATATTTTTATATCACGTAAAAAGGTAGATCGTCGTAATTTTGGGACCTGCGACAATTACTATGGAGTCTGTAACATAGTACTAAAACTAGAGGAACACATCATTTGGTGCAGTAAGTATTGCTTTTTAAATTTTCAATCACACATTCTGGGCGCAAATTAATTAATTCTGAAATTATATTTAATCAGATGACAGGCGTTCGTCAATGATTAGGCCTAAGTGTTTAGGCCTGCTATCGATCATTAATGAGTAGGTCTACTTCCAACAGGGAATACGGCCTTAACCTAAAAGGCATAAATAGTATCAAGGCTACTCGTTTGTTGGATTTCAACGCTGGACTATAATATAGTAATATATCTAAAGACTTTCTGCTAACAAATCGCCGAATTTCCCTGTCTTTGAACCACTATTATACTTTGGCATATCCGCGCTGTTGCTAGGAAGCATCATCCAATTCTAATTGTTACTCAATGCATCACAGAATAGCCTATAGTAGATCAAATCTCACCGAACGTAATGTCTAACAGAAAGAAGATGGAATACCATACAGTGTGAGTCCCTTAAGTTTTTTGTTTATAATATTTTGCTCTATAATCGTATACATATATTTAGTTTGGCCTCTGCCGAATTGCTCTTATATCTAGATTGCCGGAAATCAGATTATCAGGAGTTGCAATATTTCTCTTGAGCGATGTGAGCAGGTGTTTGGAACTCTTTTAACCTGTTACTTTTATCTAAGTGAGTTGTGAGTTTGTATCATTAGCGTCTGCACCTCATTCGTTGAGATTGAGTTGAAGTGTAATAAGCAACAAGTTAAGAACGTCTTATGACGGCAATGGCCTTTGACGTCTCATCATGTTATTGACTCAGTGAGAGTTGAAGTGTCTCTCATTTGCCCAGTTTATAGACTGAGGTAATCGGACGACTGACATCAGTGACACGAGACCACGTGTCCACGGATTCTTCAGTTTATTTGCTTTGGTTATATAGATACAACTCTTCAGTTGTTAAGACTATTCTGCAGTATTAATCCAGTTGACTAAGTAGGCCCAAAACAGCAGGACGAAAGCGCCGCTCAAATATACAAATCTCACTCAGCTATTCAATCAACAGCTATCTATGAAGCTATGACTAAGAGACTAGCGATATCTACTTCCCCAGTTCGATTCCTGTCTGGTAACAGTTACCTTTTACGGATCTGAATTAGTCTGGACCCATAGACGCCAATGACGAAGTAGGAAGCATCTGAAAAGTTAGGATAAAATTTATTTAAGAATGTGTAGTAACCTTTATTTCTGGAGCTGTCATTGGTCTGCGTGGAAAGCCTCCAGTGTATCCTGCAGAAGGACATCTGAAGCTGGAGCTGCAAAGACCCATCGCAGATTGTGCTGATCTCATTTCCTGGATCGTGTTTATCTTCTGCTCTCTGGTCAGGTACCAGTCGTAGCAGGGTTCCAGCCGGTCAAAATCGCTCTCTGTATAATTCTGATGGTGATAATGAAACATGTCGTCCCCTCTAGTCATCGCTTCAGCAGTCGCCAACGTCTCTCCATCCGTGGCGTCATATTCATTCGACTGTGACGACCCACTTGATTGCCTCGAAAGGTCGCAGAAGTCAAGAAAGTTCCTAGGTTGAAGATGGTCCATCAGTCGATGGGAAGAGGCTGGCGATCTGAGCGGAGGGGGAACTCTTTCCAGTGCCGATGATTGGATTAAGATGAAGGGCGTCCTTGACCCGTATCCGACCTCAGTGACCCCGAATCGAGTGAGGACTTCGTTCACCGTTGGACGATGATCTTTCGTGTTGTCCTTGAGGAATGGAACACGTCTTATTCGACTGGAATGTCTCATCCTGGAGCACCAGGAAGTGGAAGCGTTGGAGAGAAGGTTCTCCTGGTTGCGGCGACATCTGTTGGAAAAGTATTCCTCGCTCGCCCAAGGTGTCTCCGCACTTAATGACCCTACAGCCTTTGCAGTGTCCATGTCGCTTGACTGAAACCAGAGGAATGCATGATCAAGAGTCATCTGGCCACTTGTATTCTAATCTTTGGAGAGCTTATATAGCGCCGTTTCCGTAACGCACAATGTATCGATATACGGTCGTCTTAAGCAGAAGTGAACCACCTTCTCGTGAAACAAAAGTTCAATTTCAAACGGGCCAAGCTTTTAGCCTAGGTACGGTTTGACTGCGGAACATATATGCAGTTGGAAATGATAAGATTTAAGTCCAGACATTGTATCAATGTACAACAATAGAACATCTATTCTTAACCATCCTCAGTCAGATTAACTTAGTCCCAACGAGCGTAATCGACTCTGCGCACATCGTACACATTTAGTCTATAAATGAAGGCAAGGTATACCTTTATTTGCTGCAACGACGTCAGTGAATTTCTGTGTAGGTGAAACCTGGGACTAATACTCCATATTAATTCTAGGTGAAACCGTCGCACATGTCGCACACATTGAAACAACCAATGCTTCAGAGATTTGCATTCAGGCTGACCTAGCTCAAGACACCGACTGGCGACACTGAAGGGCCGCGCTGCTGCCAATGACCAATACTAATTGTATTACACGGGCATAACTGTGCCTATATATACAGAGATAGCTTTGGCTTATTAAGTCTATGGTTACTATAGTCTAGACGTGTATACACGTGAGCCGTCATGAGCTTCATTAGAGGGAGCACTTGTGCAAAGGTCAGCACTTACCTCACCAACGGCACAAATCCAGAACAGTGTAGACCCAAATGTATAGCTCAGTATATAGCATGCCCTTGATATAGATCAACGTCGATTGATTGATTGATATACATATATATATACACATATATATGTATATGTATATATATATAGGTATATATAGGTATATATATATATATACCTACATAAGAAAGAGAGCAGGCCAATTACTGCATTGATATTAAGAGTCAGTGTTAACAAATAACTTCACATGAGATAAAAGCAGAGATCGAAGTCCGTTGAGTTACATAATCGGTCCTAAATTTCTAGTTCGTTAATTTTCGTGATTGCCACCTGAAGCTGTTGAACATTCGACTCTCTGGCTAGCTATAGTTACTATCAGATATACATAGAAACTGATTATGCAGACACACTCCAGCCCGTTATTAGTAGACTATGCGTGCATGCATCTGACCAAACAGGCCATATACATGTATTTCTTAATCGCCTTTAAAGTCATACAAAGTCGCAAAGAGCTTCACAACGGCATCACTTGGTCGCAAACTACTTATTTCGGCTGATGGTCAATTCAAATAGACTTATCTAACTATATGCACAGCGAATAAATAAGCGTAGTTTGTGTGTAGGTAACTATAAACGTGAGTGTAGGCGTGTGTAGATATCTGTGTGTTTGCGTCTGTGTTTGTCTGTCACAAATTTCCAAATGAACATATAAGCCTATATATATATTATATATATATATTATATATAAAATACTTTATATAGCGCCCCTTCAAGATATCTATTCAGAGGCGCTCCCGGTCTAATCCGGCGGAAAACGAGTTTTAAGAGACGCGTAAAATGAAGATGATAAGTTCTTAGGTAGGAGACGGAGCTCTATGGGAAGTCCATTCCAGATGGTAGGTCCCACGACCGAGAAAGCCCGATTCTGCATTATGGAAGTGCGTGCAAAAGGGACGATCAGGTCGCCATGAACGGCAGAGCGAAGTGGTTGTCGACCACTACTAGCTGTGATAGGGCGACATAGCTCCTGCAAATAAGCAGGCGCAGTTCCGCCAAGGCAGCGCCAAACTAAGTCATATACCTTAAATAAGATGCGCTGGGGTAGAGGCAACCAGTGCTGGACATTCCGCATGTACTCAGATACCTGACCTGTTCAGGGAATCCCACCGATGCAGTCGGGCGGCCGCACGCACAGCCCGCTCCAAACGCCCAATCCGAACTTGGGGAAGGCCAGCATATATTGAGGAGCAGTAGTCAAGGCGACTGGTAACAAAGGCATGAACCAGAGTAGCTGCGGCGCTGATGATAAGAGAGCGAGATATTACTCGCAATTGGCGAAGCTGGTAAAAGCAACTTCCAGCGATATTATTGGCATCTTGAGCAACGGCGAGTTCTTGGTCAAGAGTGACCCCTAAATCCCGAACACAGGCGGAGAAAGTGAGGAGGGGAAAGAGGACACAGAGATCAATTTTCGCCAGCTGCTGTCTGGTGCCAAGTCAGATAAATTTCGTTTTGGATGGGTTCCACCGAAGCCGATTTGACAACATCCAGCCACTAAGGGAGTCTATAGCAAACTGCATTGAGCGGAGAGCAGCGACCGCATTTGCCGCAAGACTGTGAACTCAAGCTTGGGTGTCGTCTGCATAAATTTGGTTCAATACACCACAGGAAAACGTATATATATATATATATATATTTATTCATTTATTTATTTATATATATAAGTTGAAGCCTGTACAGAAGGCTTCTGTATTGTCACAAAATATTGGAAAATACAAAACTTTGTACATACGGCTTGTAATCGAAGAACTTTGAACGCACGCTAATCTACAGATGCATGCTATAATAGGCTACAATATAGGCCTCTCATGTAGTGGATTTCAATTGGAACCATTAGGCCTTTATCCATATGGTCTTGCCAATTCAATAGCAATCAAGAACATGTGTGCATTTATCAACTATCTTGCATTACAACTCGTGTGTTGCATCCAGCCACTTTAGAAACAAACGACATTATGTCTCTCCCAAGAAGACTCTGGTAAACCGCATCGCGCGCCTTCCGGCGAATCACTGAACTTGCACGACGTTTCAGAGTTTGGCCAGATCTTTGGAGAATTCTCTCTCTCTCAGTCGCTGGATCAGAACTACTTGTGGACAAACAGTCACCAACGACACGAAACAATTTTACAAGTAGGCCTAGAAGTAACTCTGAAAAAGTCACTCTTCAATGGTCGGTCAAGTCCAACATCATCCGTCAGCGGACTCTTTCCTTCACAAGGGAGTTCATCTCATTTTCCGTCTGGTTCGAGTTCATGTCTTTTTCATCGACTGTTTAAACTATTTAGCCTACAGCAATTCTGCGACTCTATCGCTGTCCGTGTTATGTTCTTATTCCGATTAAAGTTCAGTCGAAACACCAAACGCGGCTGAAGGGATTCCGGTAGTGAGTATCCAATGGCATATGGACTTAACGGAACATAAATCCAATGGCCAGTCCGCCAGTCCGATTAAGACCTGCAAACGACGTTTAAGAAATTTCAAAAATGAGGATTATAAGGTGAACATAATTATTCGACAATTGAATTCAATGAATAGGTTCAAAAATTCACATAATAAAATTTTTATTCAACTTCAAAATTACTTTCTATTCTATTTTACACACAATTGCAATAAGGCCTACTAAAAACTGGAAAATTCAAAATCAAGGAACACTCAAAATCAGAATCAAAATTCAAATTTAAAATGAGTTTAATTTGGCCTAATAATAAATTATTTCCTAGGCCTACATGTAGCATCAGAATTCAGAATTGTAATAAACTGTGAAGAAATTCAGTCAAATTGTAGGCTATTCGTCCCGTTCGAACTATGTTAAATACACGAAAATTAAGACGTAAAATTAACAGGTTTATTTCGAACAAGCGTAAGATAACAAAGTCTATTAAAATTGGCTATTGCTAGTGCATGTTGTCCACGATTTATCAGATAGGGCATATTGAACAAGTAGCCTAATGACTTTCGATTTGATTAAAATTACAAAGCCCTAAAATTGTTGATTGACCATAAGGTTAATGAGATTTCGTAGCAAAATAAAACCCATAATGTGCAACGCAACTTTAAAAAATAATTATTTGGCTGTAGGTTCGAGACCTGTGTGAAAACGAAGAGAAGAGTGCAACATTCTAGCAAACTCAGCTAATTTTGACAGCTGAAAATATAATGCTATATATAGTCATGAAGAACACAACGCAAAAACTATTCAAATAAATAAAATTGATTCAGTTCAACAACTGTTAAGTGCTATCGGAATCTCACTAGAATTGTTTACGTCACGAAAGGCGCGGACGTCCTTAGCGTTTGGCGTCATCCCTGGGCGTAACTCGCTAACGTTGCTAATCTCGCGAGAACAGCCTACGTCACACCCAACGCGTTGACTGATGACGTCATCATTCGGACTGGACGCGCTTCGGCCTTCACAAACCGTGACATGAGAAAGACTTCCGTCATCATACGTCAAACTAGAAACGCCGACATCACCGGGTTTTCCAGTCGAGTCTTTCGTAGACTCGATAGAATTGTACGCTGGCGGTGGAGTTGGGATCAGCGTTTTGTTGGCGATTCCTTTGGCCGCCCAGTCTCTGATCACCTGAAGGTAGCTGGGTGGAGAAATGGCCGAGACGCTCGATGTTCTCGACCCTCTTAGTACTCTTGATACGACGTTGGTGCCGCTCCGATATCCCGACCCCGAAGCTCCTCTCGAAACCGACGCCAAGGGAACGTCATCGCCAGTTAAGCAATTATTCAGGTCGTCATGGGAAACCATTGTTGTCATGGTGCTGATCCTGCTTTCCTGTCTGCCGATCACCTCATCGTAGGATGGTGGCGTATCGATGACGATTGATGGGAGTGCCGCGTTGTCAATTCCCGGGTCCGCAGTGGCGGTAATTTCTGGTTCGTCGCGACCACAGAAGCGCGATAGTCGTGGACAACCATTAGCACCAATGGCCATCGCCGATGCAATGATACACAGGATGACGACGACCGCCGAAAAGGAAACGATTCCAATGTAGATGGTGGCACGAGTGGCCGCCACCCGTCGCCTGGATTCATCGGCAATTGAACCATCGCTGTATCGGACGTAATCGTCGTCTGAGCGACTGTTCCACGGCCTGGGTCTCATGGAGTTCAGAGGGCGACGTGACCCCGCAGGGGCCACCGAGGACCCGAGGGTGTCTCCTGCGCTCGATGCACTTCTGCCTGTAAGGCCGCCTGCCATTCCAGCCGAATCCAGTTTCATCCAAACGGCACTTGTATCCACCGAACGACCTTCAGATCAGCAAATGGCAGACAAGAGAACATGATCAATGCAATTAAGAACAGTAAGAACAGGACCAGTTCACCTTAAAACAGGATCAGCGCAGTTATTTGCAGGACTCAACGACGAATAACCTGTTGCGCTTCTTTCCTAACCAGTTTCTCATATCGCTATCTGACCCGTCAGTGGTTCATTATTGTATTCACTATACCAATATGATTATTCTGCACAACACCCATAATTATTGTGGTTTGATTTTGGCGCTTGTCTATGGTTGCCCTCATGCACGGAACAGGCGTATACTAATGCACAGAGGTTTAATGCACTAACGCCTCGTGCACGGACGCCTTATGCACTAACGCCTCGTGCACGGACGCCTCGTGCACGGACGCCTCGTGCACGGACGCCTCGTGCACGGACGCCTCGTGCACGGACGCCTCGTGCACGGACGCCTCGTGCACGGACGCCTCGTGCACGGACGCCTCGTGCACGGACGCCTCGTGCAAGGACGCCTCATGCAAGGACGCCTCATGCACGGACTTCGGTGAGATATAAGACTAGAAGTAGGCCTACATATATTTAACTGCAAGTTCCCCCTCCCTCTGCTGCACCGCGGGCATTACCATGCGTAGGCCTATTTTTATACGTACATCTGAGCCAGAGGCGTAACCAAGCCCGGGCAATTACGGGCTGCGATTTTCTCTGCCCGGGTTGCAGCTATCCCGGAATTTCATATAGACCTAGGGCAATGTCTAATAACGTGCATGGCATTATAGGCTTATAATTATGTGACACTCTAATATATAGTTATTATGCGAACTGAAAAGAATCGCACTACGGATTAACTCTTCACAACTCATCTGCTGAGCTTTTGCGCTGTCGGATCGAATGAGAAGACACGGCGCATGCTGCTTTAATTTAAAGTAAGAACCACCAAATTCACCTTTATCTTATGATTCTTATTATTGCTACAATCAAGAACATAGAACAGCTAATATCAAATTGTATTTATCAATGCTGTATGATTTATATAATTGGATAATTGTAATGTAATGTAATCAAGCATTTATATAGCGCCGCTCATATCAGCAGCGCTTTCAATCGCCTGTGCTTGGGAACAGAACAGTCTTAAGGCGTCTCCAAAGCTGGCAAGGTGAGACCGTGAGAGGGTCAGTAGCTCCAGGCGCAGGGACCGTGGATAACAGTTCCAAGCCGAGTGGCCAACATAGGCAAAACTTTGTGACTGGGCCGTGGCAGAGCGTATGCGCGGAACAACAAGAAGGCCGCGAGTTGAAGATCGCAAAGAAGCCCTTGCAGGTAAAGAGGACACCGAAGTTCAGAAAGATCTTAGGTATGTCGGGGCCACCCAAAGTAGGTAGTTGCGCATAAGGAAAATGGTTTAAAACTGTATACGCTGTTGAACAGGGCGCCATGAAGTGTGTCCTGAATGAAGCATGAAATATTGGAAAACTTTGGTTGGAATGCCACCTATCAGACGAGCAGCGACATTAAGAATAAGAATAGATAATTAGTTGCAGGCTGCAGCTGCAACTGCTATCTCTCCAAAATTGCAATGTTTCTTAGTTTATTTTGTTAGTCGCCGAATGTTACCCCTTAACTCTGGCGGTCTTTAGACTATGGGCTACGTGTTTCAACTATCTTAACTGGCTGTAGATTGACTAGAGTTTGCGTAGGCCCTATTGTTAAGTTTATGATGCAGCAATGTGAATATTTTTATGCGACAGCAAAATATTGACAGTAAAAGCAATGAATTAGTATAATAATAGTTGCTAACTTTCCACTTTCGAAATAATAAATATGACATCTATCAATTCCTATTTTGGATTTTCATTATTGTGGTTAATTTTGAGATGGGCAGCTGCCCGGGTTTCATTTTGACTTTTGTTACGCCACTGATCTGAGCGCTGGTGAAATCCGTTGCTCTATTTATGGGTGAAATCAAATTCAGTTTCTACGCTGCAGTTTGTTCATGTAACAAAACAATGAGAAACAAAGGAGGAAGAGGAGGAGGAGGAAGACGAGGAAGAAGAGGAGGAGAAAGAGGAGGCGGAGGAAGAGGAGGAGGAAGAGGAGGAGGAAGAGGAGGAAGAGGAAGAGGAGGAGGAGCAGGAGGAGGAGAAAAAGGAAGAGGAGGAAGAGGGAGGAGTAGGAGGAGGAGAAAAAGTAAGAGGAGGAAGAGGAAGGAATAGGGAGGAAGAGGAAGAGGAAGAGGAAGAGGAAGAGGAGGACGAGGAGGACGAGGAAGCCGAGGTAGAGTAAAGTTTGTTTGAGGCATGCGAATGAGGGCCATTGTGAAAACGCAAGTCCGGGGCGTAACGAAACATCAGAGGCACAATACCTTTTGAGCATTAGCGTCGCCACGGGGTAGAGGGTAAGGGGACAGCTACCCCATCCATGTCCAGTATGGGGCCTGGGATTCGTAAAAATCCTACGAGTTTTTATATGGGGGTGGGGGTGGTAACCCCTACTTAGTCTGTGATTTTACATTCAACACTGAAGCTACTCTTCTCTTCTACAAGTATTTAGTATTTGAAGACGCTCTGCATTCGACGAATTGAGTTTTCAAAAGTGTACAGAAAGCATGCAGACAAGTTCTGTTGTTTTCTCTCCTATTCGCAGTAGTTAGTCATGTGGTGGTGAGTGGTGACCTAGTCCTATTCACATCAGTCATACAGCTACATGGTTGACAGCTGAGACCTCACTATAATGTACACAGCCCTACAGAAATACGTTTGTGAACCAACTTTCATTGGCAGACTTAAACGTTAAATTCATCACATTAGAACACGCCTGCGATGGTTCATCAGTTCGTATCAAATATCAAGCTTTAATTATGTCAATCGCCTAGGTGCGGGATTAATTAGTTAAAATTAACCAAATATAGTTGCTAAATTTTTGGCGGTAGAACCAGAATATCCACTCCAAATGTAAGCCATATCTATCGCGGCAGAGGTCACGCATCTGATCTGACTCGGGAGAGGGTGAACAGAAAGAATAAGCGTGGGAGAACCCATGCAGCCAGGGACAAAATCTAACGTCGGCTACTATGACTATTCAGTAAATCTATAATGTCGACTACAATATTAAGACAGGTCGTGGAAACTGATCTTTGACGACATCAAGTTTAGTCTTGTAGTTCCTGTAGTATTCTCATGGTTTGTTTGAATATTTTTCTCGGTTCAAATGTAAATTTTTTTAGAACTGTTCTCCTCGGCAATTGCAAATCGTTGGCCCTGCACCATGCTCATAAATAAATGTTTATAAGAATTCTGTGCAATTTTCAACGCTCGACTGAGAATGTCGTGTTCTTCTAAACTCTCAGTTCCCTTGCATATAATAATAATGTAGTAACATTCTGTCACACATTGAGATGATTTAAGCATTTTTATTTCAAAATTATAGTTGAAAAATGGAGGCAAGCAAGAGCCCAAAATGTACCCCATTCGGCATTAAATGCTCAAAATTGCTCAGGCTTCTGGGTCTCCGCCACTGGGGCAGCTGCGACGTTCTCCCAGATCCCCTATGGTCGCTAGTGGTTTTTGCCCATCATCCTCGAAGCTCTGGCGACGCCACTGCTTTTGAGTATCTGTACTGTGTTGCTGTGTGGGATCAATTTCTATATTTAAAAAAACTTGCTACTACTATAGCCTACATTCAAATATAAAGATATCCTCTACATTATTTCATTAGGCTACTTTAAGTGGAAAGCACACCCTAGCCCGCAAGTAGCCTTCCAGTGACGCCCTCGACTATTAACCTTAATATCATAAAAGTAAGGTAAACGCCTACCAGTGAAGAGGACCGATACTAGGAAGACGAAAAGAGGCGTTGAAAAGCGGTTTCCCAGAAATTTCACGTCAGTTTGGTTGAACTTCATGTCCGTAAGTAATTAAAAATTTTAATCAGAACACTTAAAATGAACGATGTTGTCGTCTTTCGGTCCTCGAAATGGACTCGAACGAAATCGATAAGAACCTGCGATGACGACACACCCTTTGAAAGCTTTGTTCACAGTCCTTCGCTTTTGTGCACCTACGTAACTATAGGGTATACAACCTGCTTTTATTATGCATGCCTGACAATAATACATGTAGGAGCCTTCATGCAATGACCCAGCATGCACTGGCAATTAGTGAAGCTATTATTCAGGGTGGGCCGTGCATGTAGGTCTACGTGTGAAACGGCAATCCTAAACGACCAACATGGATATGACACCGATTGTGATCGAACAATAATCTTGTATGCATGCAAATCATTGACTGTGATGCAGACAAACATGTTACATGATGCATATGCCGCGTATACCATGAGTCCATAAAGACCCATCCGTAGATTACGTACACACAAATATCATTTTTGCGGGCCCCCTCCTCCCTCTGCTGCACCCCGTACATTTGGTGAACCTCTTTACCACGGCTGTACGTACATCTGAGCTCTAAGCGTACGTGACCTTCTTAAATTTGTCAAAAGAGCAATAGCAGCCGGCAGTTGTATTGTATTGTATTGTATTGTTGGCTAAACCTCTCTCTCGCCGTCGCGTCTTCCCACCTACAGTGCATGGTTAGTGTAGGCCTACTGCTTGTTGCTGAGTTGACTACTTGGAGCGGAAATCTATAGGCCAAGCTATAATATATATATATATATATATATATATATATATATATATATATATATATATATATATATATATATGCGCATGCGTTGATTTGAACCGCTACCTCTCGATTGACAGTCCGACACGCTAACCTCTACACAACAGGTAAATTTAGGCCTAGGCCTAATGGTCTGATAGCGTCTTTACGGTACAAATTTGCAGAGTTTGCAGATGATTTTGTCCTGATTGGCGAGATCCTACACAGCTGCCCGCTTAACGGGTTCCGGGGTTTCGTGTACCCTCTGGAAACCGGACTCGTGCCTTCTTCGGACTACCCTTCGGAGTCTGATACATGAGATTCAATAGATTCAGCGTTCGTGATAAACTAGTACAGTGTGCTTGGCTTTCGAGTGGTGCTTTGAAGTTTGGATATTTGTGCTGACAGTGAACTGTTATAATGTAAAGCACCCTAGAATTAGATTGCTACTAACGGTGTTCCAAAAACTATCGTATTTACATTACATTAGGCCTATGCTTGCGTTACTAAATCGAAAGTCAAATCTTAAATGTAGCCGCGATGGACTAATTTACGTGAATTCAGGTTTTTAATTGTTTTTGTAACATAAATAATTACATCGAGTAAATTATTACTTAGCAACAACTCTGGTCAATTGCTAACTATATTCATTTTATCATAGCCAAACGATTTTAACCATACAAGATGTGTTTTTTTATTCTATAAAGCGTGTCGCAGTGATGTTACCAAGGCACACAGGTAAGGTACCCACGGCCCAACGATGAACACTGCATTTCGTCTCGCATTGTTTTAAACGACCTTTACTGAGCAAATGGCAAAGAAAGGAGATACGCAATGCATACAAATAGTTCTGTTCAACCCACACTTTTCTGGATATTAGACATTGAATGTAATCATTATAACTGGTGTGCAGCAATGCACTTTCCTGCTGTAGTAATAGACCAAGAGAAAACCAAATCTTGTGCCAGCCTGGAACTTTACGGGAGGTTTATATTTTTATAAATTGTTAGAATGATATTAATGTACTAAGATACTCAAATATTATTGACAAACGGTTTAATTTCAAATAAACTGGTATTGAGAAACATGTTATAACTTTTCAACGTTTCGCTAGATGGCAGTGCTCCGCTTGCTCAATAACACTTCACAATATTGTCGTCGGTTTGTAATGTAAATCGTTGAAAATTTCACATCACCTATATAAGCCATGTCGGAGAAAACACCTAATCAACAGCGCTATGCATAATCAAGTCCGCAGTAGCCAAGCTTCTTGTATCGTTCCTGTGCCAGGTCAAAATCCGGGGAAGTCAAGCTGAGGAGATAGCATGGCGTTGCGGTGGTAGACGGTGATGATCCCTCCACAGCCTACATCCATCGCTCCATGGGCTCAATGCATGTTGGTGTCCAATTCTGTGCAGTCTCCATTCTGCGTGTGTCTGCGCCTGCCTATTCAAGACGTGCATCTCTTCACCACAGCATTCACTCTGTGTTGTCGTCCAGCCATTCTCTGCACGGTCGTTCCCTCACTGTTTTAGTGCTTTAACCTCCATCGACCCAAATAGGCCTACCACATTCTTCATCAGACGTTTGTCTTCTATTCTGTAGGTGTGACCGAAAAGGTTTAGTTTCTCCTCAACGTTGTACTATATATTCCTTTTGTTGCGCATTTTCTGTCTAGCTAATCGTTATGGTAAACTGGATATTTCCACAAGCGCCCACATAAGCAAACAATACTGTTAGATTCGATATAAAGCACAAAAATGTCAGTTAGAAATACATAGGTCTGTGAAATATAAATGTTAACGTGCGCATTTTCTGTTGCGACCTCATGAATAGTGTGACCTCGGCTATGCTGATTTTTCAACCATTTGATTGGGCGGTGACCCTCGCCACCGCTTGCTCTTTTGAATGGGCGCCACGGTAATAACATTTTAGGTGATTAAATTGTCTTATTTGCCACGTCGCAATATATTATGTTTTACTTTATAAATATGTTAATAGGTAAAATTAGCAATGAAGCTCTTTTATCCGGTCTATAAGTTCAAGACGGTTCTACTAACTTCTACTCTAGACCGCATAAAAACGTTGAAGAAAGTTGACTACTTTCAATTTGGTCTATATTTTTTTAACCGTATGACAACCAGTAGCCTCTGTTTTATTTTAAGACCACCTTGCGAATAGAATTTCAATGCCTCGTGTCACGTGACGCCTTTGTGATTAAATGGACGCATGTCCACCTGGCGAATGGAATCGGCAGTGCAGGGATCACGTGATGTCTTTGTGAGCAGGGACAGAGCAACGAGTGAGTTAAAGGGACTGTGTCCGCCGTCGGTCGGGTCACACTCGTTCGGTGGCTTTGTTTTCTTTTCATTTTCCACCGAATTCCGGCGTTTCTTTCATGAAAATCGCCGGACGGAGAGGAGTTGGCAAGTTCAACGACCGACTGACAGACGGCGATGCTTAGAAGTCAAAGGTAGGAGGGAAAAAGAAGTGAGGATATGATGGCAGCAGTGAGACAAAGGAACATGGGGGTCTACCACCACCAGCGCCAGTACCCCGGAGTAGGAGGAGGAGTAAACGGAGGAGGGCCAGAGGGTCAAGTCGTCACCCACCACGCCATTCTCATGTCGGCGGCCGCAGCAGCAGCTTCCGTACCATTCTATGGGCAACCAGTTCAACCAGCGGAGGTCGATAAACCGATCGGATATGGGGCTTTTGGGGTCGTGTGGTAAGCCATTCATTAACTTGTTGTAGGTCATGTAGTATATTCCATACTCAGATGTCCTTTCGCTGTTGAACCTAATGATTAGGAAACTTTGTACCTCAGAGCATCACCCGATTTTGAGAATCAACGATTGGTAGGTTTGTGGAAATTCAGTGGCAACAACTCCTAACCATTTATCTCGATCAAGTCTCTAAATGGTACTTGATTAACTTGTCGTAATCGAGTTTCCGCAAGCTAGCTCCTTGTTGATTCAACCCCAAAATTCAATTTACATCCACTTTATTTAATTCCTAATAATTGCCTCTAACAGGGGCAATATTAAAAACCTTAGCACAGGGGTTCAACTTATTTTCCTTACTACAGTTTTTATATAATAAGTTTTTGCTGAAGTTGCAAATCTCAATGTGAAACTTGCATTATTCTTTAAGTATTCCTCACTGTTTGATTTTTTTCACTGCTCTGGATTGCGTATATGTACTCGAACTACGTGTATAGGCAACAACGAGTGACGTGCGTTTCGACAGAAGCCAGTTGGAATTCGAAGATGTTCAGCGCTTCAGTGACTGGGAAAGCAATGAAGTTCATAATTAAAGTGCTGAGGTGGTTAGAAATGATGAGTTTGGAGGTATTTCTTTAAAGAAGATAATAAGCATTAGAGTAATATTTGTTAGGACGGCAAAGTTGAACGCAGGAGTGCATGCGACAGTTCACATCATGGCTTAATGTCCAGACAAATTCGAAGATTAGAAGCTGGCAAGGAGGGATGTAAGGAGTGACTGGTAGTTGCAGATATAAGGATTTTATAGGCAAACAACCCGTTTTTGTCATAATTCGTAATTCTATAGGAAACGAATGCAGCTGAACTATTAAAGTTGAGCAGTTTGTAGAAGAAGATGCCAGTGAAAACTAAGAACTTGGCATTATCAAGGTTTGAGCAGACTATTTTATTGTAGTTGACATATGTTTGGTAAGAGCCGATCGAATGTGACATATTGCCATGGTGTGATAAGAACTATATCTACAACACTTGTTTTTGTCTGGATGAAATGTGAGTTCAATGTCCAGAGTGACTCCGGAAGAGCAGATCATAATTGTCATGGCCACCAGATCCAGGCATGTTCAGAGCATTACAGAGCAGAAATCTTTGATTAGTCTGATATACATGGATAATAAAATGCGAGTTTTGAGATGATTGTTTAATACACCAACTGGTCAGAGGGATGGTAGATGTTGTTGACACAGATGAATGATGACGATCTTCTTTTTAGTCATACCAACTGAACCTCACCTGGGCGCATGCACATCATTTCCACCTTAGTATAGTCAGTGATGTCTAATGAAACCTCCAGCCGCTATGGGGCGACCCAAAGTAAAATGGCGATAAAAGTGAAGAACAGAGAATCCTTCCAAAGCAGTCTTGCTTGATGCACTCAGGCGTGTCAGCACAGATCCACATTGTCTTTGGTCAGTTCTGGTATGATGACATATTAGTGGCTTGCAACTGTTGAAGTTCATAAATGCTGGTCTTGACATTGGTTTCTTAATCTGGAATGTGTAGAGTGGTGGGTCTCTGAATTGGGCTCAACTTTATAAACAGTTTTGGTTACTTTATGCACTTGCTTAGATTTCAGCCTTTACTTGTAACTGTTGAATGTTGTTTGGAAAGCTAATATAGGCCGTAATGCATACACAATACACAGATCATTTGGTTACATTCAATTAACCGTAGCAGTCAGATGTATTTCAAGGTCCTGTTCATGACAAGTCAACAATGGTTTCAGGAAATTGTTCAGAAATGTCACTTCTTTGTTATAACTTTCATAACATTTTTTGGTGGAAACATCGACTGCCTTGAAAGGTTTATCTGTCAATATACAATTTGAAAAGAGAAGATGTCTTGTTAAGTGGGTTGCCATGCTTCAGGTGTATTTAAAAATGGTTTAATGAAATTCCGAAAAATAAAATGAAACTGTTCTCTTGGCTTTCTTTGTTATATCGTCACTTTTGTATGCTCCAATGAGTTGTCTAGTGTAGTCTCTTCATTATATCGAGTATTTTCAGTGCATGCATTACAAATTGATGTTGAAATGCTAATAAAATTATAACACAATATTGTTCGCCTTTGTGAGGTATGTCGCAGGCATTCAAAGATTTTCAAAAGTGGGTCCCACGACCAAAAAGTTAGGGAAACACTGCTTTGTATATTTATTAAGTCATATACACTGTAGAGGCTACAACTCAAATTATTTAGATGTTCTTGTTGAGATGAGAGATCGAACAAAGGGTTGGTGATGAGATATGAGTCAAATCACAGTTCAATTTTTACAATACGTGTTTTTGTTCTGTTTTTAGGGCTGTAACCGATCCAAGGAGTGGTAAAAGAATAGCGATAAAGAAACTGCCGAATGTCTTTCAAAGTCTCATCTCTTGTAAACGTGTTTATCGTGAAGTGAAGATGCTCTGCACATTCAGACACGAAAATGTAAGCAGTATCTCCTCCATAGAATTTTTGTATGAATTTGAGCTTCAGCTTTTCTCCCCTTAATGTAACTTAATTTTCACTCTTTTGGCCACTTTTCTTGTCATGTGCAGTTGCAGCAACCAGCATTTAGCTGACTCTTGTTATGCTTAGAACTGAGTAAAAAATTTTCCTGTAAGTATTTCCAGATCTCTTACATAAATAATTAGATTAGGATCAAAAGTCTGTGAGACGATCCCAAACAGTAAGTAAGACCTGCACCACTGAAAGTCTTAGCATTTATATCTCTTTTCTATCTACATAGGATTACTTAGCATTTGAAATATTTCCCAGAGTTATTCTGTGTGAATATTCATAAGGAATTAGAATAAACTAGAGCAGCATCACACTTCCATGGACAAAATGTTTATGACAACATTGTCTATAAATATATATATATGTATGTATGACATTGTATGTTTGTGGGCACTTAATGTGATGTCTTTGGTGCCTCTTTAAAGTGCTGCCTACACCAATCTAAATGACATTAAATATTATTAATACAGGAATGTCATTAGCAAGCAAAACAGTGCACACAGAACTAGAAAAGGTTGCGGGTGGCACGCACACTCATGGAGCCCAACCAACAGATTCCATTCATAGCTGACTGATGACATCATGAATGCATGAATAAATACCTATTCTTGCTTTGCATTGCCTTACTTCTTGTTTGTATGAAGGAAAGGTTGTAACATGCATTAAGGCCCACTAACAGAAATTCTGAACCCCTTGGCAGAACTATTTAAGGCCCCAAGGCAGGGAGATTCTGGGTCCCTAAGCAGAGCATTCACTGGCCTCTCAGATAGAAGTGAGCGAGTTCTATTGTAATAAGCGATAAGTAAGGTAATTTTCAGATGCTTTAAATTTACTGGATATGCAACTATCACAGCTTAATGCTCTGTCTAGCTTTTGAAGTGGAAGTTACTTGTCTTGTTCAGCTACTGATCTTCGTTTCACCACTAGCTTACAAGTCTTAACTATAAATATGGCTTTTGTCACACTCACTTGACTGTAACAGCCTAGTGATACTTGTTCCTGTATTTTTCCACTTGCATCTGTTCAGTACAGCTTTTGTTTTTGCTTGAACAGTTGGTGATAAGCTGCTTTCTGTACTTTATCCTGGGAAGTGATAATGAAAATTTGTTTTATATTTTAATCCATAGAGTTTGCCATGGACAGGGAAATTGTACAAGAAATACCTAATTCATATGCAATTGTAGTTAAGCAGGTTGTAGTGTAATATAAGGCTGATTTTCTTGGTATTGAAATATAAAGTTTAGCTGATACTGTGGCATTTGCACCAGTTGTGCTTCCACCTAAATCTCACAGTTTCTGTTCTGCCCTGTCATTGATATTCTACCTATTAAGGCCTTTCAGAATTAGCAACATTTTCTCCCATTCATTTGTTGCTGTTTAAGTTATAATTACAGAGTCTAGCCAGCAAGTTCTCATTTGCTTAAAAATAGAATGACATTATAATTATTTTGGGATTACTTGTCTCACTGTGCAGGCTGAAAAATTTGTTTTGAAACATTTGACCTGTAAGTAGTTTTCGCTGTGGATATGTTCAGTCAAGAGTTTAATGTTCTTTTGAGTACTGGTGTTTCTCTCTGAAACTTTTCTTTGTGAGAAGAAGACTGTTGGCGGTTGACTTGGTGCAAACAACTTTTTTTTTAGTTTTGCGAAGGCTAGAATGTTTCTGAAGTGGATGTCTGTACCTGGTCGTGGTGCACTTGGTGCCCTGGACATAATTTCAGCTGATGAATGATGTATGCCTACAACAGCCTCATTACTGTCCCCAGGCCTACAGCTAGTGGTGTAGGCCTATTTGCCCTCCAGTTAAATGACCCAGGCATGTTGTATCTGCATTGTCATGTCAGGCTGGTGTGTAGGTTGTTGCTAAGCCCAGTTGTTGCCATTGTGTTTGACATGCATTTCACATGTGCTCATTTGGTAACAACCATCTAGAGATGGCTGATATTAGACTTTTCTGGTCAGCTGAACAGGTGTCATTGAGTCCGTGTTTGTT
Source organism: Bimastos eiseni (assembly GCA_959347315.1). Lineage (NCBI taxonomy): Eukaryota > Metazoa > Annelida > Clitellata > Crassiclitellata > Lumbricidae > Bimastos > Bimastos eiseni. The sequence continues at coordinate 12,439,815 of OY365806.1, read as the reverse complement.
GTTTAGTTACCTGGATTAGCTGAACAGGTGTCACTTAATCCATTTAACTTGTTTAGTTATCTGGCTAAGCGAGGTTAGGTTGGAAATATGAGTTTTATGCTTGTTTCATTTTTTTAAAGAGTTTCTAAATGTGACCTGATTATGACAGGCTTCATAGTGTTGTTTCAGAATGTTTTCTGAATTCGTTGTGCTGGTTGTCCAGTGTGCATTGTCCAGTTATTGAATTCATGTTGTGAATGGTTGTGCTTGATATCATGCTGAGTTTTATGGCATTCCTTTACAAGGTGACCCTCTGGCAACAACCAGCAGCTGCCTCAAACCGTGCAAGGCGGGGCTGCATGAACTGAATGCCTGCAGAGAAGTGCTGGTGGCTTAGGCAACACTGCAAAGCTTATATGAGCTATAAGATGTGATGTTAAATGTAAGGCTGTAAGAGTTTATGGCATTCGTTCAGTAACTATTCTAAGAATTGTTTATGGTAAATGTGTTGGCTCTGCAGTTACAAGTTCGTTGCCCAAAGTTCAGTCTACCTTGTTATTTTTACTTCACTTTTCCTATTTTGTTAGCTATATCCCATCTCCTATGTCTTCAGTGTAGGCAGTTGGAGAGATTTATTATAGGTACACTTTTAATATACATTTTCTGTGGACAATCCAAACAAAACAGGACCTTGGTTGGATTACCACTCACTCCATTGGATTACCACTCACTCCTTTGGATTACCACTCACTCCTTTGGATTACCACACACCTTTGAATCCTGTCTTCTTCGGTTGTTGTCTAGCAATGTTATATTAATTTGAGCAAAAGATAAATGAACACGAAATGGAAATGATTACTTCCAAAGATTTCTTACATGACACGTGAACACAGCAGAATGCTCAATGTGTGATTTTAATTCTGGCTTTCCGTGTATATTGAACATAAGCCTGCTCTTAACACTCAGACTTTGCTTTGGCCATCAATTAATGAAAGTCACAGATGCTGTGCTAATTAAAGGAAGTAGTGTTGATGCAAGTGCATGTGTTCTCCTGTTTGATTCAACGGAGAATCCATAAAATGTCAAGTGCTGCAGTTACTTGGCTATGCCGAGCTGAGATTGGTACACAGCACTTTTAGGTGCTGTGCTTTTATACTTTAAATATTCTTATATATTATAAGTATATCTTTTTATTGATTAACAATGCTTCTTTCATCTATTTATCGATTCAGTGTGCTTGATGCGAATCAAGCACATAATAAAATGCATTTTATTATATAATGTATATAATATATTATATTTTATTTATATATTTTAATTATATATTTTAATTATATATTTTAATTAATATTTATGGATGTGTTATGCATAAATATAAACAGTAGACTTTAAGAAGTGCCAGTTTATATAAATGGTTTAACATATTGCACACAAAATTATTCAACTTTCGAATGTGTTTATATCCAGTCTGTTTGTTTCCTCTACAGTTGAGGTGTTGCATACTAGAATGACCAGTGTGGATTAATGTGATGAGATTATTATAACTGGAGATGCTGTCTAGGTCTTAATGGTGCTAGGTTCAAGACTTGACCTCTGGTTGATGAGGTCCAGAACTTTATGCTCTCAGATTAGAGGGTTAAGATTTGTTGTCCAGATTTTATACACATCATTGCCACCACCATTGCAGTCAGGATGGAGCAGAAGCTGGACATGGCTGCTAATGCTGCAGTTATGCTTCTTTAATTGATTGGGAGTTGGGGTGGGGAGTCCACTGAGCTGACTCAGTCATCATGGTCATTCACATTGTATACACAGATCCCAATTTCTTTATGAGAGATCCTTAAATATACATAATCGCTGGAATTTAACTGCTGCTGAACTATGATTTTTTGAGCTTTATGAACACTCTTGAAAGTAAGATTTCTGACAATGTGATTTTCAGTTTGCAGTCATATGGCTGATGAAAATAGAACTTTGTAAAGAATTATTTACAGTTTTTTTTTAGTTATGTCCTAGTTTCATAAATTCTTATATTAAAGTTGTTATTTCAGAATTTGTGCTTTGATTAATGTTTCTTTTAAGTATGCAGTTTCAGACATGTTATTGGACATTGACAAATTTCAGAATTATGACTAAATTATAAAGTGGTTTAAAATTGATTGTCATATGATTTCTCGAGGAAATTGCACAACTCTTAGCTCTAACTGTGTAAATACTTGATTACAATTACAAACTATAATTTGTATGTTTATTCCTTATTGGCCATGACTGTGCAGAATAAAAGTTATAATTTTAAGTTTTATAGGTCATAGTTCACACTTAAACTGAAGTGGCATTTTTACGAAAATTGACCTACTACTGGATTGGTTCAAGTTCTTGGTTATTTAGCAAATATTTTGAAATTAATGTTTATAGTTACATGTTTTAATGTAGTCTTGTCCATTGTCCTCTTAAGTGTTTTATGCAGAACAAAGAAATCCATTCTTCGAACTACAAAAAAACTTGACGAGTGAAGATCTGACACTGAAATCACTGGCTTCAAATAACATAAGAACTTCATTGTACAAGTGGAGATCTCTGCAACATAAAGCGTTGCTCTGAAACTGCCTACTTAGGAAACAGTTTAATTAGATAACAGTTTAATTAGTTTAATTAGGAAACCATAATTCAGTTTATTACTGCAGGTGACTGATTTGTCAATGCATATACTAAGTACAAGTGACATTAGTTTTTTGAAAGTTAATGATGGCTACCAATTTCTGCAGGTTTTAGTTTTTAGTATTACTTTTTATGTTTAAAACATTTCCTGAAGTTTTATGTTTAAAACATCTCCTGATGGCTATGACTGAAATTGAATTTGTGATTAGTATGCCAATGGTTGACTGACTGAGGACTAGAGATGGAAGTATTGTGTGGCCAAATGTTGACGATATCTATGTATGATTTCTATCTATGATTTCTATGACATTTCTATGTCTTGGCTGCAATAGCTTTATGATAAATTTTCCACATTTCTTTGGACCAAGAGATTTCTCTGACCTGTGTCATTTGCAACCATCTGTTGAATGGCATACCAAAGGTACAATACCTGCTGGTACTTTATTTGCATCCTAGTGATTTCATGAACTGCCTTCTGGCAACAGTTCTAATCGAGTGTCGCTTAGACCTGTGCTCTTGTGACCATCACTTGCCAGGACCTGTGATTGAAAATGAATCTTCTGTTACTGACAGTAGCATTGATTGTACTAACGTTGATAACTTTAGCGCGATCTGTGCTTGTGCACGCGTATGTCCATTTGACATAAGTTGTTTAGCTGTTCAGTTGAACATTTGTGGTCCAGCTTTTATTTTGTCCATCCGCTTGTGGACTTGATGTTCAGTCCATTGGTTTGTGTTTCCAAAGTTTGCCTTAAAAGACCTTGATGAATGAATTTCTTCTTTGAGTTCAGTGTTGTTTTTCTGTCACATATTGACCAAGGGGTCTGTCTGTTTCATGATTCATCTCTGCAGCTCAATTTCCTTGATTGATGCCTTTTATGTGTTTGGAGATTGGCAGTGAACATTTCTTTCATTTTCTCCAATGAAAAATTGCACATGGCCAATGCTTGCTGTTCTTTTAACATTTTAGAGCCATGAGAGTGTACTAAAAGCAACTGGGAAACTGTCGTTAAAGTATTTAAAGACTGTTGAGCTATTAAGATGAAAAGTTGCTGGTAGAAAAAGTTATATTGAAAAAAGTAGGCATTGAATGTAGCAGCTATTTTAGTTGTGTTTAACAAGCCCTATCATACATAGCCTCTTGAACAACTGCTTGTAGCTTTGAAAAGGTTCTTGTAAAGTTAGCGATGTGATGCTCAAGTTTGTAAAAGTGCATTTCAAGGTGGAAGTGTCAATATTTGTCAAAGTAATCCAGCATGCACCATTGAATTACTTAAAAGTTAACGGCATCAGGCTGTAGTTTTGTTTAACCCTTTATATTCCACCAGTGCAGAATTGTAGCAGTAAAAAAATTCTGCACAAGACATGTGCATTAGGTTAAAACATAATAGGTTATGGAAGCGATTGTTGTTCAGGAAGAAGTGTTCATCCTATGTAAGTAAGTTAACTGTTTATTAGGAAAAGCTAAACAAATCTCTTGCTGGAACTGACTGCAGAGATATTGGATCTGAAAGTTAGCAAACAATTTCATTTAATTGTAGTTGCACAATCACAAGAGCAAATGAGAACAAAATTTTATATACAAAATGTGGTATTTTGGTGTTGTGAGTAGAGGACCAACAGTGGTCATTGCTGTCTTACTACATCTGAAGTTGTTGGATATACAAGGTCTGGTCAGTTCATATAAATAAAAGATTCTTCAACCTCTGATAGATTTTGAAAGTTTTGCAGAAGGAATCCATGGCTCAGACTGTCTGTGACCCCAGCCATCATCCAATAGGCAGCACTCGAAGTGGTATAAATAAGTGATTCCCAGATCTATATAAACTGATTGATATCACATTGATTTACGACTTTTTCTGCTGCAGGAATTTTTCTGACTCTAGATTTTAATGTGACCTAATTATAACTGAGGCAACAGTATATTTGCAACATATGTGCAACATATTTTTTTATTACTGACAGGTATTTGTAGTATATTTTTTATTAATAACTTTTATTGGTAGTTTTATTCTTAACATATATTTATTTATGACCTGGTCACAAAAATATGTGTCATATCTGAGGGATTAAGAAAGTCTTCAAACATGGATTATGGTGGCATTTGACCAAAACCATACTGCTTATTGAGAGATGGAGGTCAAAAGATGATTGGTTGAGACATGCTTACCACAGAATCGCATTCGCAAATGGAACAAAGCCATTTGGATATAATTACACCTAGACTAGTCATATCAACAGATGCAAGCAAATGGAACGAAGACATTTGGATATAATTACACCTAGACTTACCATTACCTAGACTTGTTCAAAATTATTTCTCAATTAGGTTTCAGTAGTTGATGAGATACACTGTATTGTTACCTCTAGGGGTGCAAAACTGAAAATTCAAAACTCCATAAACATACATATATGTATTTGGTCAATTGTTGTAATTGTATCTATTGTGGCTGCTTTGCTATCAGAATTAAAGGTGGCTCATGAATGATTGTCATAAGATTTTCATAATCAGTGTGGTCTTATATTGATTGCAAAAGTAAGTAAGTGGATGTTGAAATCTGAAAGAATAGCTGAGATGGAAGGCATAGGCTGACAGGCAATACGCTGGTGCTGGTGATTGATGTGCTCGTAGATAGACATAAGTTGACAGATGAGACCATTTACTACAGATTGATGACCGATTTCCAGTGATTGTTTTTTGGCTGCACGATGATATTAATTCTAAGCTTCTATACTAACCCATCTGTTGGTGGCCCTCTAAATTGCTTGATATGACCCATCAGCCAGATGTCCAGCCCATAAAAAGGCTTCGCTTGACGATAGCCAATGGTCCCAGACTTTCCAAGAACTGGATTTCATGTAACGTCTCTCATCCAATACATAGTAAGGGATGTGTGCTATTCATAGAATGATAATGATACCGTATATTATCCACATCTAGCAATGCATGTAGTGGTGTGCGATTTATGCATATAGTGGTATATGCTGGTGTGCAACTGTGTATGTGGAATAGACCTATCATTTGAAATATTATCAAAGAGACGCTGGACGACTTTCCTGCTGTTTTACGGTTTCTCAGATGTAGCAAGCCTCCCAGTGTTTTGATAATTCCAGTTCCAAGCAGACAGCAGATCTGTTTTATGACTGCAGGAGGAGCTCCCTCTAGATCACTCCCACCCTATAAGTCACTTCCAAAGCTATTAATCCATTCTTAGCAGCAGATCCGACTATGGCGATAAACTGTGAATATGGAGAATTCTGCTTTGTAGTGAAATTTAACTGGCTAAAGCATATCTTTAGTTTTCTTTGTGTGATGACGATGGTATTTTTGTTTGTTTTAGGTATTATCAGCCATCGACATTATCAAGCCTCCTGAATCACACATCTTCAATGAACTGTATCTTTTGCTGTGATTACCATTTATAATCTGTTCTCAAGAAAGCAATTCATAGACGCATAGGGTGCATGACACTTCTAACAAAGGAACTAATGTGTTCCAAGACCACAAGATCTTCAAATGGGGTGAATGTTGGGTGTGTTGCTTTGAAAAGATAGGCCATGTAATCGAAGGTTTGTTAAGCTGACTTTGAAAATTGATGCTTAGGTCTAAGAATCGCTGCTTCTCAGATTACGTCAGTGTCTAGAAGCGCATTTGGAGAATATTTTTGTGGGATGCATAGTGACAACCTGATTATGCTATTTCAAATTTGCTCATTGTAGATTGATTCTTTGCGAGCTTTGTTGGACTGATTTGTAATTGAAGTAAGGTTTTTTCTATATTTAGATTGCTGATATTAGAACATTCTAAGAATAGAACAGTCTCAGAATAGAGCAACCTTTCCATGCATGTCAGTGGTTTGGGTGGAAATTTCATTGCCAGAAGTTGTTGCTAATCACTTTAGATTAGATGGATGAACAGTTCTTGCATTATTCAGTCGTGGTGTACCACTGTTGTGTTTGCCGTGGTGTCGATGGTTTCCTTAATATTGACTTTAAAAGCTATGTTGCCACAGAATGGATGCAGAGCGATCTTCACAGAATCATTGTTTCTCCACAGCCACTCACTCCGGACCATGTGAAAGTCTTCATTTATCAGATATTAAGAGGTCAGAAATGTTATAATCTATAGAGTTTCATGGATTAAATTTAGCACCATTTTTCGGTTTATTACCTGATTTCATCTTATGGTCTATCACAGTTTGGCATAATGGTTTGAATTGTCGTACCTGGAGTTGGTCGCTAAGCAATTGCGGACTGACTTGGTGAGTTAGCAACTGCCTTAATGACTTGGTCGACTGGCTGTGCTAGACATTGAAGCCAATATGTTATAATTGTGATGTTTGCCTGTACAGACAGATGTCATTTTAACTTAAACAATTGTGTGACCTCATGCTCTGTAACAGACACCACCGTGGCTGTTGGGTAGTAGTAGGAACTAGAGTATGCCAGTAGGTACAGAGCTGGTGCAGCTGGTAATAGCAGTCACGGACGGCAGAGACAGCATATGTGAGGAGCAAAGGCAAGCTTTTGATCCAGTGTGATGCCTATGTCATGGACAGTAATGGAAGAGACAATATGAGTGAAATTGGTAGCAAAAGCAGTGAGGTCCTGCTTAGCAAGCTGCTTGTGGTTGCTCTGACATACGCTGTGAGTTTCAACTGGATTGAGCTATAGTTGTATTGACGAATTCCAGGGTACCAGTGGCCATCAATGAAATTTGATGTCAGACAGTGAAGGTTGGTCTGGATGTCATCAGTATACAGATGGGGATCTAGCTAGGACGTGTATATGATGTTGAAAAGGGAACCCAGTACCGCGTCCTGGGGAGGACCATGATGGTGGGGACCCGACCAATGGGAACCTAGAGGGTCCATGTACCGCATGGAGAGAGGTTGAGTCCAGCCAAGTGAGGAACTTGTTGCTTGATGGCTAGAGATTACTTTGCCTAATCCAGCGTTTCCCAATTTTTTTTTGCCGTGAAACCCTTTTGATCTGTAACTAAACATTTATTATGTTCTACGTACAAATGCTTGTGAATGCAGAAAATCACAGGTTTAGGCCTAGATTAGATTAATAGAGACAGAGAAATAATACAAATATCGATGACAGTGACTTGTGAATTTCTCTTCCGTGTAAAGTAATACACAGATGTTAAGCAAAAGGCCTCCATTTGTTCGCACTGAAAGTTTTCCGCGTAATCCTTGTCTTCGCCTCACGCTACCTTAGGGTTCCACAGAACACAGTTTGGGAAACACTGGCCTAATCAATGTCGTATACTGTTTGCACTAATTTTCGGTACATGACTTTGCTGGTACCATATGAATACACTATGTATATGCTATTGTGTATTATACTGCACCTGTTGCTTCTTAGGGCTGAAGTATCTACATTCTGCCAACATCATACATCGTGATATCAAACCTGGCAATCTCCTGATCAATGCAAACTGCCTACTCAAGGTTGGTTTTGGATTAGATCTGATGACTGTTTTTTTTCATGTCATTCAGCATAGAGTAGAAACAGGAATTCAGTTTGTTAATTGACATGTCTATGCCATGTATTGAAAAACTACTCTCACCAGTTTTGGCATATAGAGCCAAATTTAAATACTACTAAAATAAAACACAGAGTAAAATGCTTGTAGCTGAAGAATTGATAATGGTTTTGTTGAGAAGGGACTTAGTGGATTGTCTGAATATTTTCAACAGATCTGTGACTTTGGATTGGCACGAGTAGTCGAAATGGATGAGAATGCGCCAATGACACACGAAGTCGTGACCCAGTACTACCGCGCTCCAGAGATCCTGATGGGCGCGCGACATTACACGGCCGCTGTGGACGTCTGGTCAGTGGGGTGCATTCTGGCTGAACTGCTGAGCAGAAGAATTCTTTTCCAGGCCCAGAGTCCTCTCCACCAGGTGAGCATTGCAATTCGACCACGCATCTGAATTTTCCAGGCACACCAATTCTGGCTTGCAAATTTGCAAATTTACAGTGACTAAAGAAGCTTTGACATGAATAGTGATGTTGCAGAATGTTAATCCTTGCACTTGTTTGAAGCTTCTTTTAAGTAAGTCTCAGTTTCTGCTTCGTATTCTAATTTTTCCATTGTTAACTTAACCGAACATGTACAGTTGACAATAGGAACATGACCCAGCCAAGAAGCCCTGGCTGGTCTGTTGTGCCTTTTTTTGTTGGTTGACCCATTGACCTCTGGAACTGTACTGATTTGTTTTTTATGTTGAGAAGCCAGTAGACTACTATTCAGTTCATCGTAAAATAAATTTAGGAAATGTAGTCATTGATGATTTAAGATTGTTTTTGTTCATGTACCTGGCACATAATTTTGAACAATGATTTTTTATTGCATCTTCAGGTGAACTCTTAGCCATGTAATATTGTAAAGGGATTTTATTATTATATCTATGCATTTATTAAGTATAATATCTAGTTACCAAATATAGCAATTGGGGAATCACTCAGAGCAATGTTTAGTGAAGGACTTGTTCAAGGTCCCTACCAAGGAACCATGTCAAGGAAGGCTCCAGTTCGTACTCTCCGTGTTACAGGGGGAGTTCTGTAGGGAATCATCTATCATGTTCCTCGAGTGATTTCACCTGAGAGGAGTATTTTGCTTTTAGAGAAGTTGTTTTAGCCAAATAAATGGTGAGATAATATTTCTTTTGTTGGACTTTAAGTCATCAATTGTTATTTTAACAGCTGGATTTAATTCTCGATTTGTTGGGGAGTCCAATGCCAGAGGACTTAAAGACGGTCTGTGAACAGGCGAAGCAGCACGTCAATCGAAAGTCATTTATCCCTTCAAAACTAACGTTTCTTTACACTCTATCGAATGACTGCGATTTTGAAGTTGTTAATCTACTCTCAGCAATGTTGGTCTTTAATCCGGTTAGTAAATACAGATTTAATATATTTGTTTAAGTAGCTTTGTGTTGCGTTGTCAACTTGCACGCATAAAATGGTTATCTTCTTTTACAGGTTAACTAGAGGATAAAGTAGAGACCTAGGAAATGCTGCTTTGTAAATAATTTTTATCACAAATGGCTAAAATTATCCCATAAATCACCCTATAGCAAAGCAGTTGTTGGCCATTTTAGTGTGAGTTTATTGAATTCGCTTATAGTTATTGCTAAATATGATTTCTGTATATTATTTCTAATCACGTTTTATCCAATTAATACATTAGACTGATAATCAACTCTGCTTGTTTTAATTGCTAATAGGGAGACAAAGGTAGCATACATATGCCAGATGAGCTAAGTGGTTCCCAATCACTAGAACATGCTTGTCATTGAAGTGTTAGGACTCATTAACAGAACACACATTCATATTCAGTATGGAACCATATTAAATGCTATGTTATTTGTAATATAAAAATAATATATGATCAAATGTAAGACATGTTAATGTCTTAATGGTCACTGTCACACTTGTATTGGGAATCTATCATACATTGTCAGAATTCATGTGATTTAGTATGCATGACACAATTTTCAACAGCTGAACTGGTATATTTTGTGATTGTTTATTATTAGGATAAACGTGTAACTGCTGCCAATGCCTTATCCCATTCTTATCTGGAGGATGGTCGCATAAGATATCACTCTTGTATGTGTCGATGCTGCCGAACACCAGAGGGCATTCGGTATACGGATGACGCAGAACCAGTCTGTCTTACTCCTTTCCATTACACCTTCGAAGATGACTTAACATCCATCTCAAAAGTCAGAGGTCTGTGTTAAGTTTATTTACTCTTTGATCTCTAACTTTAGCTTTTAACATTCATGATGAAATGTGTATTAATTTGCATAAATGTGATGGCTGTATTAGTTGCCTTGTCCTAGATTGTAGATGAGTGTTTGAACCATTGTGCATCATTATTAAAGAATATAATTACTTTTGTAAAGCAGCACTTTGGACTCTGCGCTTGTTATTCTGTCTGTTTGTCTTAACACATTGAGTTCTATAATGTGTCAAAATCAGGTCAGAACTTATAGTTTTCTTAAATTGTCCTTATGCCAGAATCCATTGCTTAGATTATATTAAGTTCAGGTATGCAATCTTAAACAGCAAATCTAGGTTGGTTTAAAGCTGTTGAGGTCCACTGTTCAAAGTTTTCTGTTTGCTTTTGTAATTGATTTGGTTTTTAATTTGTTTTTCTAAGCTGCTGTTGTTATTGCTTTTTAGACAAACTGCAAAAGCTATACCTGGAAATGCAGCAACGTCATTGTGAGACCCTGCAACTCAATGTTAACTCGCCACTTTATAAGAAATTTGTGAAGTAGGTTTGAGCCGGAACTCATTTCATTTGATTTCTGTGAATTTCACCATTATTTTTGTGTGCTTACAATCGTTCACTTATTAGTGACTTTTATCAAGAGTTAACTCTACTGTTCTCATTGTCCAAAGTGTCCAATATGATTGCAATAGTCACAGTCATGCTAGCAGGATATATAAGTTGCATTTGTGCCATGTATCCAACTGTTTTGGGCAAGTTCGTATTACATGTATGTGTATAGAAAGTCACTTTTTCGCAATTGTACTAACTAGTGTTTTGGAGACTGTAAAATCAAATATAAAATTGTCTGAAGTTACTGATTTATGCTAGCTGTTGAGATGAAAATTAAGTTGGCTGCAAATGATATCTGTTAATAGTATCTTTGTTATGAAGACACAACTGAGCTTAGGAGAATGTCAGATTCTCCAGGAAATGCTTTCCTGAATTGGGATTTATCAGAGGACTTGAACAGGAGATTAGAAGGTAGAAAATGACAGAGTAGGTATAAGCAGGAGAGGAAAATGTAGAAACATGAGGGGAGAAGGTGCAAAATGGCAGAGAAGGTATAAACAGAAAATGAGAAGGTAGAAACAGGCAAAGGTAGAAACAGGAAAGTTGAATGTAGAATTCTGGAATAGGAGGTAAAATAGGAGTTAAGAGAAAGTAGAAATAGGTGAAAGAAGAATAAGGAGACAAGAGTCCTATTACATTTGTTTAGGAACACCAAAAACCCAGTTGGCTCAAGGTGATTCTTCAGACGAGAAAAGCAGAATTAAGATAAAATTGAGTGACAATGATGAGTTGTGTGATAAACTGGATTCAGAAGATTTCATACTACTTAAAAAATTCCGTGTGTGAATTTATTGCTCTTCGTCTGGGTCGAAGGACTTTCTGTTGATGTTTTGTCGTGTTTTCTGTTTAGTTCTCACTGTGCCCTGCCATCAGAACTGCCTCCATCACCTCACATATGGGCCTAAACGTATTCGCATCTGATGTTGATTGACTGGAAAGCTGCGATGTACAAACGAGAATTATCAGTGAAAGCTTCAATTTTGGATGATCATGCATTTTAGTCAGAAGTGCATCATGTACAGACTTTGAATGATTTTCAATCGTCGGAGCATTTTACTTTGAGCAATGATTTCAACCAATTAAATCTGCAATTTCTCAATCATGCATTTGATGATGCAAGCATTTTTTGACAGTTCAGTCTCGTACATTCGTGATTTGTTGATTGCATGCAATGGTCGCGTTGTTGTTGCAATATGTGACAGTTAGAAATGGGAGAGCCAGCTTTTAGTTTGTGATCAGATAATAGTTGATATGTGTTGGTTAGTTATGGTTGAAAAACTACTTTACTAGCTTGTGCTGTTGTACGCCTTGGGTTATGTTGCTGGTCCTCCAGTACGCAGCATATTCAGACGTTTCAGTGACTGATTTGACTATTCATTTTTTTAGCTCATGAAATCTAAGATCTCTATCCAATTTGTGTAGGCTTTGTTTCATATGTGTATGTATGGATCTGAGCAGGCTAGCAAGTCTCTGCTTGATTGAGCTATTTATAAATATTTCTGAATTATTAGTGACTTTCCATTCTGTTGAAAATCATGGTTGCCAAAGTCACTGTTTTAGCCACTGTGTCACAAATAGTTGTCATTGTTTATGACTTGCTTGGAGCCGAGAATCCTGTTTGTTATACGCTTGTCATTGTGCTTCATGAACATGAAAAGGAAGTTAGGATAAATTGCCTTCTGTGTCCAAGCCTCCTGTCCATGTTATTTCGTGTAGTTTTAGAGAAATGTAGAGCATCTATATTCTTTATTTGTTCTGTAGTGTGTAGCATTTCTTTCATTGTTGTATTTAGGCTGAGTCCATGTCTTTTCCATATTCTGTACTGTGTCGTTTCGTTTTCTCATTTAATGATAACTGCCAGCAGTGATATTCCAAATTTCCATTGGTGCTAATGAAGAAAACGATTGTCTGGGTGGATGATATGCGGCCAGGCATTGGGCGAAGAACTAGATTGCCTCAAAGGGTTCAATCTGAGTTGTTGCCGTTGATCAAACCATGACTGTTGGCTGTCATTCTGGACAGTGCTGTGTCTTTTGTTACTGCTGCTGATAACGACACTGTACACTGTTAACAGAATGGGCCCATAAGAGAAGGTGCTAATTGGCCCATAAGAGAAGGTGCTAATTGTGATCAGATCATAAAAGACTATACAACCACTTCTGACCACCAGAAAATCCTTTCTATCGGTTTGTGTTTTGGTCATAGCAGCTTCTCATATTGTCACCTGTCAAAGTGGACTCAGAGCTTCTTACAATGCTGCCTCTGGGAGCTATATCACTCTGATGTTGTGGCAAGTTGGTGCCAAACTTAGGTCGTCTACTGGATCTATGAATTGCATTTGAGTTCTGTAGCAATGGCCGCATCTAAAAAAATGAATTAAATGCATTCTGAAGAGTGTAGTTTCTTGTGTGAGGGATGTGCTCCCTTTACCCTGCAAGAGATATTTCTCAGTAATTCCTTTGGATGCACTGATTTCAAACAGATAAGATACTGAACCTGCTTTTAAGTACATAATAACTTGCTTCATAATCAGTTGATAGTTTGGTCATGGATTCAGTTTAAACTGTCCTCATAGTTAAGCAGATACTTGACTGCTCTACTGGGATTGCTATAACAGCAGACAACAGTTTCAGTTGATATAATATTACGTCGGGTTATTCATAACCAACGACAATGTGTACATATAATAAATTGACACGTGACTGTTACTGCAGCCATGAATTCGATATTAATTGTTAATTAGTGATGTGCCAGTATCACTTTTGATTATAATTAGTGATATTCTTATGTAATGATGGTAGTTGCATGTAAATCAGACTATTGATGACTCTGATTCTTGCTCTAACTGTGACTTGTCACAGGATCCCAATTAATGTCTTTACATAAAGCGACTTAGGATTCAATTGTGTGCAGTGTTTGTTGTTGTGTCGTTTTGACACAACATATACTGCAGGTGAATGCTAGGAAACTTCGTTTTGTCGCATTTAGCAGTTGCTTTTATGTGAGAAAGTACCTAACATATTCCTTATTCCTGTTTAGGTGCATTTTTAAGGTGAGCCGCAGTAACAGTCGCTGGCTTTGAGCAAGTGCTAATTGATCGATTAGTCAGGCGTATTTGCATTGCTAAGCCGACCGAAGCTAGGTTATTCTTCTAAAAGTATTTGATGTGTGGTTCTTATTACATCTGATCTGTAACTGAATAGAATCTGTCGTACGTGGTTTGTTTTATTCAAAGTGTTTTCTGTCGTCTTTAGTTATCAATGTTGCTTATTAATCATCGTGCAGTGCTCAGGGATAGCAATCCTGAATGCATGTTGAGTATATTTACAGGATTAAGATGCATTTCTTTTTTGCCGTCTGACTGTCAGTTTGCTGTGTGTCTGAGCCATTTAGCCAGTCAGTGTGTTCCGCTACTTGTGTGTAAATAATTCTGCTATGAAGTCCTACATATTCATAATTGGTGAGGACTGATTGTTAGGTCTGTCCGACTTTTCTGAAGTTGTTGCTCTTCCAGTGGCAATTATATCAGTTAAGACTTTGATATCCTGTAAGTGGACTTCTTTGAGATTACTTGTATAATGTGCATCTTTTTTTAGTCTTACTTATTATACTTTGTGTGTATTTGAAATTTACTATTAGCACCTTTAATTTCCTTTGACAGAGACTTCTTGCGTGCATATGATTCTCTCTGATTACTGTATAACACCTCTTAAGATATGTGTGTCTAAAACACATGACGTTATGTCGTTTGATTTTTACACTGACCAGACTCGGGGGTCAAAATAATAAATTCTTCTGTCGTCACTGTGACTTGTTGCATTGTGCAGTGATGGTATCCTACTTGCAATCAGACTGCAATTAATTTTAATGCCGTTATTGTGTAGTTCTATTAACTCTTTAGAAAGCAATTTGAACTTAAACGCTTTGTGACTTGGCTTTTCTTGTGTCTTCTCTCTTTCATGCATCTTGTCTTCATTGAGTTCTTCCTGTTGTGTTGAATATTAACTTGGTTGCCTTTGATTAGTTGCATATGCTTTCAACATTTCAATTCTTCTAAGTCATTAAAAGTTATAGGTCGTTGAAGACATGTGCTGTTTAGTTTTAAAATGTCCTGCTTTCCCTACTGCTATGAGTTTTAATTATCTTTATGCCTACCAATTTCTTGTTAATTGATTTTCTACCACATCTAATTAAATTTGTTTGTATTGCATAATAAATCCAGGAATAAGTCAACGTGATTAGGTTTATGGACATCCTTTTGCTAGCAATATGTGATTATTAATTGAGAAAACATTTAAACTCGCCCGCAATAATTCCTTTAGTCTGAATTAGTGCAGTTATATATATATATATATATATATATATATATGCTTGACCTTTTTTCTTTTTTAACTATGATGAACTTTTTGAAATTAAAATTTAAGAATAAATAAAAGGCACAAATTTCTTGCAATATGTTAGCCATGGATAATTAAAGCAAGTGTTATACTTTTCTTGTTGTGCAAGTTTTGTCGGCGATGTGTAGCTGATGTTTCAATAAGTTTTCTGTTCATTGATGCAATTTCTTGGTTTTACTGTAGTAGCAAATTTTTGCAATTGTTATTGCGGTGTTTAGCATTCTACATATGATTTCCAGTAAGCAAAATCAATTCCAAAATATTAGCACTGCCTCAGCCATTTGACTTCTAACCTGTTCTATGCTGTATTAAGCAACAGTGAAATAAAGTTCATGTAGTTTGTGTTTGTACATGTAACCACAGGCTTTGCTAGTGCTAGTAAATGTTCTACGGTAGCTTTTAGTCAGAAAGTTGTGGTAATTTATGTTGGTATTTATTTAAATGATTTTTCTCAGGCAAACAATAATGTGTCGTGCCGTAACAATGTTCAGGCGATTTTATGTTCGAGCCTTTAACTAGCGAACTTTTCAGTGTTGACAACATGATTTGTTGGCTGTGTCTGGCTTGGCTTCTTGATTGCTTTCAGGTGCTATGATATTGAACTTTTTCCACTTAATCAGTGATACGCAAAGGCCATTTCAGTGTTGTTTCGTTGTTCTATGTTGGTCTCTAGCAATGCAGCTTTATCAGTGCAACTACAGAAGTGATGTAACAGATGAGGTTCAAAAAAATAATAATAGAGTTTACAGTATTGGTTGTCTATGACCTTTCACCCAATACTGATGTCGCACATCGTTGATAGAAGACGAGCTCTGAATCATTTAAACGGTTTTTTCCATTCTGACGTTTTCTGTTGAGTAGGACATGCCTCTGTGGAGGTTTTGGAAGCGGTGCATCATAAAACCATGATTTAGGTCAATATTACTTACTGTTAAATGTTGAGGTCGTTAAACACCAAAAGATGCTAATGTTAAAGCTTAAATAAACTCATGTGTAGTATTAAGGCTGCATTTGTCTAGCAGGCTGTGTATAAAATAAAGTTTTGCACCATTTGCATGGTAATTGGAAACGTGGATGTGATTGCAGTTCAACATCTCTAGGCGTTTGATGGAATGGATTTTATCAGTTTTACGCATCTATCAGTAAAAGTAGCTCATCATTTTAGGCGAGTACATTTAAATAACATTTGTAGATTTACTAATCATTGCTTAGTAATGATATGAAGTCCTGTATTAGTATTTTCTCTGTGGCTATTTGTAGACAATTATGTATGTAACAACTTCTTTTGCATGCTACTTGTGATTTTAGACTAATGAGCGACTTTTATTTAAATGTATATATATATATTGACCAGATGCAGAGTGGAATATGAGTATTATTTAACTTTGATTATATGTACTATTAGAGTGGTACACAAGTTCTGTCAGCCTTAACTTGGCATAAACAGTTGTGTTGGCCCAAAAAGACTTTCTTCCACCAATTCTGACTTCCTGTATTCCACGCTAGAGGTAGTCTATAATCTTTTCAACGAGTCCAATCCAACTTGTTCATATTTTATATTGCCGATGAGAATTTTGGTTGACTTGAGCTGCATTATGCTGAGCATCTAATTGGAAGTTTCAAGTCTAGATGCCTTATAGAACTTTACGTCTATGTTAGTAGCATATGTAGTTTTAGTATGGCATTTTCTAATGTTTGTATTGCATGTCTATTTGTTATATTTTCTGGCTGTTATGAAGTACCTCATAATATATAATAGCAAATGATTATCAATTAAAATATGACATACCTTTGTAATATATAATATACTATTAATCATATTTTATGACTTACTGTACTGTTATTATGTGGATTGTGGATAATCTTTCAGAAGTATATTAAAAGCAGCTGTTATAGTTTTGAATGGTTGATCAGTGTGTGTGCAACAGTAATGATTAAAATTATAATGCTTATATTGGTAGATTAGTAACTTGTTACTGTTGGGTGTTTGTTAACTTCCAGAGTTATTTCTTTAGCATTTTGTAAGTATCTTGTGCTGTTAGTGTCTTTGCCATTATTTGATGTAATGTGTTTTTATTTCCCTAGAACTTTCCATGTTCTGTGTGTATTTTTTTTTTGGTGTGAACATGTTAAATTACTACAGGTTTGCTTTTTGCATGTTAAAGTTATCAAATGTTGACTTTTAACAGAATAAAAGTTACCAATCATGTATTGTTAGTTAACTTTTAGTATGTTGAAATTTGCCAAGGTGTTAAATCAACATTTAATAAGCCATGATGAGCTATAAATGGACAATCTCTGTGTAGACCTTGACTGCAAAGTTTTTCTTTCAGTTTGGCAGTTCTTTGTGTCTGGTTAATTTAATTAACTGAGCATATTGTGCATGTATACACATGGAGACCACCACATGTCTGTTATACACCATTCTAAATAAGTTAACATAATTTTCACTATGAATGTGTACTGCAGTAAATTCTGTAGTCCTTGAGAATTTAATATATTCCTCGTTCTTTTTAAATTCAGGTTTTGCATGTAGTTTTATACTTGCTAACCCGGAGTTGGCATTTGGCAACCTGCTTTTCACCCATTTGTTTACTATCTATAGTGAGATGTATGTTATATATATATTCAGGGTATATATATATATATATACATTTTTTGCAGAATATGTATATGCACATACATATATAAGCATCATGTGTAAATATTTTGTGCTGTTGTCTGGTATGTTGAAATATATGTACACACTATTTTGCAGATATTGTAGTTTTAGTTAGTAACTGTGGTGAAGAGAGATTCCAATGAGGAGCATGAGTGCAGGAATTTCTTGGTTGGTATTAATGCAAAGCTGTAGTTGTTTTCCAGGTATTTATGCACTGTATAAAGTAACAGTAGGTGAAATGAACTTTCCATTTCCCATGTGTCATTGTCAAGAGCTTGTTGTAAATATTATCTTATAGCTTCAGATGCTGTCTTGGCCTAACTTGTTGTTTTGTAAGCCATAGCCTTTGATGAACGAAAGAAAACAAGAGGGTAAATGCCTGTCAAAATGGAGCTATCATTTGTCTTCCACTCTTCCACTTCCAGGAGACCAATCCTTGGGAATTACTGTATTCCCTTGCATTTTGCAAACAAATTTGACAGGTACTTCAATTAAGAAATAATGGTTCAAATATCAAAAACATACAAGTCATTGTTTCTAAATAAAACCTGTGTATACAACAGCTTAATAGCACTAATTTTTCTCCATCTGAGAGACCAAGATGTCTGTTTGTAACCTGTTGTGTTTCCTAAACAAATTAGGAATATGGATGCACAAACTAGAAATACTCATTTTAAAATTTGTGCTTGTGCACGAGCTTAGGAAGTTTCAAATTTGTTGTAGTTGGCTGTCTTAATTTGGTTCCTGTGACAAATTTGAATTCTATTCATTCCAAGACTAAAGCCATGTTGCTGTTCTGTGCCGTTTGCATTAATGCAGCGTTATTGCTATTTTTTTGGTGCAACCCATATTACATGCGCCAGACTTTGGGGCTAGTCTCAATTCTCCAAGGATGGTCGTGTATGCTGTGCAATTGACAACCAAAATCAGGTAATTTAAAGGAACTGTGTTCAAATTTCGATTATGTAGATTTTCCTGGTGATTTGAGATGGATGTTGTGTTTAGTAACTGTAGCACTTAAAACATATCTTTGTACAATATTTCCATTCAATGACTGGCATGTAATGGTTTTGCACGTATTAATCACCAAGCCAGTAATAGCTTCCGTGATTTGGCTAGTGATGCTGTAGAACTGCTTTTTAGTAGCTAGTGTTACTCTTTTTAGTTGTTTCCTTCATCTTTAAAAAAGCTATTAAAGTTTAATAGTAATTTTGAAACTTTGTGTTGACTACTCTATTAACAATAACCAGATATTGATTGGCAGCAGGGCCGGATTAAGGCTTAAGCCAACTAAGCCATGGCTTAGGGTCCCGCACTGAGGAGGGGCCCTGCCATCCTTCGAAAATTAAAAAATAAGCCTGCAAACAAGGAAAAATAGAAAAAATAAAAAAACTGCAATTACATTGTTTAGTTTGTAAGTCTTGTGCTATTTTTTCCCTGATTTATATTTTGTGCTAAATTAATTGGCTGAACTTTTTCACTTAGCATAACAACCGTAATGTTGTCTGGTTGTTGTGAGAATCTTATGGAAAATAAATGAAAAAAGTGCTTCATATTAGTCGTCTCATAAGTAAAATATTTAAAAAAGTAAAAATAACTAAAATTATTTTTTATTTTCGGACTGCAGCAGGTTTCTATAAAAAGCGATTTATTTTCAAAATTTAAAATGCGTCGGTAAGAGAGCAGAAAAAGAAATCGTTGCTGTCAAAAAGCATGTAACAAGGTTCAAATTATTAAACTTAAAATTTGTCTCTCGTCTGTGTGATTCGTTGGTCCCGCAACAAGGGCCCACATCTGATGCTGGCACTGATCCTTAATCCGGCCCTAATTGGCAGGCTCATTTAGAGAAAATGCCGCAACTATTTAAACATGTGCTTGGATGCCATTTTAAGACAATCTCTAGAACCATCTTTTTAGTATTATGGATGGGAAACCTTGGATTCATGAACATCATATTCATAATTTTGATCAGCATTGCATTTGTCTATAAGACAGCTTTCTATAGAAGCATCTAGACAACATGGTTGAAGCTACTGTGCACTAAAATTGCTATTGGGCAGGAATAAATGTGCAAGAGTGTATGGATGTAGTTTCTACAGTTGAAACCAATACACAATATTTTGCACAGTATACTTGAATAATAAATACCACCATGGTATTATTCTTGCCACACCACTTTGGCTGGATTTGCAGTGTGCGTCAGCAATCACAAGAACAGGCAGAGAACTAAAAATTCAGAAGTCTTTTCTCAGCACCACAAACTCCCAAGAATTATTCCAGAGGAGCATATGCAAGGTCAATAATTTGAATGCCTTTTTACTACATGAACTGCATGGCAAAATTAGATTCTGTCACAGGCAAATTGTTTCACTCAAATCTCAAGTGAATTCTTTGGGAGATAGAAATACAGCGGAACACTAAATAGTAATGGAAGGAAATCATGGTTTGTTTGCACCTTTTTAATATCTGTCGTTTTGTGCTAACTTAATTATGGCAGTGGACCTGCATGAAAATTAAGCAAATCAAAAAACCTACAAGCTGGCTCTCCAGACTTTTCTTGCAAAAAACAATTTATTAACTGCGGTCAAATGAACGACCAACCAACAAAATTTGTTGGACAACTGTCATTAATGTATTGTTTAGGGTCATCTTAATAGCGCCGGAAACCACCTCCACCACCAGGTCCACCTCTTCCAGGTGGGCCTCCTCTTCCGCCCCCAAACGAACGTCCTCTTCCTCGTGCAGCTGAAAAATACACAATTTATTACAGCTGATGGCATACAATTTCACCAGAACACAGATTAAATAAATACATGGCATATGAAGCACACCTATTGGTGCCAATAAAACAAACTTCCATGTATTCCATTGCCAAAGATTATGAAGAGGTTACCTGCCCAAGCATATATAACATAACACTCATGTACACATTCTGTTTATTCTTCCTCGACATTGACTCAAGAGTATTTCCTTCAAACCAATACTGATATGAGCAGCAGATACTTTACAGCCCTGTTATCCACAAATTGATGATATGAAGCAATGTGCACTTAGTAAGTATTTATATAAAATACGCTCACTATCAACTGTAGTTTGTCAACAGTTCAAGGCCCACTGCTTCTATACATGTGATCAGTCTTCTTAAGGACAGACCAAAGCAAAACACCAAGTAATTCTTTCCAACAATGAATCAGAAACAAAAGCAAGTTATGTGCATAATCTACTTTGTTGCATTCAAGAAAATTAGTTAAGTTTTATTGAAAGCAAGAGTTTACTTTAAGCATGTCTCTCAAGGTTTGTCCCAGGTTATCAGTTTGGTGCTTGACTTTCATTTATGAACACTGTATGCATAAGACTAAAATGTTAATCACAACCATTGTCACCTGCAGCCAATCTCCATGTACATGATCTCACCACCCCAACTCCAACAGAATAGAGAAATGTGACCCAGTGCAAGTCAATAGAATAAGTAAGTAAGAACACAATCTTAAAGAAAGAAAGTTGAACTTGTATTTGGTAAAGAATTAATAATAATGCAGCACACATTTCTGAAAACCTATAGAATGTTTAAAAACCTGCTCCTGGTTTAATGTGTTTCACTATAAGAACTTTAAAGATATTTTTTTTAAATGGTGACATATGCGAAATTACTTTTTAGCTGCCTTTTCTACGTGGAGACACACGCTACTTTGTTAAATCTTCACCAAACAAGTTCAGTTCTCATCATAAATACTGTGTTCATTATTCACTATGTAAGTCAGCAAGTCAAATTGATTTTGGGACAGCCATCCTGCTTTACAGTGATCGGACACAGGTTGCCAAACTGTACAAATAGCCATTAAAATGATAGCCACTGACATTACCTTGTGCGCGCAAGATAGCCGATTTTCCTCTACCAGCTCCGCCGCCTCGGCCTTGCACCTTCTTGAACATTGGTGCATTTTTTAACATGTCAGGTAGTATTAAGAAACGAATCTTGCTTCCTCGAATGTAGACATTCTCCAGGACACCAGTTTTGCCATCCCTGTCCAACACAACAATAAGAAAAAATCAATACCTTTCGAAGCTATACATCAGTTTCCACTTTCAAATAAAATTATTAAAACGAAGGTGTCGTGACATTTAGCACACAATGTAGGTTCATTCAAAAATAAGTAAGAGACAGAAGGTCAGAATTTTTAAGCCAGAATGGGGCGGTAACACACATGCAGTAGTGCACGAAGATTAAAAGGCCGTGGGATCGATAACTGCTGGCCCCATAATGTTGACTCAGCCTTCAACATCTGAGGGGAAACTATAAAATGAGCAGTAGGACAAATGGATGCCTTGCAGACTGCCACACAGTTAACTTTGATGCCTGCTAAACTCTTATTATCATCTGCTACCACTATATCATATAATCGATCGTACTGCGATCTGTCAGTTTGAATTAAATACATATTATTAAAATAGTGGGAGTAGAATGGGTAAAATTGCAGAAAAAGAAGAGCAGCCCTTTAAGCTGGTCATGGGGCACATTGGGGCAGCCATAGGTATGAAAGAAAGCAAATTCACTCTCTGAGCCTCTGCATACGAGGGCTGATGGCCGATCCTCTGCCTCGCCGTCTTATCGTCCCACCAACAGTGTATATAATAGCTAAGTTCTCATGTAGCAGAACCAAGTACTAAATGTTGGAGAACTTTAGGTATGATTCCGGATAATATGATGCTATATTCGGCAGATTACTTCCGCGAACGAAGTTTTTTGCATATATAAACACCGACACTAGTCCTGACTGATCCTCACGACGCTTAACCTGACCCAAACTTCACAACACTCAACCTGACCCTAACCAACCCCCACAGCCCATATTAAATGAATGTTTTAACAGTGTGCAAGCATGGATGGTTTTGCACACACACAGTTCGGTGAACTACGTAATCGCGGTTTAAACGTAAATGCAATATTTAGTATCTTATACCCTCGCGCATTGGCAAATGGTAGGCATGCTGCGACTGGTCGTTACGAACAAAACACAGAGTATTAATTATGGTAACATACACAGGCAGTTCCAAGTTTGGATAAAGGATGGTGATGTTGATGATCATTATAATCACAGTGTCGTTAAACTTAAACTACTACACAGTGCTATTTCAATTGCAAGACCGTCTAGTAAATCAAAATGAATATCTTATATTATGAATGAGTGGTGCCCCTGCAGCCAAACTTTCGGCCACACAATGAACGACATATTACTTATGTGGCCAACCGTCTTATGCATATATCTATAATCACTAACCCTGACCCTGACTATGTCTAACCTGACTATAGCCTACCGATATCACTTAAACCCTTTCGTGATATTTGAACATCAATCGCCACATTTACGAAAGATACACATGCTAGAGAAGGTACTGCATGACAGCGATTTAAACGGCTCATTTCAGGACCGCCAAATAGAATACATAGGAAGGAATACGAAACGACACAGCTCACTCCAGGTATATGTAGCAGTTATCCATTTAGATCAAACATATCGCCGGGCCGAAAACAATGCGCTAGACCAAGATAAATCTCCATTCATATATTTGCCAAGTGTCTTAACCCACTAATTTTGTACGGTTTTTGTCGTAGACTTATCGCTTATATTGCGGCCGAATTTTCGGCCGCAAAAGACAAATATCCTTCCGGAAAAGCCAAGAGTTTAGAAATTGTGGACAAATGAAATACAATGCTCTGCCTTTAGAGAAAGAGCAAATGTATAGTATACAGTAGCATTTTGCAAAACTGTTTCTTACCTGTATGTAACATTGACTTCCGAAAACTGACAGTTCATGTTGTCTTCAGCTTCGACCAGTTTTCCACGATACACCTCTCCAGTATTGGTCTCGCACGTAACGACGTGGCCTTCAGCCTCGTGTAAAATCTTGATTGGTACACCAATCGACATCTTCGCAATTTAACCCACACACTAGAAGCGTACAGCTATAAAATTATCAGCGATCAAGAAGGATGCAATATCCCTCAACAACAAATCGCCTTTGTTTCGGAAAAAATTCGCACACTCTCCGTCAAAAGACTTCCGGTGTAGCGCCGCTGTATTTGCTATTAGCCCAAAGTTTAACAGTGTCAAGCCCAATTTGTTGACACAAAATCGCATGCTCATTGCTCATAATTTAGATATGTTTGCTCTATATTATAAATAATTTAATAATTGTAATTGTAGGCCTAATTGTAAATACGACAATTTCTAGAGCACCATCAGTAGCAAGTTACTTCTAGGGTGCTTTACATAACAGTTCACTTTCAGCACAAATGTAAGAAAAACGCAGACAAAACTAATGCTCGGAATGACCTAGAAAGTGCAATGTTGACTGATTTTTCAAAGAAGAAAGGGTTTTTGATTTCCTGAATGGATGCAGGCTCGTGCCCAGCGATCCGAAAAGCCAGATCGCCAGTTTTTGTCTTCGTTTTTGCCACGAAAACATCAGATGATCTTGAAGATCGTAATCGTGACCTGCTGAATTCGTCTGGTTAGTGGCCTGGTGTGGTCTGCAAGAAAGCCTAGCGTGGTGCGCAGTTATTGAAGCACTTATCAATCAAATCAATCAAAAATATTTGATATAGCGCCCCTTTAAGATATCTACTCAGATGCGTTCCCGGCCTAAACCTCGGCTGAAAAGGACAGTTTTAAGAGAGGCGTAAAATGAAGATGATGAGTTCTTAGGTAGGAAACGGATCTCTATGGGAAGTCCATTCCAGAGTGCAAAGTTGAGTTTGATGCGCTCGCCTATTCTGAAGCTCGTCTTGTATCGCAGTCGAAACGTGGTCGAACTTTTCAATCGCAGTACCAGACGAGCTGCAGCGTTGACGACAGCCTGCAGTCGAATGATACTGCGCTGTGGAAACCCATGCGACATTGCAGCAATCAATTCGGCTCAGGATAAGGATCTGCACAAGCTGGCGAGTCGCATCCTTTGTGAGAGACCGAGACACAGACCTCAGCTGCCTTAAGATGGCGAAGCAGGTCCTCACAAGTCCCGTGGTGCGTGGCGTCATAGACAGGTCTCTGTCGATGAAAACACCGAAATCGCGGATCCTCGTTCTTAGGCTCGACAACGTCCGCGCCGATAACGAATTAAAGGACTGCGGACAAGTGTTTCAACTCTACGTAACGACGAGCGCCAAATGAATTCGGTCTTGGATGAATTGAGCTGCAAGGGATTACCCCTCATCCAGTCGGCGATGTCACTGATGCAGCTTATTGAGGTGGAACGTAGACGATGGAAGTCGGTGGAATCAGGACGACAGAAGTCCTAGACCTGTGAGCCATCTGCATATAGAGTGACCATGCAGACCATGGTTGGATATGATGGTAAGGATATCAGAAGTGTAGAGGAGGAAAAGAATGGATCCCAGGACAGAGCCTTGAGAGCCACCACAGGTAAGGGTAGGCATTGTGGAATGGAAGCCGGCATGGCAGACGCATTGCATACTGTCTCTCAGTTAGGTAGGACGTCATCCACTCCAGCACAGTGGATGACAAGCCGAAAGAGAGATGTAGTCGCTGAAGCAGGATGTCATGATCGACTGTGTCGAATGCGGCGGAAAGATCCAGAAGGTAAAGAAGAGAGAGGTTGCCAGAGTCGATCGCAAGGAGTATGTCAGATAGAATGTCGGCGTGAGCTGTCTCAATAGAGTGGAAAGCACGGTAGGCCGACTGTCTGTCTGGGAACAGCTGGTTGATATTGATATAGTTCCCAAGTTGCTTGGATACGAATCTTTTCATTGGACAGAACAGACAAGTTGGAGATTGGGCGATAGCTCTTTACATCCGCGGTGACTGTAAGCCGGGTTTCTTTGGCATTGGGGTGATGGTCGCTATACTTTAAAGATGGTTGGAACTCTGCCGGTTGTAGTGGAGCAGACAGTATAATTTTTATACTGTACGCCATTTTCTTTTCGTCTGTGCATTTAGTTGGAACTTATTCGTGTTGAATTGTTTACTTGTGGTCGTTGTGGAGGCAATCGATTATGAGAACTTAATCAAAGGAGAATACAGGGACGGATCTAAAACTAACGTATACCAAAACTGACCAAAGCAAGTGAAGAATAAGACAAAAAAGAAAATGAGAAAGGAGATCTAGAGCAAAAACTCAGAGTAGGACAGTGAAACGGAAGTGAAAAACACAGAATGCACTGAGAACGGAAATAGAAAGTAATGAAACAGTTTGATGATGATGGTGGTGGTGAGTCCTTAGCCCTCAGGCAGGTCCATTAATTGGCTTATATGCCACCCACGTATTACAAGGGTAATGTGATTTCCCATTGTCTTCCTTCCTCACAGACAATTCTGGGCAATCAACTTGTCCAGTGACCAGGGTCATTAGGGAGTGGCTTGAGGTAGATTCGAACCTGCGACCTTCCACTAACGCGGCATAGAACGTATATCGCTACACCACCGCGTCCCACATTCATCTAACCTAGTAGAATGCAATTAATTCTGTAGCTTAGAACTCTAAAACTTAACTCATTATTTTAGTCCTTCCCGTATAGGTATTCATATCGAGCAACGCATCTCCTCCTCCTTCACTAGTCTCCTCTGTCCATGTCCATGTCCTTCTTGTTTTCGTCCCATGACTTTTCCCCTCTCCAGGCATCTCAGGTCGTCTGTGATGGTTTCCAGCAGATTTTTGTACTGCGTGTCATTCTCTTTTCGTCTGTGCATTCAGATTATACTTGTTCATATTGAATTGTTTACATGTGTAGGCAATTAATCATCAGAATTTAACCAAAGGAGGATACACGGTTCTTAAACTGACGTATTCCGAAACTGACCAAAGTAAGAAAACAGTAAGACAGAAAAGAAAATTCGAAAGGAGATTTAGAATAAAACTGAAAGTATGGCAGTGTGACTGAAGTGAAAAGCACAGAGAATGCACTAAGAATGGAGATAGAAGGCAACGAAACAATCTGAGGACAATGATGATGATTATGATGATGATGATGATGATGATGATGATGATGATGATGATGATGATGATGATGTTTACATGTGTAGGCAATTAATCATCAGAATTTAACCAAAGGAGGATACACGGTTCTTAAACTGACGTATTCCGAAACTGACCAAAGTAAGAAAACAGTAAGACAGAAAAGAAAATTCGAAAGGAGATTTAGAATAAAACTGAAAGTATGGCAGTGTGACTGAAGTGAAAAGCACAGAGAATGCACTAAGAATGGAGATAGAAGGCAACGAAACAATCTGAGGACAATGATTGATGATGATGATGATGATGATGATGATGATGATGATGGTGGTGGTGGTGGTGGTGGTGGTGGTGGTGGTGGTGGTGGTGGTGGTGGTGGTGGTGGTGGTGGTGGTGGTGGTGGTGGTGGTGGGGATGATGATGATGATGATGATGATGATGATGATGATGATGATGATGGTGATAATGATGATAATGATTTCTCTGCTTGCTTATGCTACCCGGGGTTGAGAAGAATGAGGTGGTTTCCATTGCTTTCCTTCCTCACGTACAATTCTGGATAATCAAGTTGAAAGAGTTAAAACTTTTAAGATTAAAACTTATTCAGTATACTATAGACCTCTGCATATTGAGCAACGGATCCCCTCGTCCACTCGTCTCCTCTTTCCATTGCCAGTTCCTTCTCGGCCTCGCTCCACGACATCTGAGGTGATAAGTCGTCTTTGATGGTTTCCGGCAAGTTCTAAAAGACAAAATAGTGATGCATAACGTTGCAAAAGCAAGAAAGGGAGTGTGCTAGACGACAGCGAGAGAAAGACGTCGAGTAGCCTAGGATAGATTGAAAGAGAGCAAACAGTAACTTCATTACTTAACCGAGCTGCAATATGCCAACGAAATTTTTCTATGGCAAAGCATAGGGATATGTTGTCAAAAGCTTTTGTAAAAAATCTGGTTCAGCCAGACCTAAGAAAAAATTTTGGGTACAAGAAGGAGAGAAAATAGGGTCAGTAGATCAAAGAAGAGACAAAATTGAGCTATAGCTATAAGCAAACTTAAGACAAGAGGAAGAGGAAGAGAAATAACAAAGAGACAGGCAGACAAGACAGAAATTGCTGTGTGTCTCGTTATCTTAATTGACATCCCATACTTAGCATCTTCCAAACTACCTGACGATTTTGTCAGTAACCAATCGTCTGTCCATCTCCAATTAAGTGACCATGCCCATCTCTTTTAACTCCGGATAAGTCGCAAACCTTCATAGAAAGTAGAAACTGAAACTAACCTAGCTGCTTGTAGGACAGTCGGTCAACCGAATCATTGCAGTTGATCCTGACTGGAATTGAGATCCTTCGAAGAGCTTCACACGACCAGCGGTTGACGGCATCACGTACAGGCCTCGATGGAAAAATTGTACAGAGTGTAATGTATTTAAATTAGGTCAAGTGTAGCAACTTATTTTTCCTAACTTTCAAAACAATAGGTCTTCACAACAGAAAACAGATTAACCAAGGAGAGAGAGTTAAATTTGCTAAAGTTAACATTTAGTAAAATACCAAAAATTATTTTTTATGCCTACCCCAGTAGGCCTAGTTATAGAGTATCATCGACAGGTCTAAATGGCAAATAACATAATAGCGTAAAAATTTGTGGCTTAAGATCGATAATTCGATCTCCAAACTGAAAACATTCGATAAGAAATCGTTGTTTTGAAATTTGTTAAGTCTACTTGCTACTTCTCGACGAAAATTCAATCGAAATAGAAGTTGGCAATGCAGAATCGCGATAATTTCGCAAAAATTCGGAATTCGACCGTCTTCGAGATCTACCACGGCCGGCTATATTTAGTAACAGCAGGCCAACTAAAAAGACATTATGACGTCATCAGCCGGAGGCTCACTTGTGGCTTACTGCAATGTTGATTTGGTAGATATCGGTTACTGATAGACTTATTTTATTTGAAAGCAACATACCCCCCCCCCACTATCTGCACTCTGACAGTGCCAGTCCGAAGCCCGGATATAGGAGGAGGGCGACTCTAACGATATTTGTTATCACACAGTGTCATTAAACTGAAACTACTACCCCCACTATTACAGGTTTTTGAGACATAGACAGTACTCAGCTACTGCTTGAAGTCCAGGAGTGCCTGTCCCAAGTCTGGATAAAGGAGAAGGGCAACGTTAATGATATTAGTTATCACACAGTGTCGTTAAACTGAAAACTGCTACTATAAGTCGGATATTGCAAAAGTTGGTTATTGCGCTGCGAAGCGTAATCCCATATGGGTGTGATGTGGGCAGCCCAAACCCATGAGCCCACTCATCGCCCACCCAAAAATTAGATATAGTAAAAGTTAGCTAATTGGCTGCGAATAAATGAATGAACGGATAAATGAATGAATGAATGAGAGCATGGATGAATGAACGAACGAATAAAAGAATGAAGGCATGAATGAATAAATAAATGAATGAACGAACGAATGAATGAGAGCCTGCATGAATGAACGAATTGATGAATGAATGAATAACTGAATGATATTAATGAATTGTATGAATTAATTAATTAACGAACGAACGAATAAATAAATATATGAATGAATAAATAAATAGATAAATAAATGGATGGACGAATGACTGAATGAATGAATGAAGTTTGTATCCACGGTAGGCCTACAGTGTGAACCTAAGAGTCTGGCGAACTATGGGTTCCGATTCTTCCATGAATAGACCAATCCATAAAGCCTAGGCCTGTATCTATTATCTTAATCGTTAACTCATAACTTTAAAAACACCAATTGAAAGACAAACGCAGGGCACCATCTCATTCACGAGTGGTACACGGAGTCAAAGGGTTGTCCGGATGAGGTTCGAGTCCGGATGCCAGAGGATCAGAGGGGCACCAGAGGGCACCAGAAGGCACCAGAGGGGCATATTATATAATAGACTGTTGAGGTGCAAGTGTCTCATTCGTTAATTTGAAGTCGAGAATTTGAAGGTGGATGAACGCAAGAGTCGGAGTAGGAATCCTCGAAATGATGATGCTTACATCCA
This sequence comes from Bimastos eiseni, assembly GCA_959347315.1. Classification (NCBI taxonomy): domain Eukaryota; kingdom Metazoa; phylum Annelida; class Clitellata; order Crassiclitellata; family Lumbricidae; genus Bimastos; species Bimastos eiseni. The sequence continues at coordinate 12,409,728 of OY365806.1, read as the reverse complement.
TTTTAAGTGTAGAGTCTGATGGGTGATAAACAGAGGAGGAGCCTGTTGCTGATGATGGTGGTAACGGCAATGCTGGTGGAGGCACTGGAGGGGCAAAACAAGTGCAGAATGAAGGACGCAGATCGCTTTATAGATATACGAGGCTCAGTGTTGGACGTGGCTCCGCATGAGAGCCTCAGGCTAGAAAGCCTAGGCCTATGTATTTTATATACTACCTCCCTTCTGAATTTCGCAAATTTTCGGTTCACTCGTTTATATTTTTGTCACCTAATTGTTCCAATTGGACAAATGGATGCGTGGTCTGCTGGAAAGGAAAAAGAAATAAAGCAATTCAAAAGAAGTTAATAAGTGATTTTTTACGTCTCAGACACAAACAGACCGGCAGCTACGTAGCGACCGATGAAAACAGAGAAAGATTACAAAAACAATAATTAGCGGTTAAAGTAAACAACATCACTTTCAGCATCGAAGAAAATAAAAGCACGCCATTATGTGACAGACTAAGATCAAAACAGTTTGATGCTGATGTCTGATAAAGAGGCACAGTAGACCAAAACAACCATCGCAATAAGTTATGGATAATCAATATCTGTCAGGAACAGCATGATCGCAGTTATAATTTATTTCACAATGTATGCATGCATACACGTAGGCCTATCATTACGTATGTATGCTTGTATGTGTGAATGTATTGAACTATTGTAGGTGCAGTTTTGAAATCGAGCACAGGGCTGATTCTACGAAGGTCTCGGATATGCAAGGAGCAAGAGTGATGAAGATAGATGATGTGCTAGGAGAGGTCAATGTTTTGGTAAAAATTGCAGCTAATTTGAGGACGGAAGAATCTGTATTGCACAAGTGGGTGGATGCGGTTGAGAGTATTAGAGGGATCTGGAATATGCTTGATTTGCTATCGGAGACACATAGGCCTATGCTTATAGGCCCTATTCAGGACATCGCAGGCAATGCGTTGACTGCAAACTCACTTGACCGAACTTATCCCAAGCAGAACCGTTTGATTGTAGACATCATACCCGAAGTGCAAACCAGCGCACGAAGAAGTTCTCAAAAGTTCTAAGAAGGCACGGCCATTTGGGCGGATATCAATGAGCCAATAAACACCGTCAGCGATCAATTTTCGTCATCATGAACTCGCAAACAGAATGTGTGGCACGCTGTTTAATGCGATTCGCTAAAAATGTTTCTCATTACAGATTAGACCTAACAACAAATTGAGGTCTATAGGAATTCCATCAATAGTCATGGTCGGTTTGACAGATGGTCAAATTGCCAACAAGTCAGCAAGATACATTTATACCAATCCTAATTGCGTGTCTAATCTTGGTGCATGTGTGCAGAAACTTAGGCTCCGTTAGGCCACACTGTAGCAGAATTATACACATGATAAATAGTTTGCTATCGACAAGGCATAGCCTACCTTACGTCATGCGACTATTGAGCGCAGCAACTATACAAAGAGCAATCAGACTTGGCCATACATTACGTGCATGAAGTTACTTTTATTGATAACTGCTGCATATCAGCCAGACGAACATTTCTACCCAAGTCTATAAGTATAAATATTATCGTAGATTTTCTCTCATAATTGATCGTCGTCTACTCGACACGACAAGAGGAGTGTCATTTTGCATCTGTCGGCATTCGCTTTGGCTATCAAAGCACGATACCGTGTACTCCTACGAAGGGAACGAGGTCAGATTTATTTAACAGGGTTGCATCGTTGTTTATACACTGAGAACTTTACTGATGAAAGCACCGCATTTACCTGGTCTTAGTTTTAATAAGTATACGTTAATACCAAAATGCATATAAATTATAATAATAAATTATAAAACAATGGGTGGCCCAAGATTTGCTACCAGAAAAAACAGCAGTTTAATGGCGAATCGCGTTGTATCGAGAGTGAGATCTCGGGAGGTCAATAGACTCAGCTTTCAGGTAGCAATTAGTTATCGGATTTCTCTTGTCCACAGTCTTTCGCGGTGCAGTTGTCACACATATTCATTTAAATACTGTCCACTGTCATCAAGAAGTCATTGATCCAAAGAACCGTGTTTGTTTTATGCGGATCTTGTCAAGGTCCTTCGCCAAACGCGAGACCACAGTCACCAGAAAGAAGCAAATATCCCACAGACGAAAATCTTGTGTTAGTGGCAATCATGACGGCCAAGACATTTCTCAAAACCCGAGTCGTCGCAATTCATAACACTTGGGCAAAAACCATTCCCGGAGAAGTAATCTTTTTCTCGTCTGAGGATTCAGAAGACGAAAGTCCTCCAGGAATCAATGTCATTGGACTTCGAGGTGTTGATGATACCTACCCACCTCAGAAGAAAGCATTCATGATGCTCAAGCACATTCACGACTATTACCTTGACAAGTTCCGTTTCTTCATACGAGCCGACGACGATGTTTACATAAAGGGAGAAGCATTATTAAAGTTCTTACATTCGGTCAACTCAACTGGAATGCCTGTCATCGGTAAGACTGGTTTTGGAAATAAAGAAGAGTTAGGGAAGATGTTTCTCAGAGACTATGATAATTATTGCATGGGTGGTCCTGGTATGATTATGACTAGAAAGATACTAGCCAAGACAGTTCCACACATCAGATATTGTCTTAAAAATCTATACACAACTGATGAAGCCGTTGAAGTTGGCCCCATGCATCAAGCAATTCGCCAATGTGACATACAAATGGAGCTACCAGGTAAATTAGGCTCAATGATGCAACAATAGTTTTTTAACTTTTTAAATTGGGAAGTGGCGTGAGATACTATTTTTCATTATTCCTGACTTGAATAGCTAGTTATGCGATGCGCTGGTCTAGCGTCCTTGGAATTTGTCATTGGAATTTGTCCATTGTCCGCGAAAGCAGCATACGAGGATGTGCAAGTTTACTCCATTCAAATAATAATTAGTCGTCTATTTCATGCTTCCTTATTTAGATACCACTGTTGATTTACTGTAACCTAATTTTAGAGATAATTCTATGCCATTTCTTCTAGGCCAACGCATTCACTTATATGTTGACTTTGTTGAGTGCTTAATATGAATGATTATAATGAACGACTGAACGGGATTAATAATCTGTAACTTGCTTGCCTTTCTCTGCACTGCAGTGGGAAGAAGTCTTCGGATTGGAAGAGAATTAAATGCAGATAGGCATATAATACGCAGGAGATTAATACTGAGTTGGTCTATTTGCAGTGTTGTATGCAAGACCTTAAACTTCAAGACCAAGACGAGACCGAGACAGTGAGGTACCGAGACCGAGACACTAGGTTCAAGACAGTTCGAGACAGTAATAGACAAGTAATCGTATATAAAAGGCTGTAAAATACTAATGTATCAGTTTTCGGGAATAACGTTCGCTTGTAATTTCAATTTTAAACTTAATTATAATGTATATTGTACCAATTCCCAAGAACAGTTTCTATATTGCCGAGTTTTATCTTTTTCCATATTTTTTCTTCGGCCTATCTACTGAATAGTATAAAGAAAGCACGTATGAAATCTTCTAGACGATTTTAAACAGTCAAATTCTATAACCAGAATTGCAGTTTCTTGTAGATTCAGGTTTCAGTTTCTAGCTCAAAATTTTAAGACAGCTAACGCGAAACTTATCGAGACCGCTTGTTCGAGACAGAACAAGACTTTCACTTCAAGACAGTTTCTAAAAATTCGAGACACTATTTCGAGACCGAGACCGGAAGCAGGCTTCCGAGACCGAGACACTAAAAAAACTGTCTCGAGACGTCTCTAGACCGAGACACTGTCTCGAGACCATACAACTCTGTCTATTTGATTCCGAAACATACATTATTACTGTGTATATTCTCCACGTTTCGAAATAATTTACCTGTTCTTTTGAACAGGAACCTTCTTTCATAACTTTGCGGAACCGAAGGGGTCCTTTACCCACTCCCTGCGCTCCAATGACATTCAGAAGGCGATAACTCTGCATCCTGTGAAGATCCCAACCTTCACCTATAGACTGCATCAGCACGTGCTCGGCCTAAAGACCGCCAGTCATCGCAACCGCCTACACAGTCTGAAGCAAGAGATTGACGCCATGAATAGTCTGTTGAAAAGTGACGCCGTGACCAAAACGGATCATACAAGCAACAGAGTTCCAGCGAATGATACGATTCATAGAACGATTGACGATGTTATTGAATGGGATTTTGTGTCGAAACAGTTGTACTCCTCTCGATATCAAAATTCGGAACTCAGTCTACAGGTTGATAAAAGAATTGGACAAAAAGACGTTTGCGATGAGGTTTGTATACACGATTGCAACTTTGACGCAGATAGAAGTATGTTAATGTGCGTTAAGGTAGATGTCCGGCGTTTCATTTCACAGAGAAGTAATTATAATATCATCATTAAGCCGTTAAGTCGAAATGCGGCGACTGAAGAGATGTTGTAATGTCAATAATTTTAAAAGCAGACATTAACTGTGCTGAACGTTTCTGTGGGGCTACTGATTTTCTTCTGTATGCATATTCAGAGTTTGAATTTGATCAGTTTGAGGAAACACGTTGTCAAAGTAAAATTTCACTTTGGGTTGTCTGCGAAAAGGACATTTATAATGCAAGAATATGAAAAACACTGAAAAATTCAAAAATATAAAACCATTGTTGTATGAGCATGGTAAATGTATCATACTGGCCTATTACTGGACATGGCGAAAAAGAAAGAAGTCTGGTCATCCTTCGTCCTAGCTTCAACACAAAATTCAGTGCTACAGAATTCCAAACCCCGTGGCCGCTAGACTCCAGTGTAACCGACTCATCGCCACAAAAGTAGACATATGCGATCAGCTGACTATGACCTATTTCAATCATTTGATGGCGGCTGCTCTAGTTGATGTTGCTGTTAGACGTGGCATCACAAATCTGTCAGAAGCGGTCACATTCTAAGGGAGGCATGAGCACGGGATTAGTCTGATCGGTTGTCATCTTCTCTGGTGCGGCCGAACGGTTCTTTCTGAAAGGGGTTGCTCGCTCTTCCAAACGATCTCCATACTATTATTGTTGCGCATTTAATGCCGTTGTTGTCCGTCAGCACTTTTTCTGCAAGACCGTTGAATCCTCTGGTGTCGACACTCTCGAGACAGTAACACAAATGAGGATTGCATACTATCGTTAGGATTCGTATTTCAACCGCTCTCTGTACATTAGGCCTTCATTATCAGACAAGCAGATACCAAACGCAGCCGCTAGTACCCAATCTTCCGTGTGTAGTGCCTGAAAGGTTCAGAGACGAACCCGCGGTCTAGTGCGTTGTTCACAGACCCATGCCTTACTGACCCACGACCTTACTTGTCCAGCAGCAATCGTTCTCATTCTCTTTGGCAATCAGGTGCTGACTTAGCTGCTTGCTCGACACCCGTGAGTATCATCAATGCTTCCAACGCTATTATTATTATTAAACGGACAATATCTAGAGCGCAGTAACGCAGCCATACCGCTACAAAAGCGCTTTACAAAGACGCAGTCAACAACTAACAACAAAAACAACACTATAACACTAATTCCATCAGTTAATCAGGGATAAGCAGGTTAGATTTGAGTCATGCCCTGAAGATCTCTATCGATGCCGCAGAACGCACCTCAGGCGGGGGAGGCTATTCTAGCAGCGCGGGGCAGCGACAGAGAAGGCATGATCACCGACTTTGGTCTTGGGTCTTGGGGACAACAAGATTTCCACGCGCACATCCACGCAGCTGGAGGCCAGCTGAGCATGACGTCGTTTGTTGGCAGAAATCTGCAATGTACCTCGGCGCGACACCATGGAGCGCTTTATATACGAGTAGGCATGACTTGAACGCTGTGGTATAGGCAGCCAATTAAACGTGTCGCGTAGAAGTGGCGTCATGTGGTCGAAACGTCGTCGCCCGAAGTGTAGCCTCGCCGCAGCGTTCAGAACGGACTGTAGGCTGTCTAATGAACATTTCGGTGCTCCTGCAAGGAGACTATTGCAGTAATCTACCCTGATCAGCACGAAACTGGCGTTATCAGTTCGAGCAGCATCGAAGGGCAACGACTTCAGGCAGGATTTGATGAGACGCAGCTGGCGAAAGCGTCTGCCGACGGTCGTGGTAACTTGTAGTTTCATCGACAGATCAGGCTGTAACATTACGCCTAAGTCACTGACGGACTTCACCGGTGTTAGAACGGCCCTGAGGACATAAAGAGAAAGATATTGAGTTGAATGCATCGGCCATGAGTCACGCAGCACAGAAGATCATTCTTGGTGGAGTTTAGACCCCACAAAGACTGAGTCGGTTAGAAGCCATCCACGCGCAGAACCTCTCAATCGTAAGGACCATGCGCCTACGTGAGCTGTCGACCTCGGCCGGACCGACGGTCGATGGTGTAGAGCTGGGGGTGATCAGCATAAAAATGGGACGATGCACCCAGATCTGCCGCAAGCTTGTAGAGGTCGGCAGCATAAAGTGAAAACAACAAGGGTCCAAGGACCGAACTCTGAGGTACTCCGAAAGCAAGTGAACGGAAGGCAAGCATGTGGACGGAAGGCGGTGACATTGCCATCGAACTGAACCGACTGCTTACTGCCGCTCCGGTAGGAGCAGAACCAGGTTAGTGCCACGGACCCGACGCCAAAGGAACCTCGACAGCCGTTCTATGAGAATGTTATGGTCTACAGCGTCGAACGCCGCGGATAGATCGAGAAGACCACGGATTGCGTGGTCACCAGCATCGTCCGCCTCGATCAGATCTGTGAAAACTTTTAGTAGCGTCGTCTCAGTAGAGTGAAACCTTCAATAGGCAGTTTGATGATGAGGGAAAAGATCCGATGATGTCAAGTAGTCGGTGAGCTGTCTGCAGATGACACGGTCGAGCAGCTTCCACAGGGTACACGCAGCTTGGATAGCGGTCGGTAACTGGCCGGAGAGTCAACAGGCAGTTTCGGCTTCTTCAGACGCGGGGTGATGTATGATGACTTGCAACTAGCTGGAACAAATCAGGAGGTCAAGGAGACGTTCAGGATGTCGGCGATGTCAGGAGCGAGCGGATCGACACAAGACTTAGGAAGCCACATGGGAAGCGGATTAACGGATGAGTACTTATCCGTTGCGTCACCAATCACTAGATCGTCTGAAGCATTAGACCTATTATTTCATTATTTTTAAATGGTGAAATTTTTTTCTTCTAAAAGCCATCAAACGCAAATACGGACTAATTAGGTCTAGGCCCCTAATTTGATAATTTTCAATGTTATTGTTAGCATATGCGTCAATCAGTGTCCTATCTTCCGTTTCGTACAATCTCAGGTGCCCAAAACATACAGGTAGGCTACATGTAGGCTGTGGAGTTTCCAGCTAGAATGCGACGGACGAACGAAGCCGTCTCACGCAGGTCAAAAATCGCTGCTGAGATCTTGCCCCCTCGTTCTATGACGAATCCCAGTGACTCTTCTTGTCGGCTTCCTGCAGTCTGTATACCTTTATACATATGACGATAATATTCATAGTCGCTAATGATAGTATTATTGTCTGATTTGCAGATTTTAGACATCCTGAACACAACACACAAGAACATAAGATATTTTTTCTCTACAAAACATCCGTTGTACGGTCAGGAACACAACATGGGCATCGAGACTAAGCACACAAAAACTAGACATTCGAAGTCAACTGGAAACACAATCATGCAAGTCTTCACTCGCAGACCATTTGTAGAGGTGGAATTTCGAGAAGATAACAGATTCATTTATGACGAAAGGGCTGACCCGAAAGAGTCCCTAGAAACTTTCCACAGAACAGCTTCAAACGAACGAGTCAACTTCATTCTATCATTGGCTGGAAGATACTTGATGTTTTTTAAATTTATGCAAAACTATGAAGACGTGTACCTAAAGAGAAACGAAAACGTTTCTCTGACAATTATGCTCTTCCGAAACGATCCGAATGACACGAGTGTGAACTTAACAACTTCTGTCAATCGTATGAAGCAGATGTACAACGATTCGTCGCTCAATTTTGTCCTCATGAGCGGAAACTTTTCACGAGGTGTAGCACTTCAAAATGCCAGCAGACGTTTCCGGGAAGTCGATCTTCTCTTCTTCATTGATGTTGATCTGGAAGTACAATCATCCACTCTGCTACGAATTCGTCTAAACACGGTGGAAGGGCAGACAGTGTACGCTCCGATCTTCTTCAGCCTCTACAATCCACGGTATTTACCTCCCAACATCTCCAGTCACTACATGACAAACGCAGGGCACAAATTCCACGTTGATATCGGATACTGGCGTGAGCATAGCTTCGGCATGATATCGACGTATAAAAGTGATTTCGATCGCACTGGCGGTTTCAGACAAGACATCAAAGGGTGGGGTTTTGAGGACGTTGACCTCTTAGAGAAGTTTATCTCTGCAAAAGTGGACATCTTCTGGTCTGTTGACGTGGGATTGTTGCATCGATTCCATCCAATTATCTGCGATCTGACTCTAGAAAAGAGCCAGTACAAGATGTGCATGGGAAAGAAAATGATGAGCTTGTCTTCAGCAAGCAAGATGGCCGGCATCGTGTACTATACACCGGAAATCTTCAATTGCAATTGTCATCTTGCAAATTCTATCACATTATCTCGCACGTAAACGAATAGGCCCACTTGAACACTGTTTTCTTAGTTGATGACATTAGGCCATTTTAAATGTAGCGCGCATGGAACCCGAAATGTTCTATAGAATGATGGTGCTTGAAATTGATCGAAATATCGCATGGCTTCACTTATTGAAAACGCGCAATGAATATATTCTAGGCTACATGGTCCATTTAAGATGTTCACACCTAAACTTGTTTTAATTGACGAACGCTTATCAAGACATTGATGTTAGACCTACTATGACCCATAATGACCGTAAGTTCTTTCTTGAGAATCTTTGACAGATAAACGTTGAACTACTCTTAGAATCTCGGGCCAAACTATCCTCTACTTCGCTGCACTCGTCAATAAATACAAAGAATTCTTGTAGCTTTTATAGAGCTTTGATCATTTCGAGACTCGGAAAATCACTGTATCTATCGCCACTCTGTTACAAAATTCGTTAGCTAAATAATTGAAGCACAGATAAGTAATCACAAAAGATTATGCGATTCAATGACATTTTGATTATTCACACCCAAGAAACGTCAGCAATACTTCAATGCAAGTGTCTTAATTCTCAATGTTCAGAATCATAATTTAATCATAAGTCACCAATAATGGTTCCCATTCATTTCGTCACAAAATCATAAGTGTTTCGACTGTTCGACTTTCGATTAATTACACGAAAGTCTCGAAGTCGAACATCATTCGAAATTCATAACTTCATTTATAAGCCTAGCGGAATGCGGAAAAGTTACCGGATTTGGCGGTTTGGCGGTTCCTCGTTCATAATAGTGGGAACTGGGAAATGTCCCAGAATGGATTTTTCCAGAGTTGGCAATCCCTTTGTGTCTACTCTCATCAAAGACATGTCACACTTCATTGCCTACACTTTTCTTTGATCCTCCGTTTTCTGGAATTTTAATTCTTGAACTTAGTAAGCGTTGTATTGTATTTCCGTTTAATCAAAACATACAGCTTACAGAACGCAGCCATTTACATTATGCAATTATGCAGCTTAGGTTTTATATTATGTTAAATCGCCGAAAACTAATCAATCCGATTTAGCCGACGAACTAGTACATGTTACTATACATCATCCTTGGTGCAACATTTTTGCTATCCTCGTTCGGGAGGGCAAACGGGTGGGTACCAACTATTCAAAGTTCTTTCTCTCGCGTGGAACTCAGTGTTATATTCTCGTACAAATTCTCACTCGGTCTCGATAAGTAGCATTTCTATATTTAAAATTTATGATAAAATTGGTCTGCAGAAATTGATTGTGTGCCCGGTACAAGCCTCTCAAAATCGCAGGTCCACTTGGCACTATATAACATTACAATATTAAGGCATATATGGCCTGCCAGTGGTCCAGAGGGATCCAGAAATTTCGGACACGTGATGAGACTCCGCTAAAAGCGCGACATAGTCAAGCTTAGCCAGTTGCTGCCTTGAGCCGACGCTTACAAAGGATCATTTGCGTCACCCTCCTCCTTGACCCGGGTGTGGGAGTTCCAAAGGCAAGCTTAGCCAGCTGTTCCCTTAGCCGACGAGCTATCGACTAGGCATACAACACGTCATGCGAATGTTGAGCGCATGTTCAATAATTTCTGTTTGACGACACGGTGTGATAAAAAGGATCATTAGCGTCGCTCTCCTCCTGTATCCGGGTGTGGGGGGTTCCAGAGTGCAAGCAGTGCTGGTTTAGTGCATGATCTACGACGAGCCATAATTATTAGATTAGACCCTAAGTTTTTTCCCGAATTTCTTTCTTTTGATTAACTTATGCATGTTGTAAGCCAAACGACTTCAAGGTTTTCGGTTATATCCTAGATTTATTGTTCTAGTATATCGTCGTCCACTTGACACGGCAAGAACGGCATCCTTTCGCATCAGTCAGAATTCGATTCGGCTGACAGAACGATACGGTATACGACGGCACGAGTTCATAAATTGTCGATTCATCGATTTGCTTCGTTGTTGGTATTTGTGTTGACGACTTCATTGGTCAACGTGTCGTTATCACCTGATCTTGAGTAAAATACACACCTAGGTTCTACACTAGCAATTTTCAGTGAAAATGGATAGCGTACGATTAGCTATAAGAAATAGTGGCAGATTAACCGGATATTGCGCTGCGTCGATCTCTCGGGATACACGTAGACTCGGCATTTATGTGGCAGTTGGTTTCATGATTGGATTACTCTTGTCGACAGTTTATCGCTGTAGACCTCTTACATATTCGATAAAAAAAATTCCGTTGTTGCAGAGTTGTCATTCTTCCAGCAGATCTACTGATTTTTTGTGCAGAATATCATCTAAGGGTCCATCCTTAATCGCGAGAACAGAGTCAACAGCTTCGGTATTTTCGGAAAGAAGCACATATTACACAGACAAAAATCTTGTGTTAGTGGCAATCATGACGGCCAAGGCATTTCTCAAAACCCGAGTCGTCGCAATTCATAACACTTGGGCAAAAACCATTCCCGGAGAAGTAATCTTTTTCTCGTCTGAGGGTTCAGACGACGAAAGTCCTCCAGGAATCAATGTCATTGGACTTCGAGGTGTTGATGATACCTACCCACCTCAGAAGAAAGCATTCATGATGCTCAAGCACATTCACGACTATTACCTTGACAAGTTCCGTTTCTTCATACGAGCCGACGACGATGTTTACATAAAGGGAGAAGCATTATTAAAGTTCTTACATTCAGTCAACTCAACTGGAATGCCTGTCATCGGTAAGACTGGTTTTGGAAATAAAGAAGAGTTAGGGAAGTTGTTTCTCAGAGACAATGATAATTTTTGCATGGGTGGTCCTGGTATGATTATGACTAGAGAGATACTAGCCAAGACAGTTCCACACATCAGCCATTGTCTCAAAAATCTATACTCGATTCATGAAGATGTCGAAGTTTGCCGATGTATCAGACAATTCGCCAATGTGACATGCACGTGGAGCTACCAGGTAAATTAGACTCAGTAATGCAACAAATATAGGAGGTCCGTTTCATGCAGTGCCATTATGATATCACAGTTGATTATTGATTACCTCATTCTGAAGGCAATTTATGCCATTCCTATTTTACAAACGCATTCACTTCCCTCGGGAGATATGTAGATTCGGTATTTACATTTACGTGGCAGTTGGTTTCAAGATGGGATTACTCTTGTCAGCAATCTAGCGCTTCTGACCTGTCACATATTCATTATGACCTTTTTTCCCAGGAATGTTGAGAGCTTAATACGAAAGATCATAATGAACGATTGAACGTGATTAATAAACTGTAACTTGCTTGCCATTCGATGTACTGCAGTGGGAAGAAGTCTTAGGGATGGAATACACCGATACAATGCAGATATAAATATTATTATGCAGGAACTTTAATACTGAGTTGGGACTATTTGATTTCGAGACATGATTTATTACTGTGTATTTTCGCCAGTCTTTGAAATCATTTGGTACTTTTCTGTTTTGGGCAGAAATCTTTCTATCATAACTTCGCGGAACCTAAGGGGTCTTTTACCCACTCCCTGCGCTCCAAAGACATTCATAAGGCGATAACTCTGCATCCTGTGAAGATCCCAACCTTCACCTACAGACTGCATCAGTACGTGCTCGGCCTAAAGACCGCCAGTCATCGCAACCGCCTACACAGTCTGAAGCAAGAGATTGACGCCATGAATAGTCTGTTGAAAAGTGACGCCGTGACCAAAACGGATCATACAAGCAACAGAGTTCCAGCGAATGATACGATTCATAGAACGATTGACGATGTTATTGAATGGGATTTTGTGTCGAAACAGTTGTACTCCTCTCGATATCAAAATTCGGAACTCAGTCTACAGGTTGATAAAAGAATTGGACAAAAAGACGTTTGCGATGAGGTTTGTATACACGATTGCAACTTTGACGCAGATAGAAGTATGTTAATGTGCGTTAAGGTAGATGTCCGGCGTTTCATTTCACAGAGAAGTAATTATAATATCATCATTAAGCCGTTAAGTCGAAATGCGGCGACTGAAGAGATGTTGTAATGTCAATAATTTTAAAAGCAGACATTAACTGTGCTGAACGTTTCTGTGGGGCTACTGATTTTCTTCTGTATGCATATTCAGAGTTTGAATTTGATCAGTTTGAGGAAACACGTTGTCAAAGTAAAATTTCACTTTGGGTTGTCTGCGAAAAGGACATTTATAATGCAAGAATATGAAAAACACTGAAAAATTCAAAAATATAAAACCATTGTTGTATGAGCATGGTAAATGTATCATACTGGCCTATTACTGGACATGGCGAAAAAGAAAGAAGTCTGGTCATCCTTCGTCCTAGCTTCAACACAAAATTCAGTGCTACAGAATTCCAAACCCCGTGGCCGCTAGACTCCAGTGTAACCGACTCATCGCCACAAAAGTAGACATATGCGATCAGCTGACTATGACCTATTTCAATCATTTGATGGCGGCTGCTCTAGTTGATGTTGCTGTTAGACGTGGCATCACAAATCTGTCAGAAGCGGTCACATTCTAAGGGAGGCATGAGCACGGGATTAGTCTGATCGGTTGTCATCTTCTCTGGTGCGGCCGAACGGTTCTTTCTGAAAGGGGTTGCTCGCTCTTCCAAACGATCTCCATACTATTATTGTTGCGCATTTAATGCCGTTGTTGTCCGTCAGCACTTTTTCTGCAAGACCGTTGAATCCTCTGGTGTCGACACTCTCGAGACAGTAACACAAATGAGGATTGCATACTATCGTTAGGATTCGTATTTCAACCGCTCTCTGTACATTAGGCCTTCATTATCAGACAAGCAGATACCAAACGCAGCCGCTAGTACCCAATCTTCCGTGTGTAGTGCCTGAAAGGTTCAGAGACGAACCCGCGGTCTAGTGCGTTGTTCACAGACCCATGCCTTACTGACCCACGACCTTACTTGTCCAGCAGCAATCGTTCTCATTCTCTTTGGCAATCAGGTGCTGACTTAGCTGCTTGCTCGACACCCGTGAGTATCATCAATGCTTCCAACGCTATTATTATTATTAAACGGACAATATCTAGAGCGCAGTAACGCAGCCATACCGCTACAAAAGCGCTTTACAAAGACGCAGTCAACAACTAACAACAAAAACAACACTATAACACTAATTCCATCAGTTAATCAGGGATAAGCAGGTTAGATTTGAGTCATGCCCTGAAGATCTCTATCGATGCCGCAGAACGCACCTCAGGCGGGGGAGGCTATTCTAGCAGCGCGGGGCAGCGACAGAGAAGGCATGATCACCGACTTTGGTCTTGGGTCTTGGGGACAACAAGATTTCCACGCGCACATCCACGCAGCTGGAGGCCAGCTGAGCATGACGTCGTTTGTTGGCAGAAATCTGCAATGTACCTCGGCGCGACACCATGGAGCGCTTTATATACGAGTAGGCATGACTTGAACGCTGTGGTATAGGCAGCCAATTAAACGTGTCGCGTAGAAGTGGCGTCATGTGGTCGAAACGTCGTCGCCCGAAGTGTAGCCTCGCCGCAGCGTTCAGAACGGACTGTAGGCTGTCTAATGAACATTTCGGTGCTCCTGCAAGGAGACTATTGCAGTAATCTACCCTGATCAGCACGAAACTGGCGTTATCAGTTCGAGCAGCATCGAAGGGCAACGACTTCAGGCAGGATTTGATGAGACGCAGCTGGCGAAAGCGTCTGCCGACGGTCGTGGTAACTTGTAGTTTCATCGACAGATCAGGCTGTAACATTACGCCTAAGTCACTGACGGACTTCACCGGTGTTAGAACGGCCCTGAGGACATAAAGAGAAAGATATTGAGTTGAATGCATCGGCCATGAGTCACGCAGCACAGAAGATCATTCTTGGTGGAGTTTAGACCCCACAAAGACTGAGTCGGTTAGAAGCCATCCACGCGCAGAACCTCTCAATCGTAAGGACCATGCGCCTACGTGAGCTGTCGACCTCGGCCGGACCGACGGTCGATGGTGTAGAGCTGGGGGTGATCAGCATAAAAATGGGACGATGCACCCAGATCTGCCGCAAGCTTGTAGAGGTCGGCAGCATAAAGTGAAAACAACAAGGGTCCAAGGACCGAACTCTGAGGTACTCCGAAAGCAAGTGAACGGAAGGCAAGCATGTGGACGGAAGGCGGTGACATTGCCATCGAACTGAACCGACTGCTTACTGCCGCTCCGGTAGGAGCAGAACCAGGTTAGTGCCACGGACCCGACGCCAAAGGAACCTCGACAGCCGTTCTATGAGAATGTTATGGTCTACAGCGTCGAACGCCGCGGATAGATCGAGAAGACCACGGATTGCGTGGTCACCAGCATCGTCCGCCTCGATCAGATCTGTGAAAACTTTTAGTAGCGTCGTCTCAGTAGAGTGAAACCTTCAATAGGCAGTTTGATGATGAGGGAAAAGATCCGATGATGTCAAGTAGTCGGTGAGCTGTCTGCAGATGACACGGTCGAGCAGCTTCCACAGGGTACACGCAGCTTGGATAGCGGTCGGTAACTGGCCGGAGAGTCAACAGGCAGTTTCGGCTTCTTCAGACGCGGGGTGATGTATGATGACTTGCAACTAGCTGGAACAAATCAGGAGGTCAAGGAGACGTTCAGGATGTCGGCGATGTCAGGAGCGAGCGGATCGACACAAGACTTAGGAAGCCACATGGGAAGCGGATTAACGGATGAGTACTTATCCGTTGCGTCACCAATCACTAGATCGTCTGAAGCATTAGACCTATTATTTCATTATTTTTAAATGGTGAAATTTTTTTCTTCTAAAAGCCATCAAACGCAAATACGGACTAATTAGGTCTAGGCCCCTAATTTGATAATTTTCAATGTTATTGTTAGCATATGCGTCAATCAGTGTCCTATCTTCCGTTTCGTACAATCTCAGGTGCCCAAAACATACAGGTAGGCTACATGTAGGCTGTGGAGTTTCCAGCTAGAATGCGACGGACGAACGAAGCCGTCTCACGCAGGTCAAAAATCGCTGCTGAGATCTTGCCCCCTCGTTCTATGACGAATCCCAGTGACTCTTCTTGTCGGCTTCCTGCAGTCTGTATACCTTTATACATATGACGATAATATTCATAGTCGCTAATGATAGTATTATTGTCTGATTTGCAGATTTTAGACATCCTGAACACAACACACAAGAACATAAGATATTTTTTCTCTACAAAACATCCGTTGTACGGTCAGGAACACAACATGGGCATCGAGACTAAGCACACAAAAACTAGACATTCGAAGTCAACTGGAAACACAATCATGCAAGTCTTCACTCGCAGACCATTTGTAGAGGTGGAATTTCGAGAAGATAACAGATTCATTTATGACGAAAGGGCTGACCCGAAAGAGTCCCTAGAAACTTTCCACAGAACAGCTTCAAACGAACGAGTCAACTTCATTCTATCATTGGCTGGAAGATACTTGATGTTTTTTAAATTTATGCAAAACTATGAAGACGTGTACCTAAAGAGAAACGAAAACGTTTCTCTGACAATTATGCTCTTCCGAAACGATCCGAATGACACGAGTGTGAACTTAACAACTTCTGTCAATCGTATGAAGCAGATGTACAACGATTCGTCGCTCAATTTTGTCCTCATGAGCGGAAACTTTTCACGAGGTGTAGCACTTCAAAATGCCAGCAGACGTTTCCGGGAAGTCGATCTTCTCTTCTTCATTGATGTTGATCTGGAAGTACAATCATCCACTCTGCTACGAATTCGTCTAAACACGGTGGAAGGGCAGACAGTGTACGCTCCGATCTTCTTCAGCCTCTACAATCCACGGTATTTACCTCCCAACATCTCCAGTCACTACATGACAAACGCAGGGCACAAATTCCACGTTGATATCGGATACTGGCGTGAGCATAGCTTCGGCATGATATCGACGTATAAAAGTGATTTCGATCGCACTGGCGGTTTCAGACAAGACATCAAAGGGTGGGGTTTTGAGGACGTTGACCTCTTAGAGAAGTTTATCTCTGCAAAAGTGGACATCT
Organism: Bimastos eiseni; assembly: GCA_959347315.1. Classification (NCBI taxonomy): domain Eukaryota; kingdom Metazoa; phylum Annelida; class Clitellata; order Crassiclitellata; family Lumbricidae; genus Bimastos; species Bimastos eiseni. The sequence goes on along the minus strand of OY365806.1, from coordinate 12,393,059 downwards.
TCTGGTCTGTTGACGTGGGATTGTTGCATCGATTCCATCCAATTATCTGCGATCTGACTCTAGAAAAGAGCCAGTACAAGATGTGCATGGGAAAGAAAATGATGAGCTTGTCTTCAGCAAGCAAGATGGCCGGCATCGTGTACTATACACCGGAAATCTTCAATTGCAATTGTCATCTTGCAAATTCTATCACATTATCTCGCACGTAAACGAATAGGCCCACTTGAACACTGTTTTCTTAGTTGATGACATTAGGCCATTTTAAATGTAGCGCGCATGGAACCCGAAATGTTCTATAGAATGATGGTGCTTGAAATTGATCGAAATATCGCATGGCTTCACTTATTGAAAACGCGCAATGAATATATTCTAGGCTACATGGTCCATTTAAGATGTTCACACCTAAACTTGTTTTAATTGACGAACGCTTATCAAGACATTGATGTTAGACCTACTATGACCCATAATGACCGTAAGTTCTTTCTTGAGAATCTTTGACAGATAAACGTTGAACTACTCTTAGAATCTCGGGCCAAACTATCCTCTACTTCGCTGCACTCGTCAATAAATACAAAGAATTCTTGTAGCTTTTATAGAGCTTTGATCATTTCGAGACTCGGAAAATCACTGTATCTATCGCCACTCTGTTACAAAATTCGTTAGCTAAATAATTGAAGCACAGATAAGTAATCACAAAAGATTATGCGATTCAATGACATTTTGATTATTCACACCCAAGAAACGTCAGCAATACTTCAATGCAAGTGTCTTAATTCTCAATGTTCAGAATCATAATTTAATCATAAGTCACCAATAATGGTTCCCATTCATTTCGTCACAAAATCATAAGTGTTTCGACTGTTCGACTTTCGATTAATTACACGAAAGTCTCGAAGTCGAACATCATTCGAAATTCATAACTTCATTTATAAGCCTAGCGGAATGCGGAAAAGTTACCGGATTTGGCGGTTTGGCGGTTCCTCGTTCATAATAGTGGGAACTGGGAAATGTCCCAGAATGGATTTTTCCAGAGTTGGCAATCCCTTTGTGTCTACTCTCATCAAAGACATGTCACACTTCATTGCCTACACTTTTCTTTGATCCTCCGTTTTCTGGAATTTTAATTCTTGAACTTAGTAAGCGTTGTATTGTATTTCCGTTTAATCAAAACATACAGCTTACAGAACGCAGCCATTTACATTATGCAATTATGCAGCTTAGGTTTTATATTGTGTTAAATCGCCGAAAACTAATCAATCCGATTTAGCCGACGAACTAGTACATGTTACTATACATCATCCTTGGTGCAACATTTTTGCTATCCTCGTTCGGGAGGGCAAACGGGTGGGTACCAACTATTCAAAGTTCTTTCTCTCGCGTGGAACTCAGTGTTATATTCTCGTACAAATTCTCACTCGGTCTCGATAAGTAGCATTTCTATATTTAAAATTTATGATAAAATTGGTCTGCAGAAATTGATTGTGTGCCCGGTACAAGCCTCTCAAAATCGCAGGTCCACTTGGCACTATATAACATTACAATATTAAGGCATATATGGCCTGCCAGTGGTCCAGAGGGATCCAGAAATTTCGGACACGTGATGAGACTCCGCTAAAAGCGCGACATAGTCAAGCTTAGCCAGTTGCTGCCTTGAGCCGACGCTTACAAAGGATCATTTGCGTCACCCTCCTCCTTGACCCGGGTGTGGGAGTTCCAAAGGCAAGCTTAGCCAGCTGTTCCCTTAGCCGACGAGCTATCGACTAGGCATACAACACGTCATGCGAATGTTGAGCGCATGTTCAATAATTTCTGTTTGACGACACGGTGTGATAAAAAGGATCATTAGCGTCGCTCTCCTCCTGTATCCGGGTGTGGGGGGTTCCAGAGTGCAAGCAGTGCTGGTTTAGTGCATGATCTACGACGAGCCATAATTATTAGATTAGACCCTAAGTTTTTTCCCGAATTTCTTTCTTTTGATTAACTTATGCATGTTGTAAGCCAAACGACTTCAAGGTTTTCGGTTATATCCTAGATTTATTGTTCTAGTATATCGTCGTCCACTTGACACGGCAAGAACGGCATCCTTTCGCATCAGTCAGAATTCGATTCGGCTGACAGAACGATACGGTATACGACGGCACGAGTTCATAAATTGTCGATTCATCGATTTGCTTCGTTGTTGGTATTTGTGTTGACGACTTCATTGGTCAACGTGTCGTTATCACCTGATCTTGAGTAAAATACACACCTAGGTTCTACACTAGCAATTTTCAGTGAAAATGGATAGCGTACGATTAGCTATAAGAAATAGTGGCAGATTAACCGGATATTGCGCTGCGTCGATCTCTCGGGATACACGTAGACTCGGCATTTATGTGGCAGTTGGTTTCATGATTGGATTACTCTTGTCGACAGTTTATCGCTGTAGACCTCTTACATATTCGATAAAAAAAATTCCGTTGTTGCAGAGTTGTCATTCTTCCAGCAGATCTACTGATTTTTTGTGCAGAATATCATCTAAGGGTCCATCCTTAATCGCGAGAACAGAGTCAACAGCTTCGGTATTTTCGGAAAGAAGCACATATTACACAGACAAAAATCTTGTGTTAGTGGCAATCATGACGGCCAAGGCATTTCTCAAAACCCGAGTCGTCGCAATTCATAACACTTGGGCAAAAACCATTCCCGGAGAAGTAATCTTTTTCTCGTCTGAGGGTTCAGACGACGAAAGTCCTCCAGGAATCAATGTCATTGGACTTCGAGGTGTTGATGATACCTACCCACCTCAGAAGAAAGCATTCATGATGCTCAAGCACATTCACGACTATTACCTTGACAAGTTCCGTTTCTTCATACGAGCCGACGACGATGTTTACATAAAGGGAGAAGCATTATTAAAGTTCTTACATTCAGTCAACTCAACTGGAATGCCTGTCATCGGTAAGACTGGTTTTGGAAATAAAGAAGAGTTAGGGAAGTTGTTTCTCAGAGACAATGATAATTTTTGCATGGGTGGTCCTGGTATGATTATGACTAGAGAGATACTAGCCAAGACAGTTCCACACATCAGCCATTGTCTCAAAAATCTATACTCGATTCATGAAGATGTCGAAGTTTGCCGATGTATCAGACAATTCGCCAATGTGACATGCACGTGGAGCTACCAGGTAAATTAGACTCAGTAATGCAACAAATATAGGAGGTCCGTTTCATGCAGTGCCATTATGATATCACAGTTGATTATTGATTACCTCATTCTGAAGGCAATTTATGCCATTCCTATTTTACAAACGCATTCACTTCCCTCGGGAGATATGTAGATTCGGTATTTACATTTACGTGGCAGTTGGTTTCAAGATGGGATTACTCTTGTCAGCAATCTAGCGCTTCTGACCTGTCACATATTCATTATGACCTTTTTTCCCAGGAATGTTGAGAGCTTAATACGAAAGATCATAATGAACGATTGAACGTGATTAATAAACTGTAACTTGCTTGCCATTCGATGTACTGCAGTGGGAAGAAGTCTTAGGGATGGAATACACCGATACAATGCAGATATAAATATTATTATGCAGGAACTTTAATACTGAGTTGGGACTATTTGATTTCGAGACATGATTTATTACTGTGTATTTTCGCCAGTCTTTGAAATCATTTGGTACTTTTCTGTTTTGGGCAGAAATCTTTCTATCATAACTTCGCGGAACCTAAGGGGTCTTTTACCCACTCCCTGCGCTCCAAAGACATTCATAAGGCGATAACTCTGCATCCTGTGAAGATCCCAACCTTCACCTACAGACTGCATCAGTACGTGCTCGGCCTAAAGACCGCCAGTCATCGCAACCGCCTACACAGTCTGAAGCAAGAGATTGACGCCATGAATAGTCTGTTGAAAAGTGACGCCGTGACCAAAACGGATCATACAAGCAACAGAGTTCCAGCGAATGATACGATTCATAGAACGATTGACGATGTCCTTGAATGGGATTTTGTGTCGAAACAGTTGTACTCCTCTCGATATCAGAATCCAAAACACAGTCTACAGATTGATAAAAGAATTGGACAAAAAGACGTTTGCGATGAGGTTCGAGTCCATTATTACAACCTTAAAGGCAAATAAAAGTAGGCCTATAAAAATCGATTTGTGTCAAGAGTGCGTCCAGGTTTAACATTATATGCACAACTCCAGCGTCAGTTGGCTGTTAAGTCGGAGGGTGAGTGCCGACATTGAAGAGATGCAAAAGTGAAAAGTGGGATCAATGCGCTATAACGCGTGAAATAAAATAGTTAAGCTTGGATGACCTTAGTCAGTATAGTTCTACGTGTCGCTTTAAGAAAACCAAATTTATTCAACGTAGCTAAATGAATGTTAAAATTATTATCATCAGTAGTCTTATCATCATTATTATTATTAACAGTGTCATTTGTATCATGATCATCATCACCATCGTCATCATTATCATCATCATCATCATCATCATCGAAATAATTTCTAATGGCGGCCGGACAATGTAAAGCATGTCGCTTTATTCGCATGATGATAGTATAGATGCATTCGCTAAATAGTAGTTTAATTGTCTTATTTCCAGATATTGGACATGGTGAATACAGCACACAATACTAGGCCTGTAAGATATTATTTCTCTTCAAAACATCCGTTGTACGGTCAGCAACACGTTATGAGCATCAGAAAAAAAGCATCAGGAAAAAAGCACAGAAAACCTAGACATTCGAAGTCAAACACAATGATGCAAGTCTTCATGCGCAGACCATTTGTAGAGGTGGAATTTCGAGAAGTTACTAAAGTCGCTCATGCCGAAAGTGCTGATCCAAAAGAGTCCGTAGAAACTTTCCACAGAACAGCTTCAAACGAACGGGTGAACTTCATTCTATCATTGGCTGGAAGATATTCGACGTTTCTTACATTTATGAAAAACTATGAAGACGTGTGCCTAAAGAGAAACGAAAACGTTTCTCTGACAATTATGCTCTTCCGAAACGATCCGAATGACACGATTGCTGACGTCATAACTTCCGTCAATCGTATGAAGCAGATGTACAACGATTCGTCGCTCAATTTTGTCCTCATGAGCGGAAACTTTTCACGAGGTGTAGCACTTCAAAATGCCAGCAGACGTTTCCGGGAAGTCGATCTTCTCTTCTTCATTGATGTTGATCTGGAAGTACAATCATCCACTCTGCTACGAATTCGTCTAAACACGGTGGAAGGGCAGACAGTGTACGCTCCGATCTTCTTCAGCCTCTACAATCCACGGTATTTACCTCCCAACATCTCCAGTCACTACATGACAAACGCAGGGCACAAATTCCACGTTGATATCGGATACTGGCGTGAGCATAGCTTCGGCATGATATCGACGTATAAAAGTGATTTCGATCGCACTGGCGGTTTCAGACAAGACATCAAAGGGTGGGGTTTTGAGGACGTTGACCTCTTAGAGAAGTTTATCTCTGCAAAAGTGGACATCTTCTGGTCTGTTGACGTGGGATTGTTGCATCGATTCCATCCAATTATCTGCGATCTGACTCTAGAAAAGAGCCAGTACAAGATGTGCATGGGAAAGAAAATGATGAGCTTGTCTTCAGCAAGCAAGATGGCCGGCATCGTCTACCATACGCCGGAAATCTTCAATCGCAATAGTCATCCTGTAAATTCTACCACATTATCTCGCACTTAAACGGTTTTCTTAGTTTATATAGCATTACCATTGTGTCTTTGTGTTGAGTTCTGTCTACTCTATACGGTAAATGACGATGGTGCTTGAACATTGTCGATAGACCTATATCGCATGGCTTCAAGTAGGCCTAATAAGAAATTAGAATAAGCGCAATAGATATTTCAGACTAGATTAAACAATTGATACAGGGCGCATTTTAATTATGCACTTCTAAATTCAGTGCCTATTTTTAATGCACGATTGGCTTAATTCAACGGTGTTTCAGAGGTGCCTTCTCAGTGGTTGGTCCCTTGACCTGGAATGGATTCCCGATAGCCCCCCGTCTCCCTCTTACAATGAACTTTCTACCCTTTGCAGAAGGTTAAAATTATTTCATTTTAGCCATAACTGACCTTGGAGCACTTTTGAGCAGTTATGCTGGAAGAGGTAATATATAAATTGTCTAAACGAATGAATGAATGAATGGGCTTCAGTCCGATATACTTGAACTCTTCATATTCTTGCAAGAGACGTCTTTTCGTTGAAATTCAACTTTCATCGTCTTTTTAACGTCTGGATATCAACTGCGCTTCGGCATCTGACCAATGATTAAACGCACATCGGTTTCACTTTGCTACGTGACGTAGTGCGCTCAGCTGTTAATGGCAAAGGTGATATAAAGCGACCTCAGAATTTTATATACTTCGTGTGTCTTTGGCTGTATTAGGAATTTGATAATATATTTTTAAAGAGAAGATTACTATGACCTACTTCGTGTAGGAGAATGACAACTGATGGGTCTATGTGCTTATTTGCATTCGCACCGGCTGTCCATTTGGAATTTGACAACCTCTCTGATTCGATGCTGAATAAGCTGGTGGCCTGCACTTGGCTTTCGAGTGGTGTTTTAGAAGTTTGGTGAAAACGATAATTTTACGATACGATTACGATATAGCTGGCATAAATAGAAAGATGCATTGGTTCTATAACGATCTAGTCGACTGCCCTTCTCCATTTTGACCTGATTAGCTAGCCGTAGGCCGCTGTTTTGCGCATTATTTATAAACCCACGCTATGGAAGTTGTTAATTTTCATTGTATAGGTCACGGATTTTATTGAGATTCGTGATAGGATTGCACTTTCGCCAGTACACTTGGGTTGCTACCACCGCTTTGACCGCAAATAAATTTTGAGAACACAGCACGAAGCCTCGGTGCATATACCGTCCCCAGAAAGAGTAGAGAGTGCCAAGGAGAAGTTTCCAGAAAATTAAAGTCTGGATGCGATAAAATTGCGCGAAACGGTGATTTCAGTGAAGCCCTGAAGGCTTTACGGTGGTATTGGTCGATTGTCGCAGATTGACGCTGGGTTCCTAATGACTACGGATGAGATTAGCCGATGAAATTGCCCCATCCAATCGCGTAAATAAGCCGGCGACAGTCGCCTACCATAGGGCGAGAAATACATCGCCTGGAGTAGTTCCGGAAGGACTTCCGCCCGGCGAGCATACTACGGTCGAAGCGTGCCTAATGCGACTTTATTGCGAGCACTGCAAGAAATGTCTTGGAATGGATGGGAATTCTGGCGGAATCGTGATTGTGTGACTCATACATTCCAGGATGAAGCATGTAACTATTGCTGCTCTTGTTCCTGCTTCTCCGGCATATCCTGCTGCTCCTGATGATGATACTGTATCTCAGCATGAGTAGAGAAAATTCGGACAAGACTTCCCATCTGACATTGTCAAGGATATGATATTATGGGCGTATAGGTAATTATACCTCTCTTGGTCGCTATATAGCTATGATACATCGATGCCACAGATTCGTTTTTCTGTCATTCGTTCATTCGTTCAGTTCCGATTGACTTCAGTCGGTCATTCATTGAGAAATGCAGGCAATCAGGCTGTAGTTTTTAAATCAGAGGTTTTAAGAAGGTTTAAAAACTATTTATTCTCACGAAGGACCATGTGTATACCTACCAAATTACTTTTATGTATACTTATCGACAGGTATGCACATGCATATATACATACATGCATAATTACTGACATACATACTTACTTACGTACATACATGCATACATACATATATACATGCATACATACATACATACGTATACGGACATACATACATACATATACATACATACATACATACATATATACATACAATCATACAAACATACATACATACATACATACATACAAACATACATACATACATACATACATACTTATCTATCTGCATTCAGACATATATGCATTCAGATATATACATACATTCAATCAATCAATCAATCAACTTGATATAACGCCCCTTCAAGATATCTACTCAGAGGCGCTCCCGGCCTAACCCTCGGCTGAAAATGACAGTTTTAAGAGAGGCGTAAAATGAAAATGAGGAGTTCTTGGGTAGGTGGCGGAGCTCTACGGGAAGTACATTCCAGATGGTAGGTCCCACGACCGAGAAAGTCCGATTCTGCATTATGGAAGCGCGTGCAAAAGGGACGGTCAGGTCGCCATGAACGGCAGAGCGAAGTGGTCGTCGACCACTACTGACAGTGATAGAGCGACATAGCTCCTGCAAATAGGCAGGTGTAGTACCACCAAGGCAGTGCCAAACTAAGGCAGATACTTTAAATAAGATGCGCTGGGGTAGAGGCAACTATAGTGTAGGATATCCCGCATGTACTCGGATATCTGACCTGTTCTGGGAATCCCACCGATCAGTCGGGAGGCCGCACGCATAACCCGCTCCAAACGCCCAATCCGAACTTGGGGGCCCAGCATATAATGTGGAGCAATAGTCAAGGCGCCTGGTTATCTTCATTGTTTCAATAATATACATGATTTCATGAATATCAATTATATTAATAATAACACATGCATGAGATCCTGTGTGGATATCCCATTCATTCATATATATACATGTATATATATATATGCATATATATAGGCCTAAGGGCTCATGCATGCATTTCACAATGAGATTTTAATTGCCGATTGATTGAGGCCAGTGGCGTAACAAGGGGTGCTGGGGTTGTGTTAAAGCACCCCTGGACCAAAAGTTGACCCACACAATTGATCCAAATCCGATGAGTTTTCCTTTTTAAAGGGGGTAGGGGACAGTATGAGCACCCCAGACAAATGTTCTGTTTGCTGCGACCCTGCTTGAGACGCGCTGTTAATATAATCAATGTATATGAACACTGTGTATATTGTGTGTTATTATAGTCACATGCATTTGCGTATAATTATAACTATCAGGAGACAGATGGCGCTATCAGTTGCGTCTAATTTTCTAGCTGATAATTCTGTTCAGTCCGGTGAATTGATGCGAAGGCGATTCTGCTGGTCACGCCTCTGACCATCTGACTCGATTCAGTGGACACTGCAGTGGACAGCACTGGGTTTCTTCTCACGACCAACAGATGGCTTGAGCACCAATAGGGAGATTATTCACAGTATCTTTTCTCGGTCGGATGGAGAGATTTGGCCGAAGATGACGACGATTAATGACCGTTTCCCAACCACCAACGGCAGCAAACAGAGCAAGGAATAGGGAGAGTGTACACACGCAGTCGACGAAGAAGCGATATAAGTAGACAGAATAAAGGATAGCCTTCACGATCCGTGTGTCTTAAGAGTTTTGCGACGGCAGTCTTTCATATCACTGTGTCCATAAAACACCTAGGTTGTTCGTTACTTTGAGTGTGTCACTATGTAATGTAATGTAATCAAATGTTTATGTGTAATAATTGAGTTGCACTGTCAAGCGAGGATCGGAGGTTCGTGACCCTGTAGGCCTAAATGCTGATAGGCCAATAGCTGCTTCAAATGTTCCACTAGACTTGCTCTTTAAGAAACGACGCCATAGAATGAGAACGGTACAATGAGAGCAATGACTAACCTCCTTCGTTTTCTAAGACATATGAAATTGAATCAGCATTTCTTGATGAACTGCCTTTCTTCTCTACTGGGTGTATATACGGTTACTGGTGTGCAATGTGCGTAACATGATTACAATATATTTGTAGATATATATATATACAATATATGAATTCATGGTATATGCATTTTTATGCAATGCACCGTAACCCCTATGAAGCGTCATGACATAGCCGGAGTGATTTATGTTCAGTTTATGATGGGCATATTGGATGTGGGCGGATGGATTTATGATGAATGAGATTCAATGAAATTCTTGGATGCTCTGAGAGAGAGAGAGAGAGAGAGAGAGAGAGAGAGAGAGAGAGAGAGAGAGAGAGAGAGAGAGAGAGAGAGAGAGAGAGAGAGAGATAGAGAGAGAGAGAGAGAGAGAGAGTGATTCATTGAAACTGCAACGAACATCATTCGACTGCTGCATTGTAACAAATTGTTCGCTTGTTCGTTTCGTTGTGTGTCATGGATGGAGCAGCAGTCTAGCCTCATCATCATCATCATCAACATCATCGGCTCTCGAGACCATTACTCACTCTCGTCAATCCAGACGCAGCATGTCTGTTATCAATGGCATAGAGACAAGCACAAACAGCAGAATGATCTGCTACTATAGAATGATCATTATATATAGAGAGACTATGCAATAAAAGAAGAAATGAAAGTCTTCTAAGCGACCAAACGTCCATGTTATGCTAGACAATGTCATTGTCTTGTTATTCAATGTCATTGTCTTGTTATGCAATTGTTGCAATGAAAACGCAAAGGTCTTCTGAAGCACTTATTATGTTGTATGCATACAAACACATGTCGGAATGTTTGTCATGTCATACTATTTTATGTTTGCAAACGCTTATCGACTTATAGATTTGGATCTATCTTTCTTTCTTTCTGACGGACATTGAGATGCTAATGGACGAGGGTCCAGTGCTCGTCCGCACCAACGGACACACACACACACGCGCACACACACGCACACACACACACACACATATATATATTCATATATATATGTACATATATATACACGTGTGCCACCAGGCAATTTTTCTGGCCACGGGAAAATTTTTAAACCGAAATTGTTCTTCGAAGAACTGGAACTGTTCGATGTTCATCAGTGCAACTGATGCAACATGTTCCGAGTGGAAAGACCTAATTTAGTTGACTAGCGAACGCATGCAAATGACTTGCATCCTTCGCCGCCTCCCAGGCCACTCCCTGTGGACTCTGTTGCCAGAAGGATGACGCGGTATAGAAGACTCCTCCTCCCCGCTTGCTTCTTTGGCCTAAGCAAAAGGCGGCGAACGGACAACGAATACTAATTTCAATTGACAGAATTCACGCGACGAAGGAACTTGTAGCGGAATTCAGAGAACGCCATTTCGTGCTGTGAAAACCAATATCTTTTCTTTTGCTATTCTTAGGAATATCCGCAGGCCAGGAAGGAATCTATTGTGCGGTCAATGCGTTCATTGGTCGCTCAGTCCTTTGGTCAGTCGGTCGAATTGATGTCTGTCCACTTGTCTGCCTCCTTTTGACACTTCCAAGTGGATTTGGTTATTGACTCATCCTTCACGGAGTTTATCAGTCGATATAAACCTTCTGAATCACTCTGTAAAGTAGACAGAAGTGATTCATTCGCTTTCAATCAATGACAAGCAGTCTTCAATTGACGAGTTATCTCTGTCTCTCTCTCTTTCTCTCTCTCTTTCTCTCTTTCTCTCTCTCTCTCTCTCTGCCTCTCTCTCTCTCTCTGTCTGTCTATCTCTCTCTCTGCCTCTCTCTGTCTGTGTGTGTCTCTCTCTCTTCCTCTCTTCCCTTTCTCTCCCTCTCTCTCTTGTTGTATCTCTCTCGTTCGCGGTCACGTCAGGGTTTAAAGACTCCTTTCCACACTTCCTTTCTATTTGTCCGTTGCCTGGAATATGTCTCGAGCTCGATAACGATGTTCTTTATTCGATTAGCTACTTTCGTTTATCGAAAGCTGAAGTGTTCGTGCATTGTCTGGACTTCCTGGAGCTACAAACTTCAATGGAATCTGTGAAATTATAGCATATGGACTATATAATCACGTGTCAAACGACAATCAAGACTATTCATGTTGTAGGCCTATAGTAGTTGCGCTAACTCAACATTGAGTGTATCTGTAACAATGACAATGGTGATTTGACTTGCTTCGACAGAGCTACACTTCAAAAGAGAAACTCATATATAAATAAATATGATTATATATATATTATTTTATACATATGTAGGCCTAATATTATATATATATAGAGAGAGAGGACCCGAAGCATCGTCGAGATTTTAAGCCACTGGCGCAGTAAAAAATCTGAATATTTTAAGAACAATTCAATTGCTTGACAGAACCATTGAAGCCAAATATTTCAAATCCAAATATGATCTCAGGGGGAAAGGAACAAGAAAAGACGGACTTTATCACTGCTTCCTGTTACGATCAGCGGTATGACTCAGACATATCGACCTCAAAGTTAAAGCTGCTTTGGGCGTCTTCGTCTACAACGGAAGGACATCAATTGAATTACTGCGAACCCAGTCAGTCGTTAAGTTTAAAGCAGTTGGTTGCTGCAGCTGACACCAGCGCTGACTTATATATACTATATTCAGCGCTGCTGACTTGCAGGTCAGCGCTGCTTCCGATTGCCATAAGACTTCCAGATGACCTGTCAAGCATAGTTCATCTAATATTACAAAGACGGTTTATCGCTGTGTACTGAGTTCAGCCCAAGCGTACACAAGAGCATAAAATGGACAGCATCCACTTAATAGAACATCAGAGATCGCCTGTAAAAACTACAGCTTCTGAGTCACAATATAATGTATTAAACAGACTGAATCAAATAAAACACATATCGGCTCAGGCATGCAGGCAATCGTTTTAGCTATCCCTGCATATATAAATATACATATATTACATGACATGTATACACAAAATATGTATACATATATATAAGACTAGTCATATACACATGCATGTAATACTTTTGCAGCTGTTCTGTGAATTTCTTGGACAGAGAAACCTCATTACACATCTCACAGTCTTTCAATCAATCAACCAATCAATCAATCAATTTATGCAATTTTAGCACATACATAAGGGTAATTCACTCAGACTTGTGCTTATAACAACATATATAATTGTACAACGTGTACGTGGTCAATCTCGACCGCGTTGACTCCTAATTTAGTTGGTAGGCTATACAGGCCTACTTTTGATTACGTCACTCTTTTGTCTGCCAGTCCGCGTAGTTGGAACACTAATCCACTGTATCTTCCTCTGCCATAATATATCTTTCCGCTGTCTGAAACTGTGAATATCGAGAAAGAACAATGTGGGTGAATATGACCATATCTCGACATTGAGATGACTTGCTCGACATTGGCCTAATGTTTCCCAGCACACTGAACTTAGAATCTCGGACAGGGTATGGCGGTGCCTGTTAGGAAGCACATCAGTCTACTTGCTGGAATTTTCTTGCTCCCCTTTGGGTTTGAGTCTCCGCAGAAATCTTCGTTCTGCATCTCGAGGTGAACTTGTTGTTCCCTTTGTGCGCAGGCCTACTCCAATGACACAGCGTCTTGCCTTTTCAGTGGCTGAACTGACCACATGGAATAACCTTCCATTAGATCTGCGTGTTCGCTTTGCTAGAGACTCAGGATATACCATTTTACAAGCATCTGAAAATTTTTCTCTGTAGATTAACTGAGAGGTTCACTATATGAGTCCTCTGAATGAATGAGTTGCAGCAGAGTGCATGGACTAATATTCTGAAGTCCGATCAGTTGATGTATATCTGAACCATTCAGAAGTTTTAGACTCTTGGCTTTGATTTAGTCCCGAAGCGCACTTACTTATTTCTTGAATTATACCAGTGAGATAATTTTCCATTGCGTTACCTCCTTATTTCACGCAGACCTGTTGACAGTTATCTTTTCCGAGCTTCACGCAATTTCTTTGACTCACTCTAGTGAGCGATCGATCAGTCCATCTCCTACTAACGATGACATGTAGGCTACCTGTCGTTCCACTGCATTCGACAATTGACCTTTCGCAGCGTTATGCCATCTTTTGTTCATTTTCGTTACAGTACAGTTGATATTATGATTTTTTATTTTCCCCGAAGTATACATGATCCCTCAGGGACTAGACTACTAATTAAGAATAAGAACATGTAGTCTTGGATGGCCCTATAGTACGCATCGGTCTTACAAGAGGTGAAAGAAGAGCCTTTGAACGTCATTGCGTTAAAGCGCTGTATTATGATTATTATGATTATTATTTGTTTGTTTTTTTTGCCCTGAGGTACTTCATTCCCCCAAGAACCTAGAGATTACTAATATTATGCCAAAACCGTTGCCCGGATGGTCAGGCCTCGTCTTCTGGGGGTGAGGGAAAGGTGCCCTGGAAGGCCACGAGATTATAGCGTTGAATACAGATGGATTAACGCTGGAAAAGAAAGGAAGCCTCGCGCCTATCGCCACTAATGGCAGAGATGCGAGCCCAATTGCGTTAATGAAATCAGTAGCGGAGGGGTTCAGCGGGCCCATGGTCTCAATGGCTACTTGCTGAAAAATGTGCGTGGCCGGGAGCCCTGCATACTTCAAGGTCTTACGGTCCGACGCCTGCACCGACGCGGAACCGGTCTGGAGCGCTATGTAGGAGGCAGCACAGGTGTGTACTAAGTATTTCCCGCCTGACAAGGGAATCAGAGTTGCACCATCGGGCCTTTTACTGTCCGACCTGAAGAGTTCAGCCGGCTCCTTTGTGCTTGGTATCTCGGCCTCGAGGAGGGCCCGCCAGAGGATGTCGTTGACAGCGTGGTGACGCAAGGAGCGACTCTGGGCCCTCTTACACACAAATCCGTGGTGACCCTCCGGGCCCACAACCTCACCGCACTGGCAGTTATGAGGGTCACATATGGCCAGGCCCAATCTCAGGCCTACCGCCACCCTAAGTGCCTCGTTGTCGAGGACATGGCCGCATGCCGCAATGGGCAGAGCGGTGAGCCAATCGGCAGAATAGGGGCTGCATGCCGCATTCAGTCTTGTATGCTCGACAAGCCCAGCGGCACCGCGGCGGATCGTAGCCTTATCCTCATCGACAAGTGGACGGTCCCAGATGCTTTGCTGTATTGGTTTGGGCTGCAATATCTTGGGTAGGGAATCGCGCTGTGCCTCCATCAGGACGCCCCCGAAATCGTCCATAGACACATCTACTTCAGTCAGGATGACGAACTGCAGGTGGAGGCTCGATGCGGCTGAGGCCCAATAGGCAGAAGAACTCAGCGAAACGACCGTACGAACACCGAGTCCGCGTCCTTTATTGTTGTTGTTGTTATTATTATTATTATTATTATTATTATTATTATTATTATTATTATTATTATGCTAAGCAATCGCTTGGAGTTTCAAATTATTATTATTATTATTATTATTATGTTATCGCCCATGATGAGCTAAGTGAGTGTTGGCAATGTCCCGAAGAAGCAGGCTGCGTTCCCACGCTGAAGAACAACCGAGATACGTTGGAACAGAAATGACGTCTCCATTGGATCGTGGGTTGCAGCACTCGTTCGACTACCCAACTCTGCGATGAACTGCAGTCCTTCACTGCTCCAAGCGCCGCCGGATTCCAAGGAGAGGGCTACGAAGTCGTGGGTGTTGGTTATGGTGGAATACTTGGCCCTCTTCGTCTTAGCTGCGCGTTCGGCTGCTTCGCCAGCTCTGATAGATGTGTCGACAAGATGTGACTTGGCGTAGGTGTCGGGCACTGTCACATCCCATGCCAGACATCGACCACGTGTCCAAGGAATGAGCGTGACGCCGTCCGGTCGCTTTCCATCTTCTCTTAGCAAGCCGAGAGGTTCCTTTTGCGCTGGAATCTTCGCCCTGCCAAGAGCTCTATTATTATTATTATTATTATTATTATTATTATTATTATTATTATTATTATTATTATTATTATTATTATTATGCATATATGTTTCACATTATGCTGTTATCGCCCATGATGAGCTTTATTATTATTGTTACTGTTATTATGATTATTATTATCATCATCATCATCATCATCATCGTCAACATCATCATCTCATTATTATTATTATTAGTATTAGTATTATTATTATTATTATTATTATTATTATTATTATTATAATTATTATTATTGGGAGGAATGCATCCCTACCAATAGAAAACCGTTTGACTTAACTATTGAAGATGGCAAATGATCAGACTGCTTGACATATCCCATGCGCTCACTTAAGATGTCTCTAAAGTGATGAGACAATTTTAGCCACATTCGCAACGTAACATCTGGAGCCGGTATCGACCAGATCGAGTGATCCAAAAGATCCATTCACTTAGAGTCTTAGACTCAAGCCTTTCTTTGTGGCAGTAGAAAGTCCACAGTGACTGGTGACCAACGCCGCATGTGTTGAATAAGGATTGGATTTTATATCGGAGTCGAAACTGATTTTGATTAATGCAACCTCAAATCAATTTTAGACCAGCTATATAATATCATAATGATGGTGTAATTGTTTAAGTTTAAGGACTTGTCGGTATGTTGATTTTGGTACTGTATAATTACAATAGCAACAATATTGATGCTGATAATTGTCGATTATGAATATTTTAAAGTTTTACCTATAGGTCTTAGGAATTCATTTGACAGATGACACCGTAAAGCACTCTACAATCGCTTGCTGTCTCTCTCTCTCTCTCTCTCTCTCTCTCTCTCATATATATATATATACATGTTCATGAAGCTGTATATATGTATTTATATATCTATACCGACCGACCGGGTGTTTATAGGCCCTATATATGTCCACATGTATATGTCTCTGTCTCTGTCTCGCTCTCTCTCTCTTTCTCTGTGTCTGTTTGTCTATCTATCTGTCTGTCTGTCTCTCTCTGTCTCTCTCTCTCTCTCATAAGCAATAAATATTGTCTTCGTCACTACATCGCGTTTGCGTACATAATCTGCAATGAGTTTATAATGAACACCTGGGTCTTGACTTATGTAACTCCTTAGACGATCGTATGTGTATATATATATATATATATACCGACCGCCGACCGGATATATATATATATATATATATATATATATATATATATATATATATAGGCCCTATGGCATTCAATGGAATGTGTTCGACCTGGACACGATGCAGAGATTCAGATCAAGAAAGCGTCCGCGTACGTCACACTGCGTCACGTTGCTTGCAAGAGACAGTTGTTAATGAAACGCTGACACACTCAGAGAAAACTGCATCTATTTGATCCCAAAGGCATTGACACTCTCGGCTCTATTGTTACTACTGCGGCTGAGGAATTACTCCCAGAGCCAGCGCTCAGCTGTCTCGGCGGTAATGATGGCGGTAATGATGAACAGGGTAACAATGACTGATAACGATGACGATGAAAATATGAATGGGCCTACAATGACGATTTATGATGATAATGATAACGATTTTTCTCACAATTATGAAATGATCATGAGATGATTAAAATTATCATATCAATGATCAATGACGATAAATATCACGAGTCTGTTGACCCTGAGAAACTGATCATTATAATAATTTAAAATCATGTTAATATAAATATTTGATCAAACAAAGCTAATGCAATGTTTACGTTGTTTCCTTTGCTTTTTACGCGCATAATATGTTTACATTACTGTCATAAATACACAAATTAACTCATATGATATGATACAAATAGCTTAATACATGTCCATGGAGCTATAAAAGCCTCCATCAGGTAAATCATATTGTTCAATATTTTACACTAACAAGTTATCATAAGTCGAATTAGCAATAATATTAACACATTTACGACCGACCAACATACAGAAGCAGACGATTTCTATATTGAGTGTCTGCCATAGCTTCTGTGCTTAAGACGAAGTTATGCACACGCATTCACCCTTATAGATCTCACCTCTCGTTAATAATTTAGCTCCAGTCCAACACCCCTTTGCACCACAAATCTGCATTCACCCTCGTATCTGTCGAAGACTTTAATTTACTAATTATCGTTTATATTTTACCAGTTTAACCAGAACCAATTTTTTTCTTCATTTGTTTAAATTCGTTCCTCGTCTATATTCTTCTTGTTCTTATCAGCCATCTATGACACGCTTCTCGTTTCATCTGACTTGACGCCGTAGAAGATGTTCTCTATTATACAGAATCTAATTCTACCCAACGCCCTTTCGTTCTTTGACAGTTGCCGTGATCAATTGCGTTCTCCCCTTCTCCCCCTTCCCTCCATTCGCCCATCTGCTTCCAACTTCAATTCCTTTGTTTCCCCAAACAATCGATGGTGCTACCCTCCCTCCCTTCTTCCACAGCCCACCACCCGCTCCTCTCTTCCTTGCTTAGTTCATCCAACCCAAATGGCTCTCAGTCCATCCCTCAATTCGTCCAACCAAACACATCTCTTCTCCGTCCACTTACATCTCTACTTCCCTCCATCCTTGTATTTTCCATCCATCCATCCATCTGAACCTCACACCTCCTTCCTTCGTTCCTTCCTTCTTCCATTTAATCCCTCCCTGCGCTGGTCCACGTCCGCTCCCACATTGCCTCCACCCACTCCAAAGCATCCGCTGCAGTCCTCCCTCTCCCTCCCTCCCTCAGCATCTCTGATCGGTCTGGGCGACGTGCTTGAGGCGCCTGGCCATCGGGTCCGTCCACTTGAGGACGTTGCTCGAGCTGTCGACTATGAGACCGACTCTACTGCGGCTGGCGACGTCGTTACCCATCACCAGGTAGGTCTTCTGGGCCTTCATCCGCGGACACTTGCACTGGGCGTCAGCCAGTGGCACCCAGACGAGCTCCTCCCCGCGACGGATCTTGTCCTTGCCCTTCTTGAAGATGCTGACGACGTTGACCGTGAACTTCACCCAATCGTTGATGATCTCCTTTGCGATCACCTTCAGCTGAACGACTGAAACAATCAGCAATTGTTCTAATAATCATTATGAGTATATATACAAGGAGCAATTTATATATCGCCTGTGCACAAGAAAACAACATCTGACACAAATAAATCAAGAGAAATGCTCAGGAACACGATTCAACACCTTTGAATGAACATTAAAAGACGCTATATAAATGTTCATTGTTCATTTACATTATATCGTCCTATGTATGCAAGTGCACATGTATGTATGAATGTGCATAATTTATGTAATGTATGCATGTATGTTTGTATGTGCGTACGCATGTATGGGCATGCACGGAACTTTGTATATTTTGATGCATGTATATAAGCTACGTATCAATGAGTGTGCTTTGTATGTATCTTTCATGCATCTATGTATGTATACAAGTTTGTTTGCAATGGACAGGGTGACCATTTATGATGATAAGAGACTAATTTGCCTTTAAAAATTGATCTTACGTCTGAACAATAAATGGCAAATGTGGTGTTGAAAATGAAGAGGAATCAAGAGAGAGTCAAGGAATAGGACTTGTTAGAGAAAATCAATGCGAAGAATAAATGTATATTTATATTGTATGTATATGTATATATGTGTCTATGTATACGTGTTTATGTATATGTCTAAGTATGTATGTATTTAAATACATTTATGTATGTAGGCATTATGCATGTGTGCATAATGCTTGCATTAATTGCATGGCAACAGCCGAATGTGAGCATCTGTAAAAGTGCGACGACAGAAAATTGTCTGTATACCGAAGTCTCTCTTGCAGAATTTGTTGATGCTGGTCATGGCTGACGATGATTTCCTCTTGCACTGACTACAACTGGCAGCTGCAAAAATACATCAATAGTTCAATACAAAACATCGACTTTCATTCAGCGGCTCTAATACAGTTACTATGCGATACTTTGAACTTAATAGGCAATAGTAAGAAAATTGCCATGACGTTGGTCAAACACTTTGCCATCTGATGATTTGGTTATGTTCCTCCGCAACATCATCTCCTTCAGAATCTTATCTATGAGACGACACTCTCATCATCGTTTAGGCTTCTTTCACCAACGCTCGTCTTACTCTTCATTCTCTTGCGCCCTAAGAAAATATTCAAGTCTTCGGAGCAGATCTTTCTTTTCAACTACTGACTTCCACTTTCATTAACACCCATTCCTTAATGGCTAGTAACAAACTCGCAGTTTGGAGATAATTTTGTGCTCCACCATCATTTCCATTCCGACCATGGTCAGAGCATTCAAATAAATCCACATATTCACATACAGGCTCACATCATTGTATATCTCATTTCTCATTGGTATCACTTATTTTTCTGCCATTTAAGCAATGTCAAATGTGGTGAGTAATCTCTCCTGTGACCATCCGATTTCGAGTAGGACAAACGTTTGAGTCCCATTTTGCGGACGCCTGTGTTTATTGTATCAATATCAGAATTGTTGTTATTACCCCTCACCATCGAAATTAAATCCTGGCACTACAACACACATTCGTTCTACAATAGTGTACCTAACTCACCATAAGTTTAAAAACCGGAGTGAAAGTATGTATATCAAAACGAGTCCAATGTATGGCGTTCGTTTGTGCGCTGGTCATTTCTTCAGAAAACCAAGTAGCCTATAGTATTGAACGTCCGCCAAATGATCTTTATTTTGGTTCAAAAATGTCTATATATGACCTGGCGCTCTTGAAATGATCCAACCTGCGAGACGTACATTACACTGCATGTAAATGTAGCCACGAAGCTCAATTATCTCAGATATAGGCTATAAATACAAATATCTAAATCACAGGCATCAGATTATAGATCTCTTGTCACGGTTTCATTTGAAAACTCATCGATTTATGTCATAATGACATTCCAATACGCAAGCACGACGTCGCTACAGAATCATTAGATGAGATCAGATAAGAAAATGCAATGAATCGATTTACAACCTTAAGTCACATTTTCTATTGTTCTAAGCAAACTCTGTCAAGTACTGTATCTGAGAACTTGACCATTACAACCACGATATCCGTAGCAAAGTCCTACCTAAAGTCCTAAACTTATCACAGTTTTGCACAATCCAATGGACGTGGAGGGTGGAAACTGGGCAACGAAAAAGCTACTAACAGTGAATGGCCACACAATGAAAATTAACTACACAAATGATGTGATAAAACGCGACGAAGATACTAGTCAAAAAGCTGACCAAACTTTGTAAGTCTTGCTTACCGTTTCCTTCTTTAGACCAAGTTTCTGTTTTGATCTCTAAAATCAAACAAAATTACTTTTATTGGGAATGAAGAGGCATTAAAACAACTCGCAATAATTATATGGAGCACACAGTCAGTTCACAGTTTATACATTGTATGTCGTTACAATGACCCCACATTGACCCCTGCACCGACAGATAAAATGTGCGCTCGGAGCTTAATATTCCCTGCTTTCGCAGCATTCAGCAGGTACGAGTCGTGTCAACGAAAGGTAGTCTATATATATATATATATATATATATAATATATATATATATATACAGAAGCAAAACTATATATTTTTCGAACAGTTGTCAGAGGAAAGGAAGAGGGCGCTCTGGGTGCTAAATCTCTACATTTTTATGCATGGATATGGTAATAGGTGACCCTTACTGGTGCATGGTGAGGCTGGTGAGTTCGTCTGGTGATATCCTTGCTGACATCGATTGCACGTTGTTCCTGTTACGCCTTCTTTGCACTGGCACTGTCCCGTTGTCTGATTGCACGTCTTAGACAAAGACCCAATCGGATGACATTCGCATTCTATAACAACAACAGAGCCAAGCGTTACACTCCAACATTGTGTAAGAAACGAAATATATAGAGGCCTTTGGTATGTATGTATAGCATCAGTTGAACCACGGGTCTTTGAATTAGCAAAGATTCAATCAGAACGGTGTAATTAATCAATTATTTACATCCTTCAACACATAATGACACCATTCGGTTGTTCAGTAAAGCAACACGTCATAGTCCAGTGAATGATATGTAATTGCTAACCAGTAGAAGACTGTAAACACGTAAATAAAATGGCATTATTATTAAGGTCTGCTTATGCGATGGCGTCAGCAATAATTTTGTTTAGCCTGGATAAAACAACAGACCTGCCTTGCTATGGACGAGACCAATAAAGACCCATCAGAGACGAACATTTCATTCCTACATTTTGTCGATTCAAACAGCAATGCGCATTTAGATACATTTCCTATAAATGCAATAGATTTCTTACATCCCATCCATCTATAGATGTCCCATATAAGTACCCTATAAAAGTTGTCTGCGTTTGTTTCAAATCGGGTTAATCATCACCTGTGACAATCTGAAATGCATTCATCATTTTAACTATGGCCTGTGGACCATTTAAGCAATTAACGATAATGTTCTGTATTTATGGCGAGAACCAATTAGACGTCATTCTTCCATATCGAACGCAGGTGTATCAGCCAAGTCGAATCAGATTAATTTTTATGGTTCTCGATAGACGCATTACTGGTGTAAAGCGACGGGATAGAACACGTGCATGGACCATAATACACACATATATAATACATATATATTTATAATACATATATATTTATAATACATATATATTTATAATACATATATATTTATAATATATATATAATATATATATAATATATATATAATATATATATAATATATATATAATATATATTGCGTTGGACATGAATATATACACTGTGTAATATATAGGTCTATGAATATGCATACATGTATATATATATATATATATATATATATATATATATATATATATATTGAACTAATTCTATCAATGTGTCGTCCAGCTGCAAAGGCCAATACACTTGCTAACGTGTAGGAATTTCACTGCTATGATGGGTCATTCCCGTGCACGGCTCCACTGGCCTGAATTCCCATTCAGCGCCGCCTTCAGTGAGTAAACGATGCTCTGAAGGCACCCTAAACGCGACTTAATTGCTCTTTTACTGTTTCCACCCTACGTTGAACCACCCTCGATGGTGTGCGATGCCCGACCTATTCACGTCTGGCGACCATCGACAAAGCAGTCGGGTTTTGGCCAAACACCAGACCCCCATTCTCTCGATCCTCTCTCCCTCTCTCGCACAACCATCTCGTTCCGTGTTGTGCCTCAAAATCCGGCAAATATTTGTTTCCATCGGGTTTCTCTCAACATGGCCAAAGACGGTGCCGCGATCGTAGCGACGCACAATGGACGTGTTTGTTACAGTATGTCAACAATTCTTTGACATCTGTTCCAAGATGTCACACCTGCGTCAATCCGCGCTTAACCAGAAATGCATAAGTGAGCCTCTATTTACTTTCTCTGCATTGGAACGTTGAGAAAGTAGTGGCTTTCCAACACCTTTCAAACCACAAATAACTAAACAGAATTCTTTCTGCAGAGCGCGAATATGTAATGAAGTCATTATTTTGTAAAGTCAACAAAAAAATGTGACAAATGAAAGAAAACTCACATTAACGCAAACATTAGTTGCTTCAGCTTTAAAATATTTTGAAATATTGCAGCTCCATTTTTATTTATTTTATTCTGAAATTTGATATCGCCCTTCTTCCAAATTTGTTTCAGAAGTGTACACGCCTTTGCGGCGTTATTGCAGTTGTACTGCAGAGTTATTGAACAGAGCGAGCGAAAGGGTCGGCCATTTTGACTAAAATTATGGTATCGATATTGTTGAAGCAAAATTAATCGCCGAGCGTGTAAGACCAATAAAGCATTGTATTGATTACACCGATCTCTCAATAATGAGGCAAAGAATCCAGTTTAAAATTTGTCTTAAAATCAACCAACCAATATCTATCCAATGCTTCTCTCTATAAACAGCATAATATATATGTATATATATTTTTGCAGGACATGCGTCCGGCTTGTTGTTTACGCAAAATGACCATATAACAAACGTTATCTGGACAGTATCAGTCCTTGTCCAACAGCTTCTCATTTAATCTAAGTATAGGCATCGCCTGGAATTCCTACAGTATAGGCTCACACTGCGATCCGCAACCTGCAGCATTGTTTAAAGCAATTTACGCTCGCCACAGATAATGCGTTCAGCGTGCACAGGCTGCAGTTTGTGAGCTGCTGTAGCCTTCATCTATCAGACGGGAGATTGGCGTAGGGCATGCGTAAACAAAGTCGTCCGCATAAATGACCGATAAAAACTGTCGGCCGCCGTTAATTGTCCACTCTCGATTCGAGCACGTGTGTAAGAATTGGAAACAAATTGAAACAGCTGCTGCTGCTGCACTGCTTCTCCTGCCGCTGCAACTAACATTCAAATTGAAAAATTGAAATTCTCGAAATTTGATATCGCCCTTCTACCAACATCTTTTGCTCAGAAGTGCACACGCATCGACTGCGCAATTGCAGTTGTACCGCAGAGTTATTGTGTGCGAAGGATTTGCTCAAGGTCCTAACACAGTGACTGACGCCTCGGAAGAGGGTAGAACCCGCTCACTCAGCGCACACTTTGTGTTACGGGCTGACAGTATGTGTCTTTGGCGAAGCTGCGCGTTTTACTGAGGGAATTGCCTCTGAACTTGTCTTATGTTATCTCTCCGTATATTTAATATGGACATTTTGTAAAGAAGAAACACCCGATGATGAGCTAAAGAAGTTTGCGATCAAGATAGAAGAAGATTAAGTCGGTGAGCAGAGCGAAAGGGTGAGAGGAACGAACAGAGGGCGGATTACACATCAAGTCGCAGAGGTAGCCTGTGGTACTTAGGCGCTAAACCCTGCAGAGACATTGCAATCAAGAGCAAGACTTAAATATTGTGTCGTGACAATGACCTAGTCTTGTCGTAGGTCAAGGCCAAGTTGCTACAGTTAATTACAATGACTCACGTGGACAGGAAGAGACATTTGAAGAAAAAGGACACAAAATACGAAGAATTCGAAAAAGAAGTAGAAGACGACGAAAAAGAATTATATGAAAACAGAAGTCCCTCAAGATAGGAGAACGGCAACCCTGAGTCAGTAAAGTTTATGACTTCAGGCTCTTTTCCTCGTCAGATGAGGGCGGCCCTGGGCGGGTGGCCATTCCTTCCCCTCGCCGCCTAATTGCCCCACCGACCGTGTACAGGTTAGTGTACCTACGTAGCTCAATTACACATAACCATAACCATGAAGGAACGTAAACAATCGTTGAAACTGAACACTGAAGTAATGAATGATTGAAAGAGGAGAAACTTCCAATGGATGTTAACAAGGGAGAAGAGAGACGCGAATGCGGAGAACATCAGAGTAAAGATCAAAGACGAGTTAATTACTCTGGCCACGCACAGTTCTGCAGATATTTAATACTTCGAGGAACACGCACAGATGTGGGTTATGAATCTAACACTCAACACGAGAACATTAATCGCATGCTAAGACAACAACTACACGCGCCAGGCGATGTTTATTCAGGGAGCAGTTCTCACAAATGGCCGCAATTAATAAGCCGTACCATCGGCTGCGTCGGAATGCCGCCGAGGTCAAAGAGGAAGAAGAAGGAAATGGGGAATGGGAGAAAGAAGAGGAAAAGTGGAGTAGCAGAGGAGGAGGAGATGAAAGGGAAAAGACAGAGAATGAAGAGGTAGAGGAGATGAAGAATAAATAGGAAAGACAGGAGGAGAAGGAGGAAGAGGACGAGAAAAGGAATGGGAGGTGGAAGACAAGAATGGTGGAAAGAGGGAGGAGCAAGAGAAGAAAGAGAAGATAGAAGAGGAGGAAAAGGAAAAACAGGGGACGAGACACAGAAGAAGCAGGACGAAGGAAGAAGAAGGAATAGACGAAGGATGAGAAGAAATAGGAGGAACAGGAAGAGAAGGAGAAGGAGGAGGGGGAGGAAAAGAAGGATAATAAGATGACGAGGTTAATTGGAAGGAGGATGCTGACCAACTCGAAGAGATTGAACTGATGGAGTCTCCTCTGACGGATATCATCGTAGATTAGAAGACGTAGACTAATTGAGATCAGACTCATCAGACCCTGTCCTGTGTATGCTGTAATTGCTCTTCGTTTTTCTGCGCCTCAATCTAGTCTCTGTTAAACTGTTAACATCGGTTCTGACTCAGCCGAGTTTAATCTACAAAGCCAGTACGAACTCTTGCCGTGTTTGTTGGGTGGAAGTCGGGTGGGAAGAGAATCAATGAAGGATGGAAGTTGGAGAAAGGAAAAGAGTGGGTAGAGGATGGAAGGAGGATGGTGGGTTACTTAGGATGGTAACGACGGAAAGATGGAGCGAAGAACTGCGAAGACAGAGAATTGCATAAAAAATGTTGGAAGAGCATGGGAGATGGAAAGATGGAAAGAAGCAGAAGAGATGGAAGGAAAAAACGGTCACTGAAGAGGGATGAAAGAAATGCGCGGAAGTCGAAGATGGAAAGATGGAGGGCGGTGGAAAGCAGCAGGAGATGAAGCGATAACTGAGTGTTTATACAAACAAATCCAGAAGGTGTTAAAGGTCGATTACCATCGATTGAGAACAGATGAATAATATGTTCGGTATTATTGAGCAATCGGAGGTTAAGTGGTTTCGACGAGAAACAGCGACAGAGCTGTCGGAGAAGAACATAGACGGGATTGTTTTGCCTTCTGTTTGCGACACTGTGACCGATTTATTTCAATGCTCGTCTTGCAACCCTCAGTGTACGACTTCGAGTCTTCTGTGATTGATTACGATGAGATACCTTGTCTAAGTCTATCACGCACAAAAAAACCCATTTATTATTATTATCCAAAAAACAGTCCCCGAGACAGTTATAGATATACGAAGCATTAACGACTTCATTTTCTTAGTCTCGGCACATGAGGGCGGGTCGTCAGTCCCCTCTTACGCCGTCCCATCTTCCCACCGAAAGTGTACTTATTATAGCCAAATTGGTTAAGAACACGTGCAGTCGGAGCAGAAATAACGAAGCAACTTTCTGCCTTGCGGGGATTCAGTACAGTACGCTTACCGCTACACAGTCGAGCACCAACTAAATATAGTGGCGAATAATAAATACCAAATGGGTTTGTAAGATTACTTTACAATAGCACGGGCTCCGGAGTGGATACAAGAAACATTCGCATTGGGTGAAAGTGCGTCTCGTAATAAATTGACCGAATGGTGAGGATCGGAGTTGAAAGGAAGAAACCCGTTCAAACAGTTCTGGTAGCTAGCTGACAAATTTGACCCTTCAAGTCTCCACCTGGTTCTAAAGAACATTCCTAGCCACATGAAACTAGCAGGTCATGGCATGACCTGTATATCAAAGTGCAATTTATACAGCTGAACCAATTTGCTGAAATTTCTATCTGTGCCACTCTCTTGTATCTTCTTCATCAGGAGAAGCTGCGTGACTATCACACATCTCGGAGCTTACAGCATCACACGCCTGGATACATGTGATGATGTTGCAGGACAAAATTAGTTGCTCACATTTGTTGCTCTGTATACTTTGTTCATAAGCTCTAAATCGACCGGGCGTAAAAAAACTGCGCCATTGAGATGAGAAGAAATACGAGGAGGACATTAACAGTGATTTCCGTCCAATCAACTGCGATGTAACTGCTCAACCATTATAACTGCAATATGTTCAATTGTGGTATATATATATATATACTGCAATATATATGTGCACATGGGGTAGCTTTACTGTGACGGTGGTTTTCGGTCGTCACCTTGATTGCTAAATATGCTGGTAACGAAAGAGGCTTCTGTAAGTATACGCCATGTCAAGCTTAGACCAAATATTCCATTAGATCTCATTGAGAAATTTGGAAAGTCAAAAAGGGGAGCGATAAGGGTTTAAGGAGAGACTGGAGAGTTGGTCAAATGACTTTGGGGATGTGGTATAGTAGCCCTGCATGGGTGACTGTAACCGCCGTTTCTTGTCCAGGGCTGAAACGGTCATCGTGACATGCGAGTATATCAGAGTTATTTTGGATTGAAGTAAATTCAAATCAACGACGGTGAGTCGGTGATGCACACTAACATGCATCAACCATCGCAAACTGATACAGATGCCTTCACGTTATCGTACTCATTTAGGTGGTGTACTACAAATGCGGAACTCTATTGCAATTTTAAGTTCATTCATTCATTATAAAGAATTCCATCATCACCTCTCCAAGGTAACTAGTCACTCATGGGTGCTCCTCGCCCCATAGCAGCAGCACGGCTAAAAAGAAGAGTTATAAGGCTAGAATAGAATGCGTTTTATGTCGCATGAATTGACAATGCTGTCCATCTCGTTAAAGCTGACACTAGAGAATGGGAGCATAGTTGCTATCACTTTGTGGTGCAAAGAAAACGAGCTTGGTTAATTGTATGCTATGGGTATGGGACATCTCTGAAGAGTGTAAGAGTGTTAAGAAAGAAGCGCTATATAAATAAACATGAGCTTGGCTGCTTTGCTCCGGGCGCCAGAGTCCGCAGCTTCTTCTGCTTCCTGAAACGGAGACTCTTCGCCCATACTTCTATACACACTGCAGTGTAGAACCGTGTCTTCCCAGTGACCTGTAGCTGGCTGCCCTTGTTTTCCGTGGCATCCGTTCTGACGCATTCTACTCTAGCCTTAGAACTGCTCCTAAACACGGACCAATAGCATGCAAGTATAAATAGATTCGCTGACCTTTGCACGCCTTTCGATGTCCGATGACCTTCGCTGGGTCTCTGTGATAACCGTCCTTGCACAGATGACAGTTACGACCGTCCGTGTGATGACGACAGCGGACGCACACCCCTCCGCTCGTGTGTCCTGACGATCGGTACAGATCCATGTTGAAACGACAGTTGTGCGAGTGTCCGTTACAGTTACAAGCTACAGTTACAATAGCACAGACAGAACAACAATAGCAACGTAAAGTAATGTAAGACTATTGGCTCGTCATTTGCAAAGCCTCTCTCAGCATTAGTCTTAAAAATATCGACTGCATGTGATAATATATATATATAATATAGGCCTATTGATAAAATGTATATCTTCCTTATAATGCTAAATCCCCTAAATATTTTAGGTATATGCTTCACTAAATCGAACCAGACTAATCGATCTTATTTGATTAGACATCTGTAGACATATTGGTTGCAATGACGACGTTGACTCTTATATGTATAATACTTATATATATGTACAGAGGGAAGCCAGAAGAAAATGAGATTTGCAAGTACCTTAATTGATTACTGACAGACTTATTTTCGTGAGTATTAAATATGTATTTACTCATTGTTTCGGTTTCACAACTACATGCTGGGTTGCGTCAATAAAGAGATCAGGAATTCACACGTGAGAATAAGTGTGCATGTTGATTATATTGGAATCATCTTTTTCATATATTTTTCCTCCCTCATCTTCGTTTGCTCCTTCTTCACATCCATCTCTTCCTCTTCCTCCTTCTCCTTTTCTCCTCTTCTTCTTTAACTTCAAGTGATTCTGCTATGATAATTCGTAATCGTAAGCGCAGACTCGACATATTTACTGCGCCTAGGCACAAAAGAAGTTTCGGGAGTAAGCTTATTCACAGGCGATTAATCAAAACAAAATCAGCAGGCGGAGGTCAGAATCGAGAGTGTCAGATGAACAGGCAGGGAGGCAGACGGTTAGGGTGAGTAGTGAAATATGTCATATATTCCATTATATGACATATAATGGTGGTGTTTAGAGTTTAAACAGTGAGGGAGGCAGAGGAAAGAGAGGATTCAGAATAGAATTTGTGCAAAAGCAGTGTTATCAGTTTTGAGTGAAAGAAGACCTGTGGGGATATATCGTAATCGTAATCTTGTGATCTCAACATTTCCACAGCGCCCACAAAGCGAAGTTGCGGGAACCCGCTTATTCACAGGCGCAAGATATCAAGCGGTGAGGTTTTGCTGAGTTCGTAGGATGTATCAGATATGTGTCTTAATACTGGTGTGAGTATATTCCAGAGAGGTGGTATAGATATGCAAGACAATAGAGCGATTTTTGCAAATATTAGTGACGAGGTGAGGGAAGGGCGGATTTGACACATTCATAATTCGCTTGAATAATTGGAAGAAATAAAGGCATGAAAATCAAGCGAGGCATTTAATTATTCTGGAATCAACTAGAGCTCTGTGTATGTTATTTATAATAAGTATGAGATGAGTGAGATCAGATTGATTCGGCCCGAATTCGCAAATATTTCCGACTAGTTTAGGGGAAGTGTCAACTTTTATCTACACTGCCAATTAAGACCTACTCCGCAAATACAAATTAGATTGAAGTATAGTGAAGCAAATAACACGTCAATTATTCTTGATGAAACGTCCTTTGATGAAACATCCTAGATTCATACTTGGGTGACTATAATTGCTAATTCATTAAAGCACTTGGTTCAAAGCAATAAATAAGCTATGATTTGTAATGACATGATTAGTTCGCCAATTGGCAGCTTTGTTGCGTATCTCTATAGTTTATATTTACACGACGTAGGCCTATGAATGACATAACGACCACAAATAGACTTATTATTATCATCGTCATCATCATCATCGTCATCATTTTTATTCTCGTCGTCATCATTATAATTATCATAATCATCATCGCCGTTGTCATAACTGCAGGCCTACTTCTTACTGCAAAAATTAACGATTTAAAGGCGATTATCGGTTGTAGACTTGATGAACCCGCTCACCTAATCGGCGACCTATAGGCTATATACTCAGAGGAACTTCAAGATTCATAATCCATGATTGTGTCAAGGTGAGTGACCAGACATTTACGCGACGTGTCGGTCATTGATTGGATAGATGTCTAATTAGGCTATGCATTTTTCTTTGTGGTGGATCTGCAATTCTGACAGGTGCCGCTATCGAAAAATAGGCCTACTCAGGCATAGGTCTAGCTGTCTAACTTACTTTTGGTCAGATCAACTTATTACCTCTTTTCTTTAACTTGGCTTGCGCAAAGTTTGTCATTAACCGTTGGATCGTCGGTTCGTCGGAGTTCTTTCAACTCTTTTTCAGTATGCTCCCGTCGACCTACAGAGCTGAAATTTTGCACACATGTCATGCTTGCATGACAATGCAATGTATCAAATGTTTACGAATATATCTCAAAAATTGAGAAAAAATGAGAAAATGAATCTCGTTTACCCACTCGAACGAGTTCTCCTTGACGAGTTCCACTCCGGCAAGTTTACATCATAAATGATCTCATAAGGAAATGGATCGATTGCGCCATCTACCAGATTCCCAAAGGCAATAAAAGAGAGTCCCGAAAACCCATGTTTTTACTTTCACTTGTGTTGAGTGAAGCGAACATGTTGGATATGAGTTCGTACAGCGAGTTCAGAAGATACTCTCAAAGCTAAATATGCAGAACCTTTACACTGCAGTCACCAGCCTATAATAGGGTGGCATTGTCTTCTTTCAACTACCAGTTACTCAGCCGCAGTCGTGAAGTTTACTGACTGAAAGTGGAAGGGTCCTAGTGTCGGATGCATATATAAGCTGTGTGTATCTATGATATCTATGTACACTTGTGCGCTGCGCATGTATATATGTATGTATGAATGTGTGTATGGACGCATGTATCTATGGTGCATGCATACATGTATGCATTCGTATATGTGAATGCAAGTGATCGTGTATGTGATGTAAGTATGTTTTATGCATGTTTGCGTGTGTGAATCAGACAATGCATATGGAGACGCTACCAGTCGGTCACTATGCCACCCAGATAGTATATACAGCCTATTTGCCTAAACGATGGGGGGTGCGATAAATTTACCATTATCTTACGTCGTTGGATTTAGTGCGCAGGAATAGGTTGCACGTGTTGGGTGGGAGTTCCTTCGGGGGGTAAAGGCGCTAACAACATTATTGGCAGGCGTCTTTGATGCTATCTCTGAATGATACGAATTCGCCTTTTAAAATGGGTAGGCCTATATACCCTCGCGGGTAATGGGTCTATGCCGTGGCATGTAAGGCGATTCGCACTGTTAACTACACTCTGTAATTTATTCCCACCTCGGCTCCCTCTGAAACTCGCCATTCAGCCTGGCACATTAAAGCGCCGGCTAATCTCTCCGGGTGACAATGGTCGACAGGTGTGTGGAGTAATTAGTTGTTTACACCTGTGAAGTGTCACCTTAGCGATGGCGAAGACGGTTCCGTTACATGGCCGGCACTCAGACGATTATTGAGAGACGGGTTCGGGACGAAAGGGTGCTTCAGATGTTGCGGCCGTTAAAAGCTGCTGTGATCCGTGGCGTTCAACGAGAAGTGTTTAATTTGAATGGAGAGAGAATCGGATGAGAAGGAAAGATTGTGTCATGAAGTGGGGACGGTGAATGACTCTACGACGAATCAAAAACTAATGTGACGCTACATGCATTTAGATACTTATTCCATATACTGTATTCTGTATACTGCTCTCTTTAGGGGCGCCAAATAAATTTCATATTCACTAGTCATTCGTATAAAAAGATATTTGCAACGATGTAATGCATCAGTTTTTCATGTTAAAGAATTTGATTTTTGCTGCCAAACGACCTGAGGGTGCGATTTCTATGGAGAAGCTTCAAACTTGCTAAGCTCTGCATGGTTCATACTAACGCTTATTGAAGATACACGGACCCACTTATCGCATCTGCCAATGTGCCACTCCTCAGTTTTCCCGATCACAAAGAAATTGCACTGTGGTGTTTATTTTATTAAACTCACTCCTCGTGCAGGCCTAAAAAGATTTTGCTCTTTGAAAATATTACGGTTTAAGGAATGATGGAATGGGAGCTGGAAAGGAAGAGAATCATAAGGAAGAGTCGATGAAGAGGGATGAAGGAAACGGACGAAAGTCGATGCTGGAAGGATGGATAGCGGTTGAAAGCAGCATTAGACGAAGCGATAACCTAATGTTTATATATGCCTATATAAACAAAACCAGAAGGTGCTAAAGGTCAAGTGCTATTGAATGAGAACAAAACCATTAATCAATATGTTGGTTAATTGAGCAATCAGAAGTTTTGATTAAGTGGTTTCGGGAGGAAACGGCGAACAACAGTTAGAGGGATCTGAGTTGACAGCCAGTTCTAGACCCTGTTTACTTGAATTAATTTTTTTCTTTGTGGCGGATTTGCAATTCTGACAGGTCCCCTATCGAAAAATACTCAGGCATGGGCCTAGAGACCTAATAAGACTAAACAGACGACGTTTGCACCAAAATAGGTCCTAAAGATGCAATGCATAATCCACTACCCAATGAGGAATTCGTAACCAAACAACCGTCAGAAATATGCAGATGTGCAACAAAGACCAACTTTGGGACATTTTGTATTGTATTGTATTTACATATTTCTATAGCGCATTTCCAAGTACGACCTATTCAGAGGCGCTCTCAGTGCGAAAAGCCCCGTGGGAAAAGAAAAGGACACGGTTATTACAAGAGTCGTTGCGGTAGACTCGTTAAGGCATAAGTTATCGGGTTAAGAATTATTAAGGATTAAGAAAAAACGAGAAGCAATGATTCAAAGAAGCATCAATGCACAAGTTACAGAAGCATGAGTCGTGCAATAATTCCTTTGTCCTGAGTGCTGTGCGTTGTTTTCTTACATTATATTGTCATCAAGAAAAACTCAACAAGACGTGACTCGGCAAGACGACATCTAAGAGGCTTGCGAGAAGCGCTACATAAATGTTGCAATTGCCACTGCTTGACTATAGTGAACTCATTAGATAGGCCTAGATAATAGAGTCTATTCTAGAAGAATCGCAGTCGTTTGATGATGCATTTCATCAACAGAGGTTCAACATGCCATATGTAGCCTTGCCTGTACTATACAGGGTCCAAACGTCTTTCATCCTAGACTTACATTAATAATCAGAATGCGTCTAGTTTATTAGCTATTTGCCAACTATATATATTCCCTACAAGACAAACCAACTCTCACGGGATATAATTGTTGACGGTATGCCACACATAAAGACACGGACGAAATTAGGAAATTAAGGGGTCTATAGCTATACCCATTTATGCTTCAACCCATTGCCTCGGCTTCTACAAGTGTTCCCTATATGGGAATTGAACAATATTCAATTTTCATTGTATTGAACAATATGATTTCCTGATCTTATAATGAGTTTGTGTGGATTTAGTCATCTATAGGCCTACATATATAGCTTGTCACCTGACTTCTTTCTTCGTTTGTAATCAAACACACGTGTTGACATTTACTTCCTTAACAAATGGTCAACAATTCCTTTGTCATTCTTCCATTACGCTACATCTGTCAACGGAAATGGACGAAGCTAGTTTACTCCTCTACTTACTTGACCCATGCATGCACCAGATGGGTGCATGCATGCAGGACAATCCTTCCACCACAGGCCATTTCATATCAAAACAAACTTCGACCGGTGTTTATAAGCTATAGCTCTGCACGCATACATTCCACGGCTTAGATGGACAGCTGGCCACGTGACCTATTGGAATGATAAGTAACGATGCATGAGTCTGCGTGACCATCGGAACTTTCTGTGGTCAATGGCTGTTTAGATCACCCTACCACGTTTCCTCGTGTTTCAGTAGGAACAAAAACCATCTTCCTCGCGTGTGCATACTTCTTCCGTCCGCATATTGTAGCCATGCATTCACAGATATAGAGAAAGAGAGTTAGGGACATGACAGGCATAGCCATATCATACGACCAATGCATTCCGTTTTAACTATCTGCACATGCCAAGGCTATTCGCCCGTGTTTATACTGGAACGAAACTGATTTCATGCCATTGTTTTCACAATACGTGGCACACATGTCTAGATGTGTTCCACTCTTCCGGGGAATAATATGTATACACATGTAAGACTTCTGATCAATAATAACAGGAGCCTTATATCTATACGTATAATATGAATATATATATATATATATATTATATATATATATATATATTATATATATATAATGTGAGCATATAATATTACCATAGTGTATATGTTCATCTCTAGGCTATATATACACGGCAGATACCAATTACTATAGATACAGACTATATAGGTATTTATGTAGGTCTTATATATCTATGTATACATATATGTGTGTTTGCTTTTAAAAGCCATGTGTAGAATTCACCCGTGCGAGTGTATGATACCCAAGAGGGTGGATTCCATCGTAGGCTAGATTGGCTGGGCCAGAGAAGCATTTGAACCTCTGAGCCGCTATCGGTTCTATATAATAATAGGCCTAATTGCTTGACCTCCATTGTTTATATTCTGTTTTGCCAGGGCTTCACAAGTTTTTATAAAATAGGCTATCTTGTGGCTCTGTAAGTCTTGCAAGATTGGCCTATGACCTTTCTTATTCATCGGATGAAGGTTAACTTCCTAATCTGGAGACAGGTCATGGATCTTTAAAATGTAGTCAAAAATCATCAGACCTGATATTTGAAGGATTTCTATGCAATGGACTGCATAATTATATCCATAAAATAGAAATGACATCGGAACTGTGCGCTGGCTCTCTGTCTCTTTGTCTTGTTTCCTCTTCTCGCATGATCCTAATCGCATTCTCTTTGTCTCTGTGTCTGTCACTTCATCTGCATCGCTAAAAGATTCGCTATACTCAGCTCTATACCCGCCTGTTCATACTACAGCGACTCATTCAAGACTGAGTAACGAAGTATACTTATAATATATCAAGCTCCTTTATATAATTATCGTGGTTTCACTCCTGTATCATCCACTGACCATCATCATCGACAACGATTTACATCGCATGGCATCATCATACTGTCATCTCTGCTTCATCCTTTCGGATCTGACTCATCTAGGAAATTGATATGACATAGCGCCAAGATATCTTAATCTGATTCCTGTCGCTATATATAGGCCTATATAAATACGGATTTTGTGTGGTACTGAGAAATTGCAGATAATGAATGCACACATAACAAATATATATTGGCCTAAGTATATGCAGGTATAAGAGTGCACATATGGTATTACATACTCTATAAATATTCTGTAATAGTATGAATATACTAATATTATTTATACATGAAACATATTCCTTTACAGAAGGATTCCTTTATATTTCTAGACGAAGTACATTCATGTAACGTCTGCGTTGAGTCGCTGTGTGTTGAGATTTCTTTATATCTGTCTGCTATCTCTCTTCTAATATATAGGAACGAATGTCACCTTTTCGTGCCCATAGTGACAGCAAACAAGTTGAAGCAAAAGACGAAGTACAGCTATCGTTACGATATACATGTGGGCCTATAGGTAGACGCGTTGGAGACAAACAATTATTTGGTCTTTGAGCAGCAACTTGATTAGAAAGCGATATTGCAATGCACGCGTTAATCGTAATTTATTTACATGACATTGTGGAATGCATATGTAGCCAGAGCATCCTCAGCATGGAATAGACCTATAAAGAAAGCATAATGTAACCATGGAGACATAATATGAGATATTTTGGAAGATGAATAAATACGAAGAGAATCATGTATGCACAGTAAGAGATTAGATGTAGATAATACCTATACATTCGTTGGCGTCTTGAGATGTGGCTCTGGCCCAAGGACGATCGTAGTAGAAGGGTTTACATCGTTCGCAGTCCCTCCCATCCGTGTTGTGTTTACAGTCGCAGGCGAGTCTTCCATCCGTCGTATCGGGGATGCACTGGGCCGCATGTCCGTTGCACTTGCATCTTCCACCGACCGCAAAGTCCGACAGGGAATAGAAGGCCCCGTCTGCCGCCCCTGCCGAGGCCCCTTCACCGGGGGCGGCCCCCTCTCCTTCCATCGAGGACTGTTGCGGCGCTGGTTCTCCGTTCAGACGGTGAAAGACGACGCGTATGTCGGTGGCCGTCTGCCAGTCTTGTAGGACGGGGCTGTTGTCGAAGTCGTGGGCCGACGGTCGGCCTTCGAGGGTGCTGAAGGCGACCCTTGCACCGGACGGAGACTCGACGCTGCTGTAGGCTTCCGTGCAGAGCGCCTCCTGCTCGTTGGCGCGTGTCACGACGACCCTGGAGGCCCGATCGAAGACACGGCGACACTGGCTCGAGTAGAACTGGAAAGGTGTCCACGTCTTCCCAAAGTCCATGCTCTTGTAGATGGCCATGGAGTCCGGTCGAGCGGAACAGAACTGAAGACTGATGTAGGTGATCTCGTGCTTCTTACCGAGACTTAGAGTCAGGCTGACGTTCGTGTCCTGACCGGCCGAGACAGGGGCCAATGCGACGCCCTGGAACGGCTCAGACATCCAGCAGGTCAGGTTGTTTGGGTTGTTAAGGTCCGTGAGGTATGCCTGGGGATGTCTTCTCTTGGGATTGTTGGCGTCGCAGATGAAGCAGCTGCGTCCAATCTTTCCATCTCTATCCGTTGTCGTCAAGCAGTATCTACTCGCTGGGTCTCCGCAGGTGCTCGATGCTTGCACCTCCTTCCCGAAGGCAGCGTTCACAAAGTCAGGGATGCATCGTCTGGGAACGCTGTCGTCGTCGTAGCAGGGATCGGACAGCCTGTGCTGCGGTGCCACCAGGGAGGACATCGCCGCCGCAGGGGCAGCAGCGGCGCTGGGACTTCCATTCGTCAAGAGGGCCACCAAGTTACAAACGTAGTACAAGAAAGACAGAAGCCTCATCGTCAAAGGTTTTTTATCACAACGACAATCGATTAGATTATCTCCTCTAGCAGAGTAAGCCTCCGATGGATATCGCTTAATTGGAACTAGCGGTCTACTCAATTCCGACGACACAGAAATTCTGAGTGTGCATCGGTTTCTCTCTCGTGTATATATATATATATATATATATGCGTATCTGTAGTAATAGTGACAATTCTAACGAACACTTCAAACTCTAGGCTGATGTTTCGTAAATCCTTATAAATACCTTAGAGTGAAATTAACGCCTGCGTCGTTTTTCGATGCAAACCGTTGACTTTCGAAATCCAGCTTTCTCCAGTTCCACTGATTCTCTTCTGTCGTCTGCTCAGTCCTCTTCTTCGGATGGTGCCTTGTCTGCGACTCTGAGATCGGCTGCTGCTGCTGCCTTTAATTCCTCTGCTTCTGGCGCATCGATGATTCGACGATGACATCGAGAAGCGTTGGTCAATGCACCACTTTGATGACGACGCCGACTGATGTCTAGTTAACCAGACTGTGCCATGTGCCGCCGTTCACCCGCCCGTCGTCTCGCCTCATGAATATGCATGACCGAAGTCGTCAGGTCATCTGATTGGATGGGGTCGAATAAGGCGAAGACGGGTAGGCCTATGACGCGGGCTTTCAGAAGTCTTCATCTTGGTGCACTGCACTTAAGGGATGGCGCAGACGAGGCGCATGCGCAGTAGGCGTCGACTGACTACTGCTCCAGGAAGCGGACCATTCAGAGGCTTCTCTCAATCTCGTTGCATTGTGATTGACTTCTATGGCGCCCTACACTCAATGCGTGCGATATAAGACGAAGCGTTGCTTGACGAACACAGGGATACGTACTGGAAGATATACTGAAACTTGATCAGACTTTCGTAGGACATATGCTATTGAGCAAACAAAGATATAATTATAGTCAGAAGAGTAAACACGGATCACTGAATGAATTAATAAAGGACGGTAAATCATGCATATTAAGTAGGTATGTCTATGTGCGTATGTAGGCCTATGCGGGCATGTGTGCAAACATGTGTACAACAATGTAGGCCTATGTGCATTTGAATGTATTTTGGTAACCAGGTATGTATGTTTGTATGTGCAATTGTGCATGTGGGTGTATATTTCTTTGTATGTTTGTAAGTGTGCAGGTAAGTATACGTGTGTGTAAAACTGTGTGTAGGCCTAAGCATGCATACGTACCTTGAACTATGCACATATGTATTTACGTATATATGATTAGTATTGTATACGAAACCAATACTTGGTTGGTCGTGGTTATGGTTATATTTGTATGCATGCATGATGCCACTTAATATAGCGCATTTTGAGTACCTCACAGAAGCCTTATATACGAGACGACATGAGACAGTTAGGCCTATTAAGCCTGTAATAGAACGAATAAGTAGCTATGCAAATAACGCAAGAGATGCAAGTGTAGGGAACTGTAGGCCTAAGTAAGAACGCCCTGTTGTCAGGCTGTCGATATATATATATATATACAAATATATGCATATGTATATATACATACATACAATGTATGTAATCTGGAGAATGAAATGCTCTTGAAACGATCAGTCAACGCAATGTTGTCTTTTGCAGCCAAACGGACGATAGTAAATCACGTGACTGCAGCCAAACGGAACCGTCGTCTTCTGGGATTGACTCTGTGGTCGGTCGTCGCCTGCTCTTCGTCTTTTCACATTCTTGTAGCATCTGAGGCAATTGCTGTATACACGCAACACTTGATCCGCTTACATATAATGTGCTTACTTGTAAATACGGTGTGATGTTAGAAGAGCCGTGCTATGCTTTGGAGGCCATCTGTTCTTTTTAACGGATGCATGCACTCCCATCGTATACATAGAGCGTTTGCTTATTGTTCACCAGGCGACGGAAGGCATTTGGTGAAGATCCAAAAAACAACCGTCGATGCAGCAACACATTTCGACGAATGTCGTCATCAGTCCATGTCTCCGAGTGTATACGCGTCTGCAGGCTTTGATGCATATAGGCCCCAAATAAATTTTTGCGCTTTTGTAGCAGTGATGTAGCCTCGAGACTGCGGTCTTGGTCTCGAGACGGTATCGAGACCGGAAAACTGCGGTCTTGGTCTTGGTCTCGAATGCATCGGTCTTGGTCTTGGTCTAGGACCATCGGTCTTGGTCTTGGTCTCGACTGCGTCGGTCTTGGTCTTGGTCTTAAAGGAACGGTCTTGGGATTGGTCTCTGTCTTAGGTCAGCGTTCTTGCTCATTTGCCGTATCAGAGCAATTTTTTTGATATTTGTCGTTTATTTTCGATTATTAAAGACACCGGATGTTTAGGCCCTACGCGCTTGTTATCCACTTATGACGTGCTGATCATCTATATATTCAAGTTTCTATGGAGGGAATGCATTTGCAACGGAACCAGCCATTTCAAAATTTGCTTTCACATATTTCAAGGTTTTGGAGCAATCTAATAATTAGGCTAAGTGGTCGGCCACGTGTCGCCACTATTAGCCTAAAATTCCGAGTACAAGTAGGCCTACAGCCCTACACCATTCAAACGGAACGTCATTCTACTTGTTCAGATGTCTTATTTATAACCTATCGTATAATGTAAGTAGTTTATAGTGCGATATTCTCAGGCCGAAGCCTATAGAGCTGAACCCGCAAAAGTTCAGACTGACCAGTAAAACTTTCTTCGGGAACATTGTTAAGATTAGCAATAAAATTAATGTTTTAAGCGTGTTATTCCGTTTTAGTGTCTTAATAAATTGAATTGTTTATAAAAAGAGTATCAGTCTTGGTCTTGGTCTCGGTCCCTCGGTTTTGGTCTTGTGCAACCCGGTCTTGGTCTTGGTCTTGGACCTCTCGGTCTTGGTCTCGGTCCTGGCATCACTGTTGGTTCGGGCATGAGGAACACACAGTGTGTTGGGGGGTTCTGCTTGGGTGGAATAGGGCCCCCGGATTATTTGTGAAATAATTTAGGAAGACAATAGGTAACTTGCTGTAGGCATACCGATACACAAATAGGTCTATTTGCAGTTTTTTATTTGCTCAATTTTCAGTAATCTTCCGCGTTTGAATTCGTGTGGAATTACAAAGATCTATGATTGAACAGAGATAGACGTTTCTAACTTCCTGCCAAGGTGTAAGACCACCATAGCATGCTAAAACTGCATCTACCTCAAAACGGTCATATTTTCAGTTGCGTTTTTCTCTCTTATGAGGGCAGTATATTGGTCCTTGGCTACAGGTTGTAGGCTACACCTTAGTACGATTCTTCAACATCCAGATGAGGGAGCGAAGAGGGGTGAGGCGCATAGCTGACGAACCGAGTTAGTATCTCTGTTACATTGATATGTCCTTCTTTCACTAAGCAGCGTTGTTGGTTAAATAAGTGTAATAACGTATAATAGGCGTCTATTTATGTTATCATAGAGTGGTTTGAATTTAAGCAAAACTATTAGTATCGTTATTAAAGAATATGCTTACTTAACTTACTAACTTAAAATATAGATGAACATGTTATCTAGGATAGGATGGACAAACGTTGGCACTTTGCCAAAGGCGAAATGACGTCATAATTGAGGCCGCGTAATGAACTTGTTAGTTGCGGCGTAGATCTAGAAGAAGACTGTCGAATTTCAGATTTATTGCGAAATTTGCGAAATCGCAGCTCTTCCGAATTCTGCTTCGCCAACTTCTATTTCGATTTAATTTTCGTCAAGAAGTAGCAGGTAGACTTAACAAATTACAAAACAACGATTACTTAACGAATTGTTTCGTGTTGGAGATCGAATTATCGATCTTAAGCTACAAATTTTGATACAATTATGTTATTTGCTATTTAGACCTGTCGATGATACTTTATAACTAGGCCTACTGAGGTAAGCATAAAATAAAATTATTTTTGGTACTTTACTAAATGTTAAATTTAGTATATTTATCTCTCTCTTTAGTTCTTATGTTTTTCTGTTGTATAGGCCTATTGTTTTCCTGGCTACATGCTTTCTCTCTTTCTCTCATCTTATTTCTACATGGACTTTCTTCTCTTGTTTCCGAGTATCCTAGGCCTAATTAGATGTTC
The DNA here is from genome assembly GCA_959347315.1 of Bimastos eiseni. Lineage (NCBI taxonomy): Eukaryota > Metazoa > Annelida > Clitellata > Crassiclitellata > Lumbricidae > Bimastos > Bimastos eiseni. The sequence continues at coordinate 12,351,744 of OY365806.1, read as the reverse complement.
GAACATTAATTGTAGATTGAAGAGAAGATTGAACTGAACACATTTTTAGTGCCTAATAGTCTATTGATAATAAGTTAACCCCGCTGTCCAGTGTGATAATATCATTAATATGTTGATATTCAATAGGCCAATTTTCATTTTAACCGCATTACAGAGGTTAGGTAGAAATCCTGATCAATTTTTAGGTCCTGGGTCACTGTATCCTTTAGCTTATATTTGTCTATTTTTTAATCCTCCGTTGCTGGTCACGATTTTGAAGACCTGGTGCCAGGAACTTGCAGCATTTTCATGCAAACGTGAAGCCATAACAAGACAAGCAATTTGAGCTTCAGAGTGCCAAACGATGGTAGCTCCAAGTTGGCAAAAATAAGTTGCTATACTTGACCTAATTTAAATACATTACATTCTTTACAATGTTTCCATCGAGGCCTGTACGTGATGCCGTCAACCGCTGGTCGTGTGAAGCTCTTCATTCGAAAGATCTCAATTCCTGTCAGGATCAACTGCAATGATTCGGTTGACCGAGTGTCCTACAAACAGCTAGGTTAGTTTCAGTTTCTACTATCTATGAAGGTTTGCGACTTATCCGGAGTTGATAGAGATGGGCATGGTCACTTAATTGGAGATGGACAGACGATTGGTTACTGACAAAATCGTCAGGTCGTTTGGCAGATGCTAAGTAGCTTGAAGTCAATTAAGATAATGAGACACACAGCAATTTCTGTCTCTTTGTTATTTCTCTTCCTCTTGTCTTAAGTTTGCTTATAGCTATAGCTCAATTTTGTCTCTTCTTTGATCTACTGACCCTATTTTCTCTCCTTCTTGTACCCAAAATTTTTTCTTAGGTCTGGCTGAACCAGATTTTTTACAAAAGCTTTTGACAACATATCCCTATGCTTTGTCATAGAAAAATTTCGTTGGCATATTGCAGCTCGGTTAAGTAATAAAGTTACTGTTTGCTCTCTTTCAATCTATCCTAGGCTACTCGACGTCTTTCTCTCGCTGTCGTCTAGCACACTCCCTTTCTTGCTTTTGCAACGTTATGCATCACTATTTTGTCTTTTAGAACTTGCCGGAAACCATCAAAGACGACTTATCACCTAGATGTCGTGGAGCGAGGCCGAGAAGGAACTGGCAATGGAAAGAGGAGACGAGTGGACGAGGGGATCCGTTGCTCAATATGCAGAGGTCTATAGTATACTGAATAAGTTTTAATCTTAAGAGTTTTAACTCTTTCAACTTGATTATCCAGAATTGTACGTGAGGAAGGAAAGCAATGGGAAACCACCTCATTCTTCTCAACCCCGGGTAGCACATGCAAGCAGAGAAATCATCATCATCATCATCATCATCATCATCGTCATCATCGTCATCATCGTCATCATCGTCATCATCGTCATCATCGTCATCATAGTCATCATCATCATCATCATCATCATTGTCATCAGATTGTTTTGTTGCCTTCTATCTCCATTCTTAGTGCATTCTCTGAGCTTTTCACTTCAGTCACACTGCCCTACTCTCAGTTTTATTCTAAATCTCCTTTCGAATTTTCTTTTCTGTCTTACTGTTTTCTTACTTTGGTCAGTTTCGGTATACGTCAGTTTAAGAACTGTGTATCCTCCTTTGGTTAAATTCTGATGATTAATTGCCTACACATGTAAACAATTCAATATGAACAAGTATCATCTGAATGCACAGACGAAAAGAGAATGGCACGCCGTATAAAAATCTGCTGTAAACTCTTATCGTAATCGTCAACTTCTCAAAACTTCTAAAGCACCACTCGAAATCCAAACGCAGGAAACCAGATTATCCAAGAACGCTGCATTGTTTCAGCGGCGCTGAATGAATATGTTGCATTTAGTCCGAAATGATGAGACTAAGGTGTTTGAAGATAGTTAGATGTCGACCTCAGACCTGATCAGGTCAACACAGAACTACCTTCCAATTGCTTGCTAGAGAAAATGTGATTGTCCAAATGCATCACATTTTCTGTATAGGGCCCTGGCTTTGAGATAATATTAAGTAGGATAAATTTTGATTTGTGTAGTCCGCTCATTACAAGTATCTCAGTCAGTTTGTTATTTTCGTTGGATTTCGACATTTGCGCCTTGGGCCAAGGCCCCGCTGCCCCCCTCGGTACGGCGCTGTTTCCATGTAAGCAGCCAATGCCATAGCAAGACAGGCAATTTGAGCTTCAGAGTGCCAGACGATTGGTGGCACCAAGTTAGCAAAAATTAATCTGCTATTTTAGAGCTATAGGCCTTACATTACATTCTGTACAATGCCTTATCAACTTAATAAAATTTACTCAATTAAGGCACTGTTTAGATTTATACAATATCAGCAGATGTATAAATTACACAGGTCAGCGATTTCCGGCTGTTTTGGCACCGTCCATCCTGGAAGGTTCAAGCCAGAGAAGTCCGGCTGTTTTGGCACCGTCCATCCTGGCAGCCACAAGCCAGAGAAGTCCGGCAGTTTTGGCACCGTCCATCCTGGCAGCCACAAGCCAGAGAAGTCCGGCAGTTTTGGCACCGTCCATCCTGGCAGCCACAAGCCAGAGAAGTCCGGCAGTTTTGGCACCGTCCATCCTGGCAGCCACAAGCCAGAGAAGTCCGGCAATTTTGGCACCGTCCATCCTGGCAGCCTCAGGCCAGAGAATTCCGGCAGTTTTGGCACCGTCCATCGTGGTAGAGGTGCTGTGGCATCTGACATGAAGCGCTACCTGTCTTCGGTTATCGAGACCTGTTCGTGACCGCCGTCAACTGACCGACTGTCCTACAAGCGGCTACAGGTTAGTTTCAGTTTTTATGAAGGTTTGCGAGAAATCCCATAGACTGGTTGCTAATAAAATCGTCGGGTCGTTTGAAAGATTCTAATTAAGTAGCAAAATGTCGACCAGGATAATGAAACACAGAACATTTTATATCTTCTCTGCCTGTCTCTTTCCTAAATTTCACTTCTTCTTGTCTTAAGTCTGTCTACAGCTCTATTATCTCTATTTCCCTCTTCTTGGGTCTGCTTAGGGGCGTCCATACCCTCTAAGCGATGGAGGCAAACCCCCTGGTCTAAGATGTCAGGAAGGCAGATATTCCCCCCTAAGACTAATCAATTATCCCCCACCTGAAATTGACTTGGACCCTCCCTCCTATCTGGATGCCCCTGGGTTTGCTGACCCTATTTTCTCTTTTCTTGTGCCCAAAATGTTGTCGTAGGTGTGGCTGCCTCCCTGTTGTGGATGAATGGAACGAGATTTTTGAAGAATGCTTTTGGCAACATTGTCCCTATGCTTTGCTGTTGAAAAAAATGATTTTGGCATATTGCAGCTCAGTTAAATGACACATGTATACAGTTACTGTTTGCTATCTTTCAATCTATCCTACTCTACTATGTGTTTTTCTTCCTGTTATCTAGTTCACTCCATTTCGTAACTTTATGACATTTTGCATTATTGTTTTCTCTTTTAGAACTGACTGGAAACCATCACAAACGACCTGAGATGCCTGGAGAGTGTAGATGTCATGGGATGACACCGAGAAGGACCTGGCGATGGACAGAGGAGACGAGTGGGGGAAGAGGAGATGCGTTGCTCGAGAAGAGGACCTACACGGGAAGGACTACAGTACTGAGTTAAGTTTTAGAATTCTAAGCTTTAGAGTTAATTGCATTATACTAGTTTAGATGAATGTAGGACGCGGTGGTGTAGCGGTATACGTTCTATGCCGTGTTACTGGAAGGTGGCAGGTTCGAATCTACCTCAAGCCATTGCGTAGGTTGATTGCCCAGAATTGTCTTTGAGGAAGGAAGGCGATGGGGTATCATCTTACCCTTGTAAAACGTGGGTGGCACAGATGCCAATGGACCTGTGATCATCAGACTGTTTCATTACTTTCTATCTCCGTTTTCAGTGCATTCTGTGTTTTTCACTTCCGTTTCACTCTCCTACTCTCAGTTTTTACTCTAGATCTCTTTTTCTTTTCTGTCTTACTGTTCACGTACTTTGGTCAGTTACAGTAACTCTAATCGTTATCGTTAACTTCTCAAGACTTTTAAAGCACCACTAAGAAGCCAAATTCAGGACACCAGTTTATTGATCTCTTTTTCTTTTCTGTCTTACTGTTCACGTACTTTGGTCAGTTACAGTAACTCTAATCGTTATCGTTAACTTCTCAAGACTTTTAAAGCACCACTAAGAAGCCAAATTCAGGACACCAGTTTATTGAAGACGACTGCTTCGAATCAGAGGTGTTGAATGAATAAGTTGTGTTCAGTTTGATATGATGAGATTAAGGTGTTTGTAAATAGTTTTGTATTCACCTCAGACCTGAGGTCAACCTTCCAACTGCTTGTTTGAGAAAATGTGATGGGCCAGATGCGTCACATTTTCTCTGTAGGACTTTGTATGATATTAAGTAGAGTACATTTGGGTAGTCCACTGATTACAAGTCTCTCAAGCAGTTCATTATTTCCCATTTTGACGTTGTACTCGTTAAACTGACGCAGTTGTTTTTGATTGAACGTTATTAGACGTTAAAATCAGAGGGGTAAAAGCAGACACTCTAAACAATATCTGCTACATTATGCTTTCAATCTTTCACTCACTTTAATCGTACTTCTCACTCTTAAGTATGTACTGCCTCTGCTGCGTCCATATTATTTCAGTTTCGATCTTACTTTCAGTCTCATGTTTGTCGTAGGCCTACTTTATCTCATCCAAACGACATATTTTCTTCATCGCACTGTGTATTAACCAATTTCTCTCTGCGTAGGCCTATCTAATAATAAGTTCCTCGATACACTTGTCTATCTATCATTCGATGTATAGATCTGTTTATCCATGCATCTATCCACCTGTCTAATATTTCTTTCTCAGTCTTTTCTATCTATATATCTATCCGTCTATACATGTAGACCTACCTATTGATCAATTTATTTGCTATGTGCATGTATTTATCTAGTTATTAATCCTTCTATTTTTTCTATCTGTAATTTGTCTCTTTCTCTGCCTTATCTATTTATCTCAATCTGTCTAATATTTATCATCTCCATTTATCATCTATGACTCTCTCTCTCTATTGATCTATTTAGCTGTCTGTCTAACTATTTATCTATCTATCTATCTATCTATCTATCTATCTATCTATCTATCTATCTATCTATCTATCTATCTATCTATCTATCTATCTATCTATGCACCGTCAATCCCACCTGAGTGATGAAGGTTTTCTGTATCTACCTTTTCTATCTATCTATCAATCTATCTCCATTAAGGCCTATCGTCTATTCCTCTCTCTATCTCTTACACCCAATCGCTAACCCTGTCTTTTGTTTTCTCTCAATCTTCAAACTAAGTGTCTCTTTTTCACTCTTTCGCTATCGCTACAGTATCCGTTCTCTCGTTCTCCGTTTTCTCTCAATCAGTTTTACTCTCACGGACTTTGTTTTCGTTTACTCATTGATTTATAGACCTGTGCTTGTGTAGTATATTATTTCCGAACTTTCTCTGGCTATAGTATTTCTATGCACAATCGTGTCTCTTACGTATTTTCGCGTTTTGCCCCAGCGCCAATGTTTGCCTTGCATTTCAATCCAAGTAAAAGTTAATAACTCAAATTGAAAATTCCTAAAATTGGCTTATTTGTGGGTGATGCCAAACTTGTGCTGACTTTCTACAGCCTGAGAGCTGCAATGAATGGCCTACGGAGACCTTTGCCAACACCTCCTCGTGATGGTCTCTGGGCGTGCAGTTAATCCAACTGGTTGACTGCATGGCGAAGATTGGCAGCAGCACGTTGCCATTCTCTGTCTGTTTTCAGGATTGTGTGCTGTACTGTCTGATGACCAAGCTAGCTCTTAATTTACAGACGGTGGCAACAACATCTTATTTGGTAAGCTTACTTCTAGGCGTGAACGTTTTGCAGCAAAGTTATCCACTGTAACGACAACAAAGTGTGTTACTAATTAATAACCTGTAATGCTGTAGCAATCAGTAACTCAAACATCGCACCATTCAGGACGGTACCGAGCTATAAATGAGCTCCGTGCCTAGCATAAATCTGGCGCCTCCACATTTAAAAAAATTCATTTTGCGGAATAATAAGTTATTAAAACCTGAAATGTGAAATATGATCTTCAGTTTTGATTTACAAATTGATCATGATTATGGAATTGATCATTTTATGGAATAATAAGTTATTAAAACCTGAAATGTGCGACCTTTCCACATTTGCGCCTTGGCCACTGCCCCTCGGTACGGCCCTGGCACCATTATTTGACTACTGGGTCCCATCAACACACGTCTTCATGACAATCTTGGCAGTTCAGGTATCTCACATAGTTTATACAGAAACACGTACAACACAGGTCTAGCATGTAATATTCGACAGCTGCATTCAAAAACATTCTGTACAATCATGATCAAGTTATAGATCAAAGCTGAAGATCACACGATACTGATTATCTTCAACAATGGCAATTAAATTCAAGACATTTGCATACATTGCACTTATAAGACGTCAAGTGATTTTAGTTTTCTTCTGTTTCTGACAATTACGAGAATCATCAGATGAAAAATAAACAGTTGATATGTGTCTAAGTTATTTATTTGACCTTCATCTGAAGTGGATACACTTAGCAGGACGATTGACAGACCAACAATACATCAGGATGATTGATGCATTTGTACGACTCCACGGTCAACACTCAAGCTCACTCTTTTTCTCTCTGCGTGTGTCTCACTTGTCTCTATCTCTCAGTGTGACCATCTCGGTATGTCTGTCTGTCCGCTCTCTTTTTTCTCTCTCTCTCTGCCTATATGTCTGTCTGTCTGTCTGTCTCTGTCTGTCTGTCTGTCTCTCTCTGTCTCTCTCTGTCTCTCTCTCTCTCTCTCTCTCTCTCTCTCTCTCTCTATATATATATATATATATATATATCTTTCTCACTCTCTTTCTCTCTCTCTCTCTCTCTGTCTCTCTCTCCTGATATCTTTTTCCGCTTTTTTTCTTTCTCTTTCCTACCTATAATTACCGTTCTCCTTCCATTTTGTTACATGCGTGTTTATCTTGCTGTCCATCACTCTTTTGCCCATCAATTATACGCGGTCATCATGAAACACGAACAGCTCGTATAGTTTATACGAAGTAATGCCAAATAAAATCGATTAATTTCCCTCAAAAGCCACGGTGAGGGCCTATCGTTCTTTAAACTGCAAAGTACACAAACAGAAGATTCTGGACGAGGTCCTCATCTGCTGCGTGTCTTAATTGTGTCAATTGTCTGCACCTGTTGCCCAATGTCAAATTGGAAAGGGTAGGTCCTGTTAGTGGGACCAATCGGTCCCTTAGGGGTTTACTTTCCCTATTATCCCTCTTATTACCGTCTTCTCATGCATTCTCATTCTTGTGTTCAATCGTTTGAGATGGCTAATAAAAACACATGGTTATGGATAAAATATGCTGATTGACCTTTCGATGTCTCCTCCCTAGATCTGTACCGGTATCTGTACACCTTTGTACCCCTCTCTTTTCCCAACCAGTGTATTCTGAAGTCTGACTTGCATCGCTGCCTCTTCTTCTCGTTTTATACCTCTTAGGCAGGTTCATATGTCCGGCGTCGCCTTCTCTCGCTCTGTACGTGCCTCTTCACATCATCCACTTCAGCAGGACTGTTGACAATACTGGGGAAAAGTATATTGCATTTAGGTTTTAGTAATGCCAAAACTACCTAATCAAAGTATTGCGACACCAATACCAATACATTATCCTAAAAGTATTGCGATACCAATACCAATACTTTTACCAATACTTTTCGACAGATTTGCTGAATTCGCTTAATTAGCACGGTTCATGTACCGATAATTATGAGAAATTTCCCACGGAATCGCTTAAGACAATGGCAATGTAGGCCTATATGGAGTAGCCTTCAGGCAAGCAATTCGAACACCCAGCGCTGATATCGCATTTGCAATCTTCGTTTTATTTTCAATATCAACTAACTTCGAAAGTATTCCAATTTTAATTAGGCAAGCCACTTCTACCGCACATCGTAAAAGCACATAGTTTTACATTCAGCCATTTATGAATATTTATAAAATCCTTTTGTTCGCACCAAAGATTATTATGGTTGTTTATAAGGCGATTTTCGAAGCGTGACGATTAACTTCTCATTATTTATTGACCACGACTTAATCAAGCGGACGAGATATATTATATGTAGGCTCCTACAGTGGAACACGTATCAGAATCGAGTGTCGTTGACAGGCTTTAAAAAACCATCGCGACACTCGCTGCGATATCGAAAAACGAATCGGCGATACCAAAGATAGCGAATTTGTGATATTTTATCGCGATATTAACAGCCCGGGTCATTACAGACCGTCGCGCAGCTAATAGAATCACCTCCAATACTCTGACCCTCCCTAACGGCCTAACCTACAATACTCTCACCCTCCCTTGCCTCCAATAGGCCTACTCTACCCTCCCTAACGGCCTAACCTCCAATACTCTCAGCCCTTTCCTTCTCCCTTACCTCCAATACTCTCATCCTCCTTTACCTCCAAAACTCTCACCCCTCCTTACTTCCAAAACCCACATCCTCCCTTACCTCCGATAGATAGTTCCATTTATGACAAATGTGACTCCCAACAGCAATCAAAATGTTCATCCTAATAACATGTGCAAAGCATTTTTGATGATGAAAACTAGTTTACCAACGACTCAAGGCCTGTGCAACTAAGCCAGAGTAACACTCAAACGACATCAACAACAACATCTCATATTTTATGATCATTCGTCTTTTGTAGAAGTAATCATCATTGAAAAATTACTGCATTAAAGCGACACTGTGGCCGGAGTGCAAAAGAAGGAAAGGAAAGTGAGACGGGAAATAAGAGGTTTTCATTTAACAATGAGAATAAATTCCATAGAACTACAAAGAATGCACGAAATTAGGCCCACTGTCAAAAAGACCATTGTTCTATCTGGATTTAAGACTTCACAGCAATTCAAACATAACAGTTTGTTTTCTTCCATTATTCTGTCTGTCGAGTCACTGATGGGCAACATGCCTTCTCAATACTCAATTACTCATATGTAGAGAGATACCCAAGTAGGCTGTACAATGTACATTGGACAAGGGTAACATTGCAGTGCTAATATAGCACTAGTTGAGATAAGAAAGGAGAAATAAAAATCTGAAACACATGGCCTAAAAGGACCAATGGTTTATGAAAAAGAATGAAAGCTTCTTTCTCTTAATGAGCAAGCAATATTACTACCTGTTGGATATGACTTATTGAAATATCCAAATCTTGGTAAACAAGCAAACACAAAATGTGGTTGATATGATATCAACAAATAAAAACAAAGAAGTTACAGCATTTCCATTAGGATGCACACAACACTTGGCTCAACAATTGTCCAGTAAATTCACTCGTTTCATCCGTCTTATTATTCACCTGATTTTACTCACATTCTGACATGCTTCTGTTAACTCATTACATTGGACTAGATTATCACAATCGACAGTCAATGAGATTAGTCTAAAAAATGATAAAATATGCCAATATTAAAAAAACAGGAGACTTCATTAAAACTTAAAGAAACAGCAACACTATTGGTGAATAAGTCGACCAATGTTCCAGAAGGAACGGGAGGAACTAAGTCTAAGTAAGTAATTGGTGAATAAAATAACACAAACAAACTAGACTGTATGTAGTTAGAGAGCGATCGAACTAAGAATTCTCTCATAGCACCTGGCAATTAAAATAATGATGGACACCTATATCTGTCAACAAGCATTGGTACTATAATTACACCCAAAGAGCTGTGTGGCAGAATGACCATTTGATGTTGCCCCTAATAAAATGTAGCTATAACTGCAGAAATAATTAAATAAAATGTTGGCATGCAACTCAACCCAATAGATACAAATGATTAGTAATCTTTTCCCACAAATCAAACTCCGTTAATAATAGACGATGCCTGAATGCTTTAGTTGACATTTGGTGGAACTCAATTCATACAGGTCTAATGGATTATCTTTGGTATACCAAACTTTAGTAAATGCAATTTGAACATCCGGTTACATCAAAACAACAGTAGATGGCCCAGCCACAATGAAAGGCAACACACATAACTCTGTTTCGTTGAACTTGCACATGTCAAGACTTTATAAATGCAAAGTCATTTTTAGGCATACCCTGTGATTCACTTGTTTAGGCATACACTGTGATCCCTGGTCTTGACCTACCCTGTGATTCCCTTGTCTAGACATACCTTGTGATCCCTGGTCTCAGCCTACACTGTGATTCACTTGTCTAGGCATACCCTGTGATCCCTGGTCTTGACCTACCCTGTGATTCACTTGTCTAGGCATACACTGTGATCCCTGGTCTTGACCTACCCTGTGATTCCCTTGTCTAGGCATACACTGTGATCCCTGGTCTTGACCTACCCTGTGATTCCCTTGTCTAGGCATACACTGTGATCCCTGGTCTCAGCCTACACTGTGATTCACTTGTCTAGGCATACCCTGTGATCCCTGGTCTTGGCCTACCCTGTGATTCACTTGTCTTGCCCCAGTTTTAGTTGATGCCCCATTTCCTTCATGAACTGACCAAACATCCGGAACCTTTGTAAAGCACGCATTAACTCCCCATTTTATAAAACCAACCTTGCAACCTTACTTCAAATTATAATCATACATCTAAATGTTCAGTCTTCATCATAACCTCCAAAACAGAATTGTGCAATTTAAAAAATAAGTTATGGCATAATAAAAGAATCTGCACAATATATGGTGAATCAAATATTAGCAAAGAAAATGTTTCAACCGTGAATAACTTAGTAGCATTTTTAGACACCGTGGAACTATCGAGACCATGACCATACATTCTATATATGACTAGAGTAATGTTCTGAGTGCTGTTACCGAATGTCACCATTGTTGACATGACAATACCGAGAAACATAAATCTATTAAAACGCATTCGTTCCCATCTCATGAAAACTATCCTGCAATTTCTTACAAATTTACATATATATAATATTCCACCCAATGGAAAACCATCTCTTGTCATGTTTAAACATATTCCAGAAATTGAGTTGTGCATCCTGGAAACGATCTGCTTCAGACTTGCTCGAGACTATGCAAATGTGCCCATAATAAGAACATCAGTACATGTACATGTATCAGTACATGTGGAATGCCCTGCATTATGTCAACCACAGTAATAAATTGGGCAAAAACATGTCTGATTGGTGCAGCAACTGAAAGGTCAGTTAGTCAATACTGCATCCAATTTAGCAATTCAGTGAAAACCGACAGCCAAGCAGCATGCAAAGTAATTCTGGTGAAAGTCAAACACAAAACCCTCAGAGTCTTATATTTATTAAAACCCCGACAGTCAAATTGCCACAAGCACGATCCCTGACAAATACGGCAGAAGTGCATGTCCTTAATTAAATTTGATTTCACAACTAACTTTCAGTCACTACCGAGATCATGATTCACAGTGTTGAGCTATAAATTGAGCTATATAAATGATCTATATAAGTCACAATCGCTTCTGAACACGTTCTTGTATCCAAAACATGCCACTAAAAGAACACATCAATACAATAGGAACGTCAGCAAAACGAAAACGCAAAACACACTGAGTGTGAAACAGATAAAAATTAAATTAAAAATGAGCAAAAAACATAAGCAAAAATAGATGACTAAACAAAAAATGCTAATAAAACATCATACCTGAAGCGGAAAAGCTAACAAACGAGTGCTGCAGACTAACACAGAGAAACCTGGATTAGGTCCAGGCAAGGCTAACACACATGACAAAAAGTTCTATGGTTGAGGCCATTCAAAATGAAGACAGCAGCAGCAGCGCCTGCCCCCATCGATCGGTTCAGTCCTGGTGAGCATCCGTGTCGTTATCGTATTCATGATAATCTGCCTTATCTGCCTCTGTATCGAGCTGCTGCTGCCTGCCAAGAACCAGGAACAAGACGATGAATCCAAGGAGGACGGCCAGAGTGATGCTGATGGGCGAGAGCGGCGCCGTCCAAATTGTAGCATCATCTATGTTGCTGCTGTAGATGATGCGGTCGTTCAACGGCTGCTCCAGGCGGAAGTTGTTTCCTAGTGGAATGTCTTGCCTGCCACCTCCAGGTTGTCCAGCAGGATTTGAATAAACCAATCTCTGGAACATTTCCATCTGTCAAACAAACAGTCAACAGAACTGGTCCTAAATGGTGCTATATAAATGTCTCTATGTATCATCCAAGAGATGTCGTACTCTCTGGACCATAAATCACAGTATTATACGTGAACTTCCAAGGATGTATCAATTTCAATGGGGAGGCTTATTCGAGCATACACAAAATTGACCAGACTGGTCTGGTGAATTTTGTGTATGCTTATACTTTGTGGTGTTGAAAAGATTTAATAAATAAACAGACATATGAATGCATCATTCTCCGCTGCGGATGAACAACCTGATAACTGTTCATAGTCTTCGTACATTTTATGAAAACTTAGACAAAGAACATCGTTTAGGTAGTGCAAAATATTTATGAAATTCACAGAATGTCTAAAACACTTAAAGACTCTGATGTGAAAGCATAAATTTTGCACTGCATCTTGCTACTAGACAATGATGGAATGTAGCAAGAATTCTGAAAAAATCAGCAGCCAGTTCATGCCATCTGCATTAAACACTACCACACGACGTAACAATTCAATCGCACTATAAACCAATTCGGTGTCAATTAACAAAATACAAACGAGTATTTAAGCAATTGGTAGAAGAACCTGATGTTCCAAGATGCCACAATCGCAACCTGCTAAATATTTACCTGGCGAGAAGAAATCTCAATGCATTCGCTAAAAACTGTCCAGGAAACAGTTTCTGCACACGGTGGGGTTGTCAGACTGCCCTCATATCTGTAGTAGTTGTTAAGATTAATTGGCAGCATCGACAGCAGCGGCACTGGACGAAGAGTTGCCTGCTGGTCTGAATTGCAAAACGACAGGCATTAAAAGTTTGTGCATGAAATTCAGTGACATCTCTAAAACTTTATCCATTTGGTGTATCATAGGAATTGCTGCTCAGCTGCTGGTTAAGCAAAGCATTTGGTCAGTTGTAAGCAACAATAACTACCAGGAAAAAGAAATTTTAATAAGGCAATCAATAATGCAATACTGAACAATCCTAATAAAACAATCAATAAATGTGCAACAAAATCAATAGCAAGCAGAAAATTAGTGGAAGAATGTTGTAAAATGACAAATATAGCAAAAAATGACAATATTGTCTGATAATTCACTTAGCGCACAATAAATAACTCAATAGTAAATATCTATTTTTAAATGGTAATGATAGTTGACAATATTGTATATTGAGAAAATAAAGCTGATAAATACCACGATATTGAACATTCTGAAGGTTGTTGACAATCTGCATAAAGATGGGATTGTCATGTTCCTTGATCTAAAGCATAAATCAAAACATCATCAGAGCAGGGCAGAAACGTAATTTCATTGACAGAATTGACACTTGCAGCAACTCACAACAGGTAATAACAAGCCCAAAACAGACCATTCCTAGCAGCTATATTATGATCCGTCTCTCCTTATGTTATGTATTTTGCTAATAAGGCAACAATTAATTTGCATTAGCCATAATTATGGTCAATTGCTAGTTGCCATCAAGGACAAGAAAAAAAGGAGAGAATCATATCATCTGATACTTCTCATAATTCAGAAACTCACCTTAAAGAGAAAAGCAAAGATGGCCAATCCATCATGCTGTCTGATGGCTTCATCAAACGACCCATACTTCAAATTATAATGGACAATCTGCAACTAAAAACACACACACATTCACATTATGCCTGCCTCATTAGTAAATTAATCAAAGATATCAAAAATTGATTGAGCACTTTATCTAACCTTGCAGATGTTTTATGTTTGTCTTTGCTTGCCCATTTATGAATCAGGAGGTATCTAAATTCCACAGATATAAATATGTTCAAATCATACTGCTTATGGATGTGTAGGTTCGGAGCATATGTAGGGTTATGGATAGCTGCCATGTGTGTATTGCAATGCTTTCTCCATTAGCCACAAGCTTCAAATCTGAACTCAGACAGCATCTTAATTTGGACAAGTTCTCTCTAACCAAGACACACAATTTAGAAGTAAAACTGCAAATCCTCATGTCTAGAACATTGGGATTTATTCAATGTCAGTGCCCACAAGAAGCACCTGAGTACCTTCAACAAATGACAGAGCATGAAAGCACATTTCACATCATGCAGATCTGGTCCATTTGGCAGTGTGCTTGGTCAAAATCTAATGAAAGTATTACTGTAGGTTTCACAATGCTCAGTGACTTTGTGTAATAACTCTTGTAATGTAATGTAATTCCTAGAAAATTTCTCAGTGCCCACAAAAGTAATGTCAGGGATACCAGCTTATTCGCCGGCGCTGTACCAAATCGAGTCCGCTATAGCCAATCCTCTCATTTCTTTCCAGTGCCAGGTCGAAATCCGGGGAGTCAAAATCCAGTGTTTATATAAGTGGCTCAATCACATACAGTAAAGCCATGGGATTCAACAACTATTGGCACCTGAGTCTAAGAAGAAGAAATCACTACCACTAGACAAGTTTCAACATTTTTTATAATAGAAGCTCTCATGAATTGCTTAGTAGCAATCAGAATAACATCATGATACCTGATATGTATCAACCTTCAGTTAGTGAACTCCTGAAACTTAAATCAATATACTACAGAAATTTATACAGCATCAATGTCGTAAGAAACAAGTCATCCACTGAAAATAATTAATTGTTAACCGTCCTGTGTCAATGCCAAAATTCACTTAAATACGAGATGACAGAAAGACCAGAATGCTGATTCTGGTTGATATGAAATGTATAAAAACTATATACCAAGCCAGGAATTTAGAGTCAGCAAAGGAGACAGAAGTGTCTGAAAATTCCAAACTCTTAGAATAGGCTACTAAGAAAGCAAGGAAGCACAGAACTTTCTCTATGACTTGTAATTGTAATCACAAATTTAATTGGTGACACTTCGAGAGAAACTCATAGGCAATGAAGCAAAAAGTAGATTAATATTGTTCAACTACACAGAAATCCAAAGAAAATGTGTAAAATTCTTGTGAGAATTACCTCCATAGGAAATCGTGTTCCATTAATCAGATGTTCTGAGCCATTCTGATCATCTCTTCCCCAATGGAAATCCATTCGAACGGCCTTAAACTCACCAACCAGTCCTCCGTCCTTCACTTTGTAATCTCCATTCAGAAGAATTTGAACTAAACCAATCAATGCACAACAGCTAAGGCACAGAATTTCAGATCCTTTCTCCTACGAACCTTTAAGTTCTATGGTTACTGCCGAAATAAAGCCAATTAAAACTGAATAAAGAAATTTCCAAAAAGTTAATTATTATCAATTAAATGTTACATGACTCACTGGGGTTTGAACCACAAAAACACAGATAATAGGTCATGATGTTGCCACTATGCCAACCTGCAACATATGGCAGCTGTGTGTCATTTTCACAGACTGCTACATTCACTGGATCCCTGTTGGCCAGCCACTGTTGCTGACCAGCCAAATGTACAAAATGTCACTGTTGTTAATATACACATCATGTATTAAATGTCATGAACTATAATTTAAAAGATTATCTTACTCAGCAAATATTTGCAAACATTATTACATAGCATTCCTTGTGTGTTACTGAACCTAAAGTGACAAAGGTATCGAAATACTTCATATCTTGAAAAGAACCCAGACATACCCATTTTGCCCGTGTTCTGCAGTTCCCAGTGTGCCCCTCGTGGAATTGTTTCGTACCCTGGAAGGTCAAACGTGATGAGGTGTGTATTGAAACGAACCTTCTGCTTGTCTATGTTGACTGGAGACTGGTTTGATCCAGAACACAGTGGATAAGAATGACCCCATGTGCCAGGACCTTCCGAAAAACATTATTTATTCATTTCAATCAATACAGTTTCACTTACATACACATGTATACTTAAACATCTAATATTCAGAATGCAAAGAAACTCTGAAACAGTACAGCTGGAAAAACAGTCTTACAGTGAAAATTAAAACTCTTTCACTAGAAAAAGTTGACAAACATTCTGTGCCGTAAGTTGTAATTTTCTAGTCCTGTTAATAATTATGTTTCAGCAATTATAAATGCCCAGATAGTGACAAAAATTAAAAATAACAGAACAACAACCAAAATTGCTTTTGGCAGGTAAAGTGGGATACTTTGCGCTGGCTTCCTATCCACCAGCAGGTCTACCTTATCTTAGTGTGTGCAGTCTTACATGGGCCACAGCACCAACGTTCCCTCTAATTTTTTGGGAGGCAGTGTGCACAAGAAATATTGTGTGTGCAACAATTTGTATATGTTTGACACTTTGTGTGTATGTCCAAGTTGAATCCAAAGATTGTTAAATGAAGAACATGTCCACAAGTCCTTGGTGATAAGTTCTGATAATACATTTAGAAGCCCATTGTCCAAAATGTGTCTTAGAGCAGATGATACATACATCGTATTGTACGTACTTGTAATTATCTTCCAATTTATTTGTAATTTTCTATTCGGCCCAGCCATTTAAATCAGTTTACAGTTCGTCTCAATATTTGTTTTTTGCTAAATGTTTGTGTGCAAACACTAAATTCTTGTGTGAGCCTTTGTGCGCATGCAAATGCGCACGGCTTAGACGGAACACTGCACAGCACAGGTCCATGATGTCCATATAATAGGACCATGCATATAGTGTGGAAAGAATTTGAGGGAACATTGGTAAAGACCAAATAGTAGGTGTTCATGGGGAACCCAAAGAGGGTAAATCTGACCATGCTCCTATTCCAAAACTCAGGAGGGAAGCAACATGGCTGGTATTGACCTATCTGGATCCACAAGTGATTCAAGACAAGTGATGAGATGCATTTCTTAACTATATATAATGGAAAGATTCTACATAGAATTTAAAACCATAGATGAGTTTATTTTTACAACAGTTGCTTTCTTTCTAAATAAAATAGAGATGAAATTGATTACCAATGTGTCCCATTTCATTGTAATCCCACTGAAGACAAAAAACTGAAAAAGACAATAAACTGTATGCAAGACAAACTGTAGCTGCTACAAGTAAAACAACATTCATTCATTCATTCTGAGAATTAATGCAGTCCACTCAGAGAAATGCTATGTTACGTCAGGAAATATGCATGCACCGCCTGCCTATGCTGATTTCCCATGTCACATGATATTACAATAATACAATACAATACAACTAGGCATTTATAATGCACTTTAACATGACAAGTCATGCACGAAAGCGCACACATGTCTCGACGACGCAACTGCAGTTGTAATGTAGAGCAATAAATTGTGCGCAAAGGACTTGCTCAAGGTCCGTACACAGTGACACCTCTGACGAGGGTCTAACCCACTCACTCATCGCACACTGAGCGTTATGTAATAGCTCATCAACAATTTTTAATAAGTTCGATAAATGCCAGTTCAAATGACTAGTGATACGTAGACGTAATCTCACCACTTGTCAACAAGAGATGAAACGCCAAAATGATTCTCAGACACATTCTTCTTCGAGATATGATCAATCAGTCAAACTGAATTTCTTTACCAGAGTAACAGCTTTAAAGAAACTGTTACAATGGGAACCGCTATTAATCGAGAAACAAACAACACCACAATATTTCACAAGTTAAGCAAAGTCAAGCACACATGCTACTTGGACCATACATAAGATATGAGAGCTGAAGCCAACTCAGCCCTCAACTCCTTTGGATTTTGCAACAAGCATTGACATCATGACATACCTAGGGTGTTAATAAAGGTTCAATGTTCTTGAATTGCCAAGTTTATTTCTTGCATTTCCATCATCAAAGACATCTAAAGGGTTTATTAATATAGCGCTTCTATATGGGGCGGAAACAAGTGTCCTTGTCACCCTTCATTTCGGTGCATCTCAAATTCAGTTATTGTCAGTTTGAAACATTAAAGAACCAATCATTCGATCAATCAATCAATGAATGAAATGGAAAATTCAATGAAAACTTAATATAGCACCACTTTAAGATATCTACTAAGAGGCACTCCTGGTCTGACTACGGCTAAAGAGAGCAGTGCTCAGAAATAAGTAGAATGTAGATGAGTAGGTTTTGGGCAGAAGGCAAAGCTCTTGGGGTATCCCATTTGAGGTGTTTGGACCCACCATTGTAAAGGTCAAGTTCTGTATCATAGAAGTGTGGGCAAAGGGGACAGTCAAATTCTCCAAGCAGCAGATCGGAGACACCGTTGACCGACATTGGCAGTGACAGGTCGACACAGCTCCTGAAGAGAGATATGGGCAGTGCCATAGAGGCAGTGCTAAACTATGGCAGAAACCCTGTATGTAATATGCTGTGGGAGAGGTAGCCAGTGAAGGACGAGATTACACGAAGTTGATTTCCATCAGCTATGGGAAGCAGTGTTGATTTGCCGAGCAAAAGTAAGTTTTTCATCAAGAATGGGCTCGCAGGGAACATAGGCCTGAATAGCATCAGCACAGGCTTGATTACAGATTCCATAACAGGATAGGAGTGTTTCTATTTCAGCAGTGTACAGAGCACATAGTGGCCCAACATATATATATAATGGGCGTCGTGAGGCTCGTTAAGGGTCAGGTGAGGATCGGTTAGAGTAAATTTACCAGCGTTGTGATGGTCGGTTAGGGTCAGGGTTAGTGTCATTAGAAAACTTGATACCTTTCGCGCAGCCGCTGCAGCGTGTCAAAAGGAAACTTACGCAC
Organism: Bimastos eiseni; assembly: GCA_959347315.1. Lineage (NCBI taxonomy): Eukaryota > Metazoa > Annelida > Clitellata > Crassiclitellata > Lumbricidae > Bimastos > Bimastos eiseni. The sequence continues at coordinate 12,332,878 of OY365806.1, read as the reverse complement.
CCCGAAAGTGCAACTTAACCATGCATATACGGATTCAAGTTTGTAGTATACAATGAAGAGGTCAGAGGTAGCAGTAATTTTAGATAAAACCACTAATGCAGCATAAATATACACGTACAAGCACACGTTTGTCGATACCCACCTTGTGCCAGCTCCGTCAAAAAGCACAAAGTCTAGCTATGCTACTAACGAATATATGCCAGCTATGCGGTTTCATTAATAAAAAAATAATAGCACACTTACCCGGTTGAAGAAGTTTTGGTCTTACCGAAGTTTTTATATAAAAAATTAAATATTACAAAAAAATATCGGCTCCTCCACCACGGTTTATTTATTTACATTTCATTAACGATAAATAATTTCTTTAGATCCACCACAACACTGATGGTGCGCTATAGTTATCATTTCACAATATAATAGTTTAAAAACTCAAAAAATATACGTACATTTGGTAAGACTATGTTACTATGTTAAAGGTTTATTCTGACTTCTTATTGCACAAGACAACACTGCAAAATACGTGTTCATACGAACAGAAGTTTTTCATAAAATTAATGGTTCATAAAATTAACTTTCAACTAAGTCAACCGCTAGGCGCTTAAGGGTAATGTCGCTGTGACATTAACAACTCACAAAGAAGCTGTTAACGAGTCGAATACTCACTTATGCAACGTGGGTTGCACTCCTGGGCCTATGAGAATATTTTGACAACGACATAGTTGACATAATAGAATAATTATACTCCTTCTGGACAGTTTATGGCATCAAAAGTCGTCGATGTTAGCAGAAATTATTTTGAACAGTTCTGACCGTTCGTATGACATATAGGCCTACAGCGCGTCTTAGAAGCAAAGATGGTAGTGTCGTTTTGTTAGAAGGGTGTGTTTTAATGGTTAAAACGTGCTAGATTCATCGTCTACCAGCACGAGCATTTGATGGATTCAATGTATACCCTATAAGGAACCCATACTCTCTTGTGGGTTCCACATGGGCATGCTGAATAGGAATTGCAGAGGCCATCACAGGAGTGTCATTGCTAACCGTGGACTAGTGATTGACTTCGTCATGATGTCATCTCCATAATTGATCAGTCCAGCTGTCTTCTATGGCTTCCCTGCATCAACTATCCAACCTCCTACCACTTTTCTCCATTATGCTGTAAGGCTTATCAAAAACCTAACACATCACTCCCACTGTTTGTGAACTACATTGGCTTCAGAGGTGTCACAAAGTTTTGAAAAGTGAGGGGCATAATTTCAAAAATACTGCACAAAGCGCAAAAAATCCCCCCCCACTTTTTGAACTTTGCCCCCCAGAAATTTGAAAAATGGGGGACACAAATTATCTTAACTGAAGTCATCTCAAAGTCATTGGAGAAACATAAAAAAACGATTTGGGGGCACATGGGGGGGGGGGGGGGTACTGAGCACTAAAACTGGGGGCTTTGCCCCGTTCTGAAACGGGGGGGCGGGCCTGCCCCCCGCTTGTTACACCCCTGATTGGCTTACCATACAAGCCCACATTAATTTCAAAATCTATAATCCAATGCACAGAGTCCACACACATTCGTCTTTTTAACCATAACCAAGATTTTTATTGAGTAGGCCTACTGACAATCAACAATGGAAAGATACAAGTTCGAAATACTTAGTAGGGGATTGATAAACAGCAATAAGGAAGAAACCTAATGGGACTGAGGTCCCGATAGCAGAGGCACCCTTACCTTCAAATTAAATTGTTAGAGGATGTCGCTTATTTGATGCATTATATACAAAAAGATTATGCAATGCTTAACTAGTTAATTACGATGTACTACGATTATGTTTCATCGGTTTAATAATAATAATAATGAATTCTAATGGCAAGTCCATGAATGCATATAATTTTTTATTGTGTATCTTCAGAATGGTGGTATCTCCCTGCCATCATCCATTAGATGGGACCTAAGTGGGATTTATACAGGTGTCGTATGAGGCCGGCAGGTCTTCTATTCCACAACATGACCGAAATACTCTTACCACAGGCCATTCATGAAGCTTGATAAAATGGATACTGCTGTGTGTAAGCACTAGATCAGCACATCTCAACCATTATTTCGTCCACAAGTCCACCTCTATGCAAGTTTGCATTTCCAGAGTTGAGAAGAACAACTCTCATCTGGTATCGGCTATCATATTGGCTTCCCTGGTTCAGTGATTGGGTGAGTGGTGCCTCAGTGGCATCAAAATGCCACCTCAAACCTATTGTCTCCATTGACTTTTTTCCAGAGCAACAACTGAGGTGGGTAAATTTGGTTTAAGTAATTGGAATGCTATTATAGAGCATTTTGTCCCAACAAAATGTTCTTTAATGTAATTTCTTTATTATCAGTTCTTTAATATCATCTTTGCTAGTGGCTCTCAACCGTCAAGTTTTTAGAAATCCCTCAAGACCTTTTTCTTTAGTCGTGGCTGGGCTGGGAGTGCTCCTGAGTAGGTTTCTGGAAGGGGAGCTATGTAAATGCTCAGAATGAATGAATGAATGAATTAATTTCAGTTACTTAAACAAACCACTAAGGCATGTCTAGGCCACAAGCGAATATGGTACATATTACCAGAACAGACAGTTATCAATTGTATTGAACAAGATCCAGTTTAGCAGTGTTTTTTTGAATCACAACAAGTGTATAAGTGACCAGTTCAATCGCAAGTGTTCAGAGAACAACAACCTCACAAAAAAATACAGTTTAAACTCGTCAATTCTACAGTAATATGTATTTTATTTGTTCAGAACCAAATGTACTCCAACTGCATACAAGTATGAAACCTCCCAAGAAAAAAATAAACAAAAGAAGTTTACAGTAACTTACTAAAAAAAACAAAGATTAAAGAACTGGTAATGCACATAAAACTACATAACTGCTTTTAAATGAGAACACTACAGTACAAGATGCCTATCTCGTTTTATTCGTGGTAATTATATGGTAAAATACAAAAGTTTCACAAACTACGATGGTTTGTTAATTACTACAAGGTTAATATCCAGCGAATAGGTAGATTACACACTAAAAGCTGCAAGACAACATGCTTTGTAAAATACCGGTATGACACAGTAACCCCATCTAGATTTTCATTAAGAAAATGTCTCATGTGCTGAACTTCAATAGAAAATACAAGTAGGATAAAAACATTACTTTTGTAATGACTTATAAAGATACAGCATCCTTGTCTAAATTACATTTTGTGAAAAAGAGATGGTGTATTCTTTCCTCATGTTTGTGGTACATGATGCAAAGCTTGCTTTATTCTTTAAACATTAAATGATCAGCTCAGCCAGATAGTGAATATTTTGCAAACAGGGAAATCTATCTATCAATTAGTGTTTGTGATTTTATCAACAAAAGTTAAATCCTCAGTTTTTATTCATGTCACAGCATACAGGGCCGTACCAAGCTACAGTTGCGCCCTGTGCCTAGCATCAATCTGGCACCCCCCCATTTTGAAAATAATATTTGCGCCCTGTGCCTAGCATCAATCTGGCACCCCCATCCTCCTCGGTATGGCCCTCATAGCATAGCTAGATGAATGTCGAACCAAGCACATTTGCTTAAGTAGGTGTACCCATTGGCAAAGAAAAAGATTTTAAAATATCAATAATAAATTGGTTTCCAGTTAAGGAGAACATGTGGAAGACTTAAACAAAGAAACATACCAAAGTAATCAAATTTCATAAAATGCCCTACATAAAAGCTCTCCCTTTGCTTAAATTCCCATCATTATCCAAACTCCTCGTGATGTAGAGGATGACTAGTTTGAGCTAAATTTTTATTGAAGCCACTACAACATAATAGTCCGTTTCTTTGCCAAGCCTTACATTAGGCACAGCTGACCCAAAGAATAATTTCTCATTTTCTAGCATGTACACAAAATCTTAACATTATATAACTTAACAAAGCAACAGGCAACACATACCTATTCGATATGCATTCAGAGCAGACCACTTCACTTCAACAACAAACATTTAATTTCTAATATGTATAAAAACGGCAAAAGTTTGCCACAGTCGGTAAATTAGAAGACATGACTCAGCACACAACGGGCAGTGAACAGATATTTACGGCAAGCACATATTTTGACGGACGTCTACTAATTAGTGAACACACCTTGGTAAATCTACTGGCAATACATAAATGTTTAAACAAATAGTGAATCAGAAATAATCAAAATTTACTACAAAAGCATATTAAACTGAAAGTGTCACTTGAACACAAACTGTATTGCATCAGAGCCAGGCCTCGGCATCTGACTCATCTAAATTAAACAGTAAATACCTCTCTATGGTTACATCGTTTGCATCATCATTCTGCTTAATTTCTTTAAAAACTTGCAGGCATTCAGTTAAGTAAAAAAATTTAACTGCTACAGTTACAAAATTAGTCAATAATGCCAAAGCTTAAAAGCTGCAGTTGACATCACATTTATGAAACTTGGTCCTTATTGCAATAAAGAGTTGCTTTTTCTGTTTTGAGCAAAATTTTACATTGTAGATTATTTAAAAGTCCGAACCACTTTGTCCTGTTAAGCAGCAAATAAATCTTTCTCATTCTGATGGTCCATTCCTAATTGGAACGCATAAGTCTAAGTAAACTCAGCTCTAAAATTTAGGGGTGGGGAAAAGCAGCACAATTTATCTGCAGCACAGTATGTTTTCTCACAACAATGACAACTTTCAAAATAAACATCTCAGACTCACATGGCCCACAGCCAACGCGCACTGGTAAACAGGGCAACCACGCTCGGCAAATATGGGTGGATAGAAGTTAAAATTTACAGAACAATAACGATTGGTAGTATATGCAGTCAACAATCTTCACCTTGTGAATTCGTGAGGTAGTGCATACGTGGATTCACTTTAAAAGGCCAATTATCGTGAAGAACAGACATTTTTAAACTGTGAATTACTGGGTTCAAAGCTAACAAAAAAATCAAAACCACCTAGAACTCCCTACTCACTACTTGCAGGAACCAATCAATGCCAAATTATTATGGCAATCATAGACTAGCTCATGGCCCATCTATTCCAACCCTCATTTTCTTTGAGAGCAATGTTTAAGGTCTAAGCTATGCAGATATAACCATTTTTGATATTACCATAATGTTCAAATTAACAGAGATACGCTGTCATAAAGACCGAGTTTCATTTGAGAGGTTATCGATAAACAGAACACATTCTAAACAACCTATAGTGATATGTTAGTTGTTACTCACAGCCTTCTGTCAATGACAGCTGGAGATGTTTAATAAGGCATAGTCAGCAATAGATCTTAAAAGCCAGTGCACACAGAAAAGCCTTGATCAGCATACCCTGTTTCTAACTTTCTTCAAGTTAACTAATAAGAAACATTAGAAATACATAACGAGTATCTGGTCCGGATTAAATTATAAATCACCCGTAGCATTGATTAGCTATCGCAGATAAATCTCTGAAAGTTGTAATAAAACTTCAGTCTCTGTCACTGGTGCAGACAACACAAATTAAAAATCACAAATTGAAAATCCGATTCCAAACAGGCACAGATGTTCGCTCAAGGAAATTTACATTTTTATTTCAAATGACACAGAAACAAACACACTTACCGGTAAATGGACAAAACAAATGCATACAGACCAGGTTTTCACAAGAATAGATCACTGCTGAGGATCATGAACGATGCTAGGCTAGATAACTGAAACTGCTGGATTAACTGCTGGATCAGCAGGGATACAAACTTTGCTGAAGCAAAGGGTCTTGATATTTTTACAAAAAAGTGGGCTGTATTAACTCCTAGCATTTTAGTAACCCTGCTCAAAACAGCATTAAAGAAATACAAAAAATGAATACATTTAAGTCCAGACCCAGAAATTTAACTATGAGCATAATTTTTTAGCTTGGAAATAAGTTACACAACTGAACAGTTTTGTTTGGCATTATAGAGCCCTTCTTTAGCAGGACAGAATAAATGCTGCTCAAGACAGTGTATGGCATGTGTGGTTTAAAAAGAAAACGTATCTATCCAGTGTTGCTTCTGACCAGTACAGAATTTCAAAAGAAGAAAACACTGAGTATCACGGTTACTAAGGCATTCGCAATTTAAAAAGGCAACACAGACATAAATCGCCAGTAGTGGCTTTGAAAGCTATGACAAAAATTCTTATGAAGTGATACGTTGTGACAAAAACTAACAGACTGCTGGACAATCAAATTTAAATATTGAAAACAACTCTGGAATCCCCTACACCAGCATGCTCCTCTCAGCAGATGGAATAAGACATGTGAAAACATGTTCTGGAATTTTTTAAAAGCATATATGTTCAAACAATCGATCACTGCAATTACACGAAGCTTGCCACACATACATATTCGCAAATTCAAGTACCACCACAGCTTATCAAAACGGTAAAATATAGTTAATTATTTGACAGATATTTCGTTGGTAAATGAACGAGAGGCCGAACAACCCCGTGCATTGTAAGATTTCGACACAAGTGAGAAGTGTGTTAGTCATCAGAGTCCGACTCATTCTCATCTCCATTGAAACTGTAAAGAACAAAAAACATGCCAGCTGTGAAATAAAGTAGCTAGTCTTTCAACATTTCATTCGAGTTGTAACTTCACGATTCGTCTAAATCGGAAACTTCCGATCGTATGCACAGGATGTTGAATGACCTTTTATCTTGACATTCCCAATGCATTGCATATTACTAAGGCACCACTGATTCTCAATTTATCAGACCTAGCACTTCTATTTAAACTCTTCTATTCAGCATTATAACAACTGTCACTTAGGCTTGTAAGAGTCAAATGAATATAATATGGTCTTACATTGATATAGCAATACTTCTAGAAATCCTCATCAGCAGCACTAAATTAACAAGAACATTAAACGCACTGGCCGTCAATTATTATTCTATACAATTGCAACAAGAATCAATGAATTAAGGAAATGAGCATACCTGTTGAGGTCACTGTCTATGTCATCATCTTCCATACCATCTTCTATCACAGCATGAAGATCTGCAATTCGTTTCAGAGCAAGCTGCAAGTCCAGCTGACTGCGCTCCAGTTCCTCTTCAACACATTCCAATTTCTTCTCCTGTTGCAGACAAAAGTACAGCTCATGAAAAACACTTGGTGTTTGGCAAGAACATTGGTAGACAGAACAAAAGAACATTTAGCAAGGTTACAAGAAGTTTTTTGTAAGAATACTGGATGGTCATTGGGAATAAATGAAACAATGAATAAGGAAACAATGCATAAGGAAACAATGTTTATCAGACATCTCACTCGTAAGCTCACCATATCGGATTTTCTTTGGGCAGCATCATTTTCCCTGCGCTTTGCTTCGCTCAACTCCTCTTCGAGATCTCGGAGTCTGCGTTCAAGGCGCTTGGTTGAATCCTCCGACCTAGATTTGTTCAAGGTCATGTTCTGCCTCTCCTCACTCTCCTTCTCCATCTGCTCCTTCAAACGACTCAACTGAGCCTTAAGCAGAAAACATGCAGTCACAGTCAGGATCAGATGATAAACTATATGAATCTGTAAATTAAAATAAAACTCTTTTATCACTCAATTAAGAGGAAATAGCCACTATTTATGACTCAATTCCAGTAACTGCTACGTATATAAACCATTCCAAGTTATAATTTTAACAGGATTGAATGGTTAAGTAACTGAATTCTTAAAAAAAACACATGTTTATCACTCAGTTCAGAAGAAAAAACACTTGAATTGTTAGCAAAACCTTTCCAAATTATAATTTTAACAGCTGTAAATCTTCACCTCAGCACGACGTCTTGTTGCTTGTTCAAGGTCAAGTCTTGTTTGAAGGTCAACGATCTTTGCCTCAAGTCTCAGCACGACCTCTTTGTCAACAGTGGAAATCTGGATATGATCAAGCCGAGTCTGCATCGCACTCAGCTCCTCCTTCAATCTCTCATTCTCCAGCATCAGCGCCTCCAACTGGTTGGAATGGTCTTGGAAAGTCATTCGCTCTATAGCATTCTAAATAGACAGAAACTTACAGTTAATATCAAAGTTTACAGTACACATAAATTTTCAAAGTAATGTATTGACGCAATAAAACATTCACGAAATTCCTTACGCATACTCCGAGACATGTATGCGACATGTATGCCTTTGACCCTCAGATGCAGTCTTAAGTTTCTGGACCATCATTTTCTCAGCAATGGTATATGAGCATGTGGGCAATTCTCAATCCTCCATTGCTCCTTCACTTTAAAATTTCACAGTAAATGCTTTACACTTAAAAATAAAGAAAATGACTAACAAGGCATAATATGAATTCAAAAATCAATAATAAAACATAGATATAAAGAAATAACTTACATGTCTCACCCAGTTTAAAATATTTACAAAAAAAATTAATGCAAATGTGTTGGGAAATTTATTTACAGGTGCCATCTGTTATTTATATAAGTATTCATTTCAACCACTTACTAAAGAAGTTAAATATATAAATTTAAATTTGCATGGAAATACTTTGTTACCTGTTGAATAGATGCTTTGTACTTCCTCATAATCTCAGCTATTTCTTCTTCGTTTTCTTCAAATCGACTCTGAAGCTTGTTATTTTCAAGAAGAACCTGGTGACATCTCTGTTCCACCTGAAAAACATAGGAAACATCTTTTAAATGTTTTAATTAATGTATTAATGCATGTATGTACATATGTATGAATTTATACATTAAGTTATACATGCTATGGCTATATCTATAAAAGCCTAGCAAAGCCACTATATAATTACTAATAAATCATAATATTTTTGTCTTAAAAAGACAAATATTAACACAAAAGCTAAAAACGTTAATATGAAGATGATGAAATACATCAATTAATACTAAAACGTTAAATAACATTTCTTACCAAAAGAATAAATGTAAATAAAAAAATGACGAATAGTGATAAAAATATAAACACTGAAAACTAAACTAAGAACAAAAGTTGCTTTGCCTTGGTGACAAACAAATACTAACTAAAAAACTCCTTGAATATCTCATTAATGTCTGTAAAAATCTAATATATCTGCACAGACCAGAACTCTAGTTCCAGTGCTTCAATTATTTGTGTACAAGTCTAATTGAACATTTACCAATCTTTAAAAAGTTTAGAGTTGCCAAAGCGGATTAAGCAAAACCTTCTGACCTCCTGCTTTGCTTTGGTGACATCATCCAGCTGTTGCGTAAGCTCCTGCATATCCATTTCAGTCCCTGTCTTGGCCTTTACAGCTACACCCAGGGCGTACTCTGCATCCTCCAACTGAATCAAAGACAAGAAACTTCATTTCTAGTACTTAATTGTCCATCCAAATACGTAAAACAAATTACATCAAAGTTGTACCAACCAGAAATGTTTTTAATCTATTCAATTCTATATATGGACTTATAAAGCGCCTCTCACAGTACAACCTAATCAGAGGCACTCCCAGTGCGAAGAACCCTTGAAAAAGAAAAGTCTTAAGAGAACGAGCAGAAACAGTTGTACTACCAGATAGGATTTCAGCACGAGTTGATAGTATAGACATTCTAGTAAATACGCTTTGACAATAATTAACAGTGATATCTATTCCTGTAGTAACCGTTCTTCAAACTGCTTACTTGGTTTCTTAACTGTTTAATGACTGCTTTATTCCCAGTTCCTTCCTTCTGTTTGTCTAGCATGAGCTGAGAATCCCGAAGCAAAGCCTTTGTTCTCTTCAGAGCCAGGCGAAGATTACTCTCGACATCTGAAACCAGAAATTAGTCAAAAATTCAAACATGATCAATAATCGACCTCAGTTGAACCTTTTAACAGCTCTCACATGTACCACCAAGATCAACTACTAGTCCAAATCAAACCATTGTGTTTTCTCTTCCAACTACTCCAATCCATATCTAGTTTCATTTTTTATGATATCAGCAGTAATACAATAACTGAAAAACTCCCACAAATACATTTCTTTTAAAGAAGTGCCAATTTACTGAAACATGATACAGAGAGTGGTTGGCTACAATCTCGTAATTAAAATGTAACAAACTGTTTATTGTCAAAGCAGTTAATCACTTAAGTGCACAGAGCGACAAAATCCTCAACTAGTCTATAAAAGGACTCAATAGAAGTTAAGACACAATGGTGAACAACGATAAGTCACATTGGTGCTGAAAGATAGCATGCTTTTTAGAAAGTAATTGCCTAACTAACTTTGAATTATAATGATTCCAAGCAACCTGTTGAATTAATGATTTCTTATCCAATGATGGAGGGATGAGTAGTTGGGTACCAGAATGGAGCCTGGCACCCAAGCTGCATTTTACCAAACCTTTGACACCTAATGTAATGGCATCCAGAAGTTAGCATTAAGCCATCAACAAAATGAAGCAATCTCTTCCTTCTCTCATGTTCAAAACAAATCCAAGACGTGCCTGCATTTCGTGCCGGCGTACGCTCTGCCAGAGCATGAATCTGGTGCTCAAGTTCACGTTTCTCCTGAATTACTTTCTGCCTTTCTTGACGCTCTTCTTCCAGATCGACTTCCAAAGCCTTCAACTGACAAACAAATGAGAACATAAAGACTACAACAATATTCCAAATTCTCAATACTAACTCAAAACACGTCACAGTGGCCGATAGGTTATAGCGGTCGGCCCCTAACACTCCGTGTGCACTGAGTGAGCGGGTTCGATCTTTGTCCAAAGCATCCCTGTGTGGGGACCTTGAGCAAGTCCTTTGCACACAATTATTGCTCCACATTACAACAGCAATTGTGCTGTTGAGGCGTGTGTGCACTTCTGAGAAAAAAATTTTGGAAGAAGGGCAATATCAAATTTCACAATGAAATTTCAGAACGAAAACGAGAACAAAGAAAACAACGAATGTAAACAAATGAGCAAGTAATCTTTAATTCAGAGAAAGCAAGTGCTCAAACACAATATCATCAGATGAAAATTAATTAATACCCAATGAAAAATATTTCACTGATGATCATGTGACTACCAATCTGAACTTATAATTATTTATGGTTTGTACAACTAAAGCACTGAATTGAATACAATGGTAAATGAGTGTCGTGTCATTAATTGACGTTTCAATGGCAGAATCTAAGACAGCAATGAAACATAAAACAGTATTCCCAAAACAGCACAAAACATCTTTGTCATTACCAAAGCTTTAAGTTCATTTTTTGCAATATGCACAAACTTTGACATTGAAAGGCAAAAAAATGCTGGTTTTTTGACTGATCAGTGTAAATTAAATTAAAAAATAAGAATAAATTAAATTTCCTGTCATCTACCTTTTTCTGCATGGAACTTCTCAAGTCATCTAGATCTTGATCCCTGTCCTCCAATTCTTTCAAATGCTGCTGACGCACTCGTTCTTGTGCCATTTCCAATCGCAGTTTAGCCTAGAAACAATATTCGAAAATGTCAATCAAATCAATGTCCACCATCCACATCGTCATACAAAGCCAACTGCATTTCATGAAGAAATCATTGTAAGTTATACTCTAAAGATTTCAAATAAAACAATTACACAGTTAGAAAAGTCTAAAATGAAGTAAAATGAACTGCTGGAGCACTGCAACTTGCAAATCAAGAGAAGTAAGTGGGTCAAAGACCCACTAGTACAAAGAGTCATTCCACAATAATTAAAAAGGTCAGACACTAGGTAATACTGTTGCATCTATTTCATTAGCTGATTCAATAGACAAATATTTTTAACCTACGGAATGTATTTAATCATAGGTTGTTATACCTGTTCCAACTGCTGGATCGTGCCCGCCTGTTCATCCAGCTCCTCTTCTTGTTCCCTTGTCTTGTCTTCTAATTTGTTCTTGAGCTGCTTCAGCTTCATGACCTGGCCATCAGTAAATAATAACAACATGTATGTATTCATAATGTGAGGAAGTTGGTTCCTCCCAGAGACAAACATTATATCTGCTTAATATTGTATTCCTTGTTAAATGCATACATGGGGTTGTTTGGATTGAGACTGGACTGAACCGGTTCCTAAAAGGTTTGGGGTTTAATGATTCAGGGGTAAGGAATGCCCAACATGCTAAAAGAAACAGCCAGTGGTTGGCACATTGACCAGGATAGGCTGGCTGGCTGCCCAGTAGTGGCTGGTTGACCACTGGGCCAGACGCTAAGAGAGGTGACAGGTGAGCGAAGAAAGACAGGGTGAGACAGGAAGCCTGGGTAGAAACAGGTGTGAGGCAGAGAGGACTGAGAGAGAGGAATAGGCAGAGAAAGAGAGACTTAGGATTCGATTGCTGGCAGGAAAGACGAGAGATCGTCTAGGATCTGAGAGAGAAGAGAGCTGCCACAAACGAGAGACAGAAGAAGCGCAGCCGATGCTAACACTAAGGGTGAGATATATATATATATATATATATATATATATATATATATATATATATATATATATATATATATATATATATATATACGGTGGCAGGGTTTGATAGAGCTAAATATTTGATACAGGTAAAGGGAGCAGGAGCGATTTAATGTCAACTTTGTTTGGCCTGAGGTAGACTTCGCCTCAAAGTCGTTTGAAGTGGCCATGTGCTCTGTGGCTCTAACTAAAAGTATAGCTAGAATTTATTGTTTGACATTGCTGAGATAGCGTTTTATCATTAAAAGCGTAAATGTTTATTAATACTATACAGTAGTTTGTATTTGCAGTCAGTTGTAACTATTCAGATACAGGTCTGACAAATGTGGCACCACTCCAGCCAGGGTGCTTCCTCTATTGGGCCACCTGAACATCATGCAGGGCAGGGGCAAATACTTCCTTGGCTACAACCAGACTGACTAGCCATGAGTCCCCTCTTGACCCTGGGGCGCTGATGCCATCGGCCTCCTGGCATATGGACCCCTGCCTGCAGTCGATCCACGATAGGTTATGCCCCAGTGATCTAGGTCCGGGTGGGAGTTCCTCACAATATTTAAGAATAGACCCCTCAATTTGGAATGGTCTCCCTTTGACACTCTGCTCCCTACCCAGAACTCCTTCTCAGGCACTGTTCTCTCACCTTAAGATGGTGTTATTTGGCCATGATGGGATTGAGAGCCCCTCTGAGTAGTCCCCTTGAAGAGGCGCCATAGTACCTAATTAGGCCCCTTGAAGAAGCGCTATAGTGCCTGAGTAGTCCCTTGAAGAGGCACTATAGTGCCTGAGTAGTCCCTTGAAGAGGCACTATAGTGCCTGAGTAGTCCCCACGAAGAGGCGCTACAGTGCCTGATTAGTCCCCTTGAACAGATGTGATAGCAACCTGCATGACTGCCATACAATGCATGAATGAGTACACATGTGTGACTGTATCTGGGGCTTTATAAAGTGCATTTGAAGAACATCACAAAAGCACTGTGAACATGGCCATCCAAGGGATTAACACCAATGCAAATAATGAGAGTGTATTATTTGTGTTAAATTAATTTCTACACGTCATATTGGCATTGATATTATCATGTAGACCAGGCTTTTGTTAAACAACAGGGCATTACAAAGTAAAATCAAAGAGCAATTTGTACCAACTGACCTCCTGGCTGCCTTTGTCGCTTACACTCATATCCTGAAATTCCCTCTCCAGAAAAGTAACCTTTCCAGTCTGAATTTCAAGATCCTCTTTTACTTCCTATTTCACAGAGAAACAGATTTTTAAAAACCCATAGAAACTCATTTTATGAGAAGTCATTAAATAGTTGATTATTAACAACAAAGACTGATGAACAAGAAGTGAATTTCGAGTAAGAAAATAATACACTGATTAATGTTACAGAACGAGTGAACCAAGTTCACAGTAGACATTGATATATCAGTAAAATTTGGCAAGCACTCAGTGAGAATACCATAAACAAACAATAGACATAATTTTACAAACTCTTATTAAAGCCCAAGCATCAATTATTTGGGAGTCAACAGCAGACTGCATAAACCAATTACGGGTCAAATAAATCTTTCATATATTTCTCCAACACCAGTGATGGACGCCATGCATAGCGGCCATACAGTTAAATTCTAATCCTGTAATAAAATGTGATACAATGACTCTAACTGCATTAGTTTTGAACTTAGCAAATGAAGATAATTACACCATCCCAACGAAAACATGCAACATATCTGCTATAATTCTGATATTACTGCAGCTTCTTTTATGAATCTCTCAAAAACATGATTCATCCATGAATTAGCCCACATCTGTTTGAAGGATGATGATTAGGACTGCTGATGCAATAAAGTCAAGTAAAAGTTGCCTTCAACTGATGTTCCAGTGAGTATTTCTGCCCAGCAATCTCATCCTTCTCTCGCGACATTCTCTCGTGATGCATCTTCTCAGCCTGTAGTGCCTCATTGATTTTCTGAAGTTCACTGTCAAATCTGAAAAAGAGAAAAACAAACAAATTACATCGGCAAGTACAATTTCAAAATAAATGCTTCCAGTAAGTCAGAATATGCCAAATGCTAGAACAAAAGTGTCAGCCTTTTCAACAAAACATGAGAACAAATTCATAATTGGTAACAAATAAACAACACTATCCACTAAAGCAAAGGTAAAGCTCTCTGAGCAACCAGCAAGGACCAAGAAGCAAACTAAGTCTTAGTTTAGGTCTCAACATTTACTTTTGAAATAAAATGAATTCTGTAGCATGCTTAAAAATGAGACAGAACCAGGAGAAAGAATATCTCATCCACAGCATTTATTCTCAAAATGAAATTAATTCTAGCTAGAGCACATCTATCTTTAGAATTAGTTTCTGCAGAAGTATCCACAGTTTCGTACTTACTTTCTCTGCTTCTTTTCCAGCTCAGCATTGCGACTGAGCTGTTCTTCGAGGTGGAGACGCATGTCAACCATTTCTTGATTCAGTCGATCACACTTTCGCTTTGTAGCCAACATCATTTGGCTCTGCTCATCGTTAATAGATATGGCTTCAGTCAACTGAAACACCAAACAAACCAATTTTGCTTAATTAGTGCTAGCACCCAAAAAAATCAGCTTAACGATGCATGTGTATTAAAAGTGATTGGGAAATCAATGCAGCTTGTTGTCAAAGGATTAAATAAAGGTAAATTAATTTGTTTAATAGAAACTGTCATGACTCTATTCATAATAAACACAACTCATGACAACAAATGCATCCATCCACAACTTTTTTTAGAAGTCAACTCATCACAACTTAGAAACAATGATATTAGCTTCAAACATAAAAGCACAAGTCTTAGTTTAGTAGGCTATAATTCAATTTGCAACACATATGACACATGAATACTGTTGAAAACCCTGATAACATATTTAAAAAACAAAAAATAATTTGCAGTTTAAAGATATGCACAAGTGTATTCGTTTTTTTATTTACTACTACACAAATGTGTTAACCGTAATGTAATAAATTTAGTAAGGTTTTATATTTCTGCTGTTTCTGAATATAAACTGAATCGGTGAGCAATAAAGAATTATTTTACTTTGACAAAGTAAGAAATAAACTCAATTTAACTCGACTTACCTTTCTCTCCAGTTGCCTCCGGACGGTTTCCAATCTCTCGACTTCCTCTGCATGCTGCTGTTCCAGTTTCCTCTTTGACAGATCTGCATCTCGACGAATTCTCCCCAGCTTCTGCTGATACTCTGCATCATCATCAGCATCCTGATCCTCATCACTTCCAACATTGTTGACAGATCTGAGCAACATCTGGGCATCTGTCAGTTCCACCTCCGTCTGATGATGCTGCTTCTGCACAGCAATGAATTTCACCTGACAATGGGAAGCACAGAATAAGACAAAGACATCTTCAATCAATTTTTAATTAATTTAAGTTTGCATTTGAATGAAGCAGGACACTTCAACTGTAGCCATCTAAATGCAATAGCATCAACTGAAATACACAAAAGCAGTTCTTGTCACCAATGAGATACCAAAGCACTGGATTTGCATGTACCCTAAATCAAATACTTAACAAATTTCTGAACATATTATTTCACAGAAGATAACCGTGCAGTAACCACCTAAAACATCAACTGAGATGCACATCTCATAATAATTGATACCAAAGCACTCAGGATTTACACGAATCCAAAATCGATTCTTAATAAATTTTTGAAAAAATTGTTTCACAGAAGATAAAAGTGGACATAAATAATCACAATAAACGAGAATTCTGACACATTCCAGGTGTGCATTATTTGTTCATCTCAAATATATCAACAACTGGTTAATTAATAATCGTTGCAATTATCTCCAAGTGACAATGTGTGCAAGACTAACATGGACTTCTTTTAGTTCTTTCTCCAGCCGAAGTCGCTCAGATTTCTCATTTTCCAACAGTTCTGACATCTGAATTGAGGCGGAATTTTCTTCCTGGAAATCACTCATCACTTCTGACAACTGAAAAAAAGAAGAAATGAACCAAGGGTATGTAAAACTAAATTAAATCCATCCTCAGGCATTTAAGAAGAAGTTCCATAGGAATGAAGCATTTGCAACTTCAATTAGCCTCTTGTACATGAAGGCAAATGGCCCAGTTGTCTCGTGTCTCATAGTCCCACTGACAACGTAAGGTCATTACAACCAAGTCCATTATGAGATGCAACTGGAGCAGACATTCAAAACACCCTTCTGGAATGGACAGCATTGATTCTGATCTTTCAGGTGACAGTCCAGCAAACTTATCACTAGACAGAGTACTGTACAACCAGTTCATATATATAACACAAAGTACATCCACCTAAAGAAAGGAAAATAGAAAGTGAACAAATGATCAAAGAGAACAACAATCTAAAATAACAGACAACTGACTTTCCTTCATCTTATTGTGCGTGTTACCTTGGCATCCAGCCTCTCCGCTGTCAGCTTATACTCTTGTCTTTCCTTCTCTGCTTTTTCCAACCTCGCTTTTACTTGTTCCAGTTCCACCTAAAAGCAGATCAATTCATCAAACAACGCAAAAGAATGAACCACAACAAAAGACCTTAAACAAATTACATTTTCAATATAACATCATTAGCATGAAGATTAGGTTCCTGGTTAAACATTAGTACACATCCTACCACAAAGAAAACCAAATCATGCAATAGATATTTTCTAAATAATAAATTTCGTTCAAAAACAACGTGAATTCTTAACATGTTCAGAAATCTGGTTTCCAGTGTATCTGCAGAATAGTATGAGGCAATGCCACGTGACTATCATGCAATGCTACCTGACTATAGTGCAACACTACCTGACTATCGTGTAGTTCTGATTCTGTGCGATGAACATCAAGCAGTGGTTTGACTTTCATGTAAAGTCTCCACCATGGCCAATCCTGTATGGCCATCAGCTTACGAACATTACGCTGGACGCAAGAGGCAGCCAAGTGCTGCAGCTAAAAAGGCAACAATTCCATTTCTTCCTATTCTTTGCCAATCACAAATATTCCAGTGAGTAAACTGAACCAATATCAAAATATATTTAGATCATAGAAATTAAATCTTCAACTGGAGTCAAAGAAAAAAACCATATCATGACATAGAAATCTCATCCATTCTCTTATTCAAAGAAGAGGTTTTATATACTGCTTATCTCATAAATACCCCAGTAAAATTATGAAAATTTAACTAAAAGAGATAATGGATATGCTTCAAACGCAGAAAAGACAAGTGCAGATGTATAAAAAAATTAAGCAATAGTCAGCTTTTAAAAATGTTACACATTTTAGGAAGTAAAACAATAGTAGATAAATGCATTTGTCAACGCGTGATCCGAAAATGCTTATATTGTAACCTTCAACTTCCTGCGTTTCTGTAAACCTAGATGACATCGACAGATGGCCTGAAGGCTGACAACCCAACCAAGAACACAGCTCTCTCGCATCCCATTCAAACGCGCCAGTCCACCACTACGCAGGAAAACCTTAGAAATAATAAAAACAATAGAAATTACATTAACCGATTTCTTATACGCATCAACAAATGCAATCCATGATAAATTTATATAGCACATAAATAATTATTATAGTAAAGGGTCAGAGCCATAAGAGATTAGAGTTTAGGACTCTTGCCCTTTTTAAAATCTTGTACATCAGTGACTACACAAGCCTCCTTGTCATCAGGCTGATTCTGAATTTCAGCAAAATATAACACAAGTCTGGATTTTATTAAAATAATAACAGATACAAAAATAGTATGATTAAAATTTTATTAAAATAATAACAGATACAAAAATAGTATGATTAAAATCATCACATTAAATTAAACAACATCAAAATTTATTTTCTGTGATAAATAGAATTATACACCATATATATCACTGAGTGAAGCCTTAAGTATCTGTTGATCAAAGGTAAGACAGCAAAAGAAGGAATAAATTCATTGCATTCACACCTGAGTTTCACCAATTCTAAACGATGACTTGTCGTAGTCAAGTTTCTCCATCAGCTGAATTACACCCTGTTTCAACACAACACAAAGCTCATATAAATTTATCCCACATACACACATTGGCTCCAGTCTGTACTCATCTGAGTAGTGGCAAACCATCCAAAATTCAAGCACAAAGCATTGAGAAAGACAGCACAAAGCTATGGTATTGAGTGGATCAAATAATAGTCGATCAGATCAAATCACTCATCTGAACTGTCCAGACATACATCAGAGAGCAACATATTCCAGTTTCAGGTCAGTCAGGTCGGCATTTGCAGTGCCTTACTGCACATGGAAACGGACAAGAACTCAAGCACACTGCACATCCTCATTCCTCATCCATTCAAGCACTTCAGATGAACATCATTTGGACAGCTCAACTCAATCCACAATTCCCATACAGCTTATGTTGCATCAGTCCAAATCACTTATGTACTTACATACGCAGATGGCTGCAAAGGCACTTTGTAACTCTTACCAATATATGGACCCACATTAAAAACAACTTATAATGACCAACAACAATAATAATCATTACATTTTTCACACATTATTCAAAATATTCTCATATATCGAGACACATTTTTTTACGTATACAGCTGTTGGAACAAATTAAGCACAATCACATTATTTTCTTCATATTTATTCACCTGTGGAACAAACTTAATTTATTCATAAACACAGTCAGTCTATTTCTAATCCAATGATCTTGTAGACTTATTTAATAGAATACCAAGGAACAATGACCTCATGAAATGTCTTTACAGTGCATATAACAAGTTCACAGCAAAATCAAAACTGCCTAATATATGCAATATATTATATATTATTGTATGTATTTCATGTATGTATGCATAACAGCAATTATAAAGCACCTATACTTCTTTAGGGTAACTTACAAGGGTGCTCTGGTATGGTTACCTGAAACACCACTGAACATCAGAATATATACTGCTAAATCTGACCTGCTTTGTGTCAAGCAACCTTTCTGCCGTTGACCTTTCATTTTGTTGAATGAGAATTTCAAATCGCCGGAGAAATTCGTGGAATGGAAGATGTTCTGGGTAACCTACAAAACCAGCTCTTTGCCTATGATATCTAGAGATGAACTTGAAAAACTGCTACAGATTTCAAAATTAAAATAAACTAAAATTCATTATTAAAACTGAAAAATGCAATCTTTTAGGATCACTACTTATATATAGTACTAAATTAATCAAGTTAACTATCATAAATTTTATTTTAAAACTGATTGCAATACACACTCTATTCATAATATTATAAGCACCAATAAAAGTGAAACCAGAATATTAGAACAAAGACAATATTCATTTGCAAACTAAAATATGCAATAATATGTTCTTTACCTTACATTTAAGTCTATTAAAATTGAAACAACTCTATATAAAGTCAGCTCACTGCCACCATAGCCATTCACTAAATGAAATATGCTGATGAGTGACAGACAGACAGACAGACAGACAGACAGACAGACAGACAGACAGACAGACAGACAGACAGACAGACAGACAGACAGACAGACAGACAGACAGACAGACAGACAGACAGACAGACAGACAGACAGACAGACAGACAGACAGACAGACAGACAGACAGACAGACAGACAGACAGACAGACAGACAGACAGACAGACAGACAGACAGACAGACAGACAGACAGACAGACAGACAGACAGACAGACAGACAGACAGACAGACAGACAGACCGACCGACCGACCGACCGACCGACCGACCGACCGACCGACCGACCGACCGACACCATCAGAGACTGATCACAAGAACTACTTAGATGAAAATAATGAACTGTTAAACCTGATTGATAATGTGAATCAGCTGAAAATAAAATAAACAAATACTAACATTTTTGGATCATCTCCATGACTTTGGAATCCACCTTTTGCAGCACACGGTGCTCGATAGTACATTCATTAGTGAGCTGGACTATCAATAGAGATGTTGGGTTCAAATCTCTGCCAGGGTGGACATATTTGACTCAAGATCTCTTCTCCATCTGAACCAATAGCCAACTCAGTCCTGATGAGTTCACAGACTATATACACTGTCAGTGGGAAGTAAAGGCAGCGATGGAGAGGACTTTGTCACCCACCATCATATGCCAAGACTTTGAAATTGAAGTAACTAACACTTCATACTAGGGTTCGTAATGTCGGTTTTTGGGGCAGCCGATTATTGGATTTTAGAAACCGAATATCGGTTTTATTGGTGCGTTAGAGACGTTCAGTCATGACCATAATGGAGTGCTGCGTCACCTCGGCTTCAAAGTTCGGGTAAGTCTTGCCGCCTCCAATTCTAGGTTTGTTGGCCCCACCATCGAGATCCCACTGCCTTATCTACGTTCTGCCATGGTAGATCTAGTACCGAAAGCATACTGGGTGTAGATCGGCCCGTCCGAAGGGTCTTATGTGTCCGGTTATAGATGAGACCTAGGCTAATAGGCTTTTCGCTTCAGGTGAAATCCAACTGGTTTACCAGTCATGAATGAGATACATTCCTTGCCTCGGCCCTTCCCTGACCTCCAACGTCTTCCCCTTTGCACGGGCCCAGATGAGACATTTGTCGGCGATAAGAGGTTTCAATGCCTTTCCTCGCTCTTCTTCTAACTCGAAGCCTCTGAGAAAGCAATTGGTACCTTGTCACTATAGGCAATGGAAGATTTACTTCATTTGTCGTCCTCAACTAAACAAAAATGTCTAAAGACAGTTACGTTTACCTTGTCGATATAGCCGGACCACCTGCAGGACTTCTGTCCCTCGCAACTGCGCTCTGACAAGTGGAACGTCAAGCATGGTTTCTTCCAACAAAAGCGATTTATTGTGAGGAGTAGATGGGGTCAAGGTCATTTTCAGTTCACAGAGTCCTGCATCTGATTGCGGCAGAAAGCAGTGAACAAAATGCATCTGGGTTTTACGCAACAGATCGATGACCATGTCCTACAAAATAAAAATGGAGAAATAATCACCAAAACAGAAATTAATTTAAGTCAGATAAATAGTTTCAAAGTATATTGAAGACCAGCTGCCACCAACAACATACAAATTTATAATGCCGGGGCAAGCCCTCTCCTCCTTTAGAACATTAATATAAAGCAATTTTACTATGGTAATTTATTCAGTTCTGCTAAATTCTTATCGACCAAAGCATTGTACTATTTCAGTGCCAAAACAGTCAGGTAAATATGTAATTTAAATGAGGAAAAATTAACCCACTGTTTGAAGCTTAAGCTGGAATGATAGACCCCTTCGTTTGAGACCACTAGCACCCCTATGCATGCTGCCAGCTCGCCTCAGACCAACGGAAGAAGGTCCAGCCAAGGCACCATTGACCCCATCGGCACCATCATTGCCAAACAGAGCACGTATTCCAGATCTAAAGAATTCAGAAAACAGTTCAACTCAACAGATCAATCAACCTAACAAACTGCAAATTAAATAGCAAAGTGCATTCCAGTGTTCATTATACAAACCAATAAGCCAAGTGGCAAGATAATACATCAGAAATATCTATAAAATGCACACTGAACAATACTTTTAAATCAAAATATTTGGCAGCTACAACAACACCTTGAAGATATTATCTCAATAACATATCCAGCAATTACCATATAACAGAAGAAGTTCCTTAAAAACAGTAATGAAAACTCATTCTAGCTTCAAATTCTAGTTTAAGAATTTGATAAGCAAACTGAAAAAAATTAAAATGATCCTTCCTGTCAATCTTTAGCAAACGCTTTCTTTCACATAATATTTCGTGTTACCTGCAATAACAAACCATTTTTGAAGCCAATGCCAGCGTAGTCAAATCCAACTGTGAACGAAAATGAATCCAAAGTAGGGATGAACCGAGTTTGAATTTCTTGCAGAGTTCGAGTTTTGCGAGTTGAATATTGCTGAGTCCGAGTTTAGAATATTAAAAAAGTCTCATTCTCTTGATTGGCAGTTGCAAAACATTCATGAATTATTTAGTTTTGTCTTAGTTAACACAATAGGAAGTAGTAACTTGTAAGCAGTAACAGTACCAGTATTTGTGTTTTTAGTTAGGTCGATTGTTGTTTTGTAAATAAAAATAACAATACTTGTACTTTTAGCTATGTCGATTGTCATTTTGTAAATAAAAAAAATCCGATTTTCGTTTTGAAACAGAAAACAGATTAATACTCGGACCCATTGTTTGTCCGAGTAATGCCGAGTACCAAGAAAATAGGACTGAGCCGAGTTACGAACAGAGTTTTTGTTCATCCCTGATCCAAAGATAGTTACACCCAATAGCAGCAGCTGCAGCAATCATTGAAATACAGATCATCAGAACCATCACATACTTCTTAGACTGGTGCAGTATTTGTGTAACTGGTTCCCTGGATATCACGCTGTTTCTAAACGTTCTCAGCCATCCGCTGACGCTGTAATATACGGGATTGGTACCGTGCAAATGGTTGACCATAAACGATTCTATTGTTGGGCCTTTAGACAGCTGTTCAGTGTCTGAATAAAAAAGAAAATTGCCAAGTGATAAACTTCAAGAGAGCAACACAGTAAGCAAGTAATAATGTTGGACTGCTGTTGTTTCATTTATGTCAAATATAATCCAATCTAAACGACTTCTGTAGCACTACTATAGTAACGCACAAGGCATCAATCGACAGTCTCTTAAAATCTCTGTAAAGAATCCTTTAACTGTGGACACATTCTCTCAACCTGTCAATCAATTTTGTTTTGACTATGCAAATATGCTGTTTCCTGTGACATCGCACTTTGAATGCATTAGAAGTCTTGAGATCATAATCATGATATATAGATTAGAATAATTTCATCAGACAGCACATGTTGAATTAAATTAGAAACATGTTTTACCACAGCATTTGTTTTTAGTTACTAACCCTATCTGGTTTAACTAGCAGGAATTAAAGATACTGAGAAGACAAAAAAGATGAAACCGAGAGATATAAAGAGCAAATTGGCTAACCAGACAACAGAGCCTCAAGGATGAAGCTATCCTTTGACCCAGATCCAGCTTCCTCTTCAATCATTCCAAGAAGGCCTTTTGATTGAATCGCACTAAATCGTTGACGCTCATTCAAATAAAACAAAACAATATTTCACTAATGACAATAAATATATTTAATTTAGGAAACTTTCTTTCTTACAGTAAGTTCCATAGCCAACAGTATACTTGACTGAAAAAATACATTCAAATCTTACTAAACACTTCCACATACATGAACTGTGATACACAAGAAGACGATTTAGACCTATAATCTAATATAGTAATTTCGTTACAACTCAAGTTTGTAATAACATATGTTCTTCTTCAGATAATCATCTAACTAAGGTTAGAATTAGCGACTCACTGTTTATGCGATTGGAAACAGTTAGAGACTTACGACATGTTCCGGCAGGCCATCAATTAAATGTACGACTGAAGTTGGAGACTCATTCAATTCATAGCCACAGTCAATGTTCTCCTACAAAGTTAAATAAGCTAAAAGTTTCACAGTGAAAGATAAACCAGGCTAGATTAATACTTACTAATCATCATTTGTGTGTCTTCACCTCCAATTAAGCAACATTTAACCACAATGAACTATTCATTCTGCCCAAACTCCAGTGTCAAACTGGTAACAGAATATGTCAGAGGCAATTATAGATATTCAGATATACACACAATATTATTGACTTTCAAATAATTATAGCTGGCCATTGAGACTTGAGATATTTGGACTAGATTCCCAAGACACTGCATTTTACCTTTTACTGCTCATTCATACACCCAAAGCATACCTAGCGCAAACCAAAAGCACACACACACCTACGCACGCATCGACACACATTTTTTAAATTTCATAAGGGATATGACATGTCATTTACCCGAATATAGAGATCCTTCTCCGATACCAGAATGGTTTCATGGTAGAGCAGCTGAAGGCGTTCATGTACATAATTATGGCAGAGGTCTTCCAGTGTGGCTCCAGTTTGTCGGTTGCATGATGCTGGATTTCGGAATCCGGGAAAGTCGAAGATAAGAATGGAAGCATTTGACCGAATGTTGGAAGACAGAGCTCTGCTTGTTAATCACAAGAAAAGAAATTGATAAAACAGGGAAACAATAAATGAAACCAGAAAGAGCAAATGACTCAAGATTCAAAGTTATTGTTCAAAATACACACAGTAACTAAACCACTGTTGCATTGTACTTAAAAATCACCAAGAGGTCTGGATACAAACATAAAAAGCATGAATACAAAGTAAAATCAGTGATATATCTAATGGCAGTGGTAGTGTGTTTAACAGAGGACATGTTGTCAAGACGCCACTGCACCAGAAAACAAAATAGACTCTTAGTCAAAATGTCTATTTTCAAATTGTTTGTCACCAGACAAATCCGACCTATACAGTTCATGACAAAAACTGTTTTCTGAATGACCCTACATGAATATTTGACCATATAAGTTTGTAACATGTGCTTCTAATTGAATGTTGACACTTACAATGTACTTTACCTGAATTGAAATAGTTCCATCAAGCTAGAGCACTAAACAGCACTACAAAAGGCTTTGGAGATCTTCTACAATAGAATTTCTTTAAGAGACTAGCTACTGATGCTTAATGCAATGCATTTTATGGAAACATAAATGCTAGCATATTTGAGTCCAATCTCAATTCTTGTACCGTGAGTCACTATCTCTACAGAAATTATACAGTTTAGTACGAATACGAACTAGTCCATTCTTTTAACATCTAACAAAGGCTACATTTGTTAAGACTGCTTGCTGTTCTGTTTCCATTCACTTGCCTGTTTATCAAGGCCACCAAAGCCTGGAATGCTTCAAAATATAAATCCATTGCAAATCTTTCTAGATCATCTGCAGCAGAAAGTTCATCTGAGCCATCACCATCCATTGAAGGCCTACAGATCAAAACAAAGCTTTTATAAGAAGCAACACAACCCTAAACATAAGAAGATCTGCAAAACAAAAAAACTTATGAAGTCTTTTGCAAACCTAACCAGATAGAACCATTGACAACTTGATGAATCAACTGTCAAATTTATGTAAAAATGCCAATACAAATACCAATTCTCTTTCATTGTGAGCAAACAAAAGGTTTGAAGATGAGATACTGTTTTGCTTGAGAATAAGTTGCCTTTGAGTAAAGTCATCCCATAAATTACTGTTTTCCAAACTATATGTCGTGACCAAAAAGTGGGTTGCAGTGTCTTGTCATGTGGGTCGCAATGCTTCATGTCTGTTTAAAAATAGTTCCATTAAATTCAAAAAAACAAAATGAAACTGTTCTCTTCGCCTTCTTTTTTTTATTGTCACTGGGCCTATTGTATACTTCAATGAGTAGAGTCTAGTCTAATCTCGTCATTATATCGAGTATATTCAACGCATGCATTGAAAATTGACGAAATGTTAATTAAAATTTTAACACAATATTGTTCGCCTTTGTGAGGTGGGTCATGGACATTCAAAGATTTTTAGAAGTGGGTCCCACAACCAAAAAGTTTGGGAAACACTGTCATAAATTCTGGTGCTGGGAAATTGAGCCTGTTCTCGATTATTTACAGAAAGATAAGGTAAAATGAAGCACCAGTAAGTCAAGGCAAGATGAGATCAGATAAAGAATCAAAAGTAATTTACTAATTTACTATACATTTTATAAATGGATGCATGGTTAACAACACTAACAAATATTACAGATTAACAGCTGTTAAATGCTTGTTGTCATAATACATTCAAACACTACAGGTGATCAAAGATTAAAAACCCAGCAACAAATACCTGAGCAACTGACAATATTGACTGAATCAGTGCATTACCTGTGCAATGACATGCTTTTCTGTTGCGGTTGTTGGTGTAGGCTGTGTCCAAAGATGACCTTCACTAAGTCATCAACACTTGTTCCAAGGATATCGGCCGCAAACTGGCCGTGTATCGGACGAGCGAACAGAAAGTTGCCATTCTGACCTATGAAGAAAACATCCATCATTTCAACATTATATTGAGGAAACAAAATAGAAGAAAATTGATTAGGAAGAACAGAAATAATTGATCCAAAACCAATCTCAAGCACAAGGAAGTGTCCTGGTTATGATCTGCTAAGGAACAAGCATTAAATTCCAGCCCAGGTAAACCTAGGAATCTGTGAAACCTTGATAATCAATTCAAAAATGAATCAGACGACAGAAATTCATAGAATTATTTGAATCCACTTCAGTCAGTTGATCTTAATTTCAGTTTAATTTGTTTTAAACTGCAGAACAGACCTATATTAATATATTGATTAGCATGCTAAAGTGGCTGTGCTATCAAGTACACATTTGATAGCACAGCCACAATTCAATTTATGAATACCAAACTGATAAACGCCGATTCGATTTTACGTCTCCAGGTAAACCTTCAAATGCCCCATTTTGAATAGGTAATTAAATTAGTCCCATTTCTAATAATTTCATAAACAACCTATGCTGATACAGGAAGCAATAACTTCAATGAGTAAATCACTCTACGAACATTATCAGTCTACAGAAGTAATATGTAACATGATACAGGCTGATGGCAAATAAATGGCATTTGCCAAATCCACGCTTATAGGCTGATGTCTAATAACAAGCAATCTGCCATATCTTTGCTTACCTTTAATTGTACCTGCAACTCCAAGGTGATATATAGAAGCAAGTATACTGTAGAGTGCCTTCCTCTCATGTTCCTTCACTGCCAGTGTGTTCAAAGCACTGTCTATGATGGACCATAATTTAACAGCTGCCTGACAGTCTTCTGTTCTCTGCAGAGGGGTCATGAAGAGACAGGGTTCAGACAGATTCTCTAGATGAAGCTCTTTTCTGAAAATATTACACAGTCAAAAGTAAAAATGCAGATGTTTATTGATTTCTATACATGTTCATCAACGAGGGGAGGGGAGGTCTATGGTGTAGTGGTTAGCATACCGGAGGGGGTCAAATCCCTGCCAGGGCAGATATTTGGTTGAGATTTCTGCCCCACTTGCACCCCTGGTCAATTCAACTATAATGAGTACACTGACCATACACTGCTGGTGGGAAGATGTGACGGCGAGAGAGAGGACTGGCTGCCCGCTCACATATGCCGAGGCCAAGAAAATGAAGTCGCTAACACTTCACACCTATTGCTGCCCTGAGGCTAACTAAAGAGTCTGCCCTTCTCCTTTCATTCTCATCAAAGAGGAAATTCCATGGTTGGAAAAATCTTTCATATGAAGCATGAGCTAGAACTTAAGACACAATATAAATACATATAATATAACTAAGATAATTTCTTTATAATCTAAACTTATTATAACTAATGCAGTAATCACTTAAGTCTATTGACGTCATAGAGCGAATGTATATAATGGTCTAGTATCTAAACTTAAAAATGTCTACGAACAATCCCTTGATAAATATCCCTTGATGAATTGCCCTTTGATAAAAAGTCTGCATGCCCAAAGTAACAGTCTGTGTATGTAATGTATGAATTAAGTCCAATGCAGAGGAATTCCATCTGCAGACACACACACACACACACACACTCACACAAACACACTCATACACACACACATACACTTAAGAGACAACACCTTCTTGAAAAACACAAACCACGTCACCTTCATAAGTCACCAATTATATCAGTCACAAGACTTAGTACAACAATTAGAAGAGATTGAGCTGACCTCAAGTTTGAATCAATGCCAGCCAACATCTGGTAGAAAACATGGAATGTTGGTTCACCCTCTGGTCTACGAACAAGGCGTGCTCTTTCCAACATGACAGCCTATAAACAATCAGAATATTTTTCTCAAAATCTACAAGTAATCTAATAAATGGACTGAGCAGCAATAAGCATATCACAAACAAAGACTTATTTTAAAAAGTCATCCATGAGGACGAGTTCTAGAAACTGGATGAAATATACCATGAACTCATTGCATGTCTGTATGGAGATCGGCCATAATGAATTTGTATAAGAAAGTACTAATTAGGAGATTGCTTATAATAATATATGTAATTGCATGGATTCCGGTATTAACTGTCCAGCAATTGATTCACAGAGTGAAAGTATCTATTTCAAAAGAGATTCTAGAAACATAACTTTATGTGACCCATGATAACGCCATGAGAGTGTGTGTTGATTTTTTAACGACACCGTTCCATATTGAAAATGATTTGGTGTCGCCCTCCACCTTTCTCCAGGCTTGGGACTGGCACTCATTAACCTTATTATTACCTGTATAGCAACTGAGGTCAACTGTCCACCAGAGTCAAAGTTCGCAGAAGTGATTTGAGTGAAATTAGAAGTACTCGTATTCATGATAGTTCGACTGTTTCCCACAGCATCCAGCACAGTAAAGCAGGCATTCAACTTATCAACTGAAATAAAACAAAAAACATTTAATTAACACCAATTACAGCGTGAACTCGTTTACGTGCCATTCCACTTGGTGTGAAGCGGTGTTATGTGAACAACGCCATTAATTCAATTCACCATACAAGCACTGTGAGGTAGCCCCAGTGATGTAATAGCACTATCCATTTTTACTCACGGCCTGTTTTACCCGCTGTATCAAAGGCATGTTCCATGATGTCTTCATATTAATTAGTAGTATAACAAATAGTCTCCCATCAACTTTGAACAAAACTCATAAAACATAAGGATTGATACAACAAAACCCTTGCACATAGGTTAATGTCTTGTGCATCAGACACCACTGTAATTTATGCTGAAGCACCAACTGCCTGTGAAATTAACATTATCACACACTCAACATTCAAAAACTATACAAAAGCACCGTAACGCAACTGCGGAGTTATTCCATCATGATAAGTCTGCATTTCAACCCAGGGACAGGGTCAGGCCTCCGAGGACTAGTGAGGCTGATAACAGTCCATAACGAATACACCAATACCCCTACACCATCAGATTACTCATCTGCACTAGATTAGTCAGTGTTACAAAATCAGTAATTGTTTTAAAAAGAAACCAGAAGATGTACCAGTGACGACACCATGAGCAGCACCAGCAGTGATGGCATAGTAGGTAAGCAGATGTTTCGCATTTGTTGTCTTTCCGCTTCCACTGCGCCCCATCAGAACAATGGACTGGTCGCGACGAGTGATCAAAAGGTCGTGAAGGGTCAACCGTGCTGTTCCATATATGTGTGGAGGCATGTTCTCTGGCTTACACTCTTTAAACATATGAATGACCTATAAATGCACAACCAGCCAGAAATTACATCAATTGGAAACAGATATGCCAGAATCATATTGCACATATGTATGTATGAATGCATGAATTTGTATGTATGTATGTATGAATGCATGCATCTGCTCATTTAGGCAGCATCTCTTAAGAACTTCATAGATAATACAACGAGGCATATTGCAGAAAAGCATTTTCACATTTCTCCACAATAATGCTCCATTTAGTTAGTCATATCTTTGATCAAATGACAATAAAGTCAGATCTATAAAACATCAACAATGTATTAATTATCTTCAATATAATTATTCTCCAGTATGCGCCGTTGCTATAAACTGACACAAAAGATTACTTACCTACACATAGCAGATATAATAGAACTAATCGGAAGCAAATCCAGTCAAAGTATTAAAAAATTAATAGTTTTATGTAGGAGACAATGATGATGAGATGTTGTGATTGGGAAAGATACAGAACCCAAAAGATAATGATGGAAAGAAATGAACTAATACCTTGTCCATGTATGTTGACAGTGGATGCACAGGATTGATCACTATCAAGGTCGATGGTCCAGCGTTCGTGTGGACGAGATTGCTGGCATAACGCTGGCGAAGCGTGTGAAGAATACTCGACTCATTCAGATGTCGAAGCGATGTCAAGTCTTCCACACGATCAAAGGACGGAGGATTAGCCTTCAAGAACACAACCCCACAGCCATATATGGGATGCACATTTCACCATATCTCACCAATTCAGATAACAAATCCAACAACACCCAAGAAATGTGAATTTCTCAGTCTAGAACTTATATTAAAATGCTGATCCATACAAATGCTAATAAATTTGTAATCAGATAAAGAAACAAATAAACAAATCCAATCAAATTTGAGGAAATTCTTTCTCAATGGACTAAAAACCAAAATTCACTGATAATATAAATTTTGAGAATAAATTGGATTAAAGGATCCACCTTTTCCACATCTTCTTCATCCACGTCCAGCACTTCTGCTCCATGCTCCAGCGTGATTCGACATTTTCCCTCAGGCAGAGAACTCGTTGCATCCGATATAAGTAAGCGTGCTGATGCAAATCCTCCTTTATGTACAAGCCAGACTCTTTCCACTGCCAACCCCTCAGCATCTATTGCAAGCTGAGCATCAGATTTTGCCTGAAACAAAAACAAGTACAGAATAATCCTCTCACTTCCAGAGCATCGGCACACTACTTCAGTAAAATGTCCCTTCTGGGTAAAATCCTTTGTTGCTTCCCAGTTTGCCCTCTATCATCCCACAACTCTGCCAACACTCCTCAGTCTTCCCCTCTTCCATTTCCCAATCTCCATTCATATGAAATTCTCTGGCCTCTCCAACTTCATCTATCACATTTATAAATCATAAAATTCCATTTTCCTTGATGTCTCCTTCTCCCGCACTCCCTCGATCCTAGGCCATTTCCTCTCCAAATCATTCCTTCCTCACCAATGATATAATAACTCCTACAGTTTCTAATTCTGCTCACTCTCTCTAATCTCCCCCTCTCAGAGCAACCTAATCAGAGGCATTCTCAGTGAGAAAAACCTGTGGATAATTAAATATTAATGTGGAAAATATTATGTGTTTAGCAGTATCCTACAACTGCCCTGGCTTTTGACATCAACTAACCTTACCTTTCATGCATTCAGTTATCAATATCAAGTATTGAGCAGTGAAGAGCCTGCTGATTAAGTCAATAAATATCAAGAAAGACAGTTCCATGTGGAACCATAGTAGAACTATTTCCATTATGAATAATAATGACATTTCATGAACCATATTAATGTGGAAATTTATTAAACAATATTTACTAATGAAGTTGAAATTCTTTATACCTGAGCATAACTTGAAACATAGGCTTGCACTTGCTTGGCAATTCAATTAATATTTGCTTAATATTTAATTCATCCTTGGCATCACTCGCTGATGACATCAATATTTAATCAAATAAATATTTCCTTGTCACTCATTATTGACACATTGCACGTGAAGAGGCATTCCAAATCTGTAAAATGGCATGCTGAACAGTCCAACATTTTCATTCTCAATACATCACATCCCCTTCTATTCACAACAGATGACAGGTTGTCTGTAAGGTATTTTAAAGTCATCTCCATCCAAACTATTCTCAGTTTCAAGCATTTGCTTACATGCCTCTAAATTTCAATCTACCACATCAGCAGATCCTGGGAGCTGGACATTCAAACATTCAGAATGGGTGTTTACATCCAAATAGTGAAGGTACAGTGGCATCTACCAAATTAAACACAATAAACTTTTAAAAAGCCTAACGAATCTTAAGGGAGGCTACTTTATTGATGACATATAATATACATTACCTGCAAATGATGTGAAACACACTAAAACATTGCAGCTCACATATAAAATCCAAATTCTCATGAACACTCGAGCAAGATTTTGGGCACAACTATTCATACAGTGGAAATCTAATTACTCACGAGAATGTACAATGCTCTCACTGCTCTTGGAAATGCTTCTGGATTCTCCAAATTGCTCATAAAGCAGGACTTTAGGCAAGCAATAGAAAAGACTACAGTATACAGGTCTGGTGATAGGAAGTTAATACAGCAGCTGCAGTCACAATTGATCTCGGTCATTGTACCAAACTCAATTCTTGAAGACTGCTCTTGTCGATTACAAATTCACGCAAAACAAACACATTACAGTAACAATCAGCATCAACAAAACAACAGAAGCTAGAGCAGCAAAAGTAAACAAAGGCTTCTTGCACCCATTCAGGAAGACACAAGCCCTTTTGTTTAAAAAAAACAGTTCAAATGCCTATGAGCACTTGCAGTCTTGCACTAACAGTTGATAGCGTGGATAAAGCATCCAAGAAGTAGCCTGCCACTGACAATGCTATAGCAGTTGTCATAATTATATTTACAATCACTTTACAAGCCAGCAATGTTCCCTCTAATGTTTTGGAGATAGTGTGCACAAGAAATTTTGTGTGTGCAATACTTGATAAATGGTCCACATTCTTGTGCGCAGGTCTGAGGTTAATGCGATGATAGTTAAATTAGGACCATATCTAAAAGTCTGTGACCAATGATAAATTCTGATAACCAAAGAAATGTTCCTTGTCTAAAGATAATATGTGTCTTAGAGCAGGCGATGCACACGTCGTATTGTACGTAATTGTAATGAGCTTTCAATTTATTTGTAATTTTCTATTCTGTACAGCTAAATATTGGTTAACATTCTGTCATTTTTCTTAAAATATTTTTGCATGCCAATTCTTCTTCAATGACCCGTGTGCACGTGCACAGCTTAGAGGGAACATCGTTTACCAGATCCTCAAAAAAATAGAATAATGTTCTGTAATAAACAACAAATAATGTTCAGATGAAGAAAGTCTCAACAAACCTGCTTCAATCGGTGAGATAAGACAGTGGAAGATTTTGCAAAGCCATTCCCAACATGAAGATTGCATGCTGATGTTTCAGCCTCATTGTCACGTTCAGATCTCAAGCTCAATTCACTGAGTTCATTGCTTGACTCAACCTGAAGCTTCAGAAATGCTCCTGCCTTTTTGATCAGTTCTATAATTTCATCTCTTGAACAGTTTTCTACACTCACTCCATCCACTTCGATCAGTCTATCGCCTGGCATAAGACCACAGCCACCAGTTCTATCACCAGGTTCAGCAAATATCACATTTCTCCACGATTCTGTGCCATTCACAGCACATTTTTTTGCAACTCCCTTGCGAAGTGTGAAACCAAAATCTCCACCATTCCGACGTTGTAGTACCAGCTCCCGAACTCCCAGAGTATCCAACGGTGGAGCGATCGTTGGCAGCTGGAGATTAACACTTTTATAATCTTTTTCTGCAGGGCTCAAAATTTCGGTGGCTCTTACTGATATCACAGGACTTTCATCAATGAAACTGGACCTGCTATCAATCGATGACGCTGATGATAATGATCTTTGGAAGCTCCCAAGTCGAGCAGACCGTCTGGGTTTCTGCTGTGGTGTTAGTCCTCCTCCTCCACTGTTTGCCGGTTGTTCAAAAGCAAGTATGGCATCTCGGACGCTTGGAATCTGTGTCGTCTTTATAATAAGTTCACTCTGCTCCCCATTTCTTACTCTTCCATCATTTGAAATGCGGATTTCTGCAGGATCCCTGTTTCCACTGACGTCTTGACTTGGGTAACGATTCAAAACGGTTGATTTCTCCTTCACAACAATACTCTTCCTTGAAGGTTTTGGCAGAACACCCGGCGGTTGCTGAGATTTATGGAAAGTCACATTGTATGTCGTCCTGAATGAAGCAGTGTTGGCTTCACTATCAGGAGTTAGGCCTGTCTGCTGTTGGTTTCCACTAGGTACAAACTTTTGGTTCAGAGAGCGTTTGGCCTCCTCTAAGCGATGAAGCTCATCAGGAGTGAGGCTCTGCCTTGCCTGAACATGGTCTTTGCCTAACTTTTCTTTGTTTTTCGTTGCCTCTCTTTCTTGATCATATTGCTTTTTCATGTACTGAAACATTTGTGACTGAATCAACAAAACAGAAACACCAGTTATCAAATGCCTTGGAAAGTCTCAATGCATTTTCATTACGAAAAGCTAAGTCTCCAATGTGTCATCTGCAATTCAGAATTAGTAATTTAGAATTTTAATTGCTACGCATGTGTTTCTATTGTACACAAACGCTACATGATGCCTATGAATTATTCAATAACGCTAAGAATGTGCATGAATAACCTGCTCAAGGTCCTTACACAGTGACTGTCTTAGGGGAGACTGTAAAGAACCTCTGCCCCTTACCTCTATTAAACTCACCTAATTGGCCACTGTCTCATAACAGAATCAAAAATCAAATAAAAATTTCACTTATTATGTCAAACAAGTTAGTCACAGATGCAACTTATACAGGCACCAATTATGCGAGATATATAACAGACGAGTCAACGAGGATATCCGAAAGACCGAAGTCAATTAAACCACAGCCTGCACTAATTATGACAGTACAGCATCAACAAACAAGATCTACAGCTAGCAGGAGGAGATAAAAATGTCAGCAAATCACAAAATGAAAACCATGAAGTTGTTTCGCATAGATTATGCAGTCTCACAATATGATAACAAGGTAATTTTTTAATGATTTGCAGCTTCTACTACACAATGTTGCTACATATTATTGAAAAAACATAATAAACAAAGGAAAACTCCACAATACAATACAACTTGTATTTATAACACAGCTTAATAATACAGTCTTACTCAAAGAATGCACTAAAACTTAGTAACAAGTCATAGTAGCCTACTTAGAGAATAGATGAGGTTTATGTTAAGCTTTAAAAGTATTTATCAAGGAGAACTGGTTCATATTGGTTCTGGTACAGAACCATTCAGATGAACCAACTACTTTGACAATTCTGCCTCCAAATTGTAGAAAGTCTCTTTTGAGACTGAGCATGAACCTTGCCTTGATCCAAGGGCAGCACAGATGATAAGTAAGGTATTGTGCTGTATTCACATATTTCTATAGTGCCTCTCACTGTATTACTTAATCAGAGGTGCTCTTAATGTGAAAAGTCCCACAGGAAAAGAAAAGTCTTAGGGATATGGGCAAAAAGCAAAGAGCCCTGATAAAAATCAAAGAGTAAGTCAAAGCAAGAATAACAATCCAAAGCAAAGGAAACACAGAAGCCGCCTGAGGCTGAGGTACCAAGAGGTCATGTTGATCTAAAAAGTGAAGAAGCAGACGAGAGGCAGCTGAAAGAGGACGACGGATAAGGTCACAAAGAAGGTATGCAACCTGACCCAAAAATGCTCTGGAAGTAAAGAAAAGAAATTTAAACCAAATGTGGGTTAGCAGCAGAAGCCAGTGAAGGCGCTGAGTTTTGAAGGTCGAGATATGTGAGAAGCAAGGAAGGCAGGTAATTAGATGGGCAGCTGAAGAGGTAATAGGCAGGATTTCGGAAGA
Source organism: Bimastos eiseni (assembly GCA_959347315.1). Lineage (NCBI taxonomy): Eukaryota > Metazoa > Annelida > Clitellata > Crassiclitellata > Lumbricidae > Bimastos > Bimastos eiseni. The sequence goes on along the minus strand of OY365806.1, from coordinate 12,297,226 downwards.
GCAATAAATTGCGAGTTACTGTAATATATGCGTGAGCAAACAAAAGTTTGTACCATAGAGGTAAACTTGGAGGAGACATATCGCCTGACAGCTCACGTCGCACGTGATAGAAACTAGATCAAGAGAGATTAGAGATGTGTTCAGCAAATTAAAGAGTGCTGTCAATAGTAACACCCAAATCACAAACATTAGTAGAGAATGTGAACGATGGAAACCGTTCAGAAAGTGAAGCTTATAATTGAATGACAGATTTAAAGTTTGATGATAGTTTCCACGCACAAATTTTTTAATGTGCTAAGACTGCGGTACAACCCTACCGTTTTAGCTTCGTTTATTATTATTATTATTATCCTCAACAAATGAGCGCAAACGTGAAGCACATAAGGGAAAGGCACCAGCGTTACATGTTAAGAAAAGTTCATATTGGTTTATATACTAAAATGCATAGTGCAAATACAGTGTATAATTATACATTAGTGTCAGCTTACAGTGTTACACAAAATGGCACAAAAATGCAATCTTCATAAAAAGCTTATTTTAGTTATAAATTGTTAACATTTCATTTCATAAACATTCAACCATCTTTAGCACCACCGAACATCGACTTAAATGCAGGCTAAATTTAGATCATTAACATCGAGTGTTCGTGTTCAAATCGTAAATTTCTTAACTTACAAATAAAAGCCGAGCGCAGAGCACCATGCCTATTTCCGAGCATAGGGTCATATACGCCGCTAAACCGGGTGTCGTTCAGATATATATTCTTGAAATTGAATTTGATATTCTTCAAATTTGATATCATCCTTCTTCCAACATCTTTTGTTCAGAAGTGCACACGCCTTGACGGCGCAATTGCAATTGTACTGCAGGACAATTGTGCGGGAAGGACTTGCTCAAGGTCCATACACAGTGACTGACGCCTCGGACGAGAGTCGAACGCGCTCACTCAGCGCACGCTGAATGTTACGGACCGACCGCTCTTACCGATCAGCACGGTTTTCAGTCGTGAATCGTGATCGAATGGAATATAACGTAAATGATAAAACTTCGAAAATTTTTCTCAGTGTCACGTCAGAAAGACCAGCTTGAACACCGGCGCTATACCAAATTAGTCTGCAATAGTCACTCTTCTCGTTTCTTTCCGGTGCCAGGTCAAAATCCGGGGTCAAACAGAGGAGACAGCATAGTACTACGGTGGTAGTCGGTGATGAGGGTGGTCATGTGGTGGCGGAGGAGTCGAGTCTGGATAGGACACCTCACACCTTGAAGAATTCCGTTTTCAGTCGCGAGTGGAAAGTAGCGGAAGATGTTGAAAGCGGAGGGGAGGTTGTATTTCAAGGTGAAATGAGTGGATGAGCAAACTGACTGAGTTCTTTTAGTGAATTGAAGGACCAAATGCTTCGGGGTATGAATTCTTGAAGATGTGAGGCATCAGTTTAGAACGGAAAGCCCAATCACCCCTCCCTTTGACTACCTTTGTATAACTCGAATAAAAACTGAGCACCTTGCTTCAAGTCAAGATAACCTCAGACTCATATACACCCCTTCACTCCATGCTCAGCACCAACTGCACGATTAATTATATGATTTTAAAGTGTCAACTATTGAGGCATAATATATATATATATATAAATACCTTATACCGTATATATATATATACCTTATACCGTATATATATATATATATACAGGCTTGCGATTGCTCTGATTAGTCGCCAACGCTGGCGGTATATATATATATATATATCTTATACCGTATATATATATATATACCTTATACCGTATATATATATATATATACCTATACCGTATATATATATATATATATACGTCAGCGTTGGCGACTAATCAGAGCAATCGCAAGCCTGCCAATTAATCAAGAAGTCTATATTTATTGTATGCCCTTTATTGGTCCTTACCAATAAATTTTATCTACTTTACTTACTATACCGTAGCCATGGTATGATAATGATAAATATACGTGGGCTCCACGTTATGAGATAGGGTCTACTTATGTTTGCGCTACAAAATTGTATTCCATTTGGACAACATTGTAGCAGAGAAGGGCATTGTTGATTTATAATAGTTGTTAAAGTTTCGTCCTCTTAAAATAAATACAGTTTGTTTTCTTGAAAATGTCGGCTATTTATAAGGTAATCACAACTACAGTGGGAAGATTGGTTCCGCAAAAGCTTCAGCCATTTTGGAAGCATCCTGCAGGTAGATAGATGTGCGCTTGGTTGTTATCGAACTTTTCTGCTGCCAGGACATTATTTTTATGAATCTCCGTGTTCAGTCAAAATTTTTCAATGTGTTCTGAACGTCTCGATGCGAAATAGTTTCATTTACTTCATTATTTGTGAACGAACTCAGTCTAAAAACTTTATATATCACTTGAGTCTTATCTCGCGCGTTCACAAGGTTATTTTTACATACCTTATTTTGACCTCCGTTTGCAAATGTATCCATCACTTTTTCCATGTCTACATCTGTTTTTGGCATGCTACTCCATCTTTACTTTAAAGCTCTCACCAAGATTCACCTGATTTCGAAGGATCTATTGTAAGTAAACTGATTCTCCAGCATGACACAGTAGCTCTTGAGAAATTCTTGAGATTTAAAATATGACCCACTTTATGTGAAGGCACACAGCACAGGGGCATGATCTACTTGCTGATTCAAGTATCTGTCAATAAATCTTTACAATGAATGCCACAATGTTACAATTACTGTAATTACAATACTAAAGCTTTGATAATGTAAATGCATTTTGTACAGAGAAAGGTATGATTTTGACCCTGCTGATTACTCAATGAATTGATTGGGTTAGATTTTTCACCACTAAAGATAATATTGCATGCTAAAGAACAACATACTAAATTAAAGCAAGATGTACTTGAAACTGTTGTCTCATTTGCCTTTAAGGTGTTTCAGAGAAGTGTGTGAATTATGTTTATGTTAACCAGTTTAATTTATTGAAATGAATGTATGGTTTTACAGGGCCACAAACTATTTTCTTTTGGGCACCAACTTTCAAATGGGTGAGTCTAAAGCTTTGTAACTATAATCATAAACCTGACATTTTTAAAGTGCCCACATAAGGGAAATTGAAGGAAGCAGCTTATTTACAGATGTATAACCAAAGCAAAATTGATAGACCAGGGGTTATTCAAGGTTATTCGGGTTATTCAAGATTCACAGAGTCAGATGACTACTTAAGGTAGATGGTGTTTGAAGTTGAAACAGTGAGGGAGGTAGGGAGAATAGGATAGGATTTGTGAAAGAAGGCAGTGAAAGACCTGTGGGGAAATAGCAATAGGTGAAGTTTTGGTTAATTTGTAGAATGGATCAGATGATTTGTCTTAATACTGGAGAGATTCTATTCCGAACAGGCATGACAGCAATGGCTATGAAGGAAGTTGCAAATTTTAGTTATGAGGCGATGGAGGGACGTCCATTCAAACTGTGTGATATGTGGTAAAATATCTTCACTCTATCCACATAGATAAGCAAATTGCATTCTGCAAGTTCTATATAAAGATGCGTATATATTAGAGCCTATTTAATTTTTAATGTGTAAATTCTACTATAAAGATATATAATTAATGATGCATATTAGAGCATATTTAATCATTAATGTATAAATTTCTCTTAATTAACAGATGCACAATAATAGACATTTAACCCATAGAAAATCTCACTTAGCTGGACAAAAATCGCTGTTACATGTAACCAGTTGTGTCCTTGTCAAACTGAATTTTGTGAATTAAATGAATATTGATTGCTATTTCCAGACTGTTAAGCTGTTAAATACGGTGCCATATATTTCGATAATCTTTTTCAGTTTTGTTGTAGATACTTACTGAGCATTGTACATACTTTGTATTTTTTATTTATTTTAATTAATTAATTAATTTCCAAAATTTGATAACGCCCTTCTTCCAACATGTTATTGCTCAGAAGTGCATACACATGCCTCAACAGCACAATTGCAGTTGTACTGCAGAGCAATGGTGCGTGAAGGACTTGCTCAAGGTCCCTACACAGGGACACCCCGGACGAGGCTCGAACTCGTGCGCTCAGCACACACTGAACGGCTGACCGCTCTAACCAATCGGCCACTGTGCCACACCAATATTTTAATGGTTAATTTATATAATTAACTGATATTAGATGCTAGGATATATCATATATTTAGATTTATATAGCGGCTTTCACAGAATAACTATTCAGAATAACAATATATTATAGTCAGAGAATTTAGTTGCTGCATATGTTGAGCAAGAAACTTCAAACTTACATTAGTTCTTCGAATGAACTTTTATTGTAGGGTCTCGTTTTTGCGGGATTAGCAGACTATGGCAGGCCGGCTGAAAAGTTGAGCCTCACTCAATCTACAGCACTCACTGCTACAGGTTTGTAACTTTGTTTCATATTTATTAGTACTGGTATAATTTATGATCTTGAAGGTCGCTTGTTTCAGAGATATAAATTCTCCCACTAGCACAGTTAATGCGCAGGGACTATGAATGGCATGACTCTCATTCAAACGGGCAGCGGTATTGAAGGATCTTGTCTGATCAATTAATTGATAACTGAGCAGGGTCTAGGCCACAAACCGTTGTCACTATAGAAAAGCAGAAACCTTTACTAATTGTTCTGCCTGATCTGTTGACTGTTTCCTATGTTAGAAGGTACTGTTATGCAGTGGACTTTCATTTGCTTTATGTAATTTTAATACAAAGCATATTTGTATGTGAGAAATGCTGCACTGGCTTCCTATGGACGAATGGATTTGATTCCTCCAATTTCTATGATCCACGATGGTTCGAGTTCCAGTTACGAGTCAGTCATGTCGCTGATCGCTTACACTCTAATGTGTATGAAGATTTACAGGTTCCTTGTTTTTGTAATGCAACACGAGGTTATTGAACTTTTTCGTGCGTCGGATCTTACACTTGGAGTTGTATTTAAAAAAATATTTTTAATGCTTTATTGTGTTAAGCCTAACGCACATATTAGGTTAGATGAAGCTGCACTTGTTAAGATCATTTAGATATTCATTAGACATTTACAGTTATCATGTCAAAGTCTAATATTATCAGCTCTATCTGTGGATTAGGTGTCTATATGTTTTTCAGATGCTCATAACCACATTTTTTAGTAAATACATTGTATGCGATACATTAAAAGTATGTGTGATAATTGTTCAGGTTGCATTTGGGCTCGCTACTCAATGGTCATAATTCCGAAGAACTACAACTTGTTTGCTGTTAATTTCTTTTTGGGACTGACTGGATTCTGGCAGTTGGCACGCATATATAAGTAAGTTTAAAACCATCAAGATTGGTTCCTGCCATTCAACTCATTTGTTTTGAATTTACAAGCATACTTTAAGTGTTGCTAATTATAGCAAAGTTTTTAAAATTATTTGTACTTCATATATTGAGGACCCGAGGATCAATTTAATAGATATTCAGAATGTAGCCTAACACTGAATTGTCATAACATGATACTTGCAGTGTCTTCAGAATATATTGGTTGCAACAGAAATAGTAGTAAATCAAGTTAGATTTCTTAAAGAGATTATCTGCTGAGAGATCAGTTAGTCCTTAGTGATCAATGTCCATCTGTTGTTTTGTCAAAGCATGACTGGCTGATCTTCATCAGTGGACATACCTGTAGTTTCATATCATGTCTATCAGTAACCATAAATATTATCATTTTAGGCACAGAAAAAGTCTACAAGCAGCAAGCTAAAAACCAGTTACAACTCTTCTGGTAGTTAGAAGTTGTTTTCTTCATTAGGACATATGCAGAATGTTGCTGGACAAGCGTTAAACTATCACAGCTGTTGTCAGTATGAAATTAGTATACCTCCTTATTTGTTTTGTTCATTGATCAATGCTTAAACTTTATAGGCATCTGTGTGAGGCTCTCACTAAGTGCTTTATAAATGGGTATATACGTACATACAGCAGTAGAGTTTTGGTTTAAGTCTTCATTCTATATTAACTTAATTTAAGAGTGGTAAAATTATCTGATACTTAAAATTTTTTGTATGATAAATTCTGGTAGTAATAATAATTTATATTTAGTGCAGTAGTTGAGCTGGGTCCATCTCGGACATGGCACAGTTAAGATGTGCCATGTATCTGCTCTGCAATTGTTTCGACCTGTTTTAGTAGTTTCAAGACTGATAATTCATCCTGTCAGAAATCTAATTTCATGCCTTTTTTTAGTCAAGAAAGTCTGATACATTTGAACAGAAAACCCAGATATATTTTGAAATAGACTCCACATAGTTAGTTACTTACTCATAAAGGGCAATAGTGCAAAATTCTAGTGTACTTCTGAGAATTGGAATATTGTTTTGTCTAATATGGTGATTGTAGTTGATGTAACATTTAGCAAATCCTGTGAAACCAGAAATCAGCTGCATTGTATTTCATTTCTTTTATTTAAAATTTCTCCTGTAATATTCCTCATGTAACATTTAGCAATCACTTCTGAAAACTGGAGTGTTGTTTGTTTTTAATATGGTGATTGAAGTTGATGTAACATTTAGAGTTCTTCTCTAATAATTGTGGTGACTGAAGTTGATGTAATGTTTAGTAATCACTTCTGAAAACTAGTTTTGTCTACAGTTGTCTACTACGGTGAAGGAAGTTGATGGAACATTTAATTAACAATCATTTATGAAAACTGGATTTTTGCCTTGTCTAATGCGGTGATGAAGTTTATGTAACGTTTAGCAATCACTTCTGAAAACTAATGTTGCTACTGTCTACTATGGTGAATGAAGCTTGTGTTATGATAAGTAACATTACTAATTGATACTAAATGTTTAGTAATCACTTTGTAAACAAGAAATCAGTGGCATTGTGTTTAATTTCCTTGTATAGTATTATTTAGTTTGTCTAACCTTAAACTTCGAGATGAGGTTTTACAGATGGATCTTAAGAATACGTTGGGAGCAGAAGATTACGAACGTGGAAATCAGAATAAGAGTAGGCAACATGAGAAATATCGCGCAACTCATAATGAGGCGAAAGGTAAACCAGTTTGGACACTTTTTCAGAATGAAGGACAATAGGCTAGTGAAGACTGTGGTGTTTGGAGATATGGATGGAAAAACAAAGAGAACAGTCATGACGATACCAAAGAGTGGTGTGAGGAGGAAATCTATGTGTCGACAAGGAAGGTTCAAGACCGGAATACTTGGAGAAGATGTGTTGAAGTGGCATTGGACACCCACACGCAATGAGCCAAAGGAATGATGATGATGAACCTTAAGCTAGCATTATTCATTCATTTAGAAAATTTGTATAGCGCCCCCTCAAGAAACCTGCTCAGAGGCGCTCTCAGCCAGGCTGTGGCCAAACAAAAATGACTTTAGGATACAATAGAAGGCTGGCATTGTTCCTAGGGAGCATTCACAGAGCTAGCAGAAGTCCATTCCAAATGAAGGGCCCACAACAAAGAGGTTACTCGGGGCATGGATGTAACTTAACATTTTTATATAAATTGCATTAGTTGCTATTGTATGCACCAAGTTACAACTTACCCACACATTCACTTAGATATGATAATGATTAGAATAGAAAACTTTTTCAATGCACAGGCAAGCTATTGGGTACATGTTTTGGAAATGCATTTAGTTTTTGCTAGGTTAAATTTGCATTTCAGGGCAGTTTGGAATTAGTTCAATTACAAATAGAGTGTGATATGCTTCAAAATTGGAAATGTGCTATCCTACTATGTTGCAACACTTCACTTGATTTTCACATTTATATATTTAATTTTTAGGCATTAATCACTTTCATATTAGCTTTACTCACCGATGTGAATTGGATTGGTATTGTGCTGCCCTACAATATTGTAAATTGTGGGCTTTACTGTCACAACTTTCAAATTTAGTTACAAGCTTATTATTTTAATTAACAAATTATACACAAAACAATTCTGCATTCATAGTATTCACTCCAATAATGTGCAGTAGTTAATATCAAGGTTATGAACAACCTAATTGCAATGAAGATGTTGTGAGCATGGATGTAACTTAACTTTTTTTTTATAAATTGTCATTACATATCCTAGGATTGACACCAAATTTGCAAACTATTGTAATGTTGGTCATAAAAAAATTGCAATTGGCTCATTCTGTTAAGTGTGGCTCGAGCATTGTTAGCACATTTGATACACAATCCAACAACTGTGGACTCGTAGACTACGGGCAAGTTGTGATGCATTCTTGCCACTATCCTCAAGCGAATGATACGGTTAAGCTTAAGCATACTACCTGCATAAGAACCAGTCTCAACTAAGTGTAGGAATCTACTTAAATAGTTCATCAAACTTTAAATCCTAGACAAGATATATACCAATTTACAGCCAATGTCAGAATTCTCTGTGGAAATAAAAGACCATTTTCAAAACAAACGGTTATGTGATTCACAAATCTATGTCGATTTAACCTTGAAACTTTACAAACCCAAATATGTGCAAACTTGTATCCACCTGAAGTGTTTTTAAATAAGTTAACTGCCTTCAAGCCAACTGAACAGTTGACTGTAGCCCAAGTGAAACTGGTCAAGCAGGATCAATTATTGCACTTGTAGTTACAAAATTACAACCATAAATATTCAACACATTATGCTGCACAGAAGGCAACAATTCCGTGCAGAAACATGGGACCATACAAAGAGAACAGGACTTCCGCTGCGCAAGAGCCCATGAACTGCCACAAAGTTTGTACCACTCATGAGGCAACCATTTCTGAAATTGATGGAACAGATGATCTTTTATGCAGAAAAAGAAATGGCTAACAGTATCATTGCACACTATTGGAATTCACAAAATGAATATTATGTGAAGGGAGTTAGCAATTAGTCATTCCAGCTATTGAACTTTTGCAAGTGGAAAATTAAAATTGTGCAAAATGCCAGAAAGGAAAAGTATTTTGATGCAGTGATCATTTTTCATGTGGTATTGAAAGCATGTAAATTTATACAAGACCAAGACTATTTTAAAGTAGTGTCTCTCTTATGATGTACATGACAAAAGTTTGTAGCAGCATGAGTGAGACACTACTTTTACTGGTACACACTGCAAATTTAGAACTGAATACTAAACAAAAACAAAGCAACACAATATTTATTTTATGTTTTATTTAGCTGCACTCATAGCAAGAACTTTGAGTATCGGTTCAGATCAGTCAAACTGAAGATGTAATCCAGGAATAGTTCAATCCCTTTCAGCAAAACCAACAATCTCTGTTCCAACCCAACAAATGCAGTTTAGAACTGGATCATTTGTCCCTAAAAGTAACAAAGTAAACAATCATGTATGCACCTTTAAAATAGCTCACTTACAGCAAGTATGCTTTTAACATTAATGTGCATTTACATACAATTAAAGTATTGTTCAATGCGACTCCTAGGTACCATTCTAAACATAATCATTGCGTTTTTTATATTTATTTTATTTTAGTCAAATATTACACTTATCCTTTATGTCATAATTCCCAAATAAGCTTTTTAAATTAGATATGTACATATAGAAGTTTATAATATTGGATAGCGGTTTAGAGATTAAGCACTTAAATATTAATCAATACTGCAACTACTTAGGTACGCATATTAATAAATCTTGTTTTTTTATCTACTTATTCAGCATAATTTTCTAACTTAAATAGCAAAGCTACATGCATAAAAACTGAAATTATTGATCAAAACATTTCACCATTTATATACAGAAACAGGCACATTACCCCTGAATACCTATTTGGAAGGGACACTGTAAAAATTATATCAATATACAGAACCGTGCTTAGATCACAGTACATTCGGCTACAGAACAGTAGACAGGTACTGTAATGTACATTGACGACAGGAAGCCTCAAGTTCCTGAAAATGCTACTACATGACCGATGTCCTATACTGGCTTCCAATTCCCGCTTGCATCCAATACAAGGTACTCCTCTTTGTCCTTAGAACTCAACAGGATAAAGCTTCTAAATATCTCTCCAACTTAATGCGAAAACCGGTCTGCTGCCTCCACTCGCCCTCTCCAGGCAAGGACTGCTATAACTCAACAACGTGCCTTGCCGTAGTGGGCCCTTCTATGAGGAATGACCGGCCCCCCATTATCCGTAGCAAGCTTTTAATCGGGTTAACACCCTCATCCCTTCATCGCACAAAGACCTTATTTCCTCGGGACACACATCAGATGCAAATTCGACCAATTTTTTAGATTAAATAAGCCTTACCTTCTTCTTTTTGTCTCCTCCCAATTCAAAGTGCTTGCAACGCTTAATTGCGAGCTGCTTCTTGTATTTGCATTCAGTGCATTCCATCTTCAAGACAATCTTCTTCGTTGTCTTAGCCTTTTATCATAAAACAAAACAGCACATTAAAATATGCTCAATGTAATATTATTTAAAAAACATACTATAACTTAAAAGCTGACACAAATTTTAGTAAATTATGCACATGCCACACTTCAGGATTTTATAATGACCTGTCATGTAATAAATGAGAGAACATGAATGATGCATATCAGTGAAAGTAAAAAATGGAATTTGAATGATCTGCAAAATCTGTGCACATTATAATAAAGTAATATGAAAATGGATAGCTGTGTATTTGTGGCATTCCAAAAAATATAAAAAGGTGCACCTTTTTGTGGAAGATAGGCTTAGTTTGACCTCCATAACCTGACTGTTTTCTGTCGTACCTACGTTTACCTATAAACATAACACAAACAAACTGTACACAAAATTTTATATCAATTACTATAAAATTCAACAATAATAGCCACTGCATGTGAAGATCATAATTACTATTTTACATTGATTGACCAAATCTAGCTAAGCCATGTTTTGATTTGAAAAAAGCATTTTATAAAACTCAGACTTTTAGCTGATGTTGCTGTACTTGTTATCTGCAATGGTAGCACTGTATTTAATCCATTGAAGCATTTACCATTCAAATATTTTGTACTTATGTAATCTTTAAGCCTCAGATGTTCAAACAGAGCTTAAATTGTCTAACTTGAAACTAAATCATTGTAGCTATAAAGCAGAAGTTATTTCTTCATCCCAACAGCTCACCAATGCAACGCTCTTGACAATACATTTCTTACAAAACGTTATTATACGAATTTCTATGTCAAAGCAACTATTTTCAGCACACAATCTACTTTAGATTCTGACAATTCTACTTTTGAATCGTGCAAACTACCAACATTTCAATTCATTCACTTCATTTGAGGTTGGGCTAATTACGATAGTCACAAAGCCTTGGTGTGACTCGGAGCGCTCGATAAATAGAATAATGCTGATGGATGACTGACTATTAATCATGACATGCAATAACTAGATGAAACAAGTTAATTTTGTCTTGAACATTGGTTCAATAAATGGAAGATCACCTTGGACGAAGACTGAATCTTTGCCCTTTTTGTATTGTGTCACCTTGTGCAAGGTGTGCTTCCTGCACTTCTGACCTTTGCAAAAGGTCTTTCTCTGCTTTGGAACGTTCACCTAAAACCAATTTCATGAATATTTGACATATCATTTGTACAATGCATGTCACTAGAACTGCGATCTAGTAAGCATCACAAGGTTATCACAAGCTTCCTACAACAAGTGCATTGTTAGTTTATGGAATCACCATACTAGCCAATGGTGAAATAGCTTACTTTTCAAAGAAAGAATTCTAAAGAACTTCCATTATGACCTTAATGCACATCATATGTCATAACAAAGATTTCTATTGTTGCACTAATAGAGCACCATAAAATGTTTTCCTTGTTCCTTAGTGAAATTATAACTTGGCGTTTATAAAGTACAACTCGTCACTGTCCGAAACAGTGAAGTTGCGGTCAATACAGACTTCGGGCACTTGCGAAACTGCGGAAGGAATCCTCTTTCTCGTGGGTCTTTGGCAAACTGTTCGAATTTATTGACTCATTTAACTTAGAAAATAGATTACGGGCATCTGGTGAAAATTCATTTTCGGGGATTGAGGTTTCGGCCATTCCCTACGTACCTATACTTTGAGGCAGACCAGCACAACACATGCTTTGCTTTTACCTCAGAATTTACCACTTAAATTAAATTCTCGAAAGATACCAACACTTAAACATAAATGATAGAACTCAAAATAATATATTGTACAAATGGATGACTTAGTGTAAACAACGATAATTTAGGATTATTTTGCGAACTGAATACCCACCATTTTCGCAAAGACTATCGGAAAGGACAAGGTGATGTTATTTCCGGTTGATCTGTTCAAGATAGTAAATGCGTATGTAGCTTGACATCAAGTCACCGATGAGCAAACTAGCCAAGAACGTCTCGCAGTTTGTTGTCCATCTATCATAATTATTAACGCAATAATTAATTAATTATGGCTTCCCGGATACGCTGATGTTCGCTGTGTTTCAATATAAATTAAATAACTCGCGAATTATGTAAAGGAACATGATTTTCAGAGGTTATAATTTATTTTCAAATGTTTGATTTTAAGTGAAGTTGATTCGCTTTGGTATAATAATATTTGTCAGAGTTGTTGGTTAGCGATTTCGAGGTAAGGGATGGTGCGAGAATTGGAGGATAAAGAGGGTGAGAGTATTTTAGGTGAGGGAGGGTGAAAGTATTGGAGGTAAGGGAGAGTGAGAGTTTTGGAGGAAAAAGAGGATGAGAGCATTGGATGTAAAGGAGGGTGAGAATATTGGAGGAAAAGGAGGGTAAGAGTAATAAGGGCAAGGAAGGGTGTGAGTTTTGGAGGAAAAGGAGGATGAGAGTATTGGAGGCAGGGGAGGATGAGTGTGTTGGAGGAAATGGAGAGTGAAAGTATTGTAGGCAAGGGAGGGTGAGAGCATTGGAGGAAAAGAATGGTGAGAGTATTGGAAGTATGAGAGGGTGAAAGTATTGGAGGTAAGAGAGGGTGAGAGCATAAAGGGAAAAGGTTGGAGGCAAGGGAGGATGAGAGCATTGGATGAAAGGGAGGATGAGAGTATTGGAGCAAGTGTCGCTTTAGGAGTTTGGAGATCATTATCCCGAGACTCGTTCCTTGGGAACTGTGACTGCCTTTGAAGCCTGTTCGGACTAGCAGTGAAATCACTTGCTTACATATTGACTTACTGTTGACCTAGTTTTCACGAGAGCAAACGAGATTGACCTAAAAATGTGAGAGTGGTGCTGGTGGCGATTTGTTTACGTGATTATTGTAATTTTCTTTTGGTTCATTATCAAATTAGTTTTGTCGCTGTCTTCGGATGGAATTAGAAAGCTCTGTTAATATTTTGACATGTTTCATAAATTTGCTAGATTACTGCCATTTGACTGTGTTCGGTAGACTTTGGATGTACTGTTTGGCGGTGAGCTCTTGCTAATGACGTTGTCTCACAGCAGACAGAAATTAAAGCGTTCTTTATACCAAACAGAAAACAACAGCACTGTCAATGTAGTAAAGTGAATGTGTTGCATTTAATCGATAAAATGGGTGACAGTGGTAGTGTATTTCGTAGCGTTTATCAAAAGCGAACCTCTCGATGTTATTCATGTTTAGGTCGTGCAGTGCAATTGGTTGTTGGATGATCTACTTAACTTTTTGCTTTTCTTGCTCTTTCCCTTTCAATCCCTGTTCTTTTCTGCCTTTTTCCTGCTTCTCCACACAGTTCGTGGCTGTTGACATGTTAGTTGCGATTGTCTCAGTCTTACTGTTCTTATTTAGGTCACTCGCTGAAGGGCTTCTGCCTTCCTCTCTTTTCCCTACTCTTAAGAAGTGTTATTTGGTTCCAAGCGTATGCCGTGTGTGTGTGTATATATAGGTTTTTTAATGACACATTTATGATGAAGGCAAGCATATGCCAAAATTATTCCCCTATATATAGTCTTTCTTTCTTGTGTTTGAATCAATTAGTCTCTTTACAGCTTCTTCCTTATTTTGAGGAGTCGACTCATCATTCTGCTGAAACTGCTCTCCTATTTCTTTTGTCATTAGTTTGCTGAACACATCTCTAACCTTTCTCGGTCTAGTTTCTAGCACTTGCAATGTCTTCGAGCTGTCATTCGGCATGTCCCCTCCTTCACTTTCTCCTTTATGGTCCATGCATTTGTTTTCTCATGGTCTCGGACATAAGAATCTTCTAAACTTAGCCCATGATTGGCATACCCTAAGCTAGCTGTCTCAATCTTTTTTGATCTTAAATTGTTTTGGCTGACCCCCCCTTTCAAAATATACAAATTATTCTGCCATAGGCACTAATGCTTGAGAATGCAGTTAATTGCAGGTTTGGGCCTAGATTAGATTTATAATACTCAGATATCGATGACAATGACATATGAATTCTCTTTCATATATAAAGTTATACACAGATATTAAGCAAATATCCTCCATTTGTTCACACAAAGTGGACTCCTAGATGCGAGACCCTTGTCTTCACTTCACTGAACTCTAGGCTTCCGCGGAACACAGTTTGGGAAACGCTGCCTTAAGCTGCCTCTGAAGTCATCTATTAAAAGAAGTTGCCCATACCTGAGTTAGGATCTTTATTTCATTTTGGCATCATGCTGCATATGATATTTTTGTCATACTTCGGTAAATTATGTTTGTTTTGTAGGTGACATCTGATAAAATAATGGGTTTTGACTGGTCTTCAGTTGATTCAAAGCTTTGACAGGTTGCTTTCTGTTATAACTCTGGATAATAATTGAAATTCTTTATTTTTGGATCTTTCATTCGTCCGTTCGTTTGTTCGTTCGTTCGTTCAGGTATCTGTTGCTTTCTTTCTAGCAGATATATTATTTTGTTTGTTACAAAAGTTCACAATAACATTTGTTCAAGCTCTCTTAAAAATCTCGCATGTATTTTCCAGTGCACATTTCTATGAACAGTGGATGTTTGGATGTATATTTTAATTTTTTTACTCAGCATGCAGGCTGCACAAGACGTCTTGGAAGAACCCAGTATCTTTTCTGGCATGCCTGCTTGGTTCTCTTCCAGTGTCCAAGAAAGTCGGAAGAATGCCTGGAGTATGTTTGAAATATTAAAAATTGGTTTTTGTTGTTGTTGAAAAGTTGTTAATTATCAGTGAGGTAATGTTTATAATAGTAGTTTACTTCTATAGTTATGAGCATTTCGAATGTCCCTAATAATGATATTTTATGTGGGAGACACAAAACTCATGTGCTGCCATCTCATTTGACTGGTGATGTAGTTCTTATAACTTTGATCATCATCTGTTGTATAGCAAGTTGTGCCCAGTGCATGTCTTTGGCCAGCATTCTTTCATGGTTGCTATTTATCCATTATTATTATTATTATTATTAAATTTGTAACGCGCACAAGGTCACACCTAAATGTGAATCTGAGGTGCGGATAGTCAGTCGCCAGGAGAAGATGCAATCAGATTTCCAAATCCTTGAAAGCCAAAGAGAAATAGTGAGTTTTGAGTCGCTTTTTAAAGGAAGGAAGTGAATTTGAGCTACGAAGAGAGAGTGACAGTCGATTCCATTCCCTAGGAGCAGAGACATGAAATGCACGAGAGCCCATAACTGTTCTGCATTGTGGTTCAACTAAAAGACCTGTACTTGATGATCGTAAGCAATGAGGAGGAATGTAAGGAATTAGTAGAGCACGAATATAGGTAGGTGTACTGGTGATGATGGCTTTGTAGGTCAAACAAGCTAACTTAAATTTGATTTTGAATTCAACAGGGAGCCAATGCAGCTGGTAGAGTAGGGCAGAGGAGCATGTTCGTAGTGGGACACGTAGCACTACTCGAGCTAACGCATTTTGGATATGTTGAAGCCTTTTGAGTTGAAGGTCTGAGAGACCGACAAAAAGTGAATTAGCATAATCGAGGCGAGAAGAGACAAGTGAGCAGGCTATAGTTTCAGACATATTTTGGGTTATAGCCTACCTTATGTGACGTATTGCCCTGATGTGGTAGAAACAAGATTTACAAAGGCTTGTTATGTGAGGTCGAAATGTGAGCTTGCTATCGAGAGTAACCCCAAGTGTTTTGACAGAGTCTGAAAGTGGCACAGCAGTATCCGCCATTTCAATGCTAGAGAGCATAGGAAAAGAATGCAGGCGTTGACATGAGCCAAATACAATTGCTTCAGGTTTGTCTGGGTTTATGGCCAAACCATTGAAACAGAACCATGCATATATGGCTGAGAGGCATTTTTCCAGTTTTAGTTTACCAGACTGATCAATGTGTGACAGAGCAATATGGAGCTGAGTATCATCTGCATACTGTTGTAATTGAATTCCAAAGTGTTTAGCTATATGACTGATTGGGGAAGTAAAGACTGTAAATAGTAAAGGGCCGAGGACTGATCGTTGTGGCACTCCAGCAGTGCAAAGTGTGGGCTCTGACCGAGCAGATCCTATGCCCACCTGCTGATTGCGGTCAACCAGGTATGAAGCTAACCGGTGTAAGGCAGTCCCAGAGACACCAAAGCTTTTTGCAAGATTTTCAAGGAGTAACTGGTGGTCTACAGTGTCAAAGGCTGCACTAAGGTCAAGACACACAGAGAGGCAGGCTTTACCATTGTAAAGTTTCTGTGGAGTAGCCTTTGCGATATGCTGACTGGTAGGGACTGAAGTTGGGAGAGGAAGTAATGTGTCTCTTGATACGCATAAGAAAAAGATGTTCAAGGATCTTGGAAATGTTATTGAGGTTGGAGATAGGTCTGAAGTTAGACAAATTGCTAATGTCAAGGTCAGGCTTTTTAAGTAAAGGCGTGACTAAAGCAGATTTGAAGCATGAAGGAAAGCACCCTTCAGCAAAAGATAGGTTGGCCAAGTGTGCAATGAGGTGAGAGAATACATCAGAACAAGAGACGATGAGTGATGTAGGTATGAAGTCCAATGCTGATGATTTAGGAACCATGCTATTGAGAAGATTAAAGACTTCAAAGAATGTGACAGGCCGTATGTCATCGAAGGCAGGGCCGGAGAATTCGGAGTCAAACAGCAGGTCACTCCACACTAAATTAGCAGCACATCTAGCAATTTGACATTTAAGATCAATAAGTTTGTTAACAAAAAAATGCAGCAAAATTTGCACACGAGTCTGATTTTCTGTGTCTGAGCGTTGGCAGTTGTTTCTATTCTTTGAGTGTAGAAGACGCTGAGCGATGCGCCATCGATCCCGAGGATTATCAGCACTTTCAAGTTGGCTGCAGAAATGCGAGCTTCGTGAATCGTTTATGAGTTTATTTGTGACACGGCAGTGTCGACGATAACACTGCCTATCCTCATCAAGTCCAGAAGGTTTTCACTTTCTTTCAAGTCGACAATGTTCCTGCTTTGCACGGGATGCTTCAGATGAGAGCCATCTAGTAATAGGTTTAGATGGTCGTCTGTAGCAAGTCTGAATAGGAGCGAGTTTGTCTAATATCAGTGACACTGTTGTTTTCATTTGTTTGGCAAAATCGTTTGCACTGCTTGCAGGAGCTGTGAATACGTCTGAGTCAATTAACATGTCACTGAGTGTTAAAGGGTCTATTGCTTCGATGTTTCGGAATACATGACGCACTGGTTGGCGATGAATGGAAGTCATTATTTTACAAAGTACTAATTTGTGATCCGATATAAGACCAGCATCGTTCACGTGCATGTCGTAGACTGTTGTTCGATCATCTGCTGCTAGAACGTCTAGGATATTATCTCCTCGTGTAGGGATTTCAACATACTGGCAGAGACCATAGGTATTGAAGGTATCGGCCAGTATGCTATTCATTCGACCTCCAGATCCAGGGCAATTAAGATCTCCACAGAGCACAAGTCTTTCACCAGCCTCAACACAATGGATGAAATTAGGTTGGCGAGGTCGTTGTAGAAATCTCATATTGTAACCGGTGGGCGGTAGATGTTTCCAATAGTTATCAATCAAGATGATTTGCCTAATCAAACTAGTTGAAGTTCACTCGAGGAAGTGCAAAGCTTTGAGGATTGAGGATGTATGCTGACCTCTAACGTGGACCTGTAGATAAGAGCGAGATCCCCGCCAGACACTGAGCGACCTGAGGATCCATTCCGATGAACATGGAGAACAGAAAAGCCTTCAGGAGCGATGTCACGCTTTATACAATCAAGAGTGTCGGCACAGATCCACGTTTCGCATAGTGCCAGTATGTCCAGTCTGATGAGGTCATGTATGATGGCTGAGCGACGGATGGCTGAACGGACGTTGAAGCTACCAAAGTTTATAGACGATGGTTTCAATGTAGGCTTATTGGACTGGACTTTGCGGGAGAGTGGCCCAGGGTTGCTTTCAATATCACCCAATAGTAACATCTGGAGCTCTACCTTCTCATGTTTGCAACTGTCTCCTACCGATACTGTCCTTTCCTGTAAAGTGAAACTTGCATCTTCCTGCTTACAGTGTTATGACAATGTAGTTTGCCTTCATTCAATGTTCACTTCTGAACTTTGTTAGCATGGCATTATCATATATGAACGGTAGGATTTTTAAAAATTTATTTATTCCCGTATGGGAATATTAGTATATAGGCATCATATGTCTTATATAGCTTATGAAATCGCTGTTGAGGTGTGTGTCACCTGATGCTGTTGAAAGAACTAAAAACTTGACATTGTCTATGTAATTCATTTATCTTTGTAGGGATTATATTCCTAACAGAAAGTATTAATCATGTACATTGGTAGATAGTGAACTGATTAGTTTTTTAGATGTCTTTGCTTAGTTTAATAACTAGTTGCATTTACATTTTTAACAATTTGTGATTATTATTACTGTGTGGCTATGTTAGACAGATCTTTATCCTGGCATTTTCATTTTTGTATTGCATTTTTAGTCAACTTTGGGGGCCGAGTTGTGAGCTTCGAAGAGGCGCTGTTTGTGTTTAGCGAAGACTTTGAGGCAGAGGATACCAAACAGTAAGCAGTATGCACTAAGATCATGTATTTTAAAATATTAGTAATTAAGTATTTTATGAAAATTAACGGATTTCTTGATCTGCTTCTTTCTGTAAATCTTGTGAGAATTACACTTTGCAAATAGGACGTTAATTAAGAGCATGTGGAACTTTTGTAAAATAAGACCGTGTCATGGTGGCTTATATTGTCTTGCACGTATGATTCTAGAGACTTCATAGATCATATTTAAATGATTCACTCTTAATACACACTTGACTTTGCTTTAAATATATGGTTGAGTTTAACTAATATGAATTAATTATATGATGTTGTGAAACAGTTGAAGAAATGGAAAATAGATTTTTTGCTTTAAAGTAATTGACTTGTTAAAAACATGTCATTATTCAAATTGATTTTTCAAACTATTTTGATTTCTTTGATATTGTGGGTGTATGTCGTGTACCAGATAAACATTCTGTCAAATGAACAATTTGTTGTTAAGCCATGCAAAGCTAAGGAAAGATTGTTTGACAGAGGGATAACAATACCTGTAGCCATTAATTTTATGTTGGGTTCCTGAACTTGACAACGATAATTGATTGGTGTTATTTATTCTGGAACAGCTTATACAAAACAAAGGCCTACCTGTCCGAGTCGTTGACCGTCTTTCATGCCTTGTATATTGAAGACTGCATTTCAGCTGGAGGAGCAAAGGCTGTTGACATCGGCTTCTATGCACTACCTCCAGCATCAGTATATAAGCGTAGGTCTACTTCCCTACTCTAAGAGATACGTCATGGCCTTCCTAATTCCTTTTTCCCACCTTTTTCTGTTCTTTTCATCCTCTTTTTTCCTTATTCTCCATTATTCATTCATCTTCATTTTTGTGTCCACATGTTGGGAGAGGGGGCATTGAGTAGTGGTGAACACACTGGGACGCAGCGCTTGAGGTACCGAGATCGAGACCTGCATCTCCCTAAGGTTGACTTCGCTAGTGGGCGGCATTTGTTAAAAATGAGATGTATAGCGTAATGACGACCTGCGTGGTCATCATTCGCTCATACTGTTCTTGTAATCATACTGCGGTTTGTCAGTTTGAAATTAAATGAAGATTATTTTATTTATCTTCACATACATTCATAAGGAAGAACAATGTCAAGCCTTAATCATTGTTATTAATTAAATAAGCAATTTTTGTATTATACAGATATCTTAAATGCACAGTGCTTACACCTGATTGTGTGGGTTGTGAAACCATGAAATGGCTTTGATCACTGGATATATTTGAAAGTAGAATGCAGTTTCTAGTTTTCAAGGGGTCAACTGCTCTGCTGTTCTGGACTAATGGTCTTGCAACTGTCCAACTCGGTGAACTCAATAACCTAGTTGTTATTCTGAAATATAGATAAATAAATATCTATGTTGTCTCTAGTTGCCATATACAGTATTACAGGTATAAGTGCTTTTGGTTTTAAAATGACGATTAGGTGTTTGTAATCTAACAAGGATTGTAACCAATATGGGTGAAAACAGTTGTCAATGTGTATAACCTGTTGCGTGCATTTAGTCGCAGTGATGTTGTTCAGTTAGAGAGCGCGATGACTGATAACTAAAACTTTTGTCCAAGTAGCTGCACTTGAAGTCACTGTGTGCACTTTGAGTTTGTTGTTGGGCCAGTTACTTTTAGCCCATAAAAAAGTTAGCTGATAATGTGGGAATGTGGTTGTTATATATTCTGGATGTGTTATAATGAATTAAAATTACAAATTGTGCAATAAAATCAACAGATCCTTTAACCCTAAGACCTTTTCTCCTTAGTACTGTAGTGTATATAGTTATGATCAGTTCCATTACATTGCATTACTAACTTGCCTCCTGGATCTTTTATTCTGATTACAGGTTTGAAAGAAACACTTCAAAACCAAGGAGGAGAGCATCACTGTCTGTATAAATGGGAAGCAGTCAAATGCAGCATTTGCTCCTCAAAATTTCCAAGTAATAGATTAGCAACCATGAACACTGTGACACCAGCGACGCCGTCTGTCCACCAAGCATTTTCAGGTATTGAACGTTTTGGGAAAAAATATTACAGATGCTTTATTTCCTAAAGCTGCATTTAGTAATGCCTTTCATCATCATCGTCAGCCTTATTTTTGCTCAAAGTTGTTGTTTCTGACAAAATGGCTGAAAGTAACTTTTAGATATTTCTAGTTCTTAGCAAAACACGATTCACAATTCTACATGGTCGACATCTTTTCAATCCAAATTCATCGTACCTGTATCTCGTGAATTCTATAATAAAATAATTCTGCCATGTAAAATGTGTTACACCCTTCATGGAATTAACAAATTAATTTTACCCCTGGGTTTTATTGCTAGACCAGCAGATATTTTGTATGCAATTTGATTTGTGTATCAAGTGAATTACTTTGTTTGATTATGCAGTTATGAACAATGCAGCAGGTATTCATGGAAAAGCTGTTCAATCAATCTTATGGTTTCTTTTAGACTATGCAGACGTAGAAATGTTGGAACATCCCGACTACAATGAACTGGAAGAGTTTGTTGTCGGTTCAAATGGAGCTGAAATATTTCTGAAAGAGCATTAAACCTAAGAGTACTTTTAGGAATTGCTCTGTTATTATTTGTACAGACTGTTCTCAAACACATTGGCATTGAGCTGACAATGACTGATTGGTTAATTGTGCCTCATTCAGTGTTATTGAGGTTGCTGTTAAGTTTCATACTTTTGTTAGGATGTAACTACATGTGTATTGTTATAAATTCTTTCAGTTTTATTATTGGTTCCTGCCATTGGTTGAATGTGTTAAGTCAGATGATTTTTTTTGGTACATGTAATACCTTCTGGCTCAGGTGGCACATGGAATAGGCAGCATCGTTTTTTTATATTATCAATTGCAATAGTAATGAGTGAGATTGTTTGGGCTAGTGGAGCATTTATTTTATCATAACTAATTGGTATTTGCATTTAGGCTTGTTTCATGAGTTTATTTACAATGGCTTTATTACTATTTTGCAGTTATTTGTATGTTAGTTCAAATTTCAGTTCCTTGTTTTATTTTGTTTATTGCCCTGAACATTTAATTGTATCTTGTCTGTTAGATTTTCTTACTTCAGAGTAAATTTAGGTAGAACTATTGCTTGCATAATCTTTGAGTGTTATGAAAAGGGTCAAACTGTAAGCAAGATCAGCTGTGAATTAATGAAGGTGCTTTAAGAACTAGTTACATGAGTTTGCCAGTAACTTTTATCTCACATTCACCATTAGTGTATTAAACTGATTGCTTCTTGACTTTTTGCATTTGTAAAGAGTGTTTAACAAGAGAACTCCATCTACAGCCTGTTATCAATTTACAAGCCTTGGCAAATAACGAAATAATGTCCAAGATCATGTCAAGATTTACACCTAGAAAAAATACATACAGATAGAAACTATTTATCGTGGGATTAGAAGTTTAATGGGTTGTTTCGCATAAGCTTTCATGAAAACACACCAGTCACATGTAATGAATTCTATTCGGTTAAACCACCTTTGTTCAGTTCCTGTAGGGAACAAGCAGATTAACCTTTTGGAGATGTTATAACAAGTGAACAGTAGTCATAGGAATTTCCTAAACGTTACTACAGCCAGAAAATCTTAAACATTTAAAACCTGGTGGCGGTGATATAAGGATGGTGACATCATACAAAATGGTACTGAATGTTGGCCTAAGATTTGACAATAAGTTCAGTAAATGCACTTCAGAATATTCATAAAAGACAATAACTTCAGATGTCGTTTCCATCTACAAAGAGCGATAGATCACGGGCAAAAACTGTAAAACAACTTTGTATCAAAGGCTGCTGCCAAAATGTCAATTCTAGACAGATTTAAGACTACATTACTTTACAGTAATCATTTTATAGCACTGGGTTTTGGTCACATCATGTGACCTAAACTCTTCAATCGGAATTGCAATTCGAGTGATACATCTCAGTTTCCAATGTCCCTGCTTGAACTACATCAGTAGTG
Source organism: Bimastos eiseni (assembly GCA_959347315.1). Taxonomy (NCBI): domain Eukaryota; kingdom Metazoa; phylum Annelida; class Clitellata; order Crassiclitellata; family Lumbricidae; genus Bimastos; species Bimastos eiseni. The sequence goes on along the minus strand of OY365806.1, from coordinate 12,274,289 downwards.
GATAGAATGTTCTCTGAGAACGAGTTTGAAAGCATTTTCTAAATGTAGCAGTTCTCTCCATACTGTAAGAATTGTCATGAAAGGAACTAGGTCGGTGATGCACTAGTCTTGTCTTCACCATAGTAGCTCAAAAATCTAAAGATCCGTCATAGGAATACCATTCTGAAAAAATAAAGTTTACATGCCATTCTAAAATGTAATTTTAACGAATATATACAAGTGTTGGCTTAACTATCATCTTAACTGAATGTTGACACATGTATCTTATAATGCACATAAAAGTCCAGGGACACTGTAGTTAGTCACTGCAAATTGCTTTGGCAGATGCTAGCCATGAATAGCTTCAGATCAGGAATTTTGTGTACTTTCAATGAACAAACCTGCATATTTAATGCTGACACTAAACCCAATGAGAGCAAAGTGGGCAGCTAGTACTAAATCTAAAGAATTCTTACAGTGAGCTTAAGAATTGTCATGAAAGAACTATGTGCACAACACCTGGACATTTCTACATTACCAGTAATGTACATCAACATTGTTATTCCAAGGCACTGTGTTTTGTTTTAATTGTTTTCTGCCATTAAAGCAAAAGTACATGTAAATCACAATAGTTGGTAAATTTTCCTGGAAAAACTCCCATTAATTGACTGACTACAGCAACAGTAACTCATAGATTTGTAAGCAATTCTGTTCATTTATTGGTAATTCTTGTCACCATTGAGTAAATGCTTGCTGCATGCATAAATATGCTAATGTCCTTAAATACCGGTAGTTGATTTGCCCGTGCTAAGACATGAAATTATAGCTGTCCATATTTCTTCCAACTATTAGCTTATTCAATCGTTCATTTATCCGACCATCAATCCATTGGTTTTGTCTATCCGAACGACCAAGAAGACGGTTAAGAATATAGCAGCAGCGAAAATGTTGACTTTATTACACATTTCATGTTTCATTTCTGTTCATTATTTTAATAATTAATCACTAGAAACTTAATACTCACTTGTGAGAGATATGATCTGGTGTGGTCAAATGGAAAGGGAACATGACTGAGTCGTTCAATTGCCTGAATATCATCTTCTGTGCACATTTGGCTCCCAACTATAAGCAGAATGATTTGATTAATTTTTTAGTATATTTCTTAATATGTGTATGTTTTCAAGCATTAACCAGTGTAATGCTCATGCACTCTCCCCTCTACCAACCGGACTCTGGCCTCCTGACTGGACCTTTGACAACCCATCTGACTTGATGCAGCACTCCTGTATCAGCTGGTGCCCTATGCTTGGCTTTCCAATGGCACTTTAGAAGTTTGGAGTTTACAATTACACCCGGACTGCTTCACTTCGCTACGAATTGCTTCTAAGAGTTGAATAACTTTTAAGTAAGATGGAGGTACCGGTAGTTAAGAAAGGAGAAGATAGTCTTGACTCTCAAGATTACAATACGATAAACTAATTGCACGAAGTGAGTCGCACAGATAGATTTATGAATCTGTTGCAAACATAGAAAACGATTGAATCTGAATGAATTACATGTAGATTATGAAGCTGGTTCTAAGCTTGTACATATGAAATTCATATTACTCACAATTTGGCATCATTGCTGAAGTGGGGACATTATCAGATCTGTGTTGAATCTATGTTTAAAAATTGCCATTGTACAAAATTAACAGAAGTCAAAATACAAATATGTTTGAGTGAAAGCAAGGTCGAAGAATTCTGCTATTAAAGAACAGCTGTGTGATATGAACAAGAACTATAATTGACATTCAGTATTAAGGACTCACCACATGAAGTCACCCATGCAGGTCCAGTGGTGCTTTAGAATGTGCAAGCTATGGTTCAGAAACCTGTTTCATAGGTATGTATGCATATATGCTTGTATGTAAGTATGTATGTATGTAAAATGCTATCTGGCAGTGTCTCATCCTCTTTTACTTTTCTTAAACCTACTTCTCATGGGGCATAGCGCACTGGCAGTGCTTCTTAACATTCACCCTGCTACGAGCGCACTAGAAATGTTTAAATACAATACAATGCAATATGTATCTATGGATGAAAACACTTAATATAGTGCATTTTCAGACTGCGCCTCACAGCAAAATCTGCCACCGCTTGCACATTGGGAGTTCCAGTCCCAAACCTGGATAAAAGAGGAAGGCAACACTAATGACCTTTGTTAACACAGAATTGTTAAACTGAAAATACTACTACTACCTTTCAGTGGGGCTCAAACATGGGCTATGGCTATCTGATCGATCTATACATTTTAAGTGCATTTTAAGACGATTTGGAAATGTCTTTGCAAAGAGCCAAAGGCAACAGAGTGTAGAAACAATGAAAGACTATTTCATGAGGATGGTCCAATACACGAGAAGGCACAATGGGGTCGAGTTGAAGCAATGACTGAGTGTGTCAAAAGTGTCTATGCATTCAGAGGCAATTTCAGCATCAAGGGTATCTGAGGTTTACCTTTGTAGGCACATTCGGTGATGGATACCGATTATACTCCTCTTCCCCAGCATAGGCCTCATTAAAATAGGAAGAATTCACACCTGAAAGTAATAATAAAGCAGAACTTTTTAAATAAAGCCACTGAGCTGTGAAGTTTAGCGTTTAATGCACTAAAATCATCCAATCTGTGCTTCAGAATTGATCCTCTACTTCCTCATACTAGAATGGCTAATGGCTCAGCCCGATCCTTTACCTCAAGTTGTCTGTCTCTTTGGAATGCACTTTCTCCATCTACTCACTCTAAAATTGTATCTCGTAGCCCCTACATCCGCTTTACCCTTCTCATACCTATTTCTACTCACCTCGCCTTGCACACTGCGAATGCTTCTGAACAGTTCACCCTGCAAGAAGTGCTGTATAAAGGTATGAATATAATACATTAAAATAAAACCATATACGAAATACATGAGCGAGTGTTGTACTGAAACATAGTAGTAACTTACCAGAATTCAACAAAGCCTGAAGGTAGGACTCCATCGCCTGAATCTGTGGATCAAAATTTGCTATAGATGTTTTGTTGTTTAAGTCTGCAACTGCCTGTGGTGAACTACACGAATTCACATCGCTTTGACAGTTCTTCAGATTCACAAAAGAAGCAACGTTTCGATTTGCGAGCCTACATAAGCATCCAGCGGTAAGATGATTACCAACAAGTACAGCTGGATTGTTTTGACTTTCAGTTCCCTGCTTCGTATTGTCAAGAATGTCTGGGACATCCAAGCTGCTCAGACGCTGTATACATGTAGGGTTGGCAGCAAGTTCACTGGCTGATTCAGACATGTGCATCAAGTTTTCACTGCGAATGGAAAACTCTGGCGCAGCAGCCAATGACTGCTCTTGCACATCGATATTTGATAAATCTGCAATGTTCAAACAGCCTTCATGAATGAAAGCTAAATGAATTCAATTTAATAGCCAAATATACAGGCTCTATGTCAGGCATTCTATGTCAGGGCTTGAACAGTTTTGAACTAGAGTGCTATTGCATTCCTAGAGCCAGAAACACATAACTGAATATTTGCAGTACTTGGTTTAGATGGCTGTATTATGCTTCACAAAGCAGATTATAATGCTTCAGCTTAGATTTAATACAAGAAAACAATGCCAGATGTCCATAAACTTATGCTTGTCTACCTATAATGTCTTAGCTGACAGCTTTCAAAATTCTTATCTCGTAGTGTCTTGTGGCAAAATTTACACAAACGCTCGCACTGTCTTGCCGAGAAATTTCTTCCTCGGCAACTTAATACTGGCTTTCCTAGAATACTTCCTAAAGTAAGTAAGTGAAGTAGGTGTTTAAGTAATCGAACAAGTAAGTAAGTAAGAATACCTGTGTGGCCTTGTGTAAACGCAGGCAATGATCTTGTACGATTAGTAGACAATGTGAGATTGGAATACGCCACAGATTTCAGACACAGCACAGCCTGTTCCAGGCGTTCCATCTGCCTCTGTTGAAAAAAGCTCATCATTAGCAAGACACAAAAAGCTTTCGCACAATTATCAATGATTTCACGAGAATGAGATACTTCAAAATGTCCTGATGATTATCATGCTAGAGACTGCGTTTTGTGATATGTTAGACAACTGTGACCATAATATTATGGCAGCAGTTTGGTGCTGTGAATAAAATACTGGTAGGTTCTGATAAGTTCTGGTAGAGGTGACCTAGTGCCCTCTCATGCATACGTTGGACTCTTATTTCAGCACAGCCATAGGAGACCTATTGTCAGCTAACTATTTTGTCACAACACAAAATGCATTAATGCAGAAGATTGCTGCACTGATCACATTTGAGTGAAAGTACGTACCGAAACTGCACAAGGTTAAATTAAACACCATTTTGAACATAATGCATAACATAATGCCAGGTCAACAATCTAAACTAAAATAAATATGGGATCCAAGTTCCTGAACACTTTATATCAAAATTTGCATCACAATGAAACCGAAACATGTGCTACTGAGGGCCAAGAGTTAAAACATTTATAATAGAAACAAATGACTGTAACCTTCTGCACAGTTATCTTGTGTTGTGCTTTTTTCAGCTGCTCTTCATAAATGGTGGATGTTCGTGCATGAATCTGCATCACACTCTCCGCATGCTTTGCAGCCTTTTGCTGAATAGCTGCAAAACAAGAGAAAGGAACTCATCTGAGTTAATTGTCTCACAGATATCTTCTTATCCAGTAAATGCCTAGTAAATATCAGCAGGGCCGTATCGAGCTATAGTTGCGCCCTGTGCCTAGCTAATTGCGCCCTGTGCCTAGCATCAATCTGGCGCTCCACATATTGAAAATAGTGCATATATGGAATGATAAGTTATTCCATCCTGAAATTTGCGCCTTTTCCACATTTGCACCCTGGCCACCGCCCCGCTGGCCCACCCCTCGGTACGGCCCTGAATATCAGCTTTGTTTTGAAGTATCATTACTCAAACCAGCTTTTACTGTGTGAATTTCGTAGTCCACTGATCTTCTGGGTAACTAATTGCTGAAGTCATGGGTCATGAATTTTCCTTTAAAGTTCCAGTATTGACAGCAAACTCTTGACTTTTGCGAACGTTCCTTATACACAGGTCATAAGAAACAGTGAAGTTTGTCAGAAACCACATAATTTACCCTGAGAAAAATACCACATGTACTTTCTTGAGTACAAAGTACTACAGCAGATTCCTACCTCAGCTAATTTCATGCCAGCATGGTTGCTTTGTATCTCTCTTGCTTGACTTACTATATTTACATATTCACTTACACACTCGCTCGCTCACTCGCTCTTGAAGCCAGAATGAAGATATAGCTGTGAAAAAGTAAGTTCAGGGAAAGTACGTACTGCATGAAGCTGCAAAAGGTTAAATTAAAAACCATTTGAACAGTTTGTCTGCTTTAAATAACTCAGATTGTTTTATACCGACCACAGATAATCCTTCCAATTCTCCAGAGACGCAATAAAATAACATATGCAGTAGAGTAAGCAGCCGTCTGTCGCTGAATGCTGACTGTCAGGCAAACATAGAGCACAAAGGCCACAAACACAACCAAACAGTCAAACACCTTCAAGAAAAACAAACAAAATGAAGAAAATTAGCAAAGTCTGTGTAGCTCATGGATTTCATGAAGCTAGCCTACAAAGACATCACCTTTCTAAGTTCCGTGATGGATTTGTTTGAGAGCTTGTGCAGTTGCAGGACAATTTTTGGCATAATACTGAGATATTACGATCACTATCCCAATATTTAACTTTAATACAAATATGTTTCTGATGTATGTCCTTCATCAGCTCAGTTTCTCCAAGTCATTCTTTATAAGGTCTAACATCTTCCAACTCTGATAACAATATGAATACAGGATTAGTATCTTCTGTGAGAAAAGAGTAAAGATTTTGTACGTGAGAGAAGGAGGTGTGGCCTAATTGCCAAATAAGTGAGCATGGATTTTCCGTAGTATACCATCGTCATAAAAGAATTAAATGCTGTTTGAACTGCACATATTGGACATTCGCTAAGAATCGCCTGTCGATAAAACACGTTGCATGGATCAATGGTTCTGAGTCAGAAGTGAACCCAAAGAGCAGACTTAATATTTCATGCTCTACATCATGCAGTCATTTTCCATAGATGAATGATACCTTGCAAATTATAACAACAAAGCGAATTTAGCTAGTTAGGGTGGAGGTTGTCGGAATAGGAAAACATGCAAGACAATAAGCAGTTACGTGCACAAGAATATGGCAAAATATTTAAGGAAATTGCAACTATATGCCTGCAGAGGAAATGGCTATCATCAGTAAATTGGGTCTAGCGTTCAGTGGAGTGCACAGGTATGGACCTTCTCCACTGTTCAGTGACCTGCAAAGTGTTTAAATGCTGAGTGAGCCAATCTCAGCCAAGTACTGAACTAAGGCAGATAATATTATACGTCATATCCAATATCAGAGTATTATTGATATCGCTGTAGTAATTTACTTTTAGTATTATTTTTCCCAAAAAAGGGGTGTGTAGAAAAAGGGGTGTGTAGAAAAAGAGGTGTGTGCACATGCCCCTGCCTCAGAGTTACAGAGTTAAAACTTGTGAGACCATCGATGCCTAAGGGCGCCAAGCCTCCCGGGTCGTTGATATGAATTAATTAATCAATCAATCAATCAATCAATCAATCAATCAATCAAAAATACTTGATATAGCGCCCCTTCAAGATATCTACTCAGAGGCGCTCCCGGTCTAATCCTCGGCAATTATCTGTACTATGAACATTTTGAGATTAGACGAACAAACCTGCCATCTGTCATGGACAATGCTTGAAATGTTGGCCAGAATTCTAATTATCATCTGTGAAGAACAAAAAAATCAAGTGAATCAAATTAATGATAAATAGACAAGTTCTTCTTAGCTGTACTCGTGGCAGGTTAACTACGCTTTGCCTACGGATGGTACTCCGCTGGAGGTGCCGCTACTATTTGGTTCGTACCCGGATCCGGCAAATAGTGCATCCAAATACTCGGATTCGGTACTCGGTAGAAATTGTCTACTAGGTTATGCCCTACTGTTAACGGCATCATCGCCAACAATTTGCTTATTCACAGCAATTATCTTTGACATCGTCGTACCCATGAATTTCTTCCAGAATCCATCCTGGGACTCACCTGTTTCCATCATTATCCTGCTGACACCTGAGCTATAATATCCAAAGTATGAAACAATAACTTGCTAAGGTTGCTTTAGGTACCAAAAGGTTAAGCAATCCAAACCACTGCTTCAAAAGTCTATGTAAAACACAGCAACTCATTTGCATGAGGAGGTGAGTGAATGCTGACTAATGTTCAAGCAGAAAAAACTATGAAGTCTGGCTGATAAATCAATAGCACTGTAAATTAACACAAAAATCAGTCACAGATAAAAATCAATGCGATGACTAGCAACAGAGTGGCAAACGTTCATAAGAAAGAAACGTCATCTATGTTAAGTTGAACCGAGAGAATATAAAATCGAAGGTGATTCCATACGATGGTCCAATAGAAACTACTGAGGTTATTTTATAATCTCACAAATAAACCAAAGCTGCTATTCCCTTTAGGAATCCCCTCTAAGCTAACAAGGGCTCAAAGCTAAATCGCTTGCAGTACCAGATGCAAGCCTGATCACAAGCTCATCAGAAATTAAAACTCAGGTCGTCGTAACCATATTATAAGACTGAATCAAGCTAACTGCAGGTACAACAACGCAAAGAAAAGACAAAACAAACTGTAACTAAGAATTATTTACTGATACACAATAAAACCAAAGATTAACTTACTTCGAGTATGAATGCTGATAAGACAGTCAACTGAATGATACTAATAACAATCTGTGTCTGTCGCATCTTCTCGTATCTGCTGCCATGCGCTGTTCCATTTGCACACTGATCAGTCAACCTAGAATCTGAAAATTAGAAATTACAAAGAATTAAATAATAATTATATTCATTTATTAATTCCAATTGACAAGTAAGCAGTAAGATTAAATGATAGTAGTAACAAGTTTAACAGGACTCGAACTTAACTGTATGGCAGACTGCAAGGTGCCAACCTATCCTACTTACCAAATTACAATCAAGTGGGGCTGGCTGGTGTTGAACCCACGCCCTACTCATCTTCATACCATTCATCTCCCCAACCCTTAGAGTGAAACTAAGCAAATGAAATAGGCAACAATAATGAGAGAACATCTAAGGCTAAAAGGATAACTTTAATCTAACGTCCAATGCAATGATGCACGATAATGTAGAACTGCACCTCTTCAGAGGCGTAAAGAGGTAAGCTAATTGAAAAAAGCCTAGAGTGATTAATTTCAAAGCTCCTTTACTGGTATTTCTGCTTAGAATACCAGACTAGGATCACCCATTGATACAATCAGCCAGGAACAGTCAATGAGCAACTCTCCATGATGTCGTTTTTATGTTGCACTAAGGAAATATTCATGAGATTCATAGATAGATATATTATAGATGTATACAAAAATAATAATAAAAAAGACAATTTATATGGCGCCGTAACATGGCCATACCGCTGCAAGGGCACCCCAAAAAAGACTAACAATCGGTATGTGGTACCTTCTGGAAGACAGAGGTTAATGATGAGTAGCACAGTTATGATCAAAATGTCTAGTAGAACTAGAACCACAACAGCTGTATGAGTTGCCACACGGTTCAAACCAATTTTCATCTTCTGCTGTATTCTGCAGAATAAAAAGAACATAGCATAAACTAATTTTTAAATAAGCAACATGGAAGTCTGAAAATATATTGGACTTGCAGTGTATATTTTAGACTTTAAATGACATTACATGGGCATTAAAGTAAATAGCATTATAGTTATAAAAGATTACTTATGTAGACATTCAGAGCCTGGCCAAATGAGCCCTGAATAAGCATGTGAGAAATACTTGTTTGACTAAAGCATGTAACATGAAGTAACAAGATAATCTTAGGCTCTTCTCTTACATGATCATTTCTGAATGGCCTGCCGTCTCTTCTCTGTCTCATTCACGTATTTTGTAACTGACTGCGGTTTGACATTCAGACACATTAAAAGAATATATATATATATATATCGACTCTCTCTTCACTCTCTTCTTTCCTTATACTGTTTTCACCTCTTGTCTCTCAACCCCTAATTTTACATAACATATTTTTTTATCAAAGCATCTAATTATAATTGATCTTGTTGCCACCTATACTTACTATGCATAGGGTTTCCAGAGCTAGAGTGAAAGTCCCTTTCTGACCTACCCGTACTTGAGCATTTGTCGTGATTTTTCTTGTACATTAATGGTACTCGTTTTCATTTGCTAATTAATAACCTTATTGTGTTTCCACCTATGTTGCCACTGATGTTTTAAAATATAAATCGATTTGATTTGATTTTAACTGCTGCATTTAGTAAACATGTTAGAATGCCTTAAAATGCACTTCTTTTGATCAAATAGATAATCCTGTGGGTAGAGCTTTGATGTCATGATAGTATACAATTATATTATTTATACGTTGTTGAAAATCCCAAAGCAGGTTTTAAGCATTCTTCTGTGTTCTGTAAAAGCTTTTGCTTAAAAGATAGTAGTGACAAACTTATACTTAATATTTACTACTTCTATTTGCTTGATGTCTAAAGCAAAGGGAAAAAACTTTTTATAAGGATTTTCAAAGGACTTTACAATGGGCAGTCAGTAACAGCATAATGAATACCATTTGCATCTATAAAAGGTCTTTAAAATGCATCTCAGAATGAACGAGCATTACTTAATTGATCACAATGAAAAATCCCAGTTGTCAACCTATGAATATCTGAAATTCTGTGATATATTTCTTATGTCCAATATTTATATTTAATTTATGGCCATTACCTGGATAATAATTTCCATGGATTGTGGAACCTGCCTAGCTTCCTGTTCTTGTGATAAACTAAATTGAACACAGCCATCTTTCCTAACTGCTGCAGAGTTAACTGTTATCGATTATAGGACAGAGAGATTTAGTAAACCACAGCAATCTGTGCAGTTTGAGAAGGACTTGTAAGCAAAGGGCAACCAACAGAAGAAAACATTGAAAAGCGGAACTGCAGGTAACACCTATCACCAATCATTGACACTGAAACCCTCTAAGACCTACATAGTCATATGGAGGAGTAGCCCAGAAAATGGATAGAGCACTAGCAAGGAGCAGGCTCACTAGGCTAAATATGACAATTTAAGAACAGAAGGGAATGGGATCTGGGTGACCTTGCTAGGGAAGCATCATTGTTCCTATTAGTTGGACCCATTGAACCTAGGTGTCAGTGTACCCAATGTTTAAGAAACGTAGACATATGTAAATATAAATATATATATATACAGACATATATATATATATATATATATGTCTGTGTGTGTGTGTGTGTGTGTGTGTGTGTGTGTGTGTGTGTGTGTGTGTGTGTAGAATCACACACTTGCATCACTACTTCTACTATCATTATTAACTCTAGCTTCCTCTGCAAACTAATGGAATAGTCTGTGTCTTAATTACATATAACATTAAGCAGCTAGCACATAGATTGCCACAGATCTGTTCTACTTTCACAAGGTGCTATATAAATAAATACCTGATAAATGCCCGATTACAGTAGAAATACAATTATGCCCCGGCCCTGCCTAAATTTTATGAGCAACTGATAGTTTGTTCAACACTTCCATCAGCAGTTGAACCCGTTGTCAACAGTCGTTGTCAACAGCCAGAGTAATATTCCACTTGGCCACTGTGTCAACATATTGACCTGGAGCAAATAGAATCCATATAACTCCTCAGTCCACCTTGAAGGCAATACAATGACCTCCATCTAATTAACATCTCTTTAACATTTGCTGAACTTACATCTTTGGCGTTGGTAAAAGCTTGTTGAGAATGAGAAAACATTCTCACACCATATTTTCATTTTCTCATGAGGCAGGTGCAACAAACAAAGAATAAAATTCTCTATTGATTCATCTTCTAAATTGATTTTTTTAATTGATGCCATTTCTCAATGATTAATAAATTCACTAAATTGTGAATCAATTGTAAAAAGTGAGGGTCATATAGAGTCAGGGTAGGCATCGAAAGGGTCGGTCGGTTAGGGTTAGTGTAGTTTATAGATATTCCTTCGTGGGTCTACATATTTCTTCGCCTTCTGACGAAATCCGTATCTATAACCTACACTAATCCTAACCCAGACCCTAAACGATCCTCACGATGCCTACCCTGACTCTAACTGACCCTCGTGATGCCTACCCTAACCCTAACCGACATTTTCTTGTCATAAACTAGAGCAAAAGTGTCATAAGATTCATTTTGTGTTTGCCATAATGCAGTCAATAATTACACATAATGTTCTAAACCCAAAAGCGGACGTATAGGTTTATTTTAATCAAACATAAACTACAGATTACGATTACATAAGTATGCATTTAAGAATTACACCCAATGTACTAAACCGGATAGCAGACATAGGAAAACATTTGAATACTATGAACTACTCATTAACAATGCCTCTTGCAAAATCTTGTACTGGGTTTTCAGACTTGTGTCCCGGTGCATTGTCATGGTGCATGGCCACAATGTATTGTCACGGTGCATTGTCATGGTGCATGGCCACAATGTATTGTCACGGTGCATTGTCACGGTTCACTCACAGTGTCAGATGCACAAAAGCCCCTCCCCCCAGCCAGAAGAAGCCGTAGAATGGACCACGTGGTGCAACAATACAAACCAACTGAGCCACAGGTGACTGTGTCATTGTGCCAATAGCCAACAGGTGAAATGTGCCATCCTGACATCTGATACATCCCAACAGATGCAGTGTTTAGTAAGCAATAAAATTTAGGGAGTTTTCCAATAGTCAGGATCTCTGTAAAATCAATACGTTTGATTATTGTTAATAGACTGAGACCGAGATAGAGACGGGCAGATGATGGGACAGACAACACAGAGACAGACAGAGGAATGGACGGACGAGACATATGGACGGACAGACAGAGACAGACAGACATATTCTTCCTAGGGACCCACAGCCAGCACATCCACAATGACTCATTCTGCATAAACTTTAATTCTATATCCAGTAACGGGAAGGACTGCCACATTTGATATATTTGATATATTATTTACCATTTGATCCGAACGAGACAGACAGACAGAGAAAGAGAGAAAGAGAGAGAGGGAGAGAAAGGTTTAAACAAAGGAGGCTCTAGAATTTCAAATTAGTGGATTTAAAGTTGGTCTGAATGTTCAGAGGCAGGTGTCATGCAAGTGCATAAGGTAAAATGGGTCCACAGCCATAAGACTCCACTTTTATAGTTGTCTAAGCCCACTCACTGCCCTATTCCATCTCTATGACCAAATCAAAGGGCAAGGTACAGAATTAACAAGATACAGGTATGAAGCAAATACAGGTAGAGACTGGAGCAGGTATCAAGACTGAACTGGAACATGCCGGGACAGGATGGAGATGGGAGTTGATAAAGAGACTGAGAAGCACCACCTGTCAGATGTCCATCAACAAATCCACGCAGTTCAGCTGCAGTCTCTGCTGAGCAGTCATGGGCAATGAAGCATGACTGAAATATGGATTCTGGGGAAACCTGGATTCTCAGACATCACTCCATCATTGAAGCCAAATGTTCACTTATTCCCTGTCTCTTTCAATAGTAATGCACACAGTACACCAGTTGGAGAATACTTAAACTGAGGTGCAACCAAGACAATGGATAATTATAATTATATCGAATAACTGAACAACATGATATTCTTCAAGGTCGCATGGCCTCAAATTTTTTTAATTTGAATTCAAATCCTGAACTACTGATAAAAAATAAACACACTGAGAAATGGTGACAAGACCTCTGACAAAATACATCGTTAAAAATGTTGCTCTACAATGATGTCAACAGAACTTCAGCTTCTTAACCATACAGCTGCTGTTTCATCTGTCATTGGTAATACACAAAAATATGAATTGGCGAAATCAACTGAAATAAACTATGAATTAGTACATAAGTTAATATAATTTAATACATCTATATAAATAAAGGAAGAATTGTGTCTATGTGTCTTTGTTTGGCGATGCATTTGCACAGTTTTAGAGCTATTTACTCGAAACCTTCACCATATGCTCGGGGAAGATCTGACACTCGCAGTTGAGGGGTTCGTGAAACCTGTGCATGTCGTTTTCCAGGTCTCCAGGTCCAAAAACCTGTTTCAGGACCCCCAAGGAAAGTATACTTTTGAGTTTCCAGGATCGACACACGTTGGTTCCCAACCTACGAATGCTGTATGTGGGCACGTGATTTCTGTCTGCCACACCCATTTGGGAATGCAGAGGGTTTGGGCTATCAGAGGAAGAAAAGAGGTTAGGAAAGGGAATGCAGGATTATTGAGGAGGAAGAGTAGGCGGAGGAGGAAGTCGCAGGGAAGGATAATGGAGTAGGGGAAAGGAGAAGTGTGACGATGAGTGCATGATGAAGTGGAGAAGAGGGTGAGGAGTGTGAAAAGGAGGATGGGGTGGGAGGAGGAAGCGGTTAGGATAGGGTGAGAAGTAGGAGGAAGGGGAGAAAGTTGGGAAAAGATGAGTGAGAACAAAAGGGAGTGAATAGAAATAAGAGAAGATGGAGAAAGAGAAGATGAATTAGAGATGAGGAGGAGGGATTACACCTATTCACTCGAAACTTTCCCCGTTTGCTCGGGGAACACCTGTGAGGGGTGGAGTTGGTGAACCAGTGGCCGCCCTCTTTTTGTTCTCTAGGGACAAAAACCTGTCTCAACCCAGGCAATGCGAGGTACCTTAGCTAGTAAGTTAATAAATAAGTTAATATATACATCAGCTATTACATGACCAATAAATAGTTTAATATACAAGTTAATGTACAAGTTGTTATATAGCCCTAGGCAAGAATGAAGTATATACCCAGAACACCTTACCCAGGTTAATATATCATATACTACTGTATTTCAGTATGTCCCTCTTAACCTGCAGCCCCCTAACAGTAGGCCATGTCACTTTGGCTCCCAATGACCACATATAAACGGGTCTTCATTGCACACATGCAATTAAGTACCTAATCGTAATCTCCACACTTCTGAAGTGCCACTCAAAAGCCATCCAAAGGGAACCAGCTTATTCACTTTACCCCACTTTAAAAAAATGTATATTGTGTGATCTTTTCTCCACTGAAGTCCACATGAGTAAATACCTCAACAGTCAACATGGACTATAAGCATAGTCACGATCTGTAAGTGAATTGGCATACTCAAGCATAGTATAGTAAATGTTGACAAGAGGTGCCGTAATATTTGCTTGAAATGAAAGAGCTACTGAGGCCAGGGTTGACATGAATCTCTTACATGGATCACATCCTGAAAAGTCAAGTGCCAGCCTGACTATAGGGATGTTGCTTCCCAAGACCGAAAGCTTAAGATCATTCAAGCTATTACAGGAACGCAGATAAAACAATTTAGAATATCAGCCACAACAGAGTAACAGATCAATTTACACATTTCATGGAAATATTTATAGAGTCATCTGGAAGTCAGAATATGACAAACTAAACAGAAAACAAAGGTATAGGCTGTTTAAGATTATTGGTGCTGTCTGTCAGACTACATCATGCAACTGATGCAACGAATACAAATGTGTTTATTGTTTAATTGATTTAATGTCACTGGATGTATAATAGTGTTAGGGAGACCCTGCATGCGAAACTGATATTCCTTTGGGTACAACCATTGTTACTGACTGTATATCACCAGCGTATTACGTATTAGGCCTACTGTACTGCTGTGATTAACAATTAAAACACTGATTGATTAATGTATGCATACATGCACACATTAAATCAATAAAACAATAAATAGGCCTACAATTGCAGTTAATAATGATCAATTGTTAAGGTTCCATGCACAACATAAACATAAACACCTGAAACATATATTGCAAAGTTATCCGAAATTATAGTAACTAACCTTGTTGGTGTAATGCTATCCATGCCTATCTCTTCCGTAGTCCGAGGGCTACTTTGCACACATTGCATCCAATTTCACAGATTCGAGTAGGCCTAAACATGAATTTATTTCATCCAGACCTTGACAGTGAGGTTATCTAAGTTCAATATGATGCCTGTTCATCTGTTCATGCGCGTTCATCTCGTCAAAACACCGGCTCTCCAGGACTTGCAAATATTAGCCACACATTTTTTTAAAATCGCGATTTGTTGAAACTACTGCTCCTGAAAAAGACAATCAATTGCAATTTAATATTATGTTGACTAATTTATTGCAATGTATGCCTTCATTAAAAATTCATCCAACTCGTTTTTAAAAACAAACTTTGCAAACAAGAATGTATTATTGTGTGCCAGTCGCTATAGGTCCCATACTGCGTTGATTCTGCGATTTAGTCCTAGCTCGTTCTCGCCGTGACCGTGGCGTAGTAGCAGTTCGAGTTTCACCACCATACAATAAAGTTTTTACTCCTATTAGGCTATTACTCTTACATATTTTACCTTTTGCTAGGCATTTAACTGGCTTCTTAGGAATTGAAATAACTTTCCGTCATGTATCTCAACCGTCGATGTCCCGCGCATGTCGTATCTCAATCCTTGGCAACCGACACCAAAAGCAGACGCTGAATCCACAGACTACATATTTAGGTGCGCATAAAATCATGACATAGAGCTCATACACCGACATCATTTCATGAATCACGAGCTTTATAGTTTCTTAGAGTCAAAAACAGTTTTAACGGTTCTTCGTGATAACTGATAAGAGTAAGTAAATGAATATAGGCGAGCAAGATCCCACCATGATGGACTGGAGTGTACGGTACAGCAGACGTGTCAAACAAGCGAACCACGTCAAAAAGATTTGGGCCCTCGAGGCAATGAGCAATTAAGTTGCTCAATGCGTATACATGAACTGTCTATAGCCATGCATCGTCATCGACGTTTATGCACTTCAAAATTGAATGTTTCCGCCAGTGTTTCCCTAGAACAGTCTGCTAATCTGCTGTAAACACCTGCGTCTGGTATAACAGAGAGCTTGGCTTACGAGTGGCGTTTAGAAGTTTGAAGATTACGATTACGACTGCCCTGCATCCGCTGCTCCACCTTAGCGACTCCTCGCCAGACATGCACTTCTTAAGTCTTTCTTTGGTTCAGGTTAAACCGTTAAGGATGTTAATAGCGTGTGTAATTCTGACTCGCAATCCGACCGCTAGGTTTGCTGTTGTTAGCCTGTATCTAAGCTGGCCTGTAGGATGTAATACTATAACCATCTTCTATTATATCAACAGGAACTCCCTGGACCCTTATTATCGCCAAACAAGCGAGAGTCATAACAGCTGGTTGATTAGATGTTATAAATGAGGGATTTTAACTTGTGTAGTTAAATAGTGCGTCGAACATTATTTTGTCGGTCACTGTTTGAAAGACTACAATGTATAGTAATAAGAGAGGACGTGGTATGCGTTTGTTATGTTACTAATATAAATGTTCACTTCTAACGCGCTGGTGTTATTTTGAAAAATTAAAAGACGATGCCAGAAAACCAGAAGAAAATTCAGGCCACTCTCCCGGTTGCACTAAGCACCGAAAAGGCACGGAATAGGACGTTTTACGTGATTACAAGGACAATAATTGTTTGATTACGTGTTTGATCCAGTTTCTGCGAACACGGCCTTCTTTTGGATTCCACTTCAATCGTAACGGCATTCTCTCATCAATCCAGCTCTTTTATCGACTCCACTTCCATCGTAACGGCTTGCGCACACCAATTGCGCTTCTTTTCGGTATCCTTTAAGGTATTTTTTCGGTGTATAGTGCTACCCCACACTCCTAAATGGTAGATCTTCAAAATCGTAGCGGATTGACCCTAACCAGCCCTTGTGATGCCTAACTTGACCCTGAACGTACCTCACGAGCCATGACGCCGGTATATATATAAGCGCCTTGGTACTGCACTTCCGTCAATGAGAAATTCGTAAGGTGGAGTGTGTTTGCATCTTGTATGAATACAATTTTTAATATTAAATGTTATCTGTCAGAACATATGAAAATTATGCTGCACTCATTATTTGTCTCGTTTCAAGAAGAGCGGTCTTCATCCCACGCTTATATTTATTTTTTGACCTAGTATTACCTGTGCTCAGCATTGGATAGGACTGAATTGTGGTTGCCAGCGTCAAATCCGCAATGTCATATAGGAACCACCATACAGGATTACATGTGGTTACATGTGTTTACATGGTTACATGTGTTTACATAGTTACATGTGTTTACATGGTTACATGTGCTTGCTGCACTATGTCGGTTAAATAATTTTTAAGAATTTTCAGACATCCATTGTTTAAATTACCACTTGTGCTATTTAATTCACTAGTTGTTATTTCTACAGACAAAGCAGTGTGGAGATTTGTGGATAAAGATGTAATAGAAGCCAGAAGTAATGGTAGCAGTTGACATAAATTCTCTACTTACTTGTTGTTGCAGCATTTACAATAAATATGATCCGTTCTGTTGAACGCCCGGCAAAGGCCAAGAAGGCGCCTTATCGGGAGATGCGTTTTCTCATTTCAAAGCAGGTCATTATTACATTTGTTTCACTTCAGACTGCGAGCATTGTCATTTTTACTTGTTATTTTGAAAGTAATCTCTACAGTGCCAACAGATTTATGATTAATGAAATCTTATTAAGAGTTGTAATCATTTCTATATTGTGTTTAATGTGGTGTTAGTATGATTTAATAATTATAATTATCCTACGATTGTATTGCGCCATGGCATAGGCAGTGAAACACACATTTTTGGCCCTGGAGTGGTTTATAGCCAACAGTTTTAATATAAACCATATATGGAATGCTGTTATGTTCATGTGTCACTGACTATTTTGTGAGCATTTTCAGCAATTTGCAAAGAATCGTTAACGTGTGTGAGTAGGTAGAACATTTTTATCACTTGGAGCAAGCAATAATTATTCAGAAGATTGATCTAACAGCAAAGAATCTCTTACAACTGCTATAAATCTAAGAGAATGTTCAGGAGTCTGCTTGTGTGAGTAATGCATGTTAATATACTTTATAGAGTGCTGAGCTCATAATTGGACCAAATGGTGGCAACATACAAAGGTTGCACCAACAGGTGAGGAGGCACCTCTCACTCATTTCTTTAACACTAACTCTGTTGTTGCATTTTAATAACTCTGCTCATATGCACTTGTGGTGCAATGCTCAATGTGCTATTCACATCCATCAATGTCTCTATTGCCGTTTGCACCCAGGGTTATGTGACCACAGGTCTGCTTCCATTGGTCTTATAAATCCATGTGCTGCAAGGATGTCTAACAGTTCTCTTCCGACCTCACAGGTTAATTTATCCACCGGATAAATGGTGGATATTATTGCTTGCAAGGGACCTGGACGGTCTTGCCGCTTTTACAATGTGTTCAAATACTCTGAGTCTCCTACCTGGATCTCCAACACTCCTTGATTGGCTTAGGAGTTTGCATGGTAGGCCCATTATTGCAAACCCTTTTCTCCATATGATGCGGTTGCAGATAAGCCACTCCAGGTACATCAGTCCAGGTGGTTGATGTTTTTCTCTCTGAAGTTGAATTATTGCCATCCTTTTGTGTGCTGTCAGTATGTAGCCAATGAATGCAGAATTTGGAAGTAGAAAAATGGTATTAATTGCAAAAACATATGGTTTCGTTTTTAATACAGTTTAATGTTGAATGTAACATGGTGATTTAACGAAGAGTTGATCTACTTTTTAGCCTCTAAACTTGACGAATTTGCAAAACCTCTAATTACTATAGCTGGTTTCGAAGTTTTAGAGTTTGCAATTTCATCCTTCATTTGTTACCATGTTAATGTCGTTCAGCAATTTTTTTTAGATTTTTATTGTTGATATCATGACTTTTTATTTTGTTGTCTTTTCTTAGTACTGTGCAATGATTAACATTTCCGATAATGCAACCCTTGAAAGGTAACAGTTTGAAGCATTGGCTTCTTTTAATAACGCCCAATATAACATTTAATTAAGTAATTGAAACAATTCATCAGAGTAATATTATTACCAGAATATTAATTCTTTTTTGGTGAAATTGTTGTTCGACTATAAAATTGATTCTCTATTCCAGTGTGGGATATAGACCTAATTAGATTTGCTTTTCAAGTAACTTGGTTCCTTCTAGGGATTGGTAGTAACGTTTATGCAGTCCGTTTATTCAGCAATCACAGGTCAGGTGGTTATGTATTAGCTTTAAAGGATTTAATTCAATGACTGCAAAGTTAGTTATGTTGAGGGTATGACTGTGGATGTGATATCTTAATTTGATTAATTTATGGAATGATTGATTAATTGACTTATCAGTTAATTAATTTGGATGGCTCTAACAAATTTTAAGTAATCAGCTGATCAATTGAGCAGCTTATTCTAAATACCCTTTCATTTGCATTGAGCTTTTGCTAAAGCGTAATGAGTAGACAGCTGTGGAACAGGGTTAACTATTGTTTTTTTTTCTTTATAGCATATTGACTGTTGGAGGGTTTGATATTCCAACAATGGCCAATGTACTTGCAGATGTTATTGCTGGTTTAAAAATGGTAAGAGTTGTATCTTTTCCTTAGAATGAGGGTATTTTATTTATTCATTCATTTATTCTGGGACTTATACAGCACCCCTTCAAGAACCTACTCAGTAGTGCTCCCAGCCATGGATAAAGAAAAAGACTTTAGTCATTTATCGTACCCAATTTGATTGGTTGGAGGTAATAAGCACAGCTTTGGGAGGTAGTCATTTGAAATGGAGATGGCTGCAGCCAATAAAGCCTGTTGAACTAGGAGTTTCCTTTGTCTCAAAGCGAGGCGCTCGACGCATTACAGCGTCGGACACTAGGCGACATAAATCACACCAGGTAAGATAGAGCACAGCTAAGGATGCAGCAAGAATCCAAAGCAACACTCTGATACGAGATCTGTTGGACCAGAAGCATTGTGCAACAATTGATACACTATGAAATTGTCACAGTTTTCACTTATTTTAGATGGCACCAGGAATTTTTGCCTGTAACATTGAGAGGTTATTAAGTGATTATGTCACAAGGAGCTGTAGTTGGTAGTTTCTGGATGACATTTGGCAATAGTGACTGCATATGTGAAATGTAGTGTATGAGGGTATAATACATTTATTAATAAAATGAACTTGAAATTTCTTTTAGCTTGTTTTATTTAGCATTGGTCATCAGTCTAAGTTTTCTCTTGACTGACAATTCTTCAATTTCAAATGGCTGGAACAATTTAGCAAGAATAGTTTCTTCATCCTAGAAGTCTAGTGTAATAATTGTGTAAATTTGGTGTATGTCTGTTGGTAGGCAATGTTGGATCAGGGATTTGGGGATGTTGATAACATTGGAATGCTTCTGGATGAGATGGAGGTCGATTATATCACAAACACAGATCCCTTTCAGCTGACTCAAATATTGGAGGCAAGCACAGTTGCTCCTGATTTGCAGTTTCCTACTTTTGATTTCCTATATGAACATTATTCTTTCTGTATTACATTCCATTATTTTGAATGGCCACCGGGATATAATTTGTTAACATTTGGGTTTCCCTACTTTTGTGTAGCTTGTTGCTAGCTGGAAGTAATCTCAACTAACTTGAGTTGTGAATGGCTAACTAGACATAATTCCTTATACATTTTCCTACTTCCTGCTGGGCATAAATGTTCCTGATTTGCATATGCCTATTTGCAAATTGCTAACCAAAGCCTGAATATAATTCCTTCTGATTTTTGTTTCCCTACTGCTGGATGTGATTGCTCCCATTTTACATTGCCATAACTTTGAATGGTTGCATGGATATACCAAAGTTCCTCCTGATTTATATTCTTACTTTTTCGAGTGTAATGTAATGTAAATATTTAAAATTTCTCTGCACTGTGCAGAGGTTGTACCACAGAGATAAGCTGGGCTATTTTTGTAAAATCAAGTCCACAGGACGCAGAATGTTTGGTCTGTTTTGATGTCTACTGCTTGCCTAGGAAACTGTTTCAAGTGAAGTGTTAAGCAATGTACAGTAATGATGATGATGATGAGTTCTCTACCCAAAGGCAGATCCATTTGGCTTTATGCTACCCTGGGATGAGATTAGTGGGGTGGTTTCCCGTTGTCTCCCTCGCAGACAATTATGGGTGAGCAACTTGTCCAAGGTCGCTACGCAGTGACTCGTGGTGGGTTCGAACCTGCGATCCTCCGAACGCAAGGCACCGAACATCCCAATACGGCACCGCACCTCGTAATTAGATGTAATTGTGCAATATGTGTATATTAGTACACATTAGATGCTAATGCCATTAAAGAACTTGACTACCTAGACTCTAAATAAGTATCTTGTGGCCATGTGTCTGTAATCATGATAATTTATTTTTACATGAACTATATATGTGTAAAGGAGTCTGCGACTCACATTGACGTCTTCATGATGTGCTGCCCTCTGTCAACCGATAGAGTTATACGAATACGAGGGGAACCAGAGTGCATTGCAATGTGTGTTGCCAGTCTTTACGATCTCCTCGAATGGGTGAGTTGCTGTCACCCATAAAGGTTAGACTGTAGATTTTACGGGTACATTTTGATGTTGTTAATGTTTATTGATATACTTACATTTTTATGATAATAGGTAATAAAGGTAATAATTATTGAAATAAACAGATTTTAAGTATATGCTAGGTATTGGTAAGTTTTAAAGTTAGGTGAAGAATAGAATTTTTATTGCAGTTCATAATATATCTATATTTAAATTGTAAGCTAAATATGAACTGTGCTTATCCAACTAGCTACTACTTATAACTTTGTATAGAGATGCTGTCTGGTGTTTAATCACCATCTCTTTTTGACCTTGTTCTGCAATATTACTTGCAACATGACAGTGTTATTGTTTTATGACAAATTCAAGCAACAACATTAAATGGTTCTTTGTCATCTGCAAGTGATTTTGAAGCTGCATGGAAAATTCATATATACAGGGAAAGAGAGGGAGGCAAAATGGAAAAGGGAAGTGGCAAGGGGAAGAAGGGGGATTGATCACCACCACTTTATGGAGTAGGAATGCCTTTGTGTATTAAATTGTGATGATATTTGTTTAATGTGACTGATAGTGTCCGAAACCTGAAAACAATCGGCCTTACAATGTTGACAATGCAAACGAAGAGTACGCGAAGGATTACGGAGGTTGCAGTGCAGCAGAGGATTTCCTAGAACAAGACATGGACGTCAGGTAGTCCTGTCTTCATTTTAAAACTCACAAACTCTTCTTTATTGCATACTTTGAAATGTTTGCATCAGACATGAGTTACAATTTATTTGAAACATCCAAATCCAGGGTTAATTTGACCAATTTGAATTTGCATAATGCTTAATTTCAAGTGAAGTGGCAAGGGAAGCATTGACAAGTAAATTAATTGGTGAGCTTCACTAACCTTTGTTTACGTAAGTCAACAGTTTTGAAACATGTGAATGATCTTGTGCTTTGCACTTAGCAGCACCTTAGATGCATGCGCTTTTGGGATGCTACATAAATTCGTGATTACAAGTATAAATTTGGAGTATATGATTCTGACACTGAAACAATTGCAGGTGACTTTTGGGGCAGCTGCATGGCCAAGTAGATGGTAATAGCTGCTGCTAAAATCTACTGATGGGACCACTCTATGTGTGATTAAATTCTTGATTCTTTGTGTCTGTGTATGACTTTAAGCTAATGCACGTGGTATATCTAACAGTGTCTTTTGTACACTATTGACTGAGCCTTTCTGTACAACTTCGTAGCCGTCTGTATCCTCTGTAGAGTTAAAGTAAGCAAACTTGACAACCTTTAACAGTTTCTTATTGTTATAGTGAGATTTTGCTATTATATACTGATCCGCATGTTTTGATGTTAATTTAAAATTGAGGATCCATATTATCAACTGTGTTAAACTTAATTTTCATGAACTGTTCAGTAGTGCAGTTCTGGTGTAATAACCATATAAGTTTTTAGCTATGAAGATGAAACGGATGGTTCTCGGAATGCGGACAATGAAATTTCTGCTGAGAAATCTATGGTATGTGGAATTGTTGAATAGTTACCTTATATTTCTTATTCCTTTTTAAGGTGAATAAATGGTTGAGACTGATTCTTCTGGCAGCATAAAACATTTTTACATGGCCATAAGAAATTGAAGAACTGCAATACTTTAACAAATGCAGTTATTGATACGTTTTGTCAACTGCATGCCATAGATATTCTGAATAAGCACATACACTCTTGACACTTACTATAAATAATTATGAAATACCCAGTTGTAAAAATATTTTTAAATGCACAATCGTAAACGATGAGCTTTTGTGAAAATTGTGGAATTGTCTGCATGAAGTGTTTTGATACTAAAACTCAAATGTATTGATAAGAGTTTCCCATATTCCCCGAATTCTGGATAATTATAAAACATTCATGACATTACACATGAATATTCATGACATTACATTCATGAATATTCAGGAATTCACTTTGTCACATGCATTTAATTATCATATGCTGTGAACACAGATGGTCAACACAAAAGTGGACAGTATGTGCATTAGCACATAATTCTTGGCATCTACGATTATTTTTGTCTCGAGTGCTCACATGATTTTGTTTCTCAGTTACTATTTTACCAATTTCTTGCAAGCTATTTGTAATGCTTTTCACACTGTGTGACCTCACTGTCTGGCATTACATTGCAATAGATAATCTATGTCTTCATTGAATGATGACTTGTAGGTAGAGACTACTGCTGCTGCTGCTGCTGCTGCTGCTGCTGCTGCTGCTGCTGCTGTTATCGTGACAGCCAGATTGTCTGTTCAGTCTTCGGTAAGTTGTTAAGATGTTAAACACTCATTTTCTTGAGACAAATAGTGAAACTTGATTCCTTTCTGTTTTATTCCAAATTTTCTTGGTGTTATTGCTAATTTTTAATAGTAAATTCAGATTGTATATATTATAATGTTTACAGATAATAGCAGTATAATTAGTATTGTCTGATTATACTTTAAGTGCTTTTGCACATTTTTTCACAGTCTCTGATATTGTCCTAGGCTTTAATAAAATAATATTTATATTGGTAGATATTATGGACTTGCAAGATGGTGCGTTGAGGAGATAGAACTATTGGTAGAAATAATAAACTGAAGCAACTGATTAATTAATTAAATTAAAAAAATTCTTTATAATTTAGTCATGTGTCTTTTGTGTGACAGATTGTAGGTGTAATAATTGGAAAAGGTGGAGCTAGGCTGAATCACATCCGTCATGAGTCAATGGCCAATATCAAATTGGATTCTGACTTGCAGGCATCGGAGAGGACCATAACAATAACAGGGACAGTGGAAGAAGTGGAAAATGCCAAGGAACTTCTTCGAATATGGTACTTACCATATATATGTATATATATATATAGATATATATATATGTATATATATATGTATATATATATATATATATTTGTCTTTATTCTTGACTTGTACAGCTGAAGACCAAAACAGCATTGCTGTAAGAAGTTAATTTCCAGTAATTATTTTTTTTAATAATATGATGATGTATCAAGCAAGAGCTCAGGTGGAAAATTTGGGTATATATTGTAGGGTAACCTTCTAGAGAAATTCTGTAACTCACTGCTTGCACTCTGGCAGTGCCAGTCCCAAGACTGGATAAAGGACAGGGGTTATGCTATTGATCTTTGTTATCACACAGTGCAGTGTTGTTAAATTGAAACTGCTACTAATACAAAAATTCTGCCATAATATGCATGATGCAGGATGTGGACAAGTTGTTGCCAAATTGTTTATATGAAATTCAATGTTACAAGTTTGAGGCATTTATTTAGTTGCATGCAGGTTAAGCATAAATTGAAATAGACACATTTAGAAATGTGCCTTACTTAGAAACTATGTAAGCTGAATATTTTATATTGTCAACCAATTTCTTTGTTAAGTGGTAATTCATGCATAATTGCTAATTACAGCATTAAAAATAACTGCATTCGAGTGATGTAATGGTTCTGAAATCTTCATTCAACCTATTCAACTACCACAGTCATCGTCATACGACTTACAGAGGCAGAATTTCTAATGACTCTTCTCAGATTCAGTTCAAGGATTTTGAAAGGCTTGTTCTGATGTCTTCCCAATCCTTAGCCAAGAGTTGTGATGTAGAAAGTTCTGGAGGATGACACGATGTATAGTTTAAATATCAAAGAGGAAGTACTGTGTCGTTGCATTTCTGTAAAACGTTTCATTTCAATATGGTTATTTTGATTGATGTGAAATATTAAAGGTATGCATGCAATTGTTTTCTATTCTCTCACTAACTTATTTGAAGTTCTGTCACTTTCTGTGTAAAAACAATAAAAAAATGTTGCAGGATTGTCTGAAAAATGTTTAAAGCTGGTTTTAACAGATTCATATTCAAGATTCACCTGCTATTCAGATATGACAATTATATATTAGACTGTCAATGTCTGTGCAATTGTGTTGAGTTTTAAATGCCTACTATAAGTATTACAGGAAATGAGGTATTTAAACTTATGTAATCTGTTGTTACTGAAAAACTTGACAGCCCCTAGAAGATTTACTGCCTCGGGAAGAAACGAAGTGTTTTAGTTGTCAAAACAAAGCTAGAGAGGTGGATAAATTTTACAAATTGCCAAAGTAGACGAACGAACGTAGATCAAAATCTTATGTTGTTGATATATTGTATGTGAAACAATGAAAACTCATGAGACATTCTAGTTTCTTGACTCTCAACCTTTTTGATTTACAATACTTAGCTGAGGGTTAAAAGGGACTTGGTATGGGTGTTGAAGGGTCAAACTGCCCAACAAATAAAATGCCAGACCATTTGTTAGTTCAAATGTTAGATCTCTAAGTCCTTTAAACCTTTAATGACCAGCGTGTACCAAAATGTAAGGCATAATCAATAATGCCTCTGTTAAAGGGTTAAACGATAAAACAGCTGGCAGGGAAACTTGCACCATAGTTTTAGAAGCTACTGTAGATTGCAGTTGCTTTATTCGGTAAATGTTTTAATCCAAATGTCCTGCCCCTTGCACCAGGGTATCTACCCTGATATAACATGCTACATATGCTAACCTTTGACCTTATACTCTGCCAATCTTCTATTGTTTTGAGCATGAGATGTTGTAAATACTGCTAGTTTCCCATTTGTGTTGACAAGTTCTCCCAGCTATGTTGCATAGTTACTGGACCCTACTGTTATTGTTACTGGAACTTTAATTGGGGAATGTGGTTCAACTTCAAGGAATCATTCATTGTAATCATTGATTCCAGCAGATATAATGAGTCAATAACTTCTTACTCTCTAGCATTATATAAGTTTTTATTTTGTTATTCTTTATTTCATTTATACAAATTCATGAAGCAATTGTACTTCGTTCTCATTCAAACCGTTTCAGTAGCTGGAGCTTATTAAATTCGACTTCTCTGTCTGATAAGGCTACTCTGGTAAATAAGCAACTTCTGGTAATTTAGCTATCGGATTTCTGCCCGGTACCTC
Source organism: Bimastos eiseni (assembly GCA_959347315.1). Classification (NCBI taxonomy): domain Eukaryota; kingdom Metazoa; phylum Annelida; class Clitellata; order Crassiclitellata; family Lumbricidae; genus Bimastos; species Bimastos eiseni. Next base: position 12,247,653 of record OY365806.1, on the reverse strand, counting down.
AAGGGATTACAACCATTTACTGGCTTCACCTCATGAGATTGTTTGTTGTGATTACGGCCCCATAGAAGTTATTTGATCGATTAGTTTCTACATGGCAATATGTAAGCAATGTGAGACCCATTATATGTTCTGTCTTAGTCTTTTGTGATTTTTCTGTTTTCATGCAGTAGCTTTATAAATGGAAAAGATAATAAGAAATCTATCGGGTTACATTTGGTTCATGCAACTTGGCCTGTTGCTTCCCGGTTTAAGATCTGATAAAACCTGATGATCATCATAATTGATTCGACTGGTCTTGTGTATCATATTACGTCCGATGCTTCTCATCTGAGAATCTGAAATTGAAACCTGAGTTCAGCCTATAGCTTATTTGTCTGATAGTGAAGCCTTATCTGTAGATTATATTGCATCAAAGACCTATGTTTCAATCAGTTTCCAGTGATTGGCTCGTGTTACAGATCTTACAACAGACTCCTAAAGCATGTTTGGTTGGTAGGCATATATTGTAGCATAAAGTGCTTTTCAGGGGATCATATAGGGCATAAAATTAATTTCTTGTTAGATTACAATTAGGTAAATGTACAAGGTTTTCCATAGGGACCAAATGGCTCAGACTCAGCTCATTTTTCATTGAATAGATACTTTACAACTTCTGTCTGTTTGAATGGTTCTATAGCATTGAAAGTTCCTGTGTGGGTAATTGTACACTTCTCACATAATGCATCAATAATAAATAACTTCTAAAAGAATTTGTTTTAATTTTGAGGTTAGATGCAGATTTGTCAGAGGTTGTTGAAGCTGTGATAGTGTTTTTTTTATGAATTTTTATTTACCAATTCAGCCTTTTGAGAGATTTTAAACAGACATGCACAGATCTTGTTGCTTAACCCTTTAACGACCAGAGTGTACTAAAGGGTAAGGCATAATCAATAATTCTGGTTGTTAAAGGGTTAAGGTTTTACTTTTAGTGATCAGCCTGGTGGTGGCAATGCCTGAGAGGCATATTATAGGCTATGTGTGTGCCTGTGGAAATTGAAGAGTGAGTTTGAAAAGTGTTTGCCATTGAACTGGGTAATAAGGACAATTATTTTAGTTAACTTAGATAGAAAGTAAAGAGTTGAGATGGGGGGTAGTGAGATAGGTTTTCCTTGTCAAAATTTGCTTTTTGTGGTGGGAGAAACAAGAGAGTTGGAGAAGCTGGAGTGGATCAGTGAGGAGTCTTGTATTTTTTTCTTGGCAGTAGCAATCGGTTTAATATGGTATGTTTATGCGACGAGGGGAGAGGTCGACAAAATGTGACATCACATTAAACATCAAAATGCGTAACTTTATGAAAAATGTTACTCAATTAAACAAGTTTCACATAACTAATGGTAATTGTTACCACAAATTAACAAGCACTAAGTGATTATTGCATTCCCACTTTTGGGATTGTTTGCTTTACACTCGGTGTCAATTGGGGAGCTTTCGGAAGTGAGGTAGCCATTCTGTAACACACAAGCAGAAATCAATTATACCGCCCAGACGCACAGGCCATAGAGTCGCTGAAATGAAGAAAATGGAGAGTGAGTGGATTGGATATTAGTTATTCCATAAAGGAGCATTTTGCTTCACCCTCGGAAAATGGGAGAGGCATAAAGTTTGCATTGCTTCGAGTTGATATTAAACATTTTTGTAATAACTAATGATTCTGCCATATTCTGTCATCTTGAGGAATGAATAAGATTGTAATAATTATATTTTCTCAATTTTTCTTTGTTCTACTATTCTAGTTTCAAGTAATTTACAGCCATAATTACTTTTTGGATAACTATAAGAAATTTGCATTACATTCTGGTCTTTCTGGACATCTGTTTTTTTCGGAGGGGTCAGAGCTTCGTGACGTCATACTTGAGGGGTCATGGCATTTGTGACGAAGGGAGGGGTCAACAATCGTCCAAAATTGCATGACGTCATTTATGGACAGCCCCTTACATGGAATCTACATAGCCTTTTGGTCATTCTGCTAACAGTGCCAGAAATGTTAAGCCAAGAGAGTAAACTTATGCACAATCAGGGCTAATGTGCAATACCAGGAATGTTCAACAATTGAAGGAAAAAGAGAGCGATAAGCTATGCAAATGGCGAACACAGGAAAGGACGGTTGTCTAAAATCGGTCACCAGGAAGTTTTGCGACAAGCAACCTTGAGAGCGACGGGCTCTACATTCCAAAGTACGAGGCTGATCAGTCATGATAAACTGTCCGTAAAAACAATAAAAATCATAGTATCTTGGTTCACTTTTCAGCTTCTTGATTTTATTTTATTATAGCGCTCGATTGGTAACAAGATTGCGTAGCTTCTATATCAGAATTAAGCGCAATAACAATATTCGCCCTTCGTTCTCCAGCCCGCCTAATAGCTCCAGAGTTCAAACATGCTGCATGCATGAGTACTAAAGCGGGCTCAACATTCATTCATAATTATTGAAGTTGAGGTTTGTTGGATTTAGTCGATTGAACCGGTTCATATGGCAAACGTTTAAAACCTAATGGACTTGCGGAATAGGACTTGACTGACCTAGCCGCCGACCAATCACATCAGCGACTGCTCTTGCTTAGCTTCTGCTTAGTCAGCTACTCATCCTTCAGAGGCAGCATCTCTGCGGTGCTTACAGACTGTGTCTGTGTTTGTTAGCGATATCGATCGATGAAAAGCGAATACGTTACAGGTAGGATTGTTGTTTATACTAATCGTTCGGGTAATAGTTAATTTTATCAATTCGATTCATGATTGGTTGTAGTGTGCTTATTTAGCCAGAACTGTGTCAATGATTTTTTTTAATGGTTGAAATCAGGAGTCGTTGAGCAATATTATTGGCTAAGTGGCTGGGGTCGCGATCTGCGTTATGAAATAATTTGATTTAAATCACGGGCGAAAGTGATGGTCATTTAGGGTGAGGCTAGGCGTTGTGAGAGTAGGATAGACCCCAGGGTCAGGATTCGGGTTAGTGTAGTCATTAGCAAACACGATACCTTCCGTACAGACGAGGCAGCATGCCATAAGTTACCGTACGACGCCCGGAAACCTTACCCGTATAATGCACTTTCACCAAATCACGTTTGTTTGAAGTCGTCGAAAGGATTCTTAACAAACTTATTAGATAAGTTGATAGTTGTGTATGTATACGCACTCATGATGTCAAAAGTCCAAATTCAATGAGATGATTTTTACAGACCCAGATGCCTCATCCAAATTTACTTAGTGTATCTCCCCCTCAATCCTCGACCTGCAATGTCTTCTCAGGACACCAAAAGTCCTTGAACAGCTTGAAATCGAACTTTTGTATACAACTTATAAATAGCCAGCATGTCCAAAACACATCTTAAATCCAAACTGTCACCCAAATCATCTTTCGTTAGATAGAAGGAACAGAAATTGAGGTGGAGCTGCCATCATAGCCAAATATCATCTCAAATCCAAAAGAAATTTCCAAAGACTTTGAACTTCTCTGGATTGCTACTGAAAAATCTTACTAAAACTACTCTTATATCATATACTATCACGAAATATCAAACAACTTCCTTCCTGCTACAACTGGACTGCAACGTTGAAGAACTAATCCTCTAAGACAACAATACTAACATAGGCCTAATATTTACCATTGACCTCAGCACAATGGTTATTAATAATAATAACATTCGTTTAATATCAAACTGACAAGCTATCTACGAGAACATTAAAATTGTCAGCTCAATATTTAAACCAAACACAAAGCCATCTCAGCATTCACTTCATCTAGCATCATAACCCTGAATAAGAGAAAAATCAAAAATGCATTCAGAATGCAAACCTCTGATCCCCAAATACCCACTCATTGAAGAATACCAACTCTTCTATCTACTCAACCACTGAATTTTTTGACAACCTACCTTACTTGGTTCCTTAGATGCATTGCCCCATCTTTTCATTACCTCCATCCTACCTTATTTATCTTTCATTCTTTCTTCATTTCATCCACAATGGAAAACAGCGATGATCGTCCTACCATATTCTTTCCCTCAATGACAACTCTGTGTATCCTCAGATCCTTATATAGCAACGATAATTTATGTAACTAATTGAGTAACTGCTTTCAATTTGCTACATGCTGAATCAAACTTCTGTTCAGCATGCCTCGGTGAATTTGCTAGTGACTATGATGATGGTAGTGATGATGATCATCTTTATTAAGAAGCTGATTAAAATAATTATGTTTTTGTAGGTGATGTTCATAACAGTTAACCCTTTAACGACCAGTGTGTACTAAAGTGTAAGGCATAATCAATAACGCTGGTCGTTAAAGGGTTAATGGGCAGTGGAGAGTTACACTTCTTTTTATGCCATGTTCATTTTCTTTATGAGTTTCAAGTGTTTTCGCTTTATGAGGTTTTGATGTTCATAATGAACTTCGTGCACTTGTGTGAAGTATACGTGTGTCGATATATACGACTGAGTTCACAGTAGAATAGATGCTGAATTTAGTACCACACAGAGACACTGACTGTGCTGGGTGATAACATGGTGTGAAATTTCAGAATGAAATTAAGTGCACATGCTTCATAGCGATATGATCTGTTATCCTCGTCTTCATTAGATCCAGACTGATGATGATAAGTTATTAATATCAACACATCATTTTAGTTGTCAACACATGTCGCAGACAAAGGTTTGCACTGTTCTGTAAGTAAGTTAAGAGTCAAGATGATCGATATGAGTCATTTTTTTTCCTAACTTCATTATTTTCACCATACGGGTATTATGTCTCAAAACCAACAACAAATCGTGAACCCTTTGATGATAAAAGACTTGTTGAAAGCCCAAGCTGCAATTATCAATCAATGACATTGCCAGGTGTTGAACATCTATGGTGCCCACACTGTTTCACAGTTAATGTGAGAAGTGATGATCTTAATCTCAAGGAATTGGCTTTTTACATTACAGTAGTCGTTTAGATTTGATGCAAAAGATCCCTGCCAGATCACTCACCTCCTCCCCTCTTTATCCTGTCAGTCTCAGCAGGTGTTCCTTTCTGGAAGCATTTTACTCCCAAGATTGAAACCTATCCCATCATTATTCCACTCCTGTGCCTACTCCATGACAACCATCACCTCCGATTGCCAGTTGCCACCATTCTATCTCCTCAACTTGACGCCCAGAGGTTATTCTTGGCACCAAATTGACCAAAACGTAAAGTTGATTTGATACAGCGCTGGTGATTAACCTGGTCTGCCTGATGCGACTATCTGTGCTGAGGAATTTTGAAGTATTACACCAGCACTCACATTTTTTGCTTGTTTACTGATATACACGTGGAGCATTAGGAACCGCCGGGCTGTAGTGTAAATTGGAGACGATACGAGCGATAGCCTCTGCCATGACCAGCTGTCCAGCACAATCCCTCTGCCTGTGCTCGGCCATTCCAGAGATGGAAGTGCTCTCTAAGTGCTCTGTTTATTACTATAGGCAGACAGCAATATGCAACAATAACACATCTTCATGATGCCCATGCATACGGTTTTAACGCTTTTGATTATGCGAACAGACGAGTCCAGACTCGAATATGCAGATCGCATTGATCTTCACAATATACAAGTGTCTTAGACACGGGCCACTCGCTGGAAGCTAATTCTGCTGCTTAAAAATATCTGATATAGTGTTTCTGAGTAATATGTTATTAAGCCATGTGGACTGATGATGAAACAAGGATTCCGGGAATGTGTGAACAGACGGAGAAAAGTGTGTGCGTGTTTCTTTGTGTATGTGTGTGTTTGTTAGACAGACAGACAGACAGATCTGCCTCCTCAGTTGGTATACTGGGGCAGGTACTGAAGATTTTGTTCTCTTCTGAATTGGAGAAGATTATGCTCTCCTGCCCAGAAGATAATCCAAGCCTGTCATCTGATAAGGTGGAAGCTTAATCCCAGAGTGCAGATCCACCATCCAACTTCCATTTATTTTCCATTTTCTTCTGGACCAGTTGAACTTGTCCGTCTCTTTAGACTCCTAAAACTTCCCCACACACTGCTTTGTTTATCTGTGTGCTTGTCTGCACTGCTGTTTTTGTGCATGCGCTTTAAGCACATTATTACACACACAAACTATGACCTTGACTTGGTTCAGATGATGAGTAGAGGAGGCAGTTACTCTGTTGCACTAGGCAACATTTTTAAACTAGCAAGAGTTAATCTCCAGACTGCACTCTGTGGTCCCACCTCAATAGGCTGTGTAGTTCTGATTTTGCCATTGTCAAAATACATTTTAACTGCTTTAAATATAAAACATTCCAGAACTGATGTGACGGTGATGATTATCTTTTCTGCACAGACCAACTTCTGACCGCCCAACTTTAGGAGTTCTGCAAAAAGCAGATTGTTTCAATTTCACTAGAGGAATTTCCATTTTGAGGTCTAATTTCCGTTGTTATGTCTACCTCCTATATCTCTTTCCAAGTATTTTCTGTCTGCTGGATTTGACTGTATGAATAATAATAATTATACTCTGAAATTCCTGAAGTGCTACTTAAATGTGATCTGATGACTCCAGCTCATTTGGCAATATTACTGCATCAATTCGAAGAATTGTCCAGAGGTGCATTTGAAAAAGCAAGACACGGGATGGGGGGTCAAAGAGACCAGACAGAGGAGTTGGAGGGAAGGATATATTATTACATCTTATTAGGGTGCTCGTCTCAAGGCTTTCTTTGTCTATCAGGCAATCAATCAATCATAAGTTTTGGTGAACTGGTGATTAGTTATGAGAAGACTTCATTCAAATGCAGCAGCTTTTGGAGCCCTTGGGTTATTATTGTCATAATTAGGTTGGGATTGAGTTAGTATTTGAACTAGAGATTATGTCCCACTTGCCTACATTTGAAACTCTTTTTTCATATATTTAAAGCAATCTGTTGACGTCATTTAGAGTGATTATGCTTTAAAATAAGATTTTTCTGATTGGCTTTTAGAAGCTTTTACCGGAGTTTGGTGGATTGATTGCTGAACAGCTAATGGTCCTGTTAGAACTAAGGTAGCAATATTAATGCTAAAACAAGCAATGCTGGGTTACAATAAGCTGATTACCATTAACTTTAGTATTCTTGCAAAGAACTAACTATCAGTTGTGACCATATGATCCCTTTGGTTCTGAATCCTGATGTAGGAAATAGGCCGACTCTTGTGAGTGATACCTTTGTTGGTTATGGCACATCCCATTCTCTTGCCAAGGCTAATATATTCCAGAGTCATGCCCTCTGCTGCTTAGGTCTTAGGGTACATTGGTATGGTGGCCTCAAGTGGTACTTAACCTCTGAGGGTCAGACCCATGTCTTAGGTACCCTTAATAACAAAACCGGTTCTGTTGGGCTGCACAGCATACAAGCATTTTTCGAACTGGATTCATCTGTAAATTACCTAGGAAGGGGAAGGAGGAGAGAGGGGGACATGGACCAATATATATATATACATGCAGGGTCTGTGGTGGAGGGTGGTCAAGGAAGGAATCAGGAAGTGAGAGGAAGTGAGCTGTTTGTTGCCGAAATAGCTGCAGCTGTTGCACATGCCTTGTCAGGTTTTGTTTTGAAGGAAGTCTTCTTATAGTTTGACCCCGGTGACCTGGTGATCTTTGACTGCCATATCAGGGATAGGCCAGATAAGTGGTGGACATGAAGGAAGAAGGATGTTTTTTATTTCATACGTTCAATTAGTATTTTTGTACTCAAGGAATGAATGAATAGAAACAATGTTCAGGGACTTAACCTTGACGGTTCAATGAGACTATTTATATCTGGGCTGTGTGTGTAAGTTCAATTTGAAAGATGAAAGATCCTTGTAGTATTTGTCAACACTGAATAGTGTGTAATGAAACCGTATCTGTGCAATGGCCTTCAGGCTGTAACAAATTAACAAAACAAGTAAGTAACATGGGCTGAAAAAGATGGGTTGCCTGGTAGGATGGTAAGATGATTCCACACAGCTAGACACTTTTTAGGTGTTCAATGTATGGCGACATTGACCCTTGTAGGGAGTGTTTGTTACCAGGCCAGCCTATGTTGTTATATGTTGCCTATGTTGCTATATGTTGCCTATGTTGTTATATGTTGCCTATGTTGTTATATGTTGCCTGTGTTGTTATATGTTGCCTGTGTTGTTATATGTTGCCTATGTTGTTATTATGTTGCCTATGTTGTTATATGTTGCTAAAAAAGTGCAGAGGTCTGTTTGTAAAATGCACAGAACTGTATCTGATCTAATGTGATATAATCTAATAACGTATATATATATATATAATATATATATATACATATATATATATATATATATTTAGAGCTGAGGCAAATAAAGCAGAGGCGTGCATCAATATTTGGTCCATCTGGATCAGAATCCTGTGAACTATCTTATTGATTCACGTGGATTGAGAGGTGATATAGAGCTCTGTGGTTATGGGTTAGGTTTCTGCTGAAGATCATCTTCACTGGTTTCATTTGCTACATCTGCTTCGGTTGTAAAATAATGGATAGGAAAATAACTTTAGACCCTTATATGGGTCGTCCTAGTGTTACGCTATCAACTGAGTCTCTAAAGACTTTTGATTTTGAATGACCTGTCTGTGAAAATTTAGGAAGTCACTTTCTTTGTGTGCTTCACGTGTAAGTGACAGACTATTATTGAAGAAGTTTTTATTATGTGCTGGCATACTCTGCCACACTACTTTCAACATAGAATTTACTTGAGGCTACTGCAGATGAGACAAGAATAGAGCCATTGTTCTACGACTGACCTTTTGACCTGAGGCTCATCAAGTGAACTGAACGTCTGACTTCAAATTCAACTGTCATTTGATGTCCTTTAAGAAAATTCAGCGTGATTGCTGTTGTCTGGGGGCATCTGTGGTGAAGGTGGTGTGTCTGTGCATAATGGGCAAAACAAGAGCCACTTTCAAAAGCAATGAGATGCAAATGATGGTGACTCAGCGTCTGGGTTGCTCAGTTTTAATATCTTAGAAACAAACACTATAGTTACATTACATTACATGCATTCATTATACTATACATCATGTGCAATTATGCATGTAGCAAGCTGAGAACAGAATTTTTACATCTCAGAATGTTTGGTTACAGAAAATCATTGAGATTTTAGAAAAGATGAAACGATGACTTAAGACAATCATTATGTATTCAAATGACTCTGCCAGAGAAAGTCGTTCAGTGAAGATCCAGATGGTTTGGAGATGTAGAGAGAGAATGCCAGTTTATCGAATGCCACACAATGCACCACATGAATAATTCAAAGGCAAAGGCAATTTTATGAAACAAAGGCAGACCAAGCCAACATAAATGATGAGATAGCATCACTTGGACTAATACTAAGGGAAGCAATACACAAGTTGACTAATGACTGAGAACAACAGAAATTGTTTATATGTACCCATCGCACCCAAGTGGATGGAACCAGGAACTGATGATGATACGCATGCATGCCTTACTGGACTGGAATATTTTTTGGGCTTTTGTTTGTGCTTAAAATTTTCTACCCATTGTGCTAGACAGTTATTATACCTGATGTCTACATGCACTTAATGACTGCAGTAAAAACTGTCCATCATTTTGACTGTTCTTCAAGACTAGTGCTAGACTGTGAATGACACTTTGTCTTTGTTATGATACATTGTAAATGTCTAATTCTGATTCTTCCATTGATGTTTGCTGTTAGCAGAACAGAATCGTTGAGAATGGCGTTGAAGGTTGATTTCAATGAGTGCTCTAAATACCATGTTGCAGTTTTACTATAATTTTTACTATACAAATAATTTTTGGTCTCACTATTTGGGGCCAAGTATGGCTATATGAATAGTAAGCGATGACCGATCGAGGCATCAGTTAAAACTGGATGCAGCTCTATTGATTTAATATGCACAGACCCTTGCCCTGAGTTTCATCAGACATTAACAGCTGACTACATTAATATTATTAACAACAGCAATGAGCCAACTTCTTGCTTTCAGCAACTCATTTATTGTATTTAGACACAGTCTGGTTCTGTCATGTAGCAATAAATGCATTGGAATCATTGGCAATGATGATGAATACTTGGGATAAGCATAAACCTTTCAGCATACAACAGCAGCATAGGTGGTAGTGGTTGGTTGATGGGGCTGGATGCGGCAGCAGCTGGGTTCAGGTCTTGGAGTCTAACTACCTGAACAAGTGACTCTTCTTCCTCTACATAATACAGGGTGCACCTGTTTCTCCGCTGCTCTGAGTCATCATCCTCTCTTTGGCTCTTTATTATTGGCTAATCCAGCGTAGCAGTGTATGTATATATGTATATATATATATATATATATATATAATATTCTGAAAATAACATTCCTTCCTAAGAAATATCAAAGGCCACTGTTTGTCAATCATGACACTATATACATTATTGGCATGCAAGGGTCTATGTAATGTATGCAAATATTTATGTAATGTATGTTTGAGTGCCTTTGTGTACATATGCACATCTGCAAGTATCACTGTATAGTGTATACTTTGTGTATTTATATTTATGTATTTATATAATTTGTCCCAGGTAATCTTTGATATTGGACCTGTATTTTGTTAAATTTTTAGTTATCTAAATACTAAATTATTATTGTTTCAGTGCATATAAACTAAATTAGTGTTTCAGGTATTAAATACCCTATGTGATTGTAAGGTTGTCAAGCATCCTCTCTGGATTAAGTCTGAACTAAATTACAATAGGATGATGATGACATGAATTCGTTTATTGTTATGTAATACCATACCAGATGTAATACCGCATCATGGCTTACAAGGAAAATAGACTATTATTAGAATATCATTGATCCGTCTTTCATTGGTCGACATCTATAATGATGTAAGCAAAGATTTTGATTTGGCAATGAAGGGATTAATTCCTGCCTGAACAAGATAGATGTAATGAAGGCATGAGATGATGATGACGACGATGATGATGAGGATGATGATGATTATTGCCGTCGTCATCATCATCAGCTTCAGCTTCATCATAAGGATGACTGATGATGGTGGTTGTGAAGCCTGCAGCCTTTAAGGTTCCTACAACATATTGGATGGGAACTGAAAGACATGGCAGGTCAGCTGAAAGTTATGCATAGAGGCCACCAGTCTATTTCGGTGGGTGGCCATCTGTTGCCCTCTCACCTAGGGTGCAGACGTGCAGTTGACTGCTTGGAACCCCCTACATCCTGTCTCCATGTAGTCTTCAAAATCTCTGTCTGCCTGATTTGTCATCAGCATAATATAAAGACCACTGCTTTGCTATATATATATATATATATATATATATATATATATATATATATATATATATATACATACATACATACATATATATATATATATACATATATATATACATATATATACATGTATATATATATACATATATATATACATATATATATATATACATATATATATACATGTATATACATATATATACATGTATATATATATATATACATATATATATACATATATATATATACATATATATATACATGTATATACATATATATACATATATATATCCTGCTGGTCACGCTGAGACCTTTGCCTCTGAACACTGGATCCTGTATGGTGAAAGGATTTTCTGAGGTCATTTCCTGTCCAAAGCCCAGCTGAGAAGAACTTAGTATTATGTTGCCATTCCGTACTGATGGATTCTTTCACCAGTTTCAGCAACAGTCCCTTCAGATGCAGCTACAGATTTATCATCATTGGTCTGTTCATCTATGGAGCATTGCTTAACAAATTGTCTAAAGGAGCAGATCTAAATAATGTAATCTACATGACATAGATCAGAATCAACCCTCAGGGTCCAAGTGGTTTGGGGATTAGGAAAACCATATAATTTTATGCAGTCAGGCCTCTGTGTGCGGGCGTGTGTGTGTGTAGGTGTGTCTGTAGGTGTGTAGTCGTAATCTCTACATTTCTAAAGCGTCCACAAAGGCGAAGTCATCGGAACCAGCTTATATACAGGTGCGTGTGTGTGCGTAGTGTGTGCGTGCGTGTGTGCGTGCGTGTGTGTGTGTGTGTGTACATACCCATGCACACACTGCGTGCATTGGATTATTTAGAAGCATAATTACAGTTATACAGAAGCAGAAAGTCAATAAAAAGAGACGTGTACATTCCAAAGCCCATGAAGGATGAACCTGCACCATAATGGAAAATTATAAAATGATACTAATGCACATCAAATATAATAAGGAAAAAACCTAAGATCTTACTCAACCTTTGTCTTAAGCACTGTGTCAATCTAAACCATTTGGTTATGATTATAATTAATGCATATTAGTCCCGCTTTGAAATGCGCTATATAAGTCAGCTGTAGATATTAGACATAGGTTGGCAGAGCACAGATCACATTTTACCTAAAGTGAGCACACGGTCACAGATAGCTTAGTTACCAGCGCTGCAGCAATGTAGGAGCCGATTATATATATATATAATATATATATATATTATATATATATATATATTCAAGGATGTCAAGGGAAGGACAAAGTCCGGTTGCCAGAAGACAAGAGAAAGAGATAACTAGAGATAGGTTGAGGCAGAGAGAGAAAGACAGACAGAGAGAGAGAGAGAGGGAGCTGTTACAGTGGAGTGAGGAATCATATGTATGGTTGGAAAGGACTGAGAATGTCAGGGATTGCAGAATGCCCTCTGAGCATCTGAAATCTGAGAGAAAGGTTTGGGTTTCGTTCCCATGTTTGGCATTGGTGATGCTGGTGTTTTGACAATCCCTCCTTCCAATTGCACGCACCTCTTGGCTATATATGGCTTGAGCAGTGTCTGCTGAGTTTACCATTTTGTGGCTGAGCAAATGGGTGATTATTGTCAGTGGAGTGCAGACTCATCCATTGAAGTAAGGCAAAGGTCAATCAGGACTTGACCTGACCTGACCTGATAACGGATGTCGTTTTAATTGTACTGATGTTTATCTACGACGGCCCTGTTAACTCCTAACTGGCCATCTTTTTAACATCCAGCTGAGCTCCTTTCCTTAAGTATAAATAAACTAGAGTCTCTTTGACTCCAAATAAACAACCCCAGTGTAGCACCGTCCAGCTGTGCTTTGATAAGGACCAAATCCTTCAATGGCTGCAGTTTATGTGCAAATGTAATGCCATGGAAAAATGACAATCTGCAGAGCAGGTTTTTGCTGGGCTTTTACATCAGTTATATGTAAACTTTATAAAGTAATAATATTATAAGAAAATTACATCTTGTAGTTTATTTTGGGTGTGCTGCTGTTAGGGCGCTTGGAATTGTCAGTTGCTCGTACAATGCACATTGTTCGTCATGAGCAAAATCTTCATCATCATCATAATCTGTAAACAGTACCACAGCCGAATTCCATCACCATAAATACAATGATTGTTGTCATTAGTTGATGACAACAGCCAACTTACTGAGCTGTTGTGTCGCTTGTGCCACTGGATCATCTAATGACCATCCTAGAGACCACTCAGACCAGACGCCAAATGTTGCATTCCTATTCTTTCTTTGCTGATGTTATTCATAATTTCTCTGAAATTGTCGTCTTCCTTTGCTCCTGTGTCTATGAAGTCTGTCGTGTAATGCCTTGCTATGTCCAGTTGACGGGCCTGCGTTTTTCCTTCTGCATAAAAAAACATTACTTTATGTAGGGTTATGGGTAGGGAGGGAGAGGGGTCGCTGATCCCCAACAGAGAGATGTCTCAAAATCTCTGTACAAACTTGGCTATAAAATGAGTGCACTGACTGTACACTTCTTTTCAGATTTCTGCTCCATCTGTATGGTACCCATAGCTAACTCAGTTATAAAGGGTACACTGATCATATACTGTCAGTGGGAATGGAGAATTTGTTAACACTTCATCCTCATGGCTATCTCTCAGGCTTCATCCTCGTGGCTATCCCTTAGGCTTCATCCTCATGGCTATCTCTTAGGCTTCATCTACATGGCTATCTCTCAGGCTTTGTCCTAGTGGCTATCCCTTAGGCTTCATCCTCATGGGTCTCTCTCAGGCTTCATCCTTGTGGCTATCCCTTAGGCTTCATCCCCATGGCTATCTCTTAGGCTTCATCCTCTTGGCTATCCCTTAGGCTTCATCCTCATGGCTATCTCTCAGGCTTTGTCCTTGTGGCTATCCCTTAGGCTTCATCTTCATGGCTATCCCTTAGGCTTCATCTACATGGCTATCTCTCAGGCTTTGTCCTAGTGGCTATCCCTTACTCTTCATCTTCATGGGTCTCTCTCAGGCTTCATCCTTGTGGCTATCCCTTAGGCTTCATCCCCATGGCTATCCTTTAGGCTTCATCCTCGTGGCTATCCCTTAGGCTTCATCCTCATGGCTATCTCTTAGGCTTCATCTACATGGCTATCTCTCAGGCTTTGTCCTAGTGGCTATCTCTTAGGCTTCATCCTCATGGGTGTCTCTCAGGCTTCATCCCCATGGCTATCTCTTAGGCTTCATCCTTGTGGCTATCCCTTAGGCTTCATCTTCATGGCTATCCCTTAGGCTTCATCTACATGGCTATCTCTCAGGCTTTGTCCTAGTGGCTATCCCTTAGGCTTCATCCTTATGGGTCTCTCTCAGGCTTCATCCTTGTGGCTATCCCTTAGGCTTCATCCCCATGGCTATCCCTTAGGCTTCATCCTCGTGGCTATCCCTTAGGCTTCATCCTCATGGCTATCTCTTAGGCTTCATCTACATGGCTATCTCTCAGGCTTTGTCCTAGTGGCTATCTCTTAGGCTTCATCCTCATGGGTGTCTCTCAGGCTTCATCCCCATGGCTATCTCTTAGGCTTCATCCTTGTGGCTATCCCTTAGGCTTCATCTTCATGGCTATCCCTTAGGCTTCATCTACATGGCTATCTCTCAGGCTTTGTCCTAGTGGCTATCCCTTAGGCTTCATCCTTATGGGTCTCTCTCAGGCTTCATTCTTGTGGCTATCCCTTAGGCTTCATCCCCATGGCTATCCCTTAGGCTTCATCCTCGTGGCTATCCCTTAGGCTTCATCCTCATGGCTATCTCTTAGGCTTCATCTACATGGCTATCTCTCAGGCTTCATCCGTGTGGCTATCCCATAGGCTTCATCCCCATGGCTATCTCTTAGGCTTCATCCTTGTGGCTATCCCTTAGGCTTCATCCTCATGGCTATCTCTCAGGCTTTGTCCTTGTGGCTATCCCTTAGGCTTCATCTTCATGGCTATCCCTTAGGCTTCATCCTCATGGCTATCTCTCAGGCTTCATCCGTATGGCTATCTCTCAGGCCAGCTTAAGGGACCACTCCTTTTCTTCGCTTCAAAACTGTAGATCAGACGTTTTCAAATTTAAAGGATGTGGTATTATATGAGATTTCAATGACTCTAAATGATGTGGTTTTTTCCAGGTGACAGAAACTGGAAGTTGGGAGTGGCAGGTGATGTTGTCATCATCATCTTTAGGAGGAGAAGAAGTGGAGCGTGGCCATTGAGACAGAGTCTGGCATGCCTAGAGCTTGAGACCGCCATCTAACCCCGTCTCCTGACCTTTGGTGTGTCATGCAGATGGTCGACCAGTTCCAGTGGCCTCTCGTCGTCATTGCCTTTGGTTCAGGGACCAACACAATCCCAAACAGACGAAGAAGCAATGGATGGATTTTCGATGGATCCTATTCCATGACCCTTGGTCTGATTCTGCTACTTCTGACCTTGAGCCTCTCTGTAACCTTTGGACGACCCGTTCACCATGGCCATCATCACGAAAGACCAGGAGGAGTGGTCACCGGAGCCAGTGAGAAGTCAGAGATGGATGTAACGGTGAGTAATGCCACAGCATCATCTACGCATTCTACAAGTCTCATTCACAAGGCATACGTATAATATAGAGCTTAGATTAGCCCTGTGAAGCTGTCAGTCAGTCCGTTTTACAAAAATTCAATCAGTCCATCAGTTTTAAAGCTGTTCAATCAGAAGTTATATATATTTATTTATTTATTTGTTTATGTATATATATATATATATATATATATATATATATATATACACTATCAGTCAGTTGATCTGTTTATTTACCTATGATAGACAGCTACAATATGAATTTTCAGAAATTAGCTGATAATGTATCCATGCTTTATGTAAGCTTTTTGAATTATCTCTCTAAAGTGGCACTGCTGAGCAGTCATGAAGCAAGCCAGATATCAGCCTGCGCATAGTGGAACTCATCAACCAATAGCACTCCTCTTGAAGTGGAACCGTCTGGAGTGCAGACAAAACACCCTACAATGACCTTCCCTTTGCTTGTTCATAGCAACCCATTTCCCATTCACTGACTCATTGGGATTTGTACCAGAAACGCTGTGCTATGAGATCTGAGCATTACCAGATGTCCATCACACTCTGGCAGCGTGTATGGGTGCAAGCAGAATCACATATATGTAGGAAATGAAGTGCAGCTAATATCTTACATCATCGTTAGGCCTACTAGTGTTTCGGTGCTAGCAACAGCAGCAGCAGCAGCTCACAGCCGCTCCATCATACGCCTAGGTATCAATACAGCACAACCTGTGTATTAATACTTCTGAGCAGTGTTTCCAATATGTGTGTGCTGTGTAGGCGGGAAGATAGGGCTTTGAAATTGGAGCCACACGACAGGAGGTAAACAAACACAGGCACATGGAGACAGACGGACGGACGGACGGACCAACAGATAGTGAAGGCTGTAGTGCGATATTGGTATGGATGAAGAGATACCTGTGTAAACAAGAGTCTATGAGATTTGATTACCTGCTGGGCAGAATTGAAGAACTTAGAGGACCTATTCCCTGCAGTGGAAGGCTTTTCCAAGCATTGTGATTGCCATTCAGAACAAAGCCTTTCCATAGGATATAGCCTACATATATAGTCCCCTCCAGCAAAACCATTCCGATGTGATATGATCCTGGTTTGGCTGCAACTTCAGCCTGACCGCTGTAGTTGCTAATACGCATTCAGAAGCGACTGAGAAGAGGAGGTCAGACGGAAGCTGTTTATTCCTTGGAAAACAATGGAGAAATTTCTCTCTTTGCCTGGCAGATATCTCTTGCCTCGGCATTTCCATTACAAGCACTCATGCAGCAGTCTCTGCTAAGACCGGTCAGGAATAGACATGACTGAGTGACTCTGTTGTACTGTAAACATTGCTTATGAGTAGACGTGATGATAATCTGTGCATGTGTGTCTGTGTGTTTTGTGTAGGTGATGTGACTGTGTGTGTTGATGTGGCTGTGGTTTGTTGATTGGGTGGGAGGATACATGACTTTTGCGCGGATGAATGCACCAGTGGATGCATGAGCGAAAAATGGAGAGATTAAAAAATGACAGGGAGGAAGGACGGATGGACTCAAGAGGGGACAGATAAGGGAACTGATTCATGCTTGATGAATATTTGCCAGGGTGTATTCATGAATGTGGGTATGTATGTATGTAGGTACATACGTATGTATGTACGTATGTACGTAAGAAGAGTTTGTGTTGTGATGTATACTCCATTTCTTAATTTAGCATTTTTTCCATTCTCCCTAATCTCATCATTTATCTGCATAAAAGACCTTATATATATATATATATATTATATATATAATATATATATATTTATTTATTTATTCATTTGTTTGTTTGTATGTTTATTTATTTATTTATTGACCCCATGAGAGCAGTTGTATCGATGATGAAATTAAGTTGTCACTTTGTTAGCTTCCTGGCAGTTTATTGTTTGTCAGTTTGGGTTTTGAAGACTTTTGATATTATGCGATACCGTTTATTTATGTTATTATTTTTTAAACTTGTCTGTGCACCTGTGCTTATCATGATAGATCTGAGCTTGCCTCTGTAGCTAGTAGCTCTCTGTGCCACATTGCCAGTCTCTTAAATCAGTCAGCCCACCAGGAATGACACGTGCAAGCCTGAGGCTCAGCCAACAGACTGAAAGATGATTGGTTGTACGACCGACCCCAAGAAGGAAATGGTGGGAATTAGGTCATCCTTGGTTCTTCCCTACTCCTTCCAGTTGACTAACTATGAGGAAGCAGTGGTTGACAGGATTGGCGGTTAATTTGATCTACTGATGTTCTGGTCAGATGGTTTATTGGCTTAGAGAACAACACTGTTGATTGCTGAACTGACCATCTAGACATTGAGAAGACCATCCAGTCGTTGGATCAGTTTGCTAAGAGTCTTCTTATAAATAGGCGCATTAGCACCTATTTAAACGGTACCTTTGCCCTACATAGCTGATTACTAGTGCTGGTGTTTTCATGGGACTAAAGTTCTGTCTGTCTGTCTCTCTCTCTCTCTCTCTCTCTGGTCCAGTGACTAGAGAGATATTGGTCTGCAGAAGAGTGAAAATGATTGGTTGGTAAATGTTCCTAGGTCGTTTGAAGCCATTATTATGAGGGTTTAGGTATTGTGTAAAGAATTGTATTGTGTTCTTTCTACGCTGGTTCCCTGTGTTTACAAAAGTGTTTATAAAAGTGTTAACTGTCCTCAGTTTTGAACTGGGTCGTGTAGTAGCCTCCCATGTGGATCTCCTCAGCAGAGAGAGACAGACATACGAGTGTAGGACATTTGCACCCCTCCCTCCAGACAAAAGCCCCTCCCGACTAGGACAATTGTCCCACCCCAGTGTAGACCATAAAGTATTCACCCACTCTCACTCTTATTAATGGGATATGATTATCACGTGTCACTGACGATTTGCTAACCAACTGTAGCTGCTTACTATAGCTGAACACAGTATTTATGCATCCAGCAAGATAAACAAAGATTCAGAACTCGACTCACTTTGTCTCCTGTATAATTAGTTGCTTGTTTGCATATATTTTACATAATTAACTGTTAAATATATAACTTGTCATCATAGGTTCATAATTCACACTAGGAGGCAATTGTCCCAGAGGGGGGAAATGTCCTACCCAGACATAGGGTGTCATAGAGACACAGACAGACAGAGAGACAGAGAAGACATCCTCTTAAAAGCCAATGGATTGGTGCCAGTGTCTGTTGCTTGGATGGGGGGTTCACATTGAAGATGTAATGAGTTCATGGAAGCCCAGAGTGGTAAGACTCACTCCTGAAGTGCATCTGTTCTTAGACAACAGCACTGAAGTACTGATACCCTACTGCCGGATGGATGAGGGATTGATGGGCTTGTTAATTGTTGTCTGCCACCTGCTTCAGTGCAATTATAACTGTTTCATGTTTATCAGAAACTATGCATACATACGAAAAGACACACACACAACATAAAATAATAAAAGTACTTGCATGGGTCTTAGTTTCACACACACGTGAAGTCGTCTGTTCTGTTAGCAGTGTTCAGTGTAGATAAATAATCTCCATTGCTTTGGCCATTTCTCAGATCTTGTTTTTGTGTGTCTAATATTGGTATATTTACATATTATGAGACTGCTGACTCATAGTGATAAGGGAGGCACCAAGGTACTTATGTGTCTGAACCAATCAGAGATTATCTTTGATCTGCGCCAGCTCTAAAGAAACTGCATGGGACAATCTCTGTACTAATGCTACTTAATAGAGGAAGAAGAGAGGCTATTGGTTTGTATGGCCAACTGCCCTCCACTCAGTCACTATAGATAAGCCAAATTGAATGCCATGTAATTTCCCTGCGCAATGCAAAACTAATTAATGTTTTGCTTCCAAAGGAAATTAGTAACAGAAATCAGGAATAATGTTAGATAAGTACCAAACAGTTATGCATGTTGCTGATCAGCAGTACTTGAATTGTATTTATTAAAATAAAAATAATATTTAATTATGGTATTTTACTGCTTGCATAGGCCCTATTGTTGTGTTAGTAATATGGTTTTAGTGTTAGGTGTTTGTTCCATGAAAGCTGTTATGTAGGTTCCAGTCAAAATGTGAATAAAATCAAATCTTGTTGTTTATTGTGAGCTTGTGAGCAGAGGTGTAATAAGGCTTTGAAAAGTGGGAGGACATAATTTTTAAAATATTCAAACATTTTTTTCCCCCTTACTTTTTGAATTTTGTCCCCCCCCAGAAATTTGAAAAATGGGAGGGGGCACAAATTATTTTTACAAAGGTAATCTTAAAAAGCTATTGGATAAACATAAAAAGAACCGATTTTGGGGGCACATGGGGGGCTCTGAGCACTAAAACTGGGGGGCTGGTGCCCCTTTGCCCCCCCCCCGCTTCTTACATTTTGTTGGTGATGGTTGGATATCCATGCTTGCATTTGCACTTTTGTTGTCTCTATGGACCGTTTATGTCCTTTGTTCGGGTGCAGTGACCTGTTGGGTCAAGGTCAACGGAGGTCAGTTTAGTCAATTGTGTTTGGATGGCTGGATAGATGTGGAGTGTCAGTTGTTGCCTTTCACTTAGGTCAGCCGTGATTCATCGTGAGTCAGAGGGAGCTCCGTGGACAAGAGCAGGAGGTGAGGACTGGATGGAGTGTGTGATGGAGATGGCTGGTGAGGTCATTGGGTGTTGATGAGTCAGGGGGTTCCAGTGGTCGGCTGTCAAAGGCATCGTATCGTTTTGATCAATTGATTGATTGATTACATGAATGAATGCTTGCCTGAATGAATGAATGAATGAGTCACTAATCAATTGTTGTCAAAACAAAGCTGTGTTACTGTGATGTAATCATCTGTGATGAATTCTCCTTTCCTTTCCTTTCCTCTCATCCTTTTCCTTCTCCACCTGCTGCCTTCTATTACCTTAGCTAGGATGACGTAAGCTACGCAAGGCTGGTCATTTCACTAGTCATTGATCTGCTAACCCACGTGACTCATTCATTTTCCAAGGACTTTATTGTTATGCACATCTGTCTTTGATTGTCCTTGGTTGCTCCCCACCTCCCCTATTGAAGTTTTATCCCCTTCCCAGTTGCTATTTCCTTGTCTCTCCAAATGCACCAGATGCACTGCATGCCATTCCACTGATGCAAAAGAAGAGTTTCTTTCATAACTGTTTTGATTAAATTTATTCAGATTAAGTTTATTCAGATTAAGTTTATTAATATTAAGTTTATTCCGATTAGGTTTATTGTGCAGGCTAAGATCATATCCAAAGAACCAGATTTCACAACCAGTTGTTGTCTCTTTGTTATTGTTGATGATAGTATTTGATGTTTAATAATTTGTTTCGTTGGTGATCAATGGGCAGTGTGGGTTATTTCACTGTATGTATGAATGAACTGTGCTGCAGAGGTCTTTGATATCATGAGCGCTTCTGAATAGCCTACGGTAAGAGGCTATATATATAATCAGATATGATATGATATGCTGGCGGTGCTTTAAAGGCACTTCATTAAAACGGTGTCTGTGCTTTAGAAGCCCATCATTAGACTAGATTAGATTAGGGTATTGGTTTCTTTATGTGGCTTTGATATTGAAATTTGGACTGTGCAGGCTTGACTGGGATGGATCCAAAGGGCCAATCCTTCCCCCCACCCCGTTTGATATTTACACAGAATTTGACCCTTGCTCATCATAAAGTGATCTTTCATGAAGAAATTAAAAAAATGATATATAAATCAAATGGTGGAATAAACCTGATAATTTGATTGATTAGTTTCTTAGTTTATTGCAAATTGTTTGACTAATTGCCCAGTTGAACAGATGTTTGAGAGCATCTTTGTTAAATCATATCTGAGAGTGTGAAGTGAGTCACAGTCCAATGCTCAATAGAATGAGTCATTCAAGCATTGACATCATCCCATGTCTAGCAGCATTCGATTATTATATAAATTATAGACTTACAGCCCAGCTTCGCCGGGGATTGAATTTTGCACAGAGGGGTGTACACCTTCGCCCGTGACATTATTTCCGTATAGCTCTAACTGATGATGTCACGATCACAAGTGTTCCATTTGGTGAGTGCTCCAACTCACGCTGTGGTTTTATGGGGAACGGACAAAAGCCCCCAGGACAATAGCCCCCCCCGGACATAGCCCTCGCGGATAAAAGCCCCCCCCCGATTTTGGGTAGAACATTTGCCCCCTCCGGACATAAGCCCCCCTAGTGTGAAGTATGAACGGATGATGACAAGTTATATATTTAGCTGCCATTATGTAAAATATATGAAAACAAGCAACTAATTATCGTATCTTATAGGAGACAAAGTGAGTCCAGTTCTGAAGCTTTATTTATCTTACATAAATACTGCAAAGAGTCCGTGACACGCCTTAATAAGCGGTGAAGGTCGTCGGCTAGTAAGCAGGTAGGCCTATAGAATATGAGCGGTGAAGGTCAGCTAGTAAGTATGCTTACAGTTGGTGAAAGTCAGTCAGTGACATGCGATAATCATCTCCCTGAGACACCCTATAGATGAAAATCTCAGAAATGTGTGCTTATAAAACGAAGACTTCTAACATGTACACAAATGGTTCGCAATAATTTATGAGGTGTATATGTGTGTAAAAAAGTTTATTTAACGACATGGATGCGTCGTTAAATAAACTTATTACACATATGCACACCTCATATTACGAACCATTTCGTCTTCAAACTTTGCAGGTATTGGAACCAAAGCAATATGTCAACCTGCTAAAAATAGATATTTTACAGTTTAGTAACACTTAGCCGACATGGACACATCCATGCACAAGTACATATTGTGCATATAACCATGCATCATATGCACACACATACAAGCATGCATATATAATTTGGGCAGCTTATTGTCTACACTGGGGGAGCTTTTTTCCTACACTTGTGGTTTTATAACTACCTTGCCTGATTTTCATATTTAATCAGCCCATCATATCAAATGGATGCAAATGGCCGCCGTTATCTAATGAAATGTCCAAAGTTTAGGCCATTCGAAAGTAAAAATTGTCCAAATATCGGAATCTGAAGTATATCATGTGCTGAAAATAGTCACGTTGACCTAGAAATTCGCTTAAAAACGCTTTGTATAAATTTTCATATCGCTTTTGCAGTCCATTCGTAAGCCTTTGTTGGAACAGATAAATAAATTTTATGCTTTCTGATTTTTGTGGTTTGGTTTCACTAATGATGTCATATTTTCAAACTTCTATACATGACTTAAACAGAGTCCTGTACAATAATAATGAATAAGTATGTAAGTATGTATGTACTTTATTGATCCGCTTGCAAATGCACTGCGGGCACATCATTATTATTATTACCGAAATTTGATACCACCCTTCTTCCAACATCTTTTGCTCAGAAGTGCATGCACACGCCTTGACGGCGCAATTGCAGTTGTACTGCAGAGCAATGGTGTGCGAAGGACTTGCTCAAGGTCCCTACACAGTGACTGACGCCCCGGACGAGCCTTGAACCCGGGCTCTCAGCACACACTGAACGCCACGGGCTGACAGCTGTAACCGATCGGCCACTGTGCCACATCATAAAATGTACACTCTCAAAGTAAACATATCAAGCAATTACACAGCAATTAGACCTCCTCAAAGTAGTTAGAGTAAAATAATGTACACTCATAAAATAATCATAACTAGCAATTACACAACAGACATCCTATGAGTAACTAGAGTAAATAGAAATCAAACAATACTAGGCCTAGTTAGGCCCCTACACTCACACTCTAATATTAATAAAAGCAAATTTGGAAAATAAAGTGGCTAAAATCAGTTCCATTTGGCAGCAAATACTCAAAAAATGCTTTGTCAGCTGAGAGTCCATTCCAGACCTCAGTGCAGGAGCTTAGAAGACCACTTCAGACCCTCTGTCATGGCAGACCTTGTCTCATCTGTTACTAATGTGCACTGAGCACCAACTCTTTTTAAGGGCATAATTATTTCTAATAAAAAATTACACAAATAGTTAGCTCTGTTAGTAAATGCAGAAAATTATCTATTTTTCACTGTCTGCAAAAATGTCATGCTTGTAAAATTAATCTCACCTGTAGAAAAATGTGTATGTGCATTTTTTTTTTACCAAATTTTGCCATGTAATTGTAAAGATACTGTTTTTGTTTAAAAAAATTGTAACTAATATACACATAGCTATTAATTTTACTAAAAATGATTGTCATACAATACTAGTAAAATTAATAGCACTGTAAAGGGCTGTCAATGTCAAAGGGTCTTTGCCCCTCTTACCGCTAATCATCTTTTTCATTGACCCCAATGAGGATCCCAGGGCTTTGCCTGTGCGACGCCCATTTGGCCCCCTCATAAACGTTCTGGGGATCCGTTTCTGTACTAGACATACTAGAGAGTAGACTGTCCAATACTAGTTCTAGATATGCAGTTTGCATGTTTAGTGATATCCAAAAAGATCAAATGTGTCTGTAAATACCTTTATGTAATGTTCATTCATAAGAAACATAAAACATAAAGTAATTATTGTGAGCTGCATATCTAGTCTGTTGGTTAGATTAGGCTCACATGATATGTAGGCAGACGCTTCCACTTGACCACGTGACATGAACAGCTGTAGTACTAGAGAAAGTCTGGTTACATCCGGGAACCTTCAGGTGATGGATGGGCTGGATCCATGTTGGGAGAAAGCCAGCAACTGCTGCAACCTCCTTTATGTGCTGGATGATGAGGATGGGCAATGATAGCAGTCTAAGATACCCGGAACTGGTTGCCGTTGCTGATGTTGGTCCAGATCTGGAGACATGTGTCTGCTCTTTGACCTTTGAACTGACCCAGACAGTGGCAGGATGTCAATGGGATTGGTTGAATTGCAGTGCTATCTATAATTGCATGTCTAAAGCTTTAAAATCGCCATGAACAGGGTTTCAGCCACTGTCCTCTGCATATCATTGGAGCCAATGGTTCTAACGGTCACCACTTTTGCAGGAAGGATGTAAGATAGTCTTTATGACAATGTTATCACTTGAATACAGTGGTTTATACCGGCATCATATTATAGCTCTCATGTTTTCTGATCGCACTTCCTGTTGCCAATCAACTCTCACACTCTGACCAGACCTCCAACAGAGACAGCGGCTGGTTGTATCCTTCTCCTATTGCAACTGAAAACTAAAACTGAAGACATTTAGGTCTTGTAGGCTGCTTCCAAGTCTACGCAGACTGCAATCTGGTTTTGGACTGGACTGATGCCAGGTTATCATCATACAGAACTGAGTATTGCTTGGAAGGAACTTTGGGTTATGCACTTATGTGCTGGTGCTATAGAAGCTCTCCGATTAGTTCACTTAGCCTTGCCTATTCATAAGTTGAAGGCTGTGCCATCAGTTGATACCTTGTGCATTTTATACTAATGCAGTATAATTTGCTGATTACAATAATACAATGACACAAAAATTCGTGAGCTTGGCTAGCGCTAAACTGAAACTCGGCTTGGAAACTCGACTCGGCCGCTGAGTTTGGTAGTAGTACTCAGCATAAACTTGGACAAACAGAAGGACTGAGTTGTAATCATAATGTTTTGGGAAAAGAAATCGGATTTTTTTTTACAAAACGGCAATCGACCTAGTCAAAAAATACTGTTGCTATTAGTACTTTTTAAATATTCGAAACTCGGACTTAGTAGAATTTAACTTGTGTAACTCGGTACTTGGACTTGGCAGAAAATTGACACTTGATTCATCCCTTAACTTGGCATTTGCATTCACCCTATTACGATGTCTGGTACGATGGTTGCTGCAACAGAATAAACAGGTCATCATTTTCTTCTGGTTGCATTTCTTGGAAGTTAGATATCCTTTGGTTTTTTCTGCAAAATAACGAGCATAATCTGTAGAAAACCTTTGGGTGTTATATCTCTCGAATTCAAAGGAGGAAAACTAGCCAGACAGAAACGGTGGATGCATTTTTATCAGTTGATAGATGCTAGATGTAGCTGTGCACATGTCTTGCATCCTGCCACTTCTTAGAGGCAGACAGCACATCAGACCACTCTCTCTCTCTCTCTCTCTCTCTCTCTCTCTACTTATGTTTTTTTATACTCACATGTGTCTGGTTAGCGTGAAAAGGTTACATTCATTCATATGGTTATTTATGTGCATATATATATATATATATATATATATGTATAGATATAAATTAGTATACATTTGGTATATATATATGTATAGGGCATATATATATATGCATATATATATATGTATAATGTTTGCATATATTTATATCTGAATGAATGTTTCTTATTAAACATAAATCATGTTAATGTGTGTCTGCTTGGATATTTATACAGGTTAAATGCCCAGTTGATAGATTTGTTTCTTGTACAACTTGTTTTGAAAGATATTAATGAGTCTGTTTAGTGCCATCTTCTTCACTGTGACTCCTTGTACAGGTTTGCTGCTTGCCCAAAAGCAGGTGATGAATTTTTTTTTCCAGTTGATATTATAAGATGCTGAGGTCTGTTTGAATGACCAAACTCAAAACCAAGATTAATATTTTGATGTTAAATATATGCCAGAGTAATTGATCCTGTTGATCAATCCTGTCTTGATGAGATTTTATTGATTTCTTAAATACAATACAATACCACTGTATTTGTCATCCTTTCAAAGTTCTGAATTGCTCACCACTGTAGGGCAGAATAACGATGGCACTGTGCAATTGTGAGCGAACTTGCTCAACATCCTGCACAGTAGACCCTTGGGCGAAGCTCAAATCTGTACCCTAACCAATCAGCCATTAAAAAATATATTAAAATTTTTAGTATACATTTGGTATTATACATAGATTACGAGTTTTTGAATAAAGTTGTGCTTGAAATTCGGTCTTTTCTTTCAATTTTTAATCAGCAGCTGTGTTGCATGTGATTTATTATCTTTGCACATAATATGAGCTTTACTATTAAGCCTGAGTTTTAATATTCATGCTGATAGCCACATTGCCAACGGGGATTACGTAAAAATGACCCTACATGTCTGGCCCATAAAATATGTAGATAAATATTACTGGAACTCATTTAGGATAATATTGTGTAACTTTGAACTAATGGACATGGAATGTATATATATTGTCTGGATTTATTTGGCACTGATTTCTTATGGGCCATCTGTGCAATGATGTGAGAGAGAGAGAGAGATGACATTTGACCTTGAAAACGCGGTCATATGCTGACAATTCGCAAACAACGAAAATAATAAACAAATAGCCACAGCAACGATTTTAGCACTAAGAAAAAATGAAATAAATTAACTCTGTGAAAACACTGAAAGTGAACCAAGTGGTGGCATTGCAACTGGCAAGGTGTTGGAGTAAGTGGAGTAAGTGAGGAATTACACTAAGAGAATGGAAAGGCTGAAAATGAAAGCTTCAAGTGCCCATTACAAGCAGGTTTATCAGCCTACCAAGCATCAGTAGGGAATTTTCTACGTTGATGAACGTAAAATAGTAAGATAAGAATAGGTGTGAGCAGATGTGATTGGAGAGTGCATCAATGGACTAACTCCAGAGGCCATCATGGTGGGCTAAATCACCTGAAGAGCGAGCGATCTGATAAGAGGGCAAGGAGGCCATTTCTTGAAGAAAATTACCCGGTTGTTCTTTGGCTTGCTTTGAAGGCAGGTCGACCAACCAACGGACGACAGTAGGACTCAAAGTGGACCAGACAAGTGCTGCAATAAACAGAGACTCTGAGTCGTTCGGAAGAGATGCCTCTTCGGACTCCTCTTCGGAAGTTGAATCTGTATTTGGGAACGTCTTTCGTTGCCTGCAGAAAAAAATCTTCTGTTTATGTTTTATGAGGATGAAAGGTTTGTTTAGCACTGCCAAATAACAGTGCTGCCTCCTCACTAACTGCAGGTGTACTAGTGAAGGCGTAAGGGAGACTGCTTGGCGAAAGCAGGGGTTGGCAACTTGGTTGTTGATGGGCCAGATTAAGATTAGACAGTCGGTAGTCTCACAGTGGCTATTCGATGGTTGTTTGGCATAATCCGTAAGACCGTTGAGCTTCTGGGCCTATAGTTACAGTTTTGAATTGTGTTTGCAAAATTTGAAACTATTCGTATACTGTTGATGCTGAAAGCATTGCTGATGAAACCTTTTGGGAAGTGATGAAATGTCTGCAGGTGGTTATTCTCAGTGGGTCTTTGACAGGTATGACTAATGTTTATGAGGTCTAAGCAGTTTCGATATATGATGACAGGTGTCAAAATAAGTTTTGATGGGTGAGTGGTGTGCTTTTCACCAATGAGCTTAAGTGAGCATCGGAAGGCATGGACAGTGGATGGGGTGGATATCCACTGGAAGGGATGTGACCAGATCTTGAATGCAATACTCAGCACCCAGCATTTTCAGGATCTACTCTTGAATGTGATAAGGTAACAGCTGAAGGCATGACATAACAGCATATATTATTATTATTATTATTATCATTAATATTATTATTCTATCTTTGTAAAATTGGCGCCCCTTCAAGATGAAGTGCTTTTCAGAGGTGCTCCAGGCCCAGCCAAGGTGGAAAGTCTTGAGAGTTTGTGTAAATAGCTAGATAGGATCCACGGGTGAGAACACGTGTCAGAGGGAAGGACATTCCAAACACTGGGACCCACAATTGAGAAAGCCCCATTCTGTCTGGTGGCAGTGTGAGCATGTGGAACCAGAAACTCGCTTCTTGAGGCTGAGCGCAGATATTGGCGACCGGAGCAAACCGAAGTTAAGGTAAGGAGCTCCCAAAGATAGACAGGTGCACTGACCAAGACACAATGCCAGACAACAGATTAGACCGTACAATTGATACACTGGTATTATTTGTGTTTTTACTTTTTTTATTATTATTGTTAAGGAATGATATAGCACTATATACTCCAAGAAAGCCAGTCGATGGTGTTGCCGTCTGCCATAGCCACTTATTGTGCCTCAGTCCATACAGCAGCTGATCTGAGGCTGGAATTTAAGACCATAGACTCACTAATGCAATGCACTAGGGTTGATAGGCCTAACGCTTTTTTTTCAGTTAGTGATACTGGTCTTGTCGTTTCATCACAGTCTGGTCCATTAATTTGGTAGTAAATACAGTTATTAATGGTCCTATCTGAAATTTTCTCATCCAGAGGGCAACATTCATAGGTCTATTACTTCAATCAACCACGGAGTAATATGCTGTAATTGAACCGTTGTGTAACACTCCTTCAAGATATATATATATACTCTACCTAGCCTATATATTATGTTAGGATGCTAAATGTCATTATGGATAAATATATTAAAATAGTTATCAACACAAGGCACAGTAAGCTAGTGAGAGTGACTAGCACTGGGATACCTGCACAGAATGGCACTTGTGTCAAAACGAGACTTTGCTAAATTTTACCACCAATGCAGCTGAATAGGGTGAGTGACAGCATTCTCCATGCTGTGGTGCACTGGGCTATGGGATGTGCATCATTTCAACAACAGATCGTCGGTGGCTTTTGATAGTTGAATTTTGTTTCAATGCAGTTCTGAGGACTGGATAAGGCCTATGAAGGTGACCTATGAACATGACCTATGAAGGTGATCAAAATGAAGATGACCTCTGAAGGTGACCTGAGCAGCACTGATGTCACGAGCCCTTATAGATATGCTTACATTACTTAATGCCCACAATGATGTGCACTTGAAATTTTAAGAAAGGGTTAGGTGGCCTAGGTTTGTTGTGATGTCTGTTTACCCCTTAGTGCACTGTTTGAACCCTAATGAGGCGACTTTAGTGAAGATTTGATGTCTGCTGGAACTGCTGGAAATAAACATAATGCTACACTTTCAGTGAAGCTCATAGTTAATGACTTTATTGTCAACTATTAATACAGGTGCTGCTTACTTATTGGCAATTAACGTACCAGAAATGAGCATTTGATAGGAAGACTATGGCAGTTAATTCCTAGCTATTATTGCTCAGTGGTTTACTGGAACTATGGGTGACTGTATGAATTCTCAAAATTGTGGCCAATCCACTTATCTGTCTAATGGTAGAATACCCAACCCTGGAAATGCTTCCATATATCGGAAACGCTTCTATATGTCGGCTGATTGGACATAGAATAGAGAGATATAATAAAACTGGTAACAATAACTAGTATAGTTCTGTTGAAATCTAGGGTCTTGTTGGTTCAGGGTCTCTGATGTGCAATTATGTATAAATTTAATACGTCCACTGCAATTTAGTCACTTAAGCTGGATTACAATGTTTTCTGAGTTTCATCGCAGTGGATGTTTATTTCATGACACACTTTTTCTCTTTAGTGGGTTAAGTTAAACCACAGGTGGTTACTGTACTGGTCAATATTGAATATGATAATTACGGCCATTAATTTAAACAAGGAAATGCCTGCAGGGTAAAAATCTCGTCTAGACATGTACAACCATCTTCTCCTAGTGTTCTCCCTTTGCGTGTTTGTATGTTTGTGTATGTATGCATACATAATTACATACATGTATGCACACCAGTGCATACATGGGAAGATACTCTTAGATATATACATCTGAAGCTGTGAAAGGCATGGTCTGTTACTGAAAGGTGTTGAACAGACAACTTAAGATAGACTTAAGTCTTAAGCAAGACACTTGACGTACTCTCTATGAGAAACAAAAGTGCTCATCATTTGTTAATTGAAGATACTGTTTAAATGTCCAGAGGTCTTTACGAACTACAGCCGACTAAACTTGTGTTTATTTTCTTTGTGGACAGACATATCTGATGTTGTACGGATATCTTCCTGGTTCCGATCTGGAGACTGGAGCCCTTCGGACAGGCGAGGAGTTGCAACGGGCCGTTCGCCATTTTCAGAAATTCGCACACATTCCAGAAACGGGGCGTCTGGATGCCCCAACTGTTGAGGCCATGAAGAAGCCTCGATGTGGAATGGCAGACATCATTAAGGGACATGGTCATCATCGAGATACCAGAGATACCAATGGTAAAAGTAGTCCACCATCGGGATATACGCTAGGGCCGAGCAAGTGGCAGAAGAACTGGCTGACTGTCAGGTAAGCACGTACTTGGTCAATCCCAAGTGGTATCTATACTTGGTTAAACTCAAGTGGTATCTACATGGTCTTGTCCTAGTAGTTCTATCACCTTGTTGAATTGGGCTTTTCATAAATACTCTATTACAGTTACGAGCAGTTGTAATTCATTTGCATGTGTAAATGCATTACAACTGCTTTAACTGGTGCCCTGCTTTAACATTGCATGGTGTGATGTTTCTCCAAAGTTGACCCAATGCCTCTATGTCAGCTGTCTATGGGAATCTGTTGGTTGGTTCCTAAAAACCAAGAGAATTTGACTTTTTAGATATTCGTTACTTGGACTCAGTGCTACTCATTGTAATATTCGGTACTCGACAGGAAATTGACACTCGGTTCATCCTTAATAATTCCATGGTAGCAACTAGTTCAGTAGAGATGCATTGAGTCCAACTGAGCAAGCAAATAGAGGAGGGAGCCAGACTGTTGAACCAGAAGACATCCGGGTTGGGTGGTCGAAAAACAGTCTACATCCAGTGAGGCAGTCTACGGTGATTGGGTAACTGTCGGCAGACGGTCGGTTGGCTGATAGGTCATCATCTCCCTGAAATTACATTCTTAATCAATCTTTTTTAATGTCTGTGTTTTGTTGGGTGATCATGATCAATTATTATCACCAGTTCCAATGCTGACCAAGAATTTCTCGTCATTGATGGCAGAGGATATGGGTTTGGAATTGGAACAGAAGGCTGCTCCAGTGCTCCATTATAATACCTCTGCTTGCCTATAGGTGCACAGGTGGTTGAAAGGTTATTTGTCTGACTTTGAAGTGTGAGCCAAGCCAGGCAGGCTAAGCCTGTGGAAATTAGAAACAGGGATTTATGGAATGTGTATAACTGCATTGCCATTACATTCAGTAGTCAAATATACTGACATACAGCACTGTTTTTGCAGACAGACAAACAGACAGAAAGACTGACAGACAAATAGGCAACCAAACAAACTGTCTTACTGACAGATTAATGTAGTAGGATGGACAGATGTACACACAGACGGGTTGGACAGACAGGCCGGCACATGGGAAGACGCATATGGACAGACACGGAGAGAAAGAGAGACAGCAGACAGAGATGTGGTCAGACACAGCCTTTCAATTGTTTATGTAGTCAGAGTTGTTAATCAGGTCTGAAAAATATTTATCCTAATATTGAGATGTTGTTTGGTATGGAAACTGTTAGCAGTGATAGACAGAACGAAGGTAGAATGAGGATCCATTGTAGATTGAAGGAGGGTTCATCCTAAATAGATGGAGGGTCCATTGGGTCAACGTGTTCTCCAGCACAAGGCTTCATAGCTTCCTCAACACATCCCTAATATCGTCTATGTCATCCAACGCCTACTTACTTGCTTACCCACTGGGTCGAAGACACTGACCTTGACAGGTTCCTTAATCATTGCATAGACTCAATGACTATCCTGCCTTCCTGTGGATATGATATGTTGTCTATCATAGCATGGTGCAATCTTTGATGTCTTTCAGACCAGCCCCCCCCCCATGGCCTCTTACCCCTCCTCCTCCATAGTTTCACCTTTCTTAGGTCATGTCTAAAATTAGAACTGTTCTTGACAAACGGTCTTT
>OY365806.1:12123489-12214896 GCA_959347315.1 Bimastos eiseni | reverse complement strand
CATTCATGTCTGGTGCATTGGCTTCAAAGGAAACACTCCTGTCTAGCAGGATGGCAACCAAGGTTTACTGATTGCAAAGACCCACCAGGAAGTTAAGTCATGGAGGATTGACTTAGTATGTTTGGCTCCATGTCACCAGTTCTGCTCTTAGACATGGTAGACAATACAAGATAGTGATATAAGATCATTAATAAATTCCAAGGGACATAGACGATGTAAGTTAGTAAGTATATTCTGTATTTATTTGGAGCAGTTACAAGAGTCTATTCTGATCTCTGAGGATCTAGATATGTTGAGAAAAATAACGAGTCTTCTAGTTTTAGGTCAAGTTGGTGGCATGGGTCAACAAGGTCACTAGTTCACCCTTTTTTTTTATTCACCTGAAGCTGTTCTGTTTACAAACACTTGCCGCAGTTTAGTTTTAGACTGTGAATTAAAGTGTATATAAAACAGTTTTAAGTGAATGCAAAATTATCTCATGCATTCCAGATCCTTGGGAAATGGGTACAGAATTGGTGCAAATGGGTGCAGCATTCGCCTTTTGAGGAAATGGGTAAGAAATTAGAGCAAAATGGGTGCTGTGTTTGCCTTGAGAGGAAATGGGTAGAAATTAGAACAAAATGGGCACAGCATTTATCTCAAGTGTACACTTTGTGAGATAGAGAATATCAGGCCAAACATTTATAATTTCACATGCACATTAACAGCTGCACAGTCAAGCTTATTATGCATATATATACATATATAAGTTATATATGTATATTATAATGTATATATATATATATATATATATACAGAGTCATTGACAAGGGCATGGTAAGGGATCTGTGCTTTTTCTTGTCAAGCCATTGAAGGCTTGAATTAATTGAATTAGGAATGTCATGAGGTTGAAACTCTTAATGTTAGCAAAAGATTAGTCATTTTGAAGCTAGAGCCAGCCAGACCCATGACTGCCTGGGAAGATAGAACCAGAGAAGGAGCTGTTCAGCAACCGGCTGCAGCATAACCCTCTTACTCTTTATGCCACCCCTTCAGAGACCTAAAGGGCTAATATACTTTTGTTCAACTGCCAACAAAACTACAGCTGGGTGGTTGTGGCATGGTCTTGTGAATTTAATGACAAGCACAAGCAAGTTAATCAGCATTTTTCCCAGATGATATGTGGTTGAGTAATAGATAATCAACTTACCATCCTTGGAATACTATGCCATTTGCACTAACTCAGCCATCCTTGGTTCTTTATTTAAGTAGCCATAACTGCTGGAAGGTTAGGAAAACTTTAGTCGGACTGCTGTGGTCGTCTGTGTGCTTCACCCAAATAAATCTTTGATATACCATTCATTGTTCGTTGATTCATCACAGAGATTTATATAGCACCCTATAAGGTGACTACTCAAAAGGGCTTCTAAATCCAGCATGTCTAACATAACAGTTTTGAGGTTAGAATAATCAGAATGTGAGCAAACAGAATGTAGGGCCAACTGGGGCCTGTTCCAACCTGAGGTGTCAGTAACTGGGAAAGGGTGTTCTGCCTAATAGCTGTACAGGCAAAGGGACAAAGAGCGCATGCAACATACTATCCATAATATGTGTGTGCAATGCATTATTGTTAGTGAATATGATGCTTGAAACCCCAAAACTAGTTTCTATATGAATTCATTCAATTTAATGGCTTCTTTGGTGCCATTGAGATAATGTGCAGGTCAGCTTTCTAGGCAATGCCGATCATTAGTATTTTGTTTTCTGTTTTTTGTTTACATTTGTGCTGACAGTGAACTGTTGTGTAAAGCACCTTAGAAGTAGCTTGCTACTGACGGTGCTTTAGAAATTTTGGTTTTACAATTACAATTACAACCATCTATGGTCAGTTAAATATAAATTTGAGTTAATTTTTCGTTTTTGTCACCATATCTCAAGCGATGAGATAAGAAATGGAAAGCGATGAGATAAGAAATGGAAAGCGATGAAGAGATGAAGACAAGATGAAGGAGAGGAAGAGAAGGGGTAAAACCATTAACGTGTGGTCTTTTTGTTGTGTGTTTAAGTGGTTTTGGAGAATCGTTGATGGAGGAGTGATGGATGGATATCCAGTGGAGATCACGAGGTTCTGGTATGGCCTTCCAAAGGATCTGGAAAGAATCGACGCTCTCTTTGAAAGATCGAGCGATGGACGAATCATCTTCTTCATTGGTATTTCTTTATTTATCTGAATTTAAGTTTTACATTCACACGTTTTAGCAATTAAAGGCCAGGACAAAACAGTGTAAGGTACATAGATATAATATCTTCTTTTTTAGTCTCTTATTATGAGTTTTTTTTTACTTTCATATAATTTTTTCATTTCTTATTTCATTGTTGCCGTCATCACTATCATCATCTTCATTAATGAGATTATGTCATTAATTGCATCATATAACTGCTGGCTGTGCAATGGTAGTGCTTCCAAGTTGTTTTAATGCAATGAATGTTCTAAGGGCTGTTATTTATTTAGTTTGAAATAAGCTTAATTTTATTTCTTCAGCATTATATCTTTTCCAGGTGACAAATACTGGGAATTCAGTGGCAACTATTTGTCATCGCATTTTCCACATGTGGGTCGACCGATCCATGACTTTGGTTTGCCAAAGGACATTGACCACATCGACGCTGCCTTCGTCTGGGGTCACAATCGAAGAAGCTATCTCATCACTGGTCATATGTACTGGAAACTAAACGAAACTAGTCGCGGCATCGAGACCTACAGTTACCCGCGAGACATGAGCATGTGGGGCGGGGTACCAGTTCCTGTGGATTCAGCCTTCACATACACAGATGGTTTGAGCAGTTTACTTTTTATTAATTTGCCGGGATAGTTATATTATTGTATAATCTAATCTATTCTAGAAAATTATGTGATTTCGTTTTTGTGCAAGGCATTAAACTAAGTTTTGCTTCCAAAGTCATATTATATAGTCACAATCCAATGGACTGACCATTGAGACCGGAAGACAGCCTACGGTGGGAGAGGGGGAATAAACAAATCGAATAAGATGTGATTTCAATCATGATATAAACATGATGCAAGCTAATTACGCACTGACACAGCACAGATGCACCATTTCTACCAATTTCTGCCTTGTCGTATCGACCAGACATCAGAATAGTTTTCAGTCATTGGTAGGGTAGGGTATATTGGTTTTATTTGATGTGATCTCAATATTCTCTTCAGCCAAGTTCTACAAGGCCATAAAACTATATTACACAAGTCACTACAAGGACTAAGTAAGTAAGTATTTTCTTTAATAATAATGCCTGCAATCGCATGGCATGTACAAACAAACAATTAACATGCATGGCACACATAATAAAAGCTTGGTAGTTGAGAAGTTCAATTGATGACAGGATATGAATCGCATCTCATATCATATACGTAAGCTATTCATACTTTTATATAGCATCCTAGTAATAAAACCTATCACCTGTCATCGTGTTTAGTGGCAAAATAATATAGTTGCTGAAGCGTCATACCCAAATCATCCCTTTGGTTTAGCATCATCACTAGCCTACTTCATGGATTGAACAAACGGATAAAACTCAGCACATGAAACGCAGTTGAATTTTAGAAATTAATTTTTTCTGGGTTAAGTTTCACTGAAGCAGTAGATGAGTATGTTTCTAATTAACTAACTAACAACATCATTGTGATTAGTAAATTCGTTGGTCTAAGTAGTTAATTGATTGTATGATAGATTGTTATTCTCTTGCATTTGATTTATTCGTCTTGTACTGTGACTGAAGTTTTCATGTGGAATTTGTTGTTGTTTCCAGGCCACACTTACTTCTTCAAGGAATCTTCCTACTGGGAATTCAACAATGCACGGATGCAAGTCCGTCACCATCATCCGAAAAAATCGATCGGAGATAAATGGCTGAAATGTGAAACTACAACTGTCAGTTCAGTAACGTTCGAAGTGACTGAAAGGCTGTTAACGAGTCCTCAGTCCTCTGCTTCCACAATCCAAATCACGCAACTGTTTTATGCAGTAACATTGATTCTGTTGCTCCCGTTGTTGAATTCAGTTGTCGTCAATTAACCGTGGAAAGTTTAGGTCAAAGTGATATTGTGAAGTACCAGATTAGAAGCAAGTCCTAAATGGATTGGAATTCGGTCACATTTTTAAACTACCAGTAATCTTTGGGCTTTAGGTAATTTCTTTTTGGCAAGTTTGGTAGTGGTTGTAGTGCCTTTTAAAGCCTTGAACTCGAATGAATCACAGTCATTATTCTAATGCAGAGATGTCAAACCATTTTTAACGACAGGCCAGTGATGTTTTACGGCAAATGGAGGGCCAGGGTGCCAAAAGCACTTGAGCAGAATATGGTAGGTTCTGAGTTAGGCTTTAGAAGTCTTACTTTTAGCTTCATAATTATTTGAAATCATACTCAAAATAGACATGAAAATTATGACTTTAAAATTTTATGCTCAAATTGTGTAGTCTTTAGGCAAGGCTCCACAGGCCAGAAAAAGCCTGAGGGTCAGCTCTTTGACATCTCTGCTCTAATCATGCACTGACACCCCTTGTCTTGGTAAATCGGCAAATCAGATTATAACATGATTTTTCTGGTTAGTTAGTTAATCCATCTAGACACTATAAATTTATATATATATATATATATATATATATATATATATATATATATATATATATATATAGCATCTTTTAAGTGCCGTAATTCAAAAGCAGGCTGCGCACACTGCCATAAATCGTGTTCTAGTTCATCGTGAACAAAGTTTCATCGGTAGGCAAACTGCGTCCATGTGACTGGAAGAGATGTCACCGATGAGCTCTTGCACTCGTGGATTCCCATCCTGAGTCGACAGATGAAAGTGCTCATGGTTCTTGGGCCACGCAGCATCGAGGATTAGCAACATTGAAGGCGTTTGAAATCTGAAGCATACAATGAGGCCGCTTAAGAGATTGTGTTGTTGTGTTCTTCAGGCACTCAATATAATATATCAGTTATTCTAGAGAGTCGAGAAGCTCATCTTTTTTATTACACAAATTAGTATTCTACGTGTTAACAAATTCGTCATGAGTTAAATGCTGGTCAGTTTTCGCGATATTTTGGCATCGCAATACTTTTGTCAGTATCGCAGCGAGTATCGCAATAGTTTTATTTTGCTGGTATTGCATATGTATCGCGATACCTATTTTTAGCCTGTCAGCGATACTCGATACCAATACTTTTCTCTCTAAAATTTATATGGTTTCTCAAGAAATATGCGAATTCAATCGTTGCGCTTTGATAAATTAAGCCTATATATACGTGTATAGCCTCTTTTGGCCATACATATATAAACCTTGGTGCGAATAGATGGAATATTTTATAGACCTATAAAAGGAAATTACTGTAGTAGGCCTATGTCCTTTTGCGTTCACTGGTAGAAGTGGCTTGCCTAATTAACTTTAGAGTGCTTTGTGAGTTGATCTTGAAATGAATAGGACTGAAGAAACGAAGATTGCCAGTGCGATATCAGAGCATTGTGTTCAAGCTGCGTGCCTGAAGGCTAGTTAACAAAAATTGTGATTGGCCCAAGCACCAATATCTAGATTCCTTGTGATTGGACAAAGCGATTTCTTGGGATATTTTCAATAATTATCTATTTATTATTATTATTCAACAGTTTAGCGATATCTTATGGCAACACAGGCTGTTGACGTCTTCAGAATTTGAATTATCGGTGCGTGAATTATAATTTATGCTAAGATCGAATTCGGCAAGGATATTGAAAAGTATTGGTATTGGTATTGCAATACTTTTCAGAAAAGTATTGGTATTGGTATCATGATACTTTTAATTAGGATGTATTGGTATTGCTATTGCAATACTTTTTTCAAGTATTGTTAACAGTATTGCTATTGCAATACTTTTTTCAAGTATTGTTAACAGCCCTGGTTTTTGGTTTCAATACACAAACGTACATTTTCTTAAATCGATCACAGAGGGAGAATATCAGTTTTCTGTGACTTTAGTTGTGTATTTTATATGTTTTAAAATTTCTTACCTTTGATTTCAAATGTTGCGTATGACTTTAGACTTTGGCATTGTGCTTAAGAATGAGGAAATTGTTTTTGGCATTTTAAACTGGGCACTGAAGGCATTCTTGAAGAAAAAGACAAGAAGGGATGGATGGGCAATTGATATGCAAACAATTGAAAATTGTGGGATATTTTACACCAGTGTATCTTTTGGCCAATCCTATTACTTGCTAGT
This sequence comes from Bimastos eiseni, assembly GCA_959347315.1. Taxonomy (NCBI): domain Eukaryota; kingdom Metazoa; phylum Annelida; class Clitellata; order Crassiclitellata; family Lumbricidae; genus Bimastos; species Bimastos eiseni. The sequence continues at coordinate 12,208,641 of OY365806.1, read as the reverse complement.
TAGGTGGATTTGTCAGAATATGAATATCAGTGCCTGGGACCTTATTATTGACCCAGAACAACATGCAGGTTCCATGTAACAAGGTTTTTGTAGCACAATGTTTATATATGTAGAAATTCTGTGTTGACTGACTATCCACATCTTCTAGGGCCAGACTCCAATGTAATGATGGAAACTGCCGAACTGATGGCCTTCTAAGGTCATTGTAAGATTGCTGCACTAATTTCTACTTGATTTTCTAGACCAGCTTCAACTGTTTCCTGTCTGCAAGACCAAATGTGAGTGAAGCCCTTAAATGTTATTCTACCTGTGTTTGGGTTGCCAAAGCAGGTATTGCTTGACAACTGAATTGCATTTAACAGGTTTGCATTCGGAAGCTTAACAGATCTGTTTAATCCATATTCCTATCTGCAGTTTATAAGAATTCACAACTTGAGTGTCTGACGTGTCAGTGTACATGAACCTAGTGGATGTCACTCAGAACTGACTTGTGACACGTGTCAATCAACTTATGGCCGCACAGAGATTAACTATGGTCAAAAGCTCCTATTTGTGATAACTTCCTGAAAAGACCTAAAGAGTAAAGATTAAAAGTATACATCTACTTATGCAGGTGAAGTAGCATTTCTATGTCACGTTAAGGACTAAATGTTTTTCATTTCTACTAGGCGTTTTCCTTTGTACTAGCGCTTCTACTAGTCACTAATACTGCATGTGTGTGGTCATGTCCAAGTGATGCTGGTTCTGTGAAGCTGCAGATATAACTTAGACAATAATGAACATGAGATTGTGTTTTTCAAGGGCTTATAGTATATGCTTTGCTTGTAGCCATATTTTCTTTGCTATACTGTTACATTTTGATGTTAGTACTTTGAGTTGTGTGAATACATTTTGGTTGGAATGGTTAGCTGAGATAGGGTTGCCAGTCCCAGATCCAGAATTTGAATCTAGCGATGTTATGGTTTTTATTGCAAGTCAGCTCGCTCTAAAGGTGTCGTAGCAGCGTACATCATTTATGGACCCTACTTTGTGCAAAAATACTGATGTAGTTTATATATTGGTTTTGTTAGTATATAGTTGATGTTTTGGTACTAGTGCTCATGTTATTGAGTTCAAACAAATGAGATTTAATTTATTTACTTCATTTTATATGTTTATGAGTGTCAATTAAGAGAATGTAGCACACTAATGCGTGAATCTGGCTAAGTTTTTGTTTGTGATCAGAGCAGTCAATTAGCACTTTAGTCCTCGTTCGTGTATTTGCTTTTGTATATTATGTTACTTGTACTACATTAAAATCTTTCCGTATACTCGTCTGAGAACCGTGTTTTTTCTTCTGGTTAATCATCAATTGAAATTACTGTAATGCTTTTTGAGGACAAAGCAGAGCTGAGGAGCTGATATACAAGTGTGGATCTTGAAAAGGTTAACTAATTAGAATGAGTAGTAGGGGGAGAACAAAATTTAAGCAAAAAGCATCAGCATGTTAAGTAGATGGTTTAGTATTGAGCTGATTTAGAAGTCTGACTAGTTAAGTTTTCCAAACAGGAGAGTTAACAGCTTTTCTAAGATTCCAATTTGGTTCAATTGATGAGCTGCTAATGCTCAATGGAAAAAGTATAAAATTCATTGGCCTGGTTGATTAATTTATCGAAAAAACTTTATACAGTGAATTGTATATGGTTTCTTGGGAAGTAAATATATTGAACAACTATGATTGGTTGGTGTAGGAAGAATAAATAAAGTTAGGAGTTGAGGATGTCCAATGCATTAGGATTAAATGGCATTTGAATGTTGCTTGGTAGTAGGGAAGACGGATGGATGAAAGAGCAAATCTAGTCATCCGTAAATGTAGACCTAAGTGTATGTAAATGTAAATCTATATTTTCTGTGCCCCCAAAGCTGCTTTAGGGAGACCAACTTATTCTCTGGTGCTCTATCAAGTCAGGTCCACAATAGCCAGGCCAGGTTTTGTCCGTTCCAATGCCAGTTGAGAATCCAGGAATGTGAAGCCGTTGACAGTCCTCGCTATTCGAGGTTGGAATGTTAGGCACATAAGAGAAGAATCGTCAAGAACATTATAATAATTAGAAGCTTGTTCAGCAAATGGTAGATGCTTGTATCAATGGATGTTTAATGTACCAATGGATGTTTAATGAGGACTGTGTCAAAGAAGATGGAAGTAAATGATTATAATGTAGAGCATCGATTGAGCATGAAGTTGAGAGTATGTGTAGTGGGATTGGTTGCCAGAGAAAATTGAGCAATGGACATAAACCTTAAAATGTTCACCAACAAATAATAGACAAAGTGAGCTATATAAACCCATGTGGTTCCATCCTACACTCCTACGGTCCAGTTTCTTTTCCAAATTGATAAAACTGTGTGCATATACATAATAATATTATACTATTTTCTGCCATTGTCGGTTCCACTGTAACAGTGATCCACGCATTTATATGAGAACCAGTTTTGAAGGACTTCACCCAATCAATTCATTTAAAAATTACCTTTACGATTGTAATTTCGAGTTCTACCTTGCAAAGGGGGGTGCAAAACCCAGCTTTTTCACAGGCATTTTAGCCCAATAAATTAGATATGAACATGATATGTATATGGTAAACATCGGTTCTAGATCAAGACCCAACTTCATAGAGGCGGCGACCTCGTTTGAGAGGTTGGTGGGACATCCAATGAAAGGTGTAAGAAATGTGGGGGCACAAACATATAACGAGTCCCCTATCTGTGAAAGGTGAGGGAACTTGTCCCCCTCCACCCGAGGGATTGCCACCCTGCAACGGGATCTGACGGGGAGGCAATCAGATGGCCAAGGCGAATGGTGTATAGAATGAAACCGCCAAGGCAGGTAAGGGAAATTGGAGGAATCGGGATATAGCTATGAAAGAACAGTGCTTTCCGTTCGAGTGATCCGAAGATCACTGTGCACACAAAGTCAGCGTTGGCATTTTAAAACTAGGAGTCAAGATGACGAGCTGAAGTGAAGACTGAAGACTTGACTTATCCTTCCTCATTACTGCGGATCGGAAGTGATGTGATGTGTAGATAATCATGAAGCAGATTATATTAGGAGAAAAATCAAAAACTGCAGAGATAAGAGGATAATCAATTTGGCTAGGTATCGAAGGAGTCAGCGAGAGTAATGATCCATCTAACAACTTTTTCTTTTTTCTATCCCATTCCAGTTTTGTTGTTGAATGGAACTACTTCCGTTTCCGGTTGCATGCCCGTCAACTCGTGTATAAACAATAAGGAAGAAGGTTCAACGATTTACTTTTAAGTTCCTACAAGTTACTGTATATATGCTGCTTCGATTTTTCGAAACTCGTTTAGGTATTGATGTGTTTAACGGATTGGAAACTATTTGAGTTCAGATTGTGTCCAACTGGCTTTCTGGCTTCTGTCGCCCCTGCGCCGCTCGTACGTTCTTCCTCTGCTCTGATATTGGTTTTGCTTAGTATAATTCTGTAATTTATTATTAGCTAAAGCAGCTTCTCTAGCTTAGAATGGTATCTGTACCGAGCTGATTGCATTTTCGGACTTGTGCTTGTAGGGCTGTGAGCTTACTCACTGATACCAATAGTGCAATTTCGCGTCATATTTTGAGCACTCCAAATAGGACTAGTTAGTTAAAACCATCTCTTCCCTTTCTCCTCTAGATTTCTTACAGTAAACTCAATTTATCATAGCTGTTTGTCTGCAAAACATTCTAGATTTTGCATCAGAACTTAAACTGATGTAACTTTTGCATTGGCGAGTTCGCCTTTTGTATTGGTGATTTTGCCGCTACTGAGTGCTAGGTAAATTAATTATATGATGAATTTTTAGCAGTTTGTAGTAAACCATTTATAAGGCACTTGATGGCATCCTTGGTCTCAACACCTGCAAAGAAACCAAAGTTAGGAATGAAGATCGGCACACACAGCGGAACCTTTCACTGCGATGAAGCTCTTGCGTGCTATATGCTGAAGCAGCTGCCAGAATATAAAGATGCTGAGATTGTCAGGTAATTGTAATATTTTTTATTAACTTATGCTTTAGACTGCAAGTGCATTTTAAAGTTTGTAAACTTTGAATGGTATGTATGTATGTAATCATATAATGTACATTGTATGAAGGAAGATACTCAATATATGGTGGTGTTTGGGAAAAATTACATAGAAAAGGAAATTACAATTGGAAAAGAAGTAATTGAAAATGTTAAAGAGTTCATATACCTGGGGAGCTTAATGACTTCGGACAACAATTGCACGATGGAAATAAAGAGAAAAATTAATATAGCGAAAGGAGTGATGGCAGGGTTTAACGACATATTATGGAGAAGCAAGACAATAAGATACCATACCAAACTGATGATACTGAAAACATGTGAATTTAGTATTGAACTATCTGCCTGTGAGACCTGGGTTATAGAGAAAGCAGATATAAGAATAATACTAGCGTTTGAAATGTACTGTTACAGAAGGATATTGCAATTGAACTGGACACAAAAGGTAACAAACATTGAAGTAAGAAGAAGACTAAACATCAAAGTGAATATCATGCAAGCCATGATCAAACGAAAATTGGGACTATTTGGACACATTTGTAGAATGGATGACAGGAATTATGGAGGAATGGGAAGAAGAGGAAGACCTCGCAGAGAATGGCTAGATGACATTGAAGACTGGTGTGGAGTCGATATACATAACTTACTATGGCTAACCCAAGACAGAGGAGCATAGAGAACAATGGTCAAATGTGCAGTGGACACCTATAAAGGGCTTTCAGCCCATGGATCCTGATGATGATGATGATGACTCCATATACCACTGGTATCTCTCCAAATTGAAACCGGTCTCTTAGGACTCGAATGGTTAATTATGATTAACATTCATGCCAATTTGAAGGGAAGACAAAAGAAATTAAGATTGTTTTTTTGTAATGTGGCGGCTTTCAAAGGTCAATGCAACATGGGGCTAAGGTACAAGAGTGAAATTAGAGTATGTATGTCACCTTAATTTACTTACCCATTTCTAGTGACCCAAACATACAGGTGCATAATTCTTTGTCTTATGATTGAAGTCAATTGGCAAATGAAGCAGAAATCCTTGAATCACAATGGCCAAATAACTTTGATATACATGCTAGTTCAATAAGAACTGATAAATTCATTGGCATACTTGTTTATGTATTCAAGTTCAATGAAACAGTTACATTTGCAATAGTTGTGGCCAGAGGCAGGTCATCACTTGTTATTCAATATTACTAGAAGTTTGCTTGTTTTCCTCACTGCACTTTTTTTTGTTTAAGCATCAACAAATGAACTGGTTTATAGTTTTGGGTGCAGAGGAAGTACAAAGTTTGCTTTAACAATTTATCTTTGACGCTGATGCAGTATTTCTTAAATGAGCAGGAGCCGCAATCCAGAGGTGCTTTCAACATGTGACCTTCTGGTCGATGTTGGTGGTGTTTACGATCCTGAGACCCATCGCTATGACCATCATCAGCGGTAATCTCATCTTATTAATGCATCTGAAACATCTTTAATAGATGACAGAGTGTTCATTTGCACTTATCGTTTATGCTTGAATGCCACTTACTGGTTCATTGACGAACACGAAGGCGAGCAGATAGAATTCGTAGCATCGCAGCAATTATAGTAAAAGTGAGTTAGCGAAAGTAATAAGTTGTAACGATATAGTAGTTGTACAATAATATGATGTCATTTTAAAGGTTTTGTCATAAACTAATATATATATTAATACTTAATAAGTAAAAAGAAAGGCACTTCTATTTTGTTTAAATTTTATGCATATTTGCCAAAGTTGCTTGAGTTTTCCTGTTGGTTCCCAATTTTCTGATTGTAAATATTGCAGTCCTAAGATAGGAAGTTTATTTGTAACATGATTTTATTTAGACCTATGGTAAGGTTATTAGTTATTAGTAAAACTGGCTTTAAAAGGTTATTAGTTATTAATATGGAGTAACATTAGATCATGAGCTTTACCAAATGGCAATTGTGAAATGGATTTTTCTATCATGTATTTTTCAGTCGGCAACTTAACTCAAAATTTCGAAATGTAGGCATCATAACTGTTACAAAAAACTTTGTGTGCTGAACTTTTACAGAACATTTGACAAAACCATGAATGCTTTGTGTCCATCGAAAAAGTGGACAACAAAGCTAAGCAGTGCTGGATTGGTCTACTATCACTTTGGAGAAAGAGTTCTCAGGCAACTTATAAATGACCATGAAGCAGATGATCACGTTGTTCAAACGCTATACGACAAAGTGTATGACTGTTTTGTGGAAGAAGTTGATGCCATTGATAATGGAATTAACATTGCAGATGGTGAACTCAGGTACACTTCTTAATCACAGACTTTTCACCTGTGAAATGGAGTTTATTTACTGGCCGTTTTCCATTATGGTTCAAAGATTTATTATTAGTTAAATTTGTAAGGCGTGCATGATCACACCGAAATGTGAATCTGAGGGGCAGATCATTGCTTTCAGGGATGCTTGATGCTATGTAAAAGTCTGGCTGTACTGTGTAACAAGTGTAGGAAGTGCCTTGGAACAGTGCTTCCAAATCTTTTTAGTTTGACAGGAGGGACTTTCAGTGTGGACCGGCAGGAGGACCAATCCATTGCAGTTGGACTATTTTTGCTTTTTTAATCACTTTAAATATGTACCAAAATTGATATAAATGCATGCTTTGACAATTTATATGACTATATTGCCATCTAAAAATGATAGCCATGTGTTTTTGTCATAACTTGTCAAAATGTCTGCTGCTTGATTCACTTTGTGAACTGGCAGCCGAGGGCTCGTAGACTAGCACCAGTCTGCGGACCACAGGTTGGGAAGCACTGCTTTAGAATATGCCCCTTAAACCCCTTTCTGTTGTCATATGATTCACTGGCTAATATTTGTTTAATAGCTTACAATTCTCAAACCTCAGTTAACAATGCATATTGGTAATAATGAGTATTGAACAAAGACTGCAATTTCCTTTAGCTTTTATGTTAGAGAAATGTTTAATCAGTCTCTGCTCTGAATGAAGTTTGTATGATGCATCATTAATTTACTCTGTTTTCAGGTACAGAATTAGAACAAATCTCAGTTCTCGAGTTGGCAGTCTCAATCCACCTTGGAATGAACCAGATCAGGCATCGGATGAAAACTTAGATGTAAGAATATGAGTGACATAATTATTATATTATGAGAATTTGACAGACATGCAAAATCGCACTTAAGTCTGAAATGGAGGCGTGATACAGTTAAGGTATCTCAGATCTTAAGTAAAAAGGCTCCAATGCATCCAAAGTTGTCTGGCTGGCATGGTGCTGCATGATCCTTATTCTAACTCCTTAACCTTGTTTGATGAGCTACATTGGCTTCCTGTAGAATTCAGAATAAGATTCAAATGGGTCTCTGTCTTACCCATTTATGAAACCTTTACAATGAGCAGCAGTCTTAATACCTATTGTAAACCACTAATCTTTCTTTCCTTACATTCTGCTACATAGGTAATCTTTCAGCCAGTTATCTATCCATTTAACTTAACCCTCTAACGACGAGCATGTACTAAAATGTATGAGAAAACCTATGCAGCTCATTGTTAAATGGTTAAAATTTCTTTCCTGCTATGACCCTCATGCATAGTGTCCAAGGGGTGAACTCTTTCCCACTTTAACCAGTCTAAAACACTGCCCACTGATTGGTTTTGTACCTAGGCAGGTTTGGGCATATATCCAGCCCCAAGCCAGCAGAATGACACTGGTTGCTGATGCAATAGCAAACTGAGTTTATGATCTTAATGCTTCTGCATAATTGCATTGTGGGTTGTGTTCCACCTAGAAGTTACATATTCAGTGTTATCTTGGTCCAATGTTCGAGTATAAGCTGCCTAGCACCCTCTGCTGTGTAACACCCCGCTGGTTGTTCTGTATTTTGTTTTTAAATGTTAATTGTCTCTGTATTTTACAAGAAACGCTTTGAGAAGGCCATGGAAATGGTTGGAGCAGAGCTTTTTGACAAAGTACAGTTTTACTGGAAGGCGTGGTGGCCAGCAAGAAAGTTGGTAGAGGATGCAGTCAAGAATAGATTCCAGGTCAGCAACATAGCTTCTGTCTTGATCTAATATTTGATCTAACACAGTTTGATTTGCTTGAAGCAATTTCATTGGTATAAACTTCATTAGTACATTGGAACCTCACTGTAACATGTCTTACTGTAACACACATATTGATGCAGCACGGACATGGATCCTAACAAGTCCAGCCACAGAATTTGGCCGCATTATCAACCCAAGCTTGTTGTAGGGTAGTACTCAATGTAGCTTTCATAAATAGCATTATAAGGAGGTTCTGGTGTAGTAAGATTACATCAAAACTGTTTGTAAACACTTTTAATATAAATGTAAGATTGCGTAGATTTGTAAGTTTCTGATTTCAACATTTGCAGGTGGATGATAGCGGTGAGATTATCTGCCTCAGTCCCAGTTCATGCCCTTGGAAAGACCATCTCCTTGACCTGGAAGAGGAACTGAAGATTGAACCAGCAATAAAGTTTGTCCTTTACACCGACACAAGTGGAATGTGGCGGATTCAGTGTGTTCCCATTTCAAAGTCCTCCTTTGACAACAGGTAAATGTGTCAATGTGATAAAGAACATTCTAAAAATGCTTACACCTACTGGCTTGGTTAGCTGCGTTTGTTACACTCAATGCTCCCATGTGTGCAGAGGCCAGTCACATACCGACAGCGGCTTTATTTGAGATTTGTAATCTCTGGCCAATACAGTCTGCACAAGGGTTTCTTAACACTTGAATGTGTGCATTAGTTTCCCAGTCATTGTTACTGTGTTAAATGGCATAGTACCCGTTCAAACAGGTGCCCCATTAGTTCATTTAATCTGGGTGTGCCATGCATTGACACTTTACCAGAAATGCTTAGCAAAAAACTAACCATGGTACAAATTTTTCAAATGTTTGTTGCTTTTTGTAAGACCTTCAAAATACGGGACAAGTTCATTTAAAATTACATAGATACTGTTCCAAAAGGCAGATGGGAATGTGTAAACTGTTTATGGTGGCTAATCAACGGTTACACATTTCAATTATGGTGGCTTGTGAGTGGCAAAAGCATACTGTAACAACATCTATTGACTGAAATGTGATTATTGAAAAAATCAGAGGCGTTTTCAGTGGTCATTTTAAGGCATTACAATATATGTATATCTGATTGGAGTAAAATTCTGAACTGCCAATCTTGACGCAGTGGTTGATTCTCTTTAACTATATACAATATTAAACGGTTGGACCAGTGCTGTCCAGACTTTTTGACACCACAGATACCAGAAGAAATTATTTTTGAAGCTGAGGGCTGCAATGTAGAACAGCACAGGGTTAGAACATTATTATAAAATAAATGTGCTATGTTATGAGGCTGCAACAGACTCAGTGATTTTAAAATGATTGGACATATTTTGTTGTAGGTTGTCAATACTAGACGCATGGCGTGGATTACGAGATGATGAGTTGTCTCAGGTCAGCGGAATTGAAGGCTGTACATTTGTACATTCCTCTGGCTTCATTGGTGGAAACAAAACAAAGACAGGAGTGCTAGAGATGGCTAAGAAGACACTGAAAGCCAGTAGCTGATCTGCACGTTTTAACTGAGGTTGTTCAAGGAAATGACAAAACCAGACTATAAGAACCAGACTATAATCTCGCTATAAAATAAAAGATCCTTAATAAACATTACTTAGTCCTTGTAGTAGCTGATCTGCACGTTTTAACTGAGGTTGTTCAAGGAAATGACAAAACCAGACTATAAGAACCAGACTATAATCTCGCTATAAAATAAAAGATCCTTAATAAACATTACTTAGTCCTTGTCTTTGTATTGGAAGAGAATTTAAATGCAACGACCATGGCCATCTGGTGCCAATCAATCATTGTTAACTTTGAACCAACTACATTCTATATCAAGATGTGTTAACTTGGCACGATTGACCAACTATTTGAGCATATGTTCTTCATGATTGATATCTAAGCTTCAGGAAACTGCCTGAACACTGAAGCAGGGCTCTGTTCTGTTTCACTTTCGTCATTCTTCACAATGCGTCCACAAAACTTGTCTACAACAATCAAAGAATTTAGGTGTAAGCCTGATCTAAATAAATAATAGACATCTATTTAGTTCCAATTTGTTGCAATTTCTGTACACATTCTAAAGAATCCGTCTGGGTTGAAGGATAATGGTGACTGATATGCGAGCAGGGCTTCAGCTATGCAATAATTTTCAATTTGTGTTGAATGGAAGTTTGCACAGATGATGTTGTATTGCCATAGATCCACCAAAGTGCCTAGCCCACACCTATGTATTTTATAGTGCAGAATTTCCCTTGCTTTGCACTATTGTCTGCAAAAGTAGGATTCATTCAATATCAAATGTCAATTTATCTTCACTTGAAATGTCATATGTCGGGAAGTGTTTGATTGGCAGAAGCTAGTGAAATTTGAACAGTTAATTATTTTAATGTATTTGGGTCTACCACGCTCGGGAAACCAGCATACTAAATGAGTTTTGTGTTAATAAAACTGAACCTACCTCTTAAATTCTTTTCAGTTGTCAAATGTATGCCAGGTTCTGTAACAAATTATTCAAAATAACTTAATATATCAACTTCACAAATAAATATTGCTAATGCTTAGTTTAATTAAATAAAATATATAGAGAAGTTAAATGTATCAGCAAATAATAAAACCAATATTTACACAAATACTGTGACACATTGATGAGAAATATACTTGTAATAATCTTTAATTTATCTGTCCATAGACAGGTTCATAATATAAAAGAACACAGAATGTTGCATTGCTACGATTTTAATTTCTGTCTTCTACTTGTAGATGCTAAGAGCAAACACTATTCTTCCAGTGATTTCTGTTCCAAATACAGTTAAAATAGCTAACATAGAAACCAGCAGATTCATCATAGTACCACAACACTAAGACTGCACAAAACTATGCAAATGTAAAATTGATACCTAGCGGTATTATCTCAAAATACTTACGCATTAATATCGTCTAACTGACATTGGGGTTGATTTCTAAAAATTATTAAAAACAAATATTAATTAGAAACACAAATAGCATCATATGCACAGGAGACTGTTTAGTTCTGCTGTAGATGACCTTATGAAATATTTTCATTTCAGAGACATTCTCAGTTTCTGATGTACCAGTCATAGCCTTGTAGTAGAGTAACTAAAAAATGTTCAATGAATTCTAGTGTCAAAATTATAAATCTAACCGAGAAAAGCCTAGAGGAAAATAAACATGCTTCCACAAAATCATGGTACATCATTGTAGTTTAAAAGCATAAGCCTTACGAATACAAAACCACTGATGTCCTCTAAACTGGATATATTTCTTTGTAATTTAATGATTTTACATTAACCTCTGCAAGCATAATGTCTATCCTCAAGGCATGACAATTATGCATAACATAATAAATAGAAGGAAGAGTTTTGTTCCAGAACATGATGGGTGATGAAGTGGATTGTTAATTATTTGCACTCAGTATTACAACACACAGATGCAGTCAGATGAAATATACTATAACTTACTTTTGTTTAGCATGTGTAAGTATATGTGACTTGAGGTTAGTAGACTGAGCGAATTTCTTGCTGCAGCTGTCAAAAGGACAGACATAAGGCCGGTCACCAGTGTGAATACGAACGTGTGTTCGAAGGTTGAAATCCAGAGAAAATCTTTTGCCACAACCCTCAAAGGTGCACTGTGGAAGAAAACATGAAATTACATCAGCTGAAAGAACAGTGCAGTAGTAATTTTCTCAAATAAAGAACTTTCATTGGGTTAATGCCAAATCAGCATGATCAGTAGTTACCCACAACTTTTGTGGGTTAGCCCTGTTACCTGAACAGGTAAACAGGCCTAACCAAAGTACATCAGGACGTTTCAAATGAAGCTTACAACTACACATGCATATATATATATACAAATATATCCTCGTTTAATATATATATCTTTACTGTGTCTATGTGCCAGTATGCGAATCTAAGATAACAATATCATTTAACAATTACAGACATGTTCTTATCAGTTTCATTTTTCAATTTCTTCAGATCTGTTCTACCATCAGCCCGCAATTAAAACAACATGGCTAACCCAGATAGATCAAGAAGTTCAAATGCAGTATGTACACTTAGTACAATGTGCGCATGCAACAGCATGCACGGTTAAAAATCGTTAAAACGAAGGTACGGGGAATATCTCATCTAACAAGTACCAACAATATTCTGAGCCAGACCCTTCCCTTGCTCCCCTATCTCATTTTCTGCAGCAATATGCTTCAATTTCTTTTTCTTGATTCATTTAACTAATTATCTGCAGATGTGTATCATTATAAACCAGACATCAGCAGTCACGTCCATTGTTGGTGGATTGTTCGTCTTCGTTGTAGAACCTGCGTAATAATTAACGCTACTTTAGGTCTCCTATCTCATGTTTTTACATTATTCTTTGTTTCTGCAGTGGCTCTAAACATTTCAGATGGTATTTTCTTTGCATATCATCTTGGCATATGTGGCTGCAAGAGGAAGGATGGACTCTATCTGCGTACTTTAATCGAAACAACATAGATACGATACAATCTAAACAACAGTGGCTTTTAGTACATTCTCAGCATTAATTTATGCTAAATGGTTAAAAGCACTTAACGTGTATGGTACCTGAAATGGTTTTTCTCCTGTGTGAACCAGCTGATGACGCCTTAATTTTGAGCTCTCTATAAATGCTTTGCCACACTCTGCACAGACATGAACTCGTGGACCATGTGTATGTATGTGTTTCCTCATTGATGAATTATCCTTGAAAAGTTTATTGCAACCCTGTCAAAAACATAGATCAAAGAAGCAACAAACAATTTCAGAGTCAATAAATTGACAAGTAAATCTTCAGATCTAACAGCCAATTCATAACTTAAATAATCCAAAGAACACCTTTTGTACATTCTTGGTGCAAGTATAACTTACCACAATTAAACCCATCCTGGCAAGAACTAGTTACATGACAGTGTTACAATAAGGCTTCACTGGAAAAAATATAAAGTAGAGTGCATGCTATAAGACATGAAAGCCTTCAAGGATCAAAGGCACCTTCTCAACAGATTCAGGGTAGATAAACATTTTGAGATGTCATCTTGAGGGAATTGCTATGCATTGAACCTCATTGCAAATACAGCTTAGTTATATTTTGAAAAAAAATTATTTTAATTACTTGTGGTCAGAATTTTCATGTATACAGTGCAAAAGACTGACGATGAAAATAGATAGCTGTCAGAAATAAGATTAGTGAGTAAAAGAAAAACTAGGGTTGTTCAGAAACTGAAATTATTGCATGATTATGGAAATGGGGTAATTGACCAGCTTCGTCGTATTTTCAAAAAAGCAATGTCACATCAAGGAACAGACAATCAAACAGCACACTATAAAATATTTATAAGATAAGTAAAATACCAAAGAGTTTTCCATTAATTGAGTCTTATGATCAGTTATGGTGGTGGTTGTGGCAGTTTAATGACACTGTGTGATAACAAAGACCATTAGCGGCACCCTCCTCTTTTATCCAGACTTGGGACTGGCACTGGCCGAGTACTACCAGTGGCAGAGTTATAATTTCATTGAGTCAATAAATGGCAATTCTGTTACATCAGAAGGTTATTCATAATCCTGTGATTGTACCTCATTCTAATACAAACCTTATGAGGACATGGAAATGTTTTCGTATCATCTTCCGGAGGTGACTTTTTAGATCTAGATCTGTAAAAGAAATTTTAACATGCATCAATTTGCCATTCATAAGTCATACTGGCTGACTGTCCGGGCAATTAAATCAATTCTTGAGTACCTGACATTCTGTAAAAATGCACAGTTCTGTACAGTTCCTAACAAAAATTCTACACGTTCCGATACCCGACCGCGCGGATCAAAGGGTACCAGGGTTGTGATTTCAACATTTTTTGACAGCCTTAATTAATAGACAGTAGATTGCAATCATGAGAAGAATTTGAGGAATTAATTGAATATAAACATAATTAGATTATAACAGTTTAAACAAAAAATCAGAACAAACTTTGAAAAGCTTGGAAACTGCTGGGCATCAAGGTCAAGGTCAGTCTGCAGCGAGTCTTGTCGGCCAGGCAGACAGTCAGAGAACTCAGTATCAATGCCACCTGTTAGAACTTCATCCTCCTGAACGTCTAAATTAGGTTCTAATTTGATGTCTGGCTCACCTAAAACAGAAAAACAAAACAATACTGCACAACTGCAGTCAATCAGCAATGTAGAAATAAAATCCTTTAACAGAATTACTTTACAGTCGGACTGTCAACCACAGCCATGCACAGCAACACCTTGCAAGTTAGGCTACAATCTGGCTGACGGCTTTGAGATGCTGTTTGGTTCCAAGTGTTTTAACATTTGTCCATTGCAATATTTTGACTCTGACTTGAACTAACTACCGCTTATGACACTCACTACTCATTTATTTCTCTTTATTGACTAGAAACCACGACTTCAAACCAATTTTAAAGTGATCGCAGGCTGGAATCGTCTATGTACATAAAGCTTAACTTGCAACTTTACCCGTGAAGCAATTTGTGTACCAAATTCACTACAATAACACAATGCCACAGAACAAAGAAAGCCCTTACATCACTTGATGAGTACAACTGAATCTAAGTGATGGTATGTACATTTTCTATTACGATCACGAATGGCGCACAGCGTTTCTTGAGTTTGAATATTAACACTAAAATCCAGAATAAGACAGAGAAGCAAAGGCAATGTGGAAAGGGATTCAATTTTAGTGCATAGCATGAAAGAAAGGCTAAGTAGGACAATAGCAAACAAACAATTTCAAATGTTAAGAACACTGCACTACTTCAGCAGTAGTTAGTACCCAAGCACAAACCAAGTGCTGAATTATTTTTAAGTGCAAAGCTCTGATTGCTTGGTTGACTGTAATGCAGCAACTTATTTCCATTATCTGCACCAATCTGTGGTCAATTTTACAAATTTATAACATCAACAGTGCCAGAGGACATGTGGCCCTGGTCCACATGTACTTTACTTGCCCAGTAAGAATCAAATTCAACTTAACTGAAGGTAGTTTGTCTAACTTTTGTGGATTTAGATTTAGCCACCCTTGATTCCATGTTATTAGGAATGTATTACCAGGATGTGGATTGCTAAGGTGTATGTCATTTTTGGCGGATGTAAACATTCATCAAACTAACACACAATTGGCCTTGTGTTTCTATATATGTTGCCTATTAGCTTTATGAAGTAAATAGTGCCAATTCTCATGATAGCCTATATGATTACTGCCTTTGGAATAAATGGTTGAAACACTGGAAATGTTGACAAAATAAATGTTGCAATAGCATACATTTAGTAAAGTTAATTTTCTGGAATGGATCTTGTATACGACATACCGGTTGTCCATAACATAACCGTAAATTCCCCTTCTAAAGTTTTGATTGACACTGGTTTATGCTCCCATTTCCTCACTTTTGTCTTTGTATCACGCGACAGTTCATTGAGTGTTGCGATGCTTTTAGCTGTCTTCTTATTTCTTGGCCCTCGAAGCTTCTTTATGCTTCCGATCGGCGTCAGCTGTTCTTCAGTTAATTCCGATTCTACACAAACTGGATCCATTTCAGACTGGACTAAATTCTGTTCATTTACGACCTCTTCCGTCTCAGAAGCATTCAAAGGCTCGATAGCTTCGCGAAACTCATCTTTCACGGATCCGGAATTGAATGACATGAAGGAAGTAGGTAGACAGTGCAGATCACTTGGCACTAAGGACTCAATGATGCCATCACTGACAGCATTGCTGTCCATTTCATCATCTAGTTCCAACTCAACCTCGCCGTCTTCCTCGTCCATCATTGAAGCTATTAGCGCGAAACAGACTTAACTACCGAAAGAAAGTCTTTTAAAAATAAAGTGTTTACGCTTTTATCACAAAATTCACAAATATATCCGTTTAAAGCATTCACATCTTGGTGCATGTTCTTTATCGACCGGCTCAAGTGGATTCTGTATTTGGGTTAACTCCGAATACAAGCAGTCAGCAGAACAGTGCCGAGAAGCGCGAGTGGAACGATGGAGTTTGTTCATTGTATTTACGTATGTCTAAAATTTATGAACTCCACGTAAATGCCTCGTCATTTTAGGCTTCAGAGCATTTTTAGGTTTTTACACTTTCGGTTGGATTAATTGTATTTTTTTAGCTAACTTGAATATGTCCAGTTTTATGTGGCCTGTCAAAGAATTCACGAAGGCGATGAGTTTGACGAAGAAATAGAGAATGTCAGTGGCTTATACGGCAATAAGAACCTGTTATTCCAAGGTAAAGCCTAAAATAAAGTTCAATAGGTCTGGTCTTAAATTTAAAATGAAGGCCTAAGTGCCAGTGGTAATTGTCAAATATCAAGAGACAATTTAAGCAGTGAAACTTTAATTAATGAAACTCTATTATGAGATGTTTTGCTAGAATCAATTGAATGAAATAAATTTACTTCTTCGTCAAAGATATAAAAAATGTAATGCAAAATGGATGGTCTTTCAGGCCGATTGCTTTGACGCCAAACATTTAGCTGACGTTTTTGACGCTTGACGTGCAGACATGATATCCATATCATGACGTCTGTTTTCCGGTTCCTGCAGACAAAATATTTACGAATTCAAGATGGCCGAGACGGAGAATGATAATAAGAATGATAATCAGAATTACAGCCCAGTCTCTTTAAGTGCTGTTAATCTGAACAGCATTAACAAGGAAGTGGATGATATGCAGTCTCTTACGTTGACTGATCATTTTATTGATGACATGGGCTTTACTTTGGACGAACTGTATAAAATGGCGCTGAAATTTTACAAAGGTCGTGGTGCGCTGTTTGGTGGCTGTTTTTATTTTGTTTTGTACATTATATAGCGCTTTAAGTTTTATACTACTTTTTGTTTAAACAACAAGACTATGGAGTTACTCGTGTTTCATAAAAAATGCGTATATTCAACTGGCGTTATATTGAGCTTGGATATGATGAATTATTGCTAATTCCATTATCAATTAAATGATCAGCATTTTCTAATCAAATGTGTCTTTTAATTCAGTGCTGTATGTGAAAAAAGAAAAAGCATTGATGTAATATGTTCCTATTTGGTGTATTAATTAAAATAAGTGTTTATGCAACTGTTGCTTGGTTCAGAAAGGGGTAATGTTGTTTTTATTTGCCATAAGTCACTTGAGATACTTTCAAGGCATTTCAAAATTAAAGTGTCCAAAATTCTTGGCTTAGTTATAGCAATTTACAATCGTAGCTTTCAACCTACCAGGCCGGCACACCAGTGATGTTACGATGTTGGCTTAATGCTGTCCAACATTCAGTCAACATTTGCCTGACTTGGATACCAGCTATGTTGTTAATACATGTATAACCTTGTTTCCACTGGACTTCTCTTTTGTTTGACTACATGCTGAATATTTTCATCAGCAGATAAAGAAGGAACAAAAGCTTTGCAGATGTCATACAATGATCGATTGAAGCTGGTTGCCTTGACAAAACAGATATCATATGGAAAATTCAAAGCAGATATTGCACCTGATGTTGGAATTCTTGATGTGATTGGGAATGATAGAAGGTTAGATGAATGATGCATTGTAGTTCCAAATTGAGCAATGTAATGTAAGTGATGATAATTTGGTGTTTGACACAAAAGTTCAACTTAGAGACAAGTTTGTTTTATTGCTTCTTAGCTGGTCAAAACAACCAACCAAGGACCACATTATATTGTTTCGACTGTAGCCGGGAAGGCTAGTGAAGTTGAAAATGTTTGTGGTTTCATGCATCATAACAGGATGGTGAAAGAAAAATATGGAGTAGTATGGGTTGAAGATTTTATTAAGTTTGAGTTTTGACTTTAGAGTTATCCAGAGAATAGTCTAGGAGGCCTGATAATAATAATATTCGTTTAATTTAAAACAGATGAACCACAGTATGATTACAAGTTGTTACAGGAGTCGAATTTAACCGTTGGCAGCCACGCATGGTTCCCATTATGTTAGTTTCATAGAGGACCGTTATTAGGAAATCTATCTTTAGAAGGTTAAACCAGCCGTTCATGCATATAATTTAGTGATGACATATATATGCAGAGTTGACAAGTGTTTAAGAAATTGATGAGAGAAAAAGTCTTAAGGATTTAAGTTTGCTTAGTGATTAAACCAAATAAAGTGAAGCACAGTGTGTTGGAGAACTAAAGAGAATATTAATCGCAGAATAAAGAAGTGAGAGTAAAGTTTTTTTTATTCAGTCTATAGTATGGCACCAATGGTCCCAGAGTCAGAAGGAGTTGTTCCTTGAAACGGTGATATATATATATATATATATATATATATATATATATATATATATATATATTATGATTTTGCAGGAATGAATATTATTCCTTAATTTTGATGCATTTTCTATAAAATTCTGTGATTGTAGACAGGTGTGGCAGTCGCTTGGAGATATGTCTCAGCAGCATGCGATGACTGAGTTTGTGCGCAGTCTGATTGAATTGTGTCCACAGTTCACTCCTTATATAAAAGCCCATCAGGCAGAGCGTGATCAACTTGAAAAAGAAAGGTTAGTTTGAATGGAAACATTTGCCTCACAGAGTAGCAGTTGTTTTATTATAATAGGTATTATGTCAGAAAAATCTGTTAGTATGACATGTTATTAAGAAATTTAGTTTGCTAAGTTTGGCATTGGCATCAATATTGTGAGGTACTGAAGAGACGTTATAGTATTGTATAATTGTACATGTATGCATACATGCGTGCATACAGAGGAGCAAGGCGATCTCTTTACTAAGGCAGCTGTTTATCAATGTTCTCACTTTTGTTATAAAATGTTTGCAGAATTAGCTTATTTTAGGAAGGACATTGGTTTTGACAATTGTATTAATCATACAGTGCAAATGGAGTTTAACTTTTCTCCAGATCTTCGATTAGCTAGGTTATTTTGTTGTGCACACTTATACCGAACAAATGACTTGTAAATTGTGAGTTTAACAAGTTTTTTGTTTCAAACATAGCTTATCAATTAGTTCAGTTGACAAAATTTGATTTCGTTACTGAAGACTTGTGTGAGTTTGCAAATTACCTTGATCAGTTGAAGTATGTGTAAAAATATACTTTAGTGAAAGAACTAAAATAGAAATTGAGCTAAGAAAATCATTTAAGAAATATCTCACTTTTCATGGTTAAATGTTGGCGCAGATCACGCCGTGAACATTTGAATGGCAAGGACTTTCTGTTTGTGTTTTGCTACATGCTGTGAAGCACTAACTCTTTAATAATAAATTAAGAAAATTTAACGGAATAATGTGAACAATTGTTCTAGACAAGAGGAAGAAGAACGACAGAAGGATGAAGAGAGGAAAAAGTTTTTGGAGAATGAAATGAACAAGGAAGAAGAAAAACTTCGATCTTTGAAAATTGAGTAAGCACGCTTTCTATCTTTTGATTTTAAATGATATCTGTATTCTATATATGAATGATGAGATATCAATCAGCAGCATTCATACACTCGTTGATTCCTCCTTTTAACAGTAACGTCTTGCCTTGTGTGCGGCATTCTAAAGTTTGAACTGAAATCCGTCATTTCCATGTTGCTAACACTCTGTCGTTGTCATCACTGGAATCTAGAAATTGCTGTTAGTGGTTGCTGATAACATTATGTTTGTACTGTAATTATTCAAAGGAGCTGCTTAGTAATCTAAACTTGAGTTGAGACACTGTTTGTTGTTCAGGCAGCAGATAAAGGATGCGCTCAATCAGCAGACTGCTATTCAGTTCAGACAGTATGCCAAACAACAGGTGCCTGACAATACAGAACAGGTTGGTTTTATTTCATCACAACAAACCTACAATGGTTCTCTAGTCGATAAAGATCACGCAGCTGCAATGGCTGTTACATTATACTAAGTGAAAATCAGGATTTAGCAAATATAACTCACTGGCATTTTTGAAAATTTTAATACTAGCTTGCTTTTTCTGTCTCAATGAAAGATCAAGACAAAGTGTAATTTCTACTTGTGGGTTGTTTTGTTCAAATTAAGGCTGATTTTTATAAGTGTTTTGTATGTACTTTATTCATAAAATATAATCAGAATGGATAGCATTTACCTGAATTTATTTAAGAATTACTTCTTTTCCAAAATGCAATTCAAGTTTAACAGATTTTTCTGACAGCATTTACAAGTCCAATGACTCCCAGATTCAGATCTTATAGATTTGTGTTTTTGACTATGTGTAGTTCTATTATTGTCATTAGTAGTGCTGTTTTCGTTAACGAAAACGAAAATGACAATTAACGAAATTTAAACGTTTTTGTTAAAGAAAACTAAAACGAAAACTAAATCTGTGGCAAGTAAAACTAAAATGAAACGAAAATCGATGCAACGAAAACTAAAACGATATTTAGCCAGAATAAAACAAATATTTCTGCTTGGAAATGTTCCAAACTTAGGCACATATTCGTTGTTTGTATGATTTGTATATAATTCTGCAAATGATGTCACGTACCATACAGTACCTCTTCTAAGACACATGAGATGTGTCTACTTCCAGTTACCGATTCGAATCCTATATTTTTTATTTAGCAAAAATTTATGGAACTTACTGTGAAAAGTTCACTTAATTAATTCAGAAATGTTGAAAAATTCATTTTTCTCGTCTTTGGCCTTGCGTGTGACGAATGTCAGTGGCAGACCATAATAATGATGGTCTACCATTGAATTCGATTAGAATTAAATTAGATTTAAAGAATTATTGCTATAACTTAAATTGATATTAAATTACCAAAGCTGTACTAGCATACTGGGGCTAAATTATAATTAGCTTACTTAAAATAAAATCAGCGACCTTAAACTAAAACTATAATTGACAAAACTAAAACTATATTTGAGACTTAGAAACTAAAACTATAAGTGAGGAACAATCGTAACTAAAACTAAAAATGAAGACTAACAATCATAACTAAAACTAAAATTAAACCATTATTAAAATGGCACTAGTCATTAGTAAAGCTGTCAACAAATGTTGAAATGATGACCCGGGTATCCGTCGACCCGCGCGGTCGGGTACCCTGATACCCTACCGCGCGGGTACTTTGTTAGGAAATGTACAAAATTGCGCATTTTTACGGAATGTCGTGCACCCAAGAATCGATTTCATTGCCCGGACAGTCAGCCAATATGACCAACGGAATATTGCTGGCATATGTTCGGGTAAAATAGCGCTTTTTTACGGAATGTCGTTACCCGAGAACCAATTTTCATTGCCTGGGCACTCAGCCAATATGACAAAGGGATTATTTCTGGCATATGTTTAGGTAAAATCGCACATTTTAACCGAATTTCGGGTACCCGAAAACCGATTTCGTTACCCGGGTAGTCGGCTTCGATCGGGTACCTGGGTACCCGTTGACAGCCTTAATCATTAGCCCACTGCAACCTGCAAAGATGCAGCTCTGTATATGGTCGAAAATATTACTATTTCGGTTTAATGTGAACATGCCATAATGTAGTACTTTTTATTGATCCTAGATGCCATGTTATAGTGAGGGTCTGGTGTATTTTTTGTTTAGCCTGCCATACTAGTTATTTTGACAGTGCTTCAATAGCATGCATTAGGAACTTATGTTGCAATTATTACATTATTTATGTATCATTCTGTTGTTGATAAATTATTGAAGTCTTCATTGACCAGACAATCAGTTAATTGTATTAAATGTATTAGTTAATGTATAATGATACATGCTTCAATAGACCCCACTTTTTAATAGCTGAATGCTTGTGCATTTGGATATTTGACTGGTGTATGAACAGCATTCCAACTTAATGACAAATTTCAGTAATGATCTCAGTAGAAGAATCTTACGAGTAGAACACAGAATATTTAGCTTTCTACAGGCTGACACAGAATATTGAGTTTGTGATTGTCTCTGTTTTAGTGATTAGTGATTTTAGTGATTTAGTTTGTAATGCATCATATAATATTGATAAGTACTTTCCAAGTACTTTTCCAACTGTTCTCAGCCTTCTTTCAAACTGCCTATTTCTTATCTTTTGTCCCGCTTTGTATCCTACCTGTTGCTGTAACTATTGTCGTCCATCTGATCTTGTAGCAAGAGGCTCTGGTAGTGCAGCTTCAGGAGCAGCACTTCCAGCAGTACATGCAGCAGGTTCATTCACAGCAAGTCGTGCATCAGCGTCAACAGTACGCTCAAATGCAGGCGCTCGCCTCTGGCACCAGACCACCCGACTCTACTGCGGTCTCGACGGTGCCCGTGATTCCGTTGACGTCCGAGGCCATCGAATTGCAGGCCGACCAGCAGCTGTTGATCCAGTACATGACGGAGGTGGACGGAAAGAGAACGAGCAAGGATCTCCACGAGACGGATGGATCGATCATGACTGAACTTGAAGCGGATGATCAGCAGCTGCCTGTCACGAACGAAATTAAAGAGAAGCTTCTGTCGAACAAAGGAGGAGGAGTCCAGGACGACATCGATGGTCAAAGTGACATTGAGGACAACGACCACTGTTAGTATTTTTATCCAAATTTTAAGTAAATTTTTGGAATGTCTGCATCTTTCTGGTGTCCATCAGATTGCTCGTGATAGGCATTTGTTATGGCTTTAAATTAATTAAGGTGTTTATTGCATTTAATTTTGTGAGTAGGAAAGGATTTGCTGTTTTTGATGAATTTTAAACATCTCATTATTTGCAGCTGCCATAAAATGTGCAAATTTGAATTTGGCATATCATAGACTGTAACAACAATTAAGCCTTGTCAGGGAGTCATCTGTGGTTTGAAATTGGAGCATATTTAAGGACAGGGCAGCTGTTGTTTAAGTTATTGTAGGTTATTGGCAGTGTGGAAATCTACCACCTTTGCAAGTATAGTTAGCACTGCAGTGGTCACAGTAACTAGCTTTAGTTTTGGTTGACAGTGACCATTATTTATTGAGACAGAAACAGGAGACCATGCAGTTTGGAGAAGCTTTTGCATTGTGAAGGAAGCTTGATTGAAGGAAGAGTTGTTTGTTAATCGAGCATTTATATAGCGCCCCTTCAAGATATCTACTCAGAGACGATATTTACTTCAAAGAGTGCAGAGAATTGTGTTTTAATCTTCCGTTATTAATGATTTATGAAACTCTGAGAGCAAGTACACTTGTATGTTTGTGTATTTATGTGTGTTTTATTATGAATTCACTGTGAAGTTGTGAAATTAATTTTGTGCAGCATGCATTTCGATGACTGTTTCATCTTCCCATCAACATTGTGCTCATGTGGTTGTTGTACTCGTTAGATTTGAGTGGGTTAAGGAGTGCACTCGTTGCAGATGAAGCAGAAATCTTGGACAAATTTCTGCCTGGTGGGAATTAATCTTAAATGAAAACTGGACACATGTTAGCATGGCTAGAAACATCTAAACTAGTCGTCTCGTGTAGTTGGTTGCTTCACTATCGCTTGAGCTGCAATTGTTTCTAAGTAAAAATGAGTCTGCGAAATCTTATATGTGTTTTCTGTGTTGAAAGTTGAAGCTGAACATTTTGCAAACAAAGATGCAAATGGAACTGCAGATATATTTTCAGAAACTATCTCTCTTGTGGGGTGCGGTGGCGTATATGGGGCGCGGTGGCGTATATGGGGCGCGGTGGCGTAGTGAGATGTTCGGTGCCTTGCGTTTGGAGAATCACAGATTCCAATCTACCCCGAGTCACTGCGTAGCGACCTTGGACAAGTTGCTCACCATTATTGTCTGTGAGGAAGGCAACGGGAAACCACCTCGCTCATCTCATCCCCAGGTGGCGTAATGCCAAATGGACCTGCCCTTTGGGATGAGAACTCATCGTCATCATCATCTCCCTTATAATTATTGTCTTACTGTCCCTTATGTACTTATGAATGGACATTTTAATGATGTTACAGTTAGTGTCAGGTAACAGACTCTTTATTAGAAATTGCCTTGCAGACTGTGTTTCATCTTATCTTAGGGAGTAACATGTCTTCGTTTCATACACTTCTGGCCAAGGATCCCTTGTTATCGTGGCCCACACTTCGACAGTACACCATAGAAGTTTCAATGTGTTTGGTTCAACTTTGGAATAGTTGCCAGCAAACATTTAAATGAGTTTCTTTAACTTTCTTTATTCTATAAGAAGTTGAAAGTTAGATTGGAAGAGGAGCTCAAATCTGTGCATACAGTTGCATTTTAATTATTGCATGAAGAATGGAAGTCAAGCTGTCAGAACCATATGATATTGAAGTGTGTGCTAAGAAAATTTGCTGCAAACATCAGAACTTGCATATTAACTAGTCATAAGGCTTCATCGTGTAGAACTGTTGACTTCATTTCTATGTAGGATCAAGAGATACCAACTACACAGAACTCGTTAAGCCTTATTAAAAGTATCAATTTGAGCTATACAAGTGACATTCAAACTACTGGGTTAGACGATGGAAACAAGTTTGCACAGTTTATTTGCAACTTGATATTTGTGGTCAAGAATCTACAGTGATGTAAAGCTGCCTCAAATGACTTGTGTTTTGGTTCTTTACCACTATTCTGTTTATGATGTCCATAAACATCAGTTTCATTCAACCTTCTGTTATGATGACTTGACACTTTGATGGTAAGTGTCTACTATAACTGACTCAGAAATCAATACAGCTCATCGTTAGAGTGTTAATTAAATGGCATCTATGTGTTAATTAGATTTCTTTGGGAGGCACAATGTTGCCACACATTAGCTGAATTAACATGTTAATGGAATGATGTATGTTACAAGACTTTTACTTTAGCTGTAATTTCTTTGTGGATAGTTTTGGGTATATAGATGGTTTGCGTATGTCTGTGAGAGTGTATGTGTATGTATGTGTGTATGTATGTGTTCGCTTTTGTGATTGCTGCTCGCAAATATCATCAGGCAATCCACTGTGCGAAATGCCGCCACTGATTCCGGCGACCATCTGGACTCGTAAGGACATTCGAGAGTTCAAGGAAACAGTCCGTAAGAATCCAGAAAATGTCATAAGGGTTGGATCGTTGTCAACGGCAACGGTGAGTCATGTGACGCTGTGTAGTAGCATGCCGTTGTCGTACAATCTTGGCCTTATCGCGATTATGCAGGAATTTGGTTGATTTCGGTTACTGTACTCTTGTATCTTTTTTTTGGGATTAAATGTTTTATGCATTTGTTTTTTTATTCATTTATTTTGCTGATTGTGCATGTAATGGTGATCAAAATTATTCTGTTTGAAGATGTTTTTTTATTATTATTTTATTCAAGTTTTGGCTTGGCTTAGTCAATATTACTGCAGAATTTCGGCCTACCAAATGTCTTGGAACTCTGACATAAGTTATGCATGGTTTGTGTAAATGGGTTTGTTCCAGTGTATGTTTGAGTGAGTGTGTGTGTGGTTGCTTAACAGAAATACAGAATAGTTCTTGAAAGGTAACTAAATATCTAAATTGTGTAAACTTGGAAACTAAATAGAAAAATGTTCTTTACTTGGAATTAGTCTGAGAGGTGAGCATTTTGAGCCATTTTCTGTGACTGAACGGCTACTATGTCTGTGTGATTTCAATATGTTTTACATGATAAAAAGCAAATTCTAGGAGTAGGTTTCAAATCTAATTAATGTCTTACAAGTGGTTTATTTACAGTGATCATTAACTTCAACTCTTTCAGTTTTGTTTAAAGGAAACATTTTAAACCAATTGACATTTAAGCGTTCAGCTGTTTTGTGATTACATTGATATTACGTGTAGGAATTCAGTTACTGTAACTGTACTGTTCTTCAGATGTGTTCCGTTCATGTAGTTTCTCTTACAATCTTCTACAATTTAGAGAGATATTTCAAAAACGTTATTTATAAACCATGGATACGTAATTAGTTAATTTCTGACAATTCACACTGTTGCTGTTGATCATGGGTGAACAAACAGATACACTTCTTGATTGCATATGCATCTGACTGAATGATTGAACATCTTTAAAAACTTACAGAGTGATTGAAGAACTGATTGAATTTCTTTGAAACTGATTAAATGACAGCTTCATAGGGCTAATAAAGTACATGCTTACTTATTTACTTGGTATGTAATTATATGTGTAGTTAATGAGTTTCAACCGAAATGCAGGACTCTATAGATTCATTGGCTGAATTTATTCTTTTCCACATTATTTTGGTTCAGCTGGCCTTGCTATCTTGCCTGTTTTAATATTTGTTAACACAGACAGGCTATGGCTAGATCTGGATTGGTGAAATACAGTGAACAATATGTTGTCTTTCATGTTTTAGGTTTATTGTGTAGTTGTGTCGTTGTTTTCTTGCTGTCATAGTTTTTGCATGTTCATCACTTGCATGAACCATGTCTAATCATTGCTTGCTGTACTTTACAGCAGTGCACAAGTTTTTGCATGTGCTTGTCTTATCAGAAGAGTTTTTGATATCAGAAGCATTTGATGGCAGGTTTTGCATAATGTTTTTTGATGATTCTGCTGTTCAAGAGTTAAATGGTTTAAAAAGTTTTTATGATAAATTGCTCAATGATTGTCTAATTATCCAGGCATTATCAGTAATGATAATTTTCATTTGAATTTTGTAATGTATTGTTTCTGTAAAATATTGACCTAAGTTGAACCTTTGAGTAACATTATTTTAGTATTTAGAGTGGCAGATTAGAAATCTGTAATGATTTCTTTTTTAGCTCGATGTGTTTGTAGTAATGGCTTGTGTTGATTCCTGTTTTGCTTAGGCCTTAGATGAATGCTGTTACATGATGTACGTTTGGTTTGATAGGTTCGAGTTCCAACCCATGAAAACGGGATGAGCATTTTCTTTGAGTTTGCAACCGACAGTTACGACTTGGGCTTTGGAATGTACTTTGAATGGACACTGACTCCTCCAAATCAAGTCACAGTTCAAATCAGCGAATCGAGCGATGAAGAAGAGCTGGAAGAAGAAGAAGGTGATAAAGAAGTCATTATGTCGTGATGAAAACTTATTGTGGTCTGTTATTAACCGTTTAACGACCAGCGTGTACTAAAATATATGGGAAACCTATGTAGCTGGTCATTAGAGGGTTAAACAACAGACAATGTACTAGGTTTTTAAAACTTAGGTCTACTTAATATGTTATGCTTCTTGGGTCAGGTTTTGATTTAAGGGCCCGAGTGCAGCCCTTTGAACAGGTGCCCAGGTATTCATGATAGTTGGCAGTCCTAGATTTGGTGCAGAAATGTTTGGATGATTAAGTTAAAGCTGTAGAATTGCTGTCAGTATTTTTCACCAAAACCTGGGCTGTAAGAGTTCCCTGACCGGTCTTTGCAAACTAAATTTTATAATGCTGAACATGGTTTCTTAGAACCAGCCATTATGTGATATATTATGCATTGTGACAACTGCAGCAGAGGAGTGATTAGCTTCAATTAGATTTGCTGTTTTCCATTGAAGGTGGTGGAAACAACAAGGGTGATGTAGAGAAGGGAAGCAATCACAAGAAGGACAATGGACCGCCAACAGACGAAATCATTCAAGTCTATCGGCGTGATTGCCATGACGAGGTCTTCTGCGGCAGTCACACTTACCCAGGACGAGGAGTCTATCTTCTCAAGTTTGACAATTCCTATTCATTGTGGAGATCGAAAACTGTCTATTATCGAGTATTCTACTCACGATAAAAAAATCAACACTCTGTCGTCATTGTGAATAGTTTGCTCTTGTCTTGCTGAATCAGTATCTGTTCAGTCTGTGTCCATTCAGTCTGTGCTTACATGAAAGAACACAGTTGAACGGCTTTCTAAAAATTCTAGACGCAGTTGGATAACTTCGTAATGTTGCCCTCGTCAAACAGTGTTCGGTCAATTCCCACATTGTGTTTCGAATTTCTTCTAGGGGTGGGAGAGTTTCGTCAGGCTTTGACAACCATGTTGTGGATAATGACATCAGAAAGTTAACTGTTGCTGACTTTGTTTTGGTGAATCAGCTGTTTGGCTGTTGTTGTGATAAAACAGATAGATTGTTTTTTGGAATTGCTGTTTTCTGTCGTGGTTTGTGTTTGAATCCATGTTGTCAAGTTCCTGCAGAGCGACAGTTTGTCCAAGGTAATTATGTTGAGTCTCTAACTTGGCTTTACATTCTGTAAAGTCTGTGTAACTGATCATTTTGAGCATAGGATAATCTTCACCGCATAATAGTATGCAGTTCAATGAAGGCTAAGGCTTTAGTCTCCGTGATTAAGGCATGCAATTAATTCAGTTCAGTCATCACAGTATTACTCTGAGTCGCATGGAATCAGGCGATTCAGTCTGCATAGTTATTTGATGCATTAATAATTCAGCCTTTTTCACCTTCAGAAATTATGCTTAATTTAAGCATTGATTAATTTTATTTGGATCCGATGATTCCTGAGTTTTATTAAATTTGCAGAGGTCACTTCTGGAAAACTTTTGTCTAGTTTTCATTGTTAACTGGTAGAAGAGGCTGCTGGATTCGTGCATGTGTCTGGGTACGTGCGCATGTGCATGGAATGGGTTTCCAGTGTACTAAAAATACGATTATGGGAGGCGTTGCATTTTCTTTTGACATCTGAATTTGTTGAAAAGATTTCCTTCAGATCTGTTTTTCTTCCCAATGAGTGTTTCACCATTCTGGAAATGTGCAATGCCTTGCCCATTCCTTGGTTTGTTAATAGACATATTATATCAGTTAAATGCTGATGATTTTGTGGTCTGGATGACAAGGAAAGGTTTTAAGAACACAGCTATGCTCTTTTTACTATGATGATGGATTCTAAGCTGTTTTTTTTATATTGTTTTTACGACATTGACCAATTTTGTAATATATCTCTCTTTTCAAATTGATACAAATATTTGGTTTTGTAAGAGAGCAGTCTGTTTCAGTGAAATTGTGTTAAAAGCTTGTTTTCTCCTCTGACCTCTGCTTGTGTTTGGTGCCACAATTTCAACAGTTGTTTGACATCTTCAGAGTAGTTGCTGCTGTTGTGAAGTTGATTTTCTGAAAGTTCTTACAACGACATAATTTGTACAGATTTATCGATAAGTGCAGAGTCAATTGTTGTGTGTTTATGGTTATGAGTATAATTTATTGTTTTCTCAGATACATACTCATCTTGTTTGTTAAAATGTTGTGGAAAATTCACATCTCAAGAATCAAGGTCTTGGTCTTTAGGGTGTAGAGACAAGGCAGAGTGAAGCAAGTGCAGGGGGTCTTTATGAGCCATCAACTCATTCATTCAGAAGATTCATATAGCACCCCTTCAAGAAACCTACTCATAATCAACTATTGTGATGTGTATGAGTATAGTTGCTTATAGTCAGGGCTGCAGACGAATGTATGCTCGGGTGTACAACGTGTACTCCCTTCTAATTTTTTTGCGACTACTACACCCCATCCCACTTTCAGAATAATTATCTGTAGTCTGGGACAGTAGGCTACTGTAACATGTACTCGCCTTTAATTTTATCTCTACACCCCTGCATATCATGGGATTAAAATCTGTCCTTATGTAAGAGTTTTACTGTTAGAAACATGTTATTTATTTGTTTTTATTAAATGTTGACAAGCAGCTTGTTAGCCCTGACTGTGTCTGTTTTTGAATACTTTGACCTGTGTTTAGCTGAAATAGCATTTACTGCATTAATACGCTAATGTTTCAGTTAAAACTGCTGGCAGAGCAGGTTTGTTACTTTGTACGACACATTGATGACATTCAGTTAGCAGGTCACTGGATGCTTAGCCAGAGATCTGACAGTTTTGTTGTTCTTATCTTGAAGACAGTGTAGTGTGGAGCTCTGCTTGATTGAAATCTATTTGACTACATGTTTTTGGCTGCTTAATTTATACTATTTGGATAATCAACATCTCAGGATATTCGATCCACTTGATTCGTTATAGAACTTGATCAGCAGCTTATTTATCTGATTATATATGTGTGTATCTTAGTAATGTTCCTGCTTAGTAGTGTTCCTGCTTCAGATGACTTAGTATGTGCATTTGATTTAGTTTACTTAGTCAATTATTCATCACTGGTTATTGGTCCATTATAAGAATGAGAGTTTGCATTAGCTTGCATCTGAGCACTGCTACTCGACAGCCACATGGCTTAATCTGTAGATCATTGAACTTGTGGTTTGATCAGAACTCTGTTTATAACAGGCACCTTGTGGTTTGATTATAGTTTGGTCTATCACAAGTCTCATGTGGTTTGATTGGAGCTCTGTTGTTAGTTGTAGAGATGGATCTGATGAGTGTTAGCCATGTGGCTTGTTCAGAGCTTTTACAAATCAAGTGTCTGTGGGACTTGTACTACACCCACGTGAAGATGGATGAGCCGTTGTGATTATGTTATTGTTTTGCATTGCATTGGATATTCTTCTTACTTAAGACATTCATCTGCAGTGCATCATTGTTTAGCTTTATGACGTACTGTTCAGAAGAATGTGTACAGGAATGATGGTTACCTAGACAGAGTGCGCATTGGTAATAAATATAGGGACGGGTATTCCTAGTCGTAAGAACAACGATTAATATTTTAATTATTACTTGATCATCTAGTCATCATGTGCGCATAAGCAAATTGTTTTGAAATGGTTTCTGCATGTCTGTTAATATAGATGAATGAATGGTTTCATAAAAATTATGTTAAATTGAGATACATGTATATATTTGTATTTATTTCTATGTATATATATATATATATATATATATATATGTTGTATATATATATATATATGTATATACACATTACTATAGAATATATAGTTACACTGATAATGGATTGTTGTGTAGCTAAAATTCCTAATATAAAATATTTATTTAGTAAAGTTTCAATTTAACTTGTGTACATATGTGTACAGAGCCAGTGACGGATCCATGGGCCTGTGGGATATTTTGGAAGGGATCAGAGGATCGTAATATGCTTAGAGAGTAGACACACCATGTGCTAATCCTTTGTTTAAAATAAATGCTTCTCTATTCATTGTGGTTTCTCTGTACGTTATCTTATGCTGTGCGAGTGTCGTGCGTTGATTATTTAAATGCATCGTAAAAGAAACGGTTGTCTTGCGTTGGGCTGCTGCTCTTTGTTACAGATTGGCCGTAAACATTTACATCAGACCTTCATCAGGATGAAACCACGTCTTACACAATCTCAGCTAACGTATTATGTAATGTATTTAAGCGTTTGTAAAGTGCCTCTAGTAGGGTGAACCGTTCAGAACGCAATTCCCCCGTGAGAAGAAACCGGTTTTGAGACGAACAAAAGAGGATGAGAGACTGCCAGATAGAATTTTAGAGCATACAGATGGAGAAGGCATGTTCCAGAGATGCACCAATTGAAGCACAGGATCGAGACTGAGCCATAGTAAGTTCTTGTACGAGGAACCAAGAGATCAAGTCTACTGGATGAACAAAGTGGACGGAGGGAGGAAACTGAACGAGGCAGAAGTATTGCGTCAACCAGATATTTTGGGGACATGAGCCCGCTGAGCCTTGAAGACTAGAATGAGGATTTATTATGTGCTGGCAGTTGACATCGAAAAGCAGATGATGTTATTTAAGTTGTCATTTCTGCGTTGTATTACGTTAGATCGATGTGTCTTATTTATGTGGCGAATTTCTGGATTCGCCATTGAATCTGTGTAACACTCTGTGACGCTGTTGTTGTTGTTGTGCTTTTCCACTGACTGTTGTCATCAAGTGATAATGTTGGTGATAGACTCATTTATTAGTAACTGATTTATTATTTATTAGAAAATCTGTTGTATCATGATGTACGATGTGATTGTTGAGTAAATTTATGTCTAAGGTGAGACATTTGGTTGTTTTCAAGATTTTTCTATCTTTATACAGAATCCAGAAGAATACCTGCAGTAGTTACTGGCATGATGCAGCCATTCAACTACTCCAGATACAAGAACCAATCAGACAAGAATTTGTTAAGGGTGTTTACAGGATTTGGTTATAATATTGGAGGGTTGAATGCTCTACACTTAAAATGGATTATTCTTATAATTATTATTCTTCTTTATTTCTTATTTTTATCTATGATGTAACTTCTATAAAGCCTCTGTACTATGACTGCAGCTGAGCAAGAGCCTGTCTCCTCACGTGCATGCAGCTGCTGAAGCTCAGTTCCCAGTGATGCATTTAATTAAGAGCGAATGATGATGAATCTGCCAAGCACAGTCGACTACTGATGAGATCCAATGCAGTTCAGACTGTTTGACTGGTGTCTATTTTAACTGCATAGTAAGCGCTGATATAAATGTTATATTTAGACTGAAAACTGCTTTTTCGGAAAGCCTATCCTGATTCTTCCTCTAAGCTCCCTCGCTATTTCAACTCTAAACACCATCCGCGTTAACCGTCTGACGATATAAAGTGGCGCTCTGAAAGTGTCAGAGCTGTCGATTACGTGGGGCCACCCTGGAATTTCAATATATGGCCTAATTAGTTTACTTAGACCACTCGCACTCCGCGTGTCCTGATTATATGGCTGACATTAACACCGCAGTAATAAATGATGATCGATCTTAAGGAAGGTTGTTGGCCTTCGAGTTTTATAGGTTGACGATGGTTTTGTACTTCGACAGCTTGCTCTTCACTTCAAGTGTTGGGTCATCCAACTGCATCTGTTCGGCTGCTATCGCTGCAGACGACCTAACGAACACATGTAGCTGTATTCCTAGACTACGTAGGTCTAGAAATTAATAATTATCTTCGCAATTAATGCGCAGCTAAGGGGAGGTCTTCGCTTCGGGCACCATTTCATGTATGTATTATATACATATATTTATCTAAATAGGCCTATTAATTTTACAAGCTTTTCTGACACGCGAATCGATAGTCATTCAGGCTCTCATTGTGGGCTATATGTGGCCCATGCGAGCTATATAGGCCTACATGCAATCGAGCCTAGGCATAAATATTTTGCATAGGCCTATATTTAGGGCCTGTGTAGTACAGATTTATATGCCATAGGGCGTACAAATTCATTGCCTTGACATCTCTTTAGGAAACCATTGCAGTCGAATATTGTTATTGGTCCGTATGCTTTGGTATTTTAATATTATTTTTTGATTCAGTGCGTATTCAGTACTTCAGGTGTTAGACACAGGCCAGTACATAGACGTACACTGGACTCGATCTAGGTTACGTAGAGTTGACATAACGGCGATTGCCTGCTTCGATCGTAGACCTAGGGGCCGTTCACATATTATATAACGCTCAAGGGGTAGGTGGGTGGGTTCCGTTTTTGTTAGCGTTATATTGTGTAGGGTGGGGGTAGGTTGAAGGTTTTGTTATATAACAAACTTTTTTTCAGCTTATGCTATTTTGCCTGTTTGCCTGCCAATTGGAAATTCCACTATATTAAGGACCTTCATTGTTAATCGAAGTTCACAATACGTTGTGAACCAAAACTAGCACCATTAGCTGCCACCTGGTGAATTGATTTGACGTTCTTAGTTATTATTTTATAAATCCACTTTTAACAATTTGATGTTTATAATTTTAACAATTTCATGCGCATAGCTCTAAACGCTCTAAAATTCAATTCTGTGTGCTGTGTTTTGATTCTGGTTTAAATTAAAATTAATTCACTTGAAATAATTATTTTGGTAGGTATTATCATGATGTTTGATTTCATTTTCTATAGTATGTGTAAATAGTTTATGTTTGCTTAAATACCCAATTGCAGTTGTAGTACGCACTTTGTATACATCATACGCTATTAAATAGGTAGCGTTGTACCGCGAACTTATCGATAAATACCTGATAGTTCAATAGTAAATCAATTCATTCTGTGTGATACTATGATGCTCATTTCTAATGCAAAACGGGAGGGAAACTAAAATGGTGTTTTTAAATAGTATGTACGTCACTACCATATATCATCATGCTGTATTATAATAGGCTTATATGTAGATACATGGTGACAATCGTCGACTACCCAATTAGTTACCGTAATTAATACAAGTGAATTTAGTGCCATTAAAAGTGCGATTATTAATATGCATCGGAGCTCCATACATGCGGTCTAATCATCATTGGCACGAGGGAGTACACAATTTTAAGATAGCTTTTGTTACATGGCTAATTGGGCATATGAGGATTTTTACTGCAGTTCTTGAATTGGATAAAGGCAATTATCAGTTGAATCACTACTATTAAAGTGCTAACTAACATCGTATTGTTATAAAAGTGTCGTATTGTGGAAGTCACAGCCGCTGTTATATAACGTTATTAGGGATAGGGGTGGGTCAAAAATTGGGATTTTATGCGTTATATAATATGTGAACAGCCCCCTATATTGCAACACGTACTGTAGCCTGGCAGAACTACAGCGAATCTGACGAGACCACTCAAATCTGTACGTATTATGTTGTCTATCAGTATCAGTCAATGTTGTAATTGTTGAAATGATTGACATCATAATTACATATACTAGCGGAGAGTGTGGGTGCATGTATTTAGAGATTGCCCGCGGCTTAACAGGTTAGCCTTTGTAGCCGATACAATGGAAATGCTGGCAGTTCCGCATGCTACAGCTGTTTTAGGTCTACAGGGCCATAAAAATTATATGTGGAGCTATAGGTCAAAAAATTAATAAGTGAGCCAAAACCTAAATGTTGATTTTAACTTTATTTTTAAACCTGGTACTGCAAGAGGTCGGAGTACAGTGTTATGATTTGAATCAGCTGTTATAACTGCCTCTGTAACGCGTCTTTTAAGTAATTAAAATTAAGACTCTGTTTATTAAGGTTCGCTATAAATGTTAGTTGTATTGTATTGTATTGCATTATGGGCCTCCATGGTTAATCATGATCACGTGCACGATGACAGTGAGTCAGTGACCTGGTCAGTGAAAGATCGATGGCGCATAAGGCTGATTATTTAACTGTGTGACAGCGGTCTAGCATTAATTCGCTTATTAATATGATAGCCTATAGCCAAAAACAAATATCGTCATCATCATCATATTGGCCGTAGGCCTACTTTTGATCCTCATCTACCTTAATTCCTCCAAGGCTCCAACCACATCTGACATCTCCAACCTCTCGTGCTCCCGCTTTGTGCAGATTCACGACTTTCGCTGCATCTGAAAATGATTCTTGCAGCTCTTGTTAAAAAACTGCCTCATTCATTATAATTGCCATCTTCAGCCAAATAGGGCCTATAGATAGGCTAGGCCTATCCAGCAATTTTTTACTTTGCGATCCAACTCCAGAGCTCACTAATAATATTCCATTTAAAATCACAATCATCAATGCCTTATCAGAATGCTATTATTATTATTTGAATTTCATTTCTTACACGGCTATATTTGAAATTGCTCCACTGAGATGTTTACACATGTCTGAGCACTACTATTGGCTTACACCGTTACAGGTTCTGATAATGGCAGCCTATAGCTGCAAGGTTGTCGGCTTCATACGACCGTTGTTAGAGCGGTTATCAGCCTTCAGCTGTGTGTGGCGTCACATTTTTGCTGTGTTGAACAGGTCGCTATTTCCGGCGCAGATGACACAGACTCCGAGAGAGAAACAATGGATGGAACGAATAGGACGTAGCGTTTATCGGTTTACTATATTTTCTGCGCACAACACCGATATGTCAGATCGCTCTGGACTGAATCAACCGCCACGATCGGGCCTCTATCGGACTTTGCCTTGCCAGAATATTGCAACTGCGGATGACGGCGCGTGGCAGTCGCCTTCGGATAAAAGCTGCGACCGACGTTTGATGTCTCCGACAAAAGAAGAAAAAAGTAGAAATAATTCTGCTGTCAAAAAAATCACACGTTCGCCTGAGGCTGAAAACGTGTCACTTGGATTTACGGAAGATGGGCCTGTGTTTTCGGAAACGATTATTTATGGAGCCGGCGGACCGTCTGATCCTGGATGCGGTCATTGGGCGAGGGAGGAGACCGCGGAAAGGGTACAGAAGGATAGATATCGCCTTGATAGGGTTCAGCCTGATAACTATCCTTCAGATGCTGTTAGACCAGCAAGGGGTGTTATCAGTTCAAAATCGACGCCTTCATTCGCTAAGTATAAAACAGACAGAGTTATGCCTATATGGAATGAAATTGACGGGACAGTCGTGTGTAATATCCAGACAGGCATCTCTTCTAACTCAACATCACCTGTCAGCAACGGCCCACTGACACCAGGACCATCACGACGAAGTGCCATACCAGTGCGAAGTAATTGCTTTTGTACACTTTATATCTTGAAGATAATTGTTTTAAATATTTCCAGAGTTTGCCCAGTAGTTTTCTCAGATTTATCACTTAATTTCCTTACTTCAGTCATTAAAATAAGGGACCAGGAGCAGATCTGTTGTGGAATGCCAGCAGTGTAGAAAGAAAGTTCAGATCGAGCATTACCCACTTAAAGTCATCCAGTTTAAGGCAGCTCCAGGGCCTTGAAGTAATTGTAGTTATATGTAGTTACTTTGAAGTAACTAATCACATTCCAGTAGAACCATGTGACTGCGCCACACTCAAATGCAACACTTAGAATATGGTGACCTTCCACAGTTCCACTGAAGAAAGCAATGAGCCGCAAATAAAATATTTATGAAAGTTCTATCTATCTATCTATCTATCTATCTATCTATCTATCTATCTCTCTTTTTATGAATTTAAAATAGTGTCCCCTCAAGACGACTACTCAGAGGCTCTCCTGATCCAGGCCCACACAAAAACGACAGACTTAAGGTGTCGATGAAAACAGTCAGAGGGTACCCTAGGAAGGGAGTGAATATAAAATTTCCTATCATCTGCATAGCCAATTGCTTTGGAGTCCAAAAATATGTACATATGCTGATGATACTAAGATTTTCATTGCTCTGTCATCAACGAATCAGTCCTACAAAGTAATAGTTGTAGAGTGCCTCTCTTTAATGGTCCCTTGCGGTTCTGCTCCAGTGGTCTTGCTACTAACCCTGGTAAATCTGAGGCAATACTTTTGGGCTCAGGCCACCTACTGTGTTATTTCCTGTCTCATTCCAGCATTGACCTCATATTTCAAATCAACATGAAAAAGCTTTGCAAATCTTGTTTGTATCACATCAGGGCAACACATCATGTAAGGTATGCTTAGCCTGATCTTTTGTCTCTTCTTGCCTTGACTATACCAACTCTTTATATGTAGGTGAATGAGATCTTAAAGTCAACAGGGTTCAATGCATCCAAAATGTGTGACTTGCATGGTGGTACATTCAGAATTCTTAATTCTTCTCGATCTGTTGCAATGGCTTCCTGTAGTATTCAAAATGAGATTTGAAACTGACCTGTCTTACCTGTAAGACCCTCACAGTGCTCACACCAATCTCTATCTACTTTCGTCAACTACTCTCTCCTTACAGTCCGCCACACAGTCTGTGATCCTTGGGTATATATCTTTTGGTTGAGCTCAATGTAGCATTGTCAATGGACTCTTGTGCAGTCCATGTAGCTGTCCTCAGAGAATGGAACCTGCTACCAATGTTTTTTGATGCTCAAACTTTGTCTCTACCTGAGGTGGGTTTGAACCTACGACACTTCGGATGCAAGGAACAGAACGTACCGCTACGCCACTGCATCCCATATCATGGTGTGACAAGAGTGCTAAGGACATCTTATTAGTTTAAAGTTGATTAGCTTATATGAGAACATGAACTGAATCCATTATGTTGATCGTTTAAAATATCAATTGAACTAGATTTAGGTTATTGATATTTTGTCACAGATGGTAGTTTATGTTTCACTATTACAAGACTGAATATTTCTGTATGAAATTCTGCTGATAAACAAGAATGTTACTATTCATTTTTGAAACAGACCACAGAAGAAGTTCTTCAGCAAGCGCAAATGATGAATCTTCATCTCTCAATTTCATGCTGTACCTGGCCAATGAAAATGGCAAAGGGAAAAATGCTATGACACCGTCATTACAACATTTTCTGCATAATACCCCAAACAAGTCAACTCTGCAGCAGAAGAATGAGTTGTCTGGCATTAACACTTCAAAACAGTTGTCCAGTGTTACGAGTCGCCGTTTACTGGAAGGTAGGTTGTCGCTAGTATGTTTAGTACTTGTAGGGAGTCCATACTTTGTATTTTAGTTTAAAATAGTATGTAAATTAATTTCTAAATTCAGTCTTGGTGTGATAACGTATTGTCCTGGTGGTCTATCTGCATGCCTATTTACTTCTAGATTGCCTATCTTGTCCTGCTGGCTGGTTTTTATTCTTGCTTCTCTGTTAATTTGTGTTATGCTGGTAATCTTTGTGAGGTTCTGGGGCCACCTTTGGCTTGAGGATTTTGTCTAAAAAAAATGGCCTGTTATGTAAGCTGCTGCTGCTTTCAATTTCTCACTATGTATCAACTGAATTATGAAAACATGTAAGTTAGGAGATACACTAATTATTTGCAAACTTTGATTTGGCTTAAGGCATACTCTTAGTCTGTTCTTTTATCATACATTCTCTTTGATGATGATTGTTTGAATGGCGTAAATGCTAACAAGTATTCATTTTGTATTTATAAACTTTGTAGTTTTGTCAATATGTGCACTGTGTATTGAGACAGTGCACAACAACAACGAAAGTAAATATTTAGATTGAGTTCTGAGCCTCCCATTGCTTTTGATGCTCACGTGTGATAAAAATATTGTGACCTAGGTTTATGTATTGTGGTCGTGCAGCAGAGTATTTGTATGACTATTAACTAGTGCAGTTTTGTTACCAATGCCCCTCTTTGACTGGAATGGAAAGCAGCCTCTGTTGGATGCCTATAAAATAGGAATACAGGCAAATATGACCAAACTTGAAATTCATGAGTGTGTGATTTTTGGATCACCTCTGAGGTGTGTTGTTTGTGCATGTATTTATATGTATGAGTGTATGTGTTTATGCGTTTAGCGCCTTCGAGAGGTTCTTACAAGGCACTGTGTAAATAGCCAGATACACACACATCTATGCATGTGTGTTGTCTGTGTGTATTTATTTTTGCAGTTGAACATTTATGCACTGCCTTCTGAATTAGAGTTCATTGGGATTGCCAATATCATTTTTTAAGCAGTTTATGCCGGAAATTACTGCAAAATGTGTATTCTTGAGATATGTTTCAACTTTTAGCATTAACAATTTAACAGTCTTCCACTTGTGATTCCTGTTTAATTTTTAGACCAGGTGTGGTGAAATCAATGAGATTGAGCAATGACTACTGTCATTTCGTGATGTTTATTATTACTCGTAGTATGCTTTTGTCATTTATGAAGGTCATGATTCTGGTTTCATAATCATGCGATGTTTGAACACTGCAAAATATAACTCAGTATTTACAGTCGTGGCCCCATGTATTTGTGTAGTTGAAGGAGGAAGTGTTTATGTGGAATGCTTTTAAACTCTGTTGAAAAAAGATAAAGCTGTCATAGTGATTGTATACAGTTTGGCTGTATTCAAGATGAAGCTTTGTCTTTCCATAAACAGTGTAATTAATATTAGGCCATGCTCTCATTTCCTATTATTGTCTTTTACTCTCAGAATGCTTTGGTCTTTGCTGCAGTTCTTGGTCCTGGGTCTGTCTGCATTGCCCATCTTCATCTGTATTGCCTATCTTCATCTGCATTGCCTATCATCATCTGCATTGCCCATTTTCATCTGCATTACCTATCTTCATCTGCATTGCCCATCTTCATCTGCATTGCCTATCTTCATCTGCATTGCCCATCTTCATCTGCATTGCCTATCATCATCTGCATTACCTATCTTCATCTGCATTGCCTATCTTCATCTGCATTGCCCATCTTCATCTGCATTGCCCATCTTCATCTGTATTGCCTATCTTCATCTGCATTGCCTATCATCATCTGCATTACCTATCTTCATCTGCATTGCCTATCTTCATCTGCATTGCCCATCTTCATCTGCATTGCCCATCTTCATCTGTATTGCCTATCTTCATCTGCATTGCCTATCTTCATCTGCATTGCCCATCTTCATCTGCATTGCCCATCTTCATCTGCATTGCCTATCATCATCTGCATTGCCCATCTTCATCTGCATTACCTATCTTCATCTGCATTGCCCATCTTCATCTGCATTGCCTATCTTCATCTGCATTGCCTATCTTGTCCTGCATTATTGTTTAGAGTTTCAAGATGACTTTTGCTTGCATGGGCTGGCCTAGCCCAAATTTCATCCCAGTCATAGCATATATTTGTTGCTTTGACTCCATGGCCAACCCATTGTCACAACCCAATGAGGAAGCAGAAATAGCAATAAGCTCAACTTGAGTAAACTGAGTTATTAAAAATTATTATTATTGTTATTAGTCATTAGTCAACCTTGGATTATTCAAATTTTTTAAGAATGGTAAAAAGTAAATACACTTCTAATTGCTGAAGATTTTATTATTTGTTACAAAGAATTATTTGCTGAAGTAATTAGATATCTAGGATTTGTAGAAATGGGCGAAAATCATGGAGAATTCACTGCACGAAATCATACTTTTACTTGCTAAAATCCAACCAAATGATGGCTCAACTATAAAAAGAACCACATGTTTGCTGTGTATAAAATGTCAGTCAAAATGACCTACATAAAATCATGATGGTTGAGTTCTAATCAATTTTCAATGACATAGATGAAAGCAGTGACACGCTATCACTGTGTAATGTCACACTAAAGTATCAAGAGTTTGGGATAATAGTCGTACAATAACATGATGAAACATGTCAGTTCTAAATGTAATGTGACATTAATTTCACAAAATTTGCCCAAATAGCATGGCAATTCATGACATTTTGTGAATCTCACAATGGATGCGGAAATTCGTGACTTCCGTGACTTTGTGAATTTCTACTC
Source organism: Bimastos eiseni (assembly GCA_959347315.1). NCBI lineage: Eukaryota > Metazoa > Annelida > Clitellata > Crassiclitellata > Lumbricidae > Bimastos > Bimastos eiseni. Next base: position 12,167,591 of record OY365806.1, on the reverse strand, counting down.
TCTGTAGATACCCCAGCTAGGTCATCTTTCAAATAATGGGTTAGAGCCTGTTTTTATCCTGCTGATAAGCAAAACCACCACCATACTCGGCTGGTGTACAGTTTTATATACAAAAGAAATTGTGATCTTGTAGACTGAATTACAACAACTATGAGCCTCAGATTGTCTGTCCCATCACTTATAACCCTATTGATGTCATTTTAGTTGTCTAAGATACCAAATATGAAAGTTTGGGGCTAACATTGGAGTTAACTACTGTTTGTTATTCTAGTTTTATCAGCCACTTACACATCTGATGAAATTTTAAAATTTGAGATCTCTTCAGAAACCATGGATCTGCAGCTGTTTTGCCTTCTGTGGATTGCAGTCATTTCTTTAGTCTGCCATTTATTGATAATTTTTTACGCAATTAGTAGGAAACGGATCGAAGCAAAATCTTAAATCCGTGTCTGTTCAGAAAGATGGAAAGAAACATGACACGAATTATGCATACTACAAGAAATGAGTGTTTAGTACTAGGCCTAAGTACAGACTAAGAGACTAAGAGACCACCTGTTTTTTAATGTCATGTGCATTAATTTCATCTGGCTGTTATTCTAATCAGTGAATAAGTTGTGACATCCAGTCATCTTTGATTGATTCTGTATTATGTGTATGGTTTTGTCAGGAACAATGAATAAGATGGCCAATGATGTGCTGAAGATGCCTTCCAATATTCGACACAGGCACCAGCTGAACAATGCCAGTGGTGCATGCGATGGCCTACAGATGTCGCTGCTCACTGCCACTCCGACCTCATCCAGGCAGAGCGGCATTACTCCGAATGCAACCTTAGAAAGAACTGCCTCTCGGATACCCCATGGAACAGCATCAAGTGGCAGAATTACCTCCCGGATGCCTAAAAATTCTATATCTCAGCGTAAGTGGGCATATGAGGTATTTTTACATGTATTTTTTGAGATGGAAGCCAGTGTATGACAACATGATAACCAGTTTCGAGTAGCTTAGTGGCTGTTTTTTTACATATAAGGGAGCACACTCATTAATGTCTAGGAGGAAGTTGTCTTACAGCTCTAGGTCATATACGACTTTATGATGTGATTGCAATAGTTGTTGAACACCTCTACAAAAACTCTTCAAACGCATGATCACAAGGAGATTAAAGCTGAGACACAGACTCGACTATAACAATCCAACCATATGAAACCCTTCTAACCTTTCAACTTGAAATGTCCTGTTAATATAGGTGCCTAATAAATGAGCAGTGACCTTGTTATGTAGGCAAGTACGTAATCGATGAGAAGTTTCTTTATTGCAGTGTTTTTGTATACAAAGTTTAGACATTTGAGACCAAGTCATGATCAAAACAGCAGGATGCAAAGACAATACCAAGGATCAATACAGTCTAGGACTGAGGTTTTGGAGTCAAATCTGAATTAAGTTCAAGGATAGGGTGGAAAAGAATGATCTTGAAGCTGCTACTAAATAGATGTTTTGTAGGTTTGGTAATGTAAACACCGTTACATCTAAAGCTTCATTAAATTTTATGACAGTTTCATATTCAGTGTAAGCTTTGCTGATTTTAAGCAACAATCGACCTTTGTTATTAATTCATGTGTCAGTAAAAAATGTATTGCTTGAAATTTATATACAATGAACAATTAAAATTGTTGAATGTTAAATTGAGTCTAAAGGATTTTGAAAGCGGATGTTTTTAGTATATCATGAATGAGGTTGGGGAATTAGGTATTTGATCAGTGAGAGATTTAGAAATGTTTGCCAAATGATCATTAAATTTTTTAGCCATTATTTTTTTGCCATTATCATTCCTAGTCCCTGTGGTGACAAATGCCTCAATGGAGGATTCTTGACTTCCCACTTTTACTATTGATTAATTATCCTCCAGGTCTGTATTTAGTCACTATTGGGCTTACTAAATTCTGCAGCATAGCAGTTACGTTCAGTTTTTATTATAATGGTTTTAAATGTGTTTTTGTATGAAGACTGAAGACGCATAACTTCATTTATGATATTGCCTTTTCGTGCATATCTGACTTTTATTGACTCATTGGCGTACATTCCTTTCTTCAGAAATAACTTATGACGTCTGCAGGATTTATTGCCATTATATGACATGGACAATGTTGGCCTTGGCTCAGACCTCATCACTTGCTCTCTGCTATCCATGCACAATGACTAGAGAACACTAAGAAATTCTGAGGGTGTAATGTAATGTGTATGGTAACTAGACAACTGAAAGCTGTCTATGCTTAAATACACCAAAATAGAAATATTTGTATGTTTTGTGAGTTTAGAACCTACTCTTATTAACAGATTAGTTTAATCAGAGCAAACTGCTCATTTTGAACCTACTATTACATTCTCATGATAGTCGAAACAGGTAGAAGATCTGGTGTGATGTGATGTAATCGAGCATTTATATAGCACCGTTTCAAGATATCCACTCAGATGCACTCTCTGAACTGGCCTAATAGGATGTTAAGTGTCATTACGATGGAAAAAACACGTCAGTTAGCAAAACTCTGCACAGTAAGCTTGAAAGAGTGACTAGTGATGTTGTTTCTGAATAACGAAACTGGAATATGCATAGGAAAATGTTGTCCTGGATAAGGGATCTTATGTTCAGATGCTGTACTTCAGTGTCTGATTGTCTTGTAGCTGGCAGTCGGACACACTCACCGTCTGGAAGGTTAGCACATTTGACTTTCAGACAGCCAGCCGTGCCTGGCACTCCGCTTTCTCGACCTACCTCGGCTAGAACACGACCGAACGAGTCGCAGCTGCGGCCGTCGCGTATTCCTCGCAGTCAGGGACAGAGCAGAGACACAAGTCCTTCGAGATCTTCAGATGGTCAGTTATATCGTATTCAAACCATATGCCACATTCACCGTTCATGGGTCTCATCATTTTCAGTCAGATATGATGCAGTTAGGGACTTGGTGAAAATCATCAGCTTTACAATGTTACCTTACAGTGTAATCTTGGTAAATAAGATTCCAGAAAGTGGCGATACAAGGATGATCAACTCTGATCTTGCGATCTTCAAGGGAGATCAAGTTGGTGTGTACACTTGTGATGATGCAGTGCTTAGTGTGTACGAGGTAAGTACACTGCTATGCAGTGAAGGCACACTTTGACAGAATGTTTATAATTGTTAAAATGCCTAAAATGAACAATGCATATAAAATATCCTGCTGTCCTCTTCCATAGTATTATGTAAGCCAGAGCAAACTTCTGTAAATAAAGTAAATATGATGCAAAATTGTATATAAATGAAACTGATAAATAAATGTGGCAACTGAATTGCACAGTGAGTTCAAGTGGTATGTGTGTAGGTTTAAGTAAAAACGTTGTATCTATTAGGTGATGCATGGTCAAGTGGAATCTTAATATATATATATCATGCAGGCTGTTGAATCATTCGAAGCTAATCACATCTGGTGTTTGGTGCTATGCTGTACCAAACAGCAGACAGTGAGCAATGATGTTACTATATCTGTGAAGAATTCTATAGGTTATGGTTATGGTTATTATTAGCCATTCATTTGTCCAGTTTAGCATCAGTCAGGCAGTCAGCCAGATAATCAGTATGGAAATGGTTAGTCAGTCAGCCAGTCAGTTATATATAGATTGGCTATACATGTCTGTTTTTCATCGTTGCTTAGTGAACGCAAATATCCGAGTTGTTGGCATCGGCTGTAAAGAAATGAAGCAGCCTCATTATGAAGCGTATTACTTGCTGGCTGATAATGGTCGTTTTGAGAGCCAACACATTCAGTTTCAAGTAGAGAAATTACAACACCAAAAGATTAGTTATCGCTGACGGAGTGAGCAAGTTATCGCTGATAAGAGATGGTCACCATTGACATTGCCAAGTGTGGTTTTAGTTATGTTGCAGTTGTCGTTGCTCGTTAGTGTAGTGGTCAGCGTGTTGAGCTATCGATCGAGGGGTTGGGGTTCAAATCCTCGCAGGGAGAAAAATTTGGTTTAGAGATTGTTCCTCCACCTTCAACCACTAACCAATGCAGTTATAATGAGACTGTACACTATTGTTGGATGAGGAGATGGTGAGGGAGAGGGTTGGCCACCCACCCTTGTATGCTGATGCTGAGAAGTTGAAGTCGCTAATGCCTCATGCCAATGGCTACCTCAGGAATACCTTGAAAGGATTGCTATTCTTCTGCTCCAGTAGTTGTAATGAGAGCAGTTTTGCTGGTATAGGGTCCAACTGTACGAATTGAACTTACAGTTTAAGTCGTTGTTTTATTTAGTCAGTCAAGAGTGAAATCTGTCATTCAATCGGTCAGTCACTCAAGGAATGAGTTAGTTGGTCAGAGATTTAGCAATTGTTTGCAAAATGATCATTACATTTATGTTAGCCATTATCTTGACATAATCGATCCTCGGCCCTTTGATGACCAATTGAGATAGTCACTCGCTCAGTCAGTCTGCTTGACTTTTGACTTGTTTTCTTTCTTTAAAATAAGCTGGGGTGGTTGCACATTTACTGACTTCCTCTTTCAACTATAGTCCTCGGTTACATTGTTCGAAGGTAAGAAGAATGGTTTAATAGACATGACGACAGCAATCAAACTCCGGAACAATGTGGTTTTACCAGTTTCATTGATTGACAATGAATGTCAGTTGGCACATCAAAATAACAAATCCAAATGCAATGTTGAAAGAAGTTTACTGTATTGCGATATTATTTGTGGTTTTGGTGTGACTGTTTGATTGACTTCTGTAGGGTCAGAGAAGCATGGCAAAATGTCTTCGTCAGGCAGAGTCCTTCCTGCGAACTACAACGTACTCGTGACGCCTCAGAAGATGACTCTGTTGTCTGGCAGAGTCCTTCAGACCGGATCTGAGATGGAACAGACGCTCACCGATGCTCTGGTCATTAGTCGATTTCTTCTTTTACCTCAATTGACTTATAGAAAAACGTGGCATTGATTTCTGTGTAGGCTAGACATTTGCTGCGATTTGTGCATAATTTGCATCCAGATGAACCTCTAAATTTTATCAGACCATGACTTTATTTAACTGGCATGGAGCATTGAGGTGTTTTTGTATGTTGTTTGGGCATGGTTTCCTCTGCTCCAAGTACTATAGTCTGGTGGTGACAGTGGACTACATGTGATGTAGCAAGGGCTTTGGGATTTGTCCTTTGCTATTCATTCATTTGTTCATTCATTCATTCATTCATTCAGGCATGCATTCATTTAGAAAATTTATATAGCACCTCTTTCAGAGTGAAGGTCACTCAGTCAATGGCACCTGGCCTTAACTTCATTTAGTTTTCATCCATTTAATTCTTTGGCTTAGTGACCAATGTTCCCTGTATTCAACCACAGTCTTGCAAGTATTTCTACACTACTTTAAGTTTTGAAAAATAGTTGGGATAAAATCAGGGTTAATTTAGATAATGAGACTAAATCGGGGTTGCTAAAAACAATATCGTGGTTGATAGAAAAAAAATCTTGGTTGACAGAGACATAGAAACAAGAATCGGGGTTGATAGAAACAGTATTGGGGTTGATGGAAACAAAATCTGGGTTGATAGAGACATAGAGACAAAAGTCTGGGTTCATATAAACAGTATCATTGTTGATAGAAACAAATTTGGGGTAGAAATAAACAATATCCGGGTTGATAGAAAAAGTCGAAGTTGATAGAGACATAGAGATGGGGTTAATAGAAACAATATCGAGGTTGACAGACATGAGTACAGTTGACAAAAATGTTACATTATAAAATGTGGACTGGATGACTTTGTAGGCCGGTTCGTTGAGCATTCGAAGGGAAGACGCAGCCAGTGAAACATCAAGCGTTTCGTCAGAATTCTCACAATTCCAGTTGAATCCTGCAATGGTATTAGATCTTTTAAAAACTTTATTCTTCTTCAACTTACTACAGTTGGTTTTAGCTATTGCTGCTATCTAGGCAGTTTATTCATCTTTTCAGTTTGTTTGGCTAAAAACCTCGAATCAAAGTTGGATATTTATTGTGGCATTGTTCAGCATTGAAAAATCTTTCTTTCTTTTGCATATGTTCAATGTGGTGAGTTTAAATGAGGTTTTATTAAAGAAATTTCAAGTTATCCGATATCTATTCTGGGCAAGTATTCGACTACCTGTACTTCAGTCTGCCATTGGATGAAATGCTTAAATGAAAACCTTAATTGGTTGCATATTATTATGCACTGCATTAACTTTAGTCAGCATGTTGCTTCATACTCGTTATTTATTATGTTTAACTAGAATCAAGGCAGTTGGTGGATTGTTGTTCAAAATAAAGTTGCTTGGCCTGATGTAATTAAGCAGTGAAATACACAAAATGAAGCCAGATTCTGATCCACTAAATATTAACTCATTTATTCAACTGAAAACAGCACCATGACATGGTGATGTTTTCACTCAGTTGAAATAAATGAGTAATTTATGAGTGACAGCCAATGAGCTCTTGTTTAACTTCTTGTAACATCTCTCAACCAACAAACCTCGGCTTCACAGATGAGTCAACTGCCCATCATTAAGCCGCAAGTCTGTGAATGGTCAAACTATTTAAATAATCACACATCTTCCGCTACTAGATTTTTTTAATTCAGTTATTGGATTCATGGTCTGATCTATAAACAGGTGGTACCTGGGGCCCCAGTAACAGCTTATTGTAATTGTAATTGAAAACTTATATAGCGCCCCTCGTAATCAGAGGCGCTTATGACTCAACACAAAGCTAGCCGGAGAACAGGAAAGTCTTAAGGCGCTTGTGACTGGCAGCAGAGGTAATAGAGGCCAGCTTTTCCTGCAGAGAAAGGGTAGGCTGTTCCAGCTGGTGGGACCCAAATAGGTGAGGCTCCTGGATTGGGCTGTGGCAGAGCGCATGCGGGGAACCACCAGATGTCCGTGGGCAGAGGAACGAAGGGAAACTTGGTGCGGAATAGAGGAGACCCTAGTGCAGAGAGCCAGAAGGTAGGTGGGGCAGCATTTCTATTACTTGACTTATTTGTTTTACATATTCATGAGTTTCCTGTCATGGTAATTATTAACCCTGCATATGATTGTTTTTGCATAGAGCCCCACAGATATAATTTCGATGATGTCGAGTGCATCTTGGTCCGAACGCAGACAGGGTCTGTTTGGTCTTCAACATCTAATGAAATCCAACGGAGTGCTCAAGTATGTTCAAATGCTTTTATATCGTTCGTCTTCGTTGTCGTGATCGCCGTGCGCTTTGTGCATGCACTATAATGTCATCTGGATGCTTATTAAGCAGAGACACAGTCATCTTGGTTGTTGCTATCATCATCAGAATATGGTTTTCACAGGCTGCTCCTTTCATTCCACAATTTTGCGTTTTTCTTTACAATCTAATTCCATGCACTTGCTTGGCTATTGGTCAGTGCCATACTTTCTCGGTTGTGGGCCCTTCAATCTCGAATGATCTCCCATTTGTGCCCCACTCATTGCTATTGGCCCAACCATCAAGTTTTTACAAGTCCCTCAAGTCTTTTTTCTTTAGTCGTGGCTGGGCTCGTTCCTGAGTAGGTTTATTGAAGGGGTGCTATATAAATGATCAGAATGAATGAATAATGAATATCTAAAATCATGATTTCATGCAGGTTTTTCAATTTTTTTCATTAGGGTCCTAAAACTCTGCTTCCCTCTTTACAAGTGAAATAATCAATGGTTCGGGCACACTGTTGCTGAATTAAGTTGGTCTAATGACCTGCTAGTTATATCCCAACACTGACTTACAACGTTTGATTTGCATAATTCTGGCATCTTTTATGTACTGTTGTTGGCAATTCAACGTATGAGTCAATTAATGAATTCAACGTATGAGTCAATTAATGAATTCAACGTATGAGTCAATCAATGAATTCAACGTATGAGTCAGCCAATTAATGAACTGTTGTGTTTTTCAGTCCATTTGAGTTGAAGAAAGTGACGGAATTGTTTACACGAATGTTCCATGATCCACAGCCTAAAGTATTCAATGTGTTTCTGGAGACATTGGTTGACGTTCTTGAGATGCATTCGGAGGACATGGTTGACTGGTTGTACACCTGTCTCAGTCGACTGCTTGTCAAATTGACCTCTGACCTCCTTGGATCCGTTCAGGCCAGGATTTACAAAGCCATGAGATCCATTTGGTGAGATTAGTTATTTATTCAGCCAGAGTAAGCAATTCTGTAGCCATGCCTTAGATGAATGTTTGCCAGAGTCAGTGCATAATATAATGTAATCTAGCATTTATATAGCACCCCTTCAAGGTATTCTGCACTGTCCTAAATGATGGTAAATGCCATAGTGAACGAGTAAAATACAGCTGTTAGCAAACTTTGCACAGTAAGCTGAAAAGAGTCACCAGTGGTGGGCCCACGCACAAGCGTGGAACCAACCAACGGATTCCTGTCGACAGCTGACAGTTGGATATTCAAAGTCTCTGAACCAAGTTGTGTCAATGGGTAGAGTGACAATTTTAATATATATATATCTGACTTTAACTTATTATTTGCCAAACTCTCATCTATTATTCATATGTGGTACATAATATTAAAAAATTTCGAGCTCATTTGATCACTTTCAAATATACATGTATGTGCTACATATATTTTAAAATTATCAGATGAGCTTTACATTTTTTGAGAATCATGCTTTGCAGAGTACAAGTTCTTTTTAATAACCCTGCATACTTACAATCACATTGGAAAAGTTCGGTTTTGAGACTAAATGATAGAGAACCGTGGTTTAATAACTTTTTTTATGTTTCAGTGAACACTTCACGTTTGAGTCTCAAATTTCAGCCTTGGCCAGGTTCATTGCTGAGCATACGCAGGCTTCTAATCTGCGGGTTGGTCGTCAGTTTCTATCTTATAGTTGCTATGAAGATACTAACCTAATTTACATTTTAGGCATTGCTTTCTGCTCACTCTTGGCAATATCACATGACTCTTGAGACTTTTTGGTTGATCACATGCTTGAAGTTTCTTATCCAATTAGTTTGTGTCCTTTGTTAATGAGAGCACAAAGTTGTCAGATTTAGATGACTTTCGATTAGAATTGGATAAGACAAGAAGTGAAATGATTCATATGAAGGAATTGGATTTTAACGCAAAGAGGAGAAACAAAGACAGACGATGTTAGATACATAAATGATGACATAAGAAGGTTTGGACTTGAGATAACTGAACTTGACAGATGATCGTTGACAATGGCAATCAATTGTTCAAACCCATTGCCACCTGAAAAAGAGTCGGGGAACTATTTTTTTTAACATATCACTTAGTCATGCTAATTCCTTTTCTGTTGTAAAGTCCATATTAAATATGAAGTCAGTTGGTGGTTCATTGGTGTTTATTGGTCTGATGTCCATTGTGGCAGTCTGCAACATTTCTGAAGCAATGTAGCTGCAAACATACAAATGAAGCACAGAAGTGGGTTGTCTTTTAATATATACCAAAGAATGTGTGAGAGACTTTTATATTATACAAAGTTATACAATCTGATTTCATTTGTTTCAACTGTTTCTGAACAGGTGCGACTGGCAATCTTAGATCACGTCCACGAAATGGCGCTGATGACCGAGCCGTGCGATTTTGTTGGTTCTGAAAGCTGCCAACAGATGGCACTTTGTATTGTCCAGTGGACAAATGAGCAAAAATCTTCCGAAGTCCGTAAGGTGAGGAGGTCGTTGTTTATGCATTGATTTTGAGGCTTGTCATGATCTTCACTTTTTCTATTTACTATCCTAAAACTATGTTGATGGACTCTTTGGCTGAGTTTCTGGGCTTGCATGATCCAACTGGTGGCAATTGTTCGATTTTTGTGAGAAATATTTGCTTGCCAATGAGCTTACTGTTTTTAATGAACTTAAATCAGCACCTAGGCTAGCACTGAGGGTACTTTTGTGAGGTATGATATTTTGAAAAGGTGCTGTGTTAAGAACTGAATCGAAATAATCAAAGCTGCTGTAATTTACCCCCCTTAGAGTCTAACATTGTGAGTTGCATTATTTTGGAACTCATTGACTTGGCATGTGACACCAAGCATGTCTTATCACATCACTCGTGTACTGGCAAAGCTATACATAATACTAATATCAAAACATGAAAGGAAAAACATTAAACATGTAAATACAGTGTGACCACAATAATCTTAACTCCTACTGCCAACACAAAATTAAGTAATGTGAATGACATTAAAATGAATAATAATTTATCTGTTATATTTTTAGGCTGCTCAAGGCACTGTGGTAGCTCTGTTTAATCTTAACACTCCAGAATTCTCTGCTGTTCTCTCCAGATTACCACGATCTATACAGGTAAGTTATTCTTATCTTTTAAAATTAATAATATTTAATGGAAGTTATGCTACCCCAGATGATTGCAGTGATCTTTATATGCTCGTCATATGTCACATTTGTTCAGTGATTCCTATACAAATACTCTGATGCATACATACATGCATGCTTGCATGCATACATAGAGGCATACATACTCGTTTAACTCAATTAGCCCGTTTATTGTTATTCAACAATACGAACGCACACAAAATAAACTACAAACATGTGTCTTCATAGCAATAAAAACACAAAATTTTGCTAAAGTAGGGTATAACAGAGCACAACTTAACAGGAAGAACGATGTATAGCAAGGAGGACCCTAGGGAGGAATATCCCGCTAGAGGAAACCCCAAGAAAGATTGAAAAATGCATACGTGCATACACTGCATAGTGCATACATACGTGCATACATACATGCATACATACATGCATATGTACATATGCACATACATACATGCATATATACTTACATACATACATACATATATGCATACATACAGGCATACATATGCACATACAGACATACATACACGCATACATATATACATACATACATGCAGGCATACGTACGTAAACACACACGTACATGCATGAATACATGCATACATACAGGCATACATACTCGTTTAACTTGTTTATACATACATGCATGCATGCATACATACATACATGCATGCATGCATACATACATACATATATCTTGCTTTCTACTGTTTGGAGTAAGGCTTGGAAACAGCGAAGTGCAAAGTAGCTTATAAACTGTATTCAGCTTATCGTAAGCTGCACCTGTGATGATCTGTTCGAGAACTGTGTCTGTGAGAGTCTTTATTGAGGCTGTTGTAGGAACGTTCAGATAAATCCATCTACAAAGATCAATGCATTTGAGCAATCATTTATCTATGTAATGCTTACTAATTATTCTGTTACAGGACTGTGCTAGAAGAATTTTGCACAACCACATGTTTGCCATCAGCCAACAGGTGGAGACACAGTCAGGCTCTGAGACCTCATCAGCAGGTGGCCATGTCATAAACAGGTGATCAAACTTGCACTTCTTTTCAAATTTTTCAAATTTCTGTGAGAGATTAAGATAGAGATTAAACTAGAGATTATTCTGTGCTGTGAAACATGCTTAAAGTATGCTTTTGTGCTGATGTGTCTCATTGGAGCAATTGCAGAGTACATTTATTTGGGGCCCTTGTTAAATACACAGTCAGTTAATGTACACCGGAAGTGCAGGGGAATAGAGTCCGAGGTTGGTGAAAATGCTTCTGGATATATGAATTTTGTTTGATGAAGTAAATTGATGTCTCTGCTGTAGGTTTACTACATAAATTTGTAATTTTATAATAGAATGGTTTAGCTTCATTGGCTTCTCTGTACCTGTGCTTCATCAACAGTCGGTGATGCCATTTTGTTCAGTTTAGTTGTGTGTTGTTTTATTGAGAGCAGATCTCAGATTATTTCATGGAGGAGAGGTGCTGCATCATTGTTAAGGACTGCTGGCTGAGGTCCCTAAATTAGGGACTGACTTAGTAAAGGCTTGAATCAGCACACAGATTAAGTAATTGACAAGCTGAGCAATCAACCGTCATAGACTACTAGGTCAGTTGATCGAATAGAGTGTATTTGACCTGACAGCTGTAGCTACCGTTGTTAGCTGAGGCATATTCTGGTTCAAACACTTTGCACTTTTGAGAGGCTTCTAAAAGATATTAGTCAATAGTTTGTTTAATTATATTGCTTGCATTATAAGGGCCTTGTTAATTTGAAAGTGCTTGACATTGTTGCCTTTTTACATTCCAGTGCCAATGAAATGGACCAGCTGAGTTCAGCAGATTATATTTCCTCCCTGAAGAAAACGGCCGAAGACATTCAGAACTTGAGTTCGCTCAGTTAACTTGACAGTCGGACAAAGATGATGATGACGAAATTGGAAATGACGACCTGCCATTGTTGTGTGTTGCTTTGTTTGGAATTGTTTGTGTTCAGTTGTGAACCCATTGTGAGAAACCCAACATATGGTCTTGGCTCATATATGTGCTTTTGTGAGAGGAGTAAGTTATTGTGCCTTCTTTATCGCATTTTGTCATCTGCTTGGCTTTTTTGTGGCACTGATGTTTTCAACGCTTACTCTGTTGTTGCTGCTGATGGTGGTGTTGTGACAATTTCGGTGCTTTGAAGCTCTATGCCTGACCGTTTTGCAGGATATGGTGCATTACTAATATCCATGCTTATTTACAGTGCATAGCTTTTGCAGTTTGCTTCAATTCTGCTGAATTTAGCTTAGTTGGACAATGATGTCACTTAGAAGTCTAACAGTCTATCTATCTGGCGTTTGAATTGGCCGGCTGCTTCTCAGTCGTGGGACATGTACGAATGGTTGTAGAGTTGTTAAGATGAAGACAACGACTTTAAGGCATTGGTAATTATTTTCTTTTTCAACAAATGAAACCAGAAACTCAGCATGCAACACATCTAACATCTGTGGATGTTTTTCAGATGACTATTAACGAGTAGCGGTGGTTATGTTTCTAAAACAGCTTTTGTATATAGTTAAGTAAATGGAAACTGTTGTGAGTTTGTTAGAATCACTTTTGACATTGTGGCTATGATTCTGAGATGTGTAATTATGTGTGGTGCAGGGACATACAATGGATTGGGAACAATTTAAATAAGGAGATCTTCCCCTACAAAAATCATTTCCTTAGGAATTGGGACTGAGGTTAAAATATAAGATCATATACTGTGTGTGTATTTATATTTATTAGTAGTGCAGTTACCTCACTTTAGTGGCTCTGAAATATATGATAGTTCTAATATTCAGTATTTAGTCATGATGAACATTGAATTAGAGCCAAACAGTTTGCAAATGGTTGTAAACAGCTTAAATGTGAAATACAATTGAAAACCTTTGGCCATGGTAGTAATTTGATATGTATACATTACTGTTATACCTATCTGGAAGACTCTTTAAGCCGTGTGCACAATCCCCCTGGAGTTGCTAAGGAATTACCAACTGATTTGATGAGTTTGTTGACTGACTTAATGACTCGGTTGACTGACTTAATGACTCGATTGACTTACTTAATGACTTGGTTGACTGACTTAATGACTCAGTTGACTGACTGTTGATGTTGAAACCACCTAGTTTCAAAGCAACGTTTGATCCTTCTAAGCAAGTTTTTCTCCTGTCCTAATCTGATGTCTGTCAAATCAAATGCTTGGAAGTGAACAGAGTTACTGGAATCGATAGCTCAGCGAGTGGTCTTGGCTTGAGGGCTTTGCATTGAACGCAGATAGTGGTGGTTGCGGAGACTCACTGTATTGTTATCAATATTATTTTTTCAACCAAAAGTAGGTATGATCCTACAGTTTCTTTTAAAAATATGTGCAGACAATAAAATGAAGTGTAGTATTAAGCAATACTTAGGCAATTACATCTGGAAATTATTTTTATTATTCAATGAGCAAGCTTACATGATAAGGTCCCATAAATGCAGATGGCTGTACTGCATACTGAAATGCTTTGTTTGATATATTTTTGATGCTTGTCCTTTTTTTGTTTGATGCCTGTTTCTTCTTGTATAAAGTGCCTAAGTTTCTTTTGTCTGATCAGGTCGTTTTGCTGTGATGTGTTGTGCTAGGTTTCAGGTGCAGTGGTCACAAATACATTTCATTTGAGTCTGCAAATTTCTCAACTATGTTAAGGTTGAAATGCCTCTGGATTGCGATCGTAGCTTAACCCTTTAACGACCAGCGTGTACTAAAGTGTAAGGCATAACCAATAACACTGGTCGTTAAACGGTTAAAGGGATAAAGGGCAACGTGACTAAATCCCTGTATCATCAAATGCTAATGCTACCAAATTGAAAGTGGTTTTGTACACTATTATACAAAAGCCCTCAGGTTCTCACAGCCAAGTGTAGCATTTCTTATACATTTACCAGATCATGTGTTTTGAAATAAAATCAGTGAAGCACCTCTGAGCAGTTTTCTTGAAGGGTCACTATATTAATTTCACGAAGGAATGAATGACCGAGACTGGGCTTTCTTATGATGTGGATTTGTTGGCACTGTAACTTGTTTGCCAAGGAGATGACTTAGGCTCCTGTTTCCATCTCCTCTCAAGCTCCTCGTCTGGTCTTTTGAATATTAGAATTGGATTTCGATTGTTTGTGCTATGAAGTGAGACATTGAATTTGACAGATATCAGTTGGATAAGCATTCTATTGATACTGATAGATACTAACTGTAAAAATTTTTACAGAGTCCATTTGTTTACCACTGTACTGAAATGTGACTGATTCTTGTGTCCTATTTGATGATTTTTTTGTCCGGTTAAATACTTCCTGCAAAACACTTAGATGAATCCACTGGATACACGATGTATATTTTTAAGGGGCTGTAAGAGTTTACTATCTTATATGTACGAAAGAGGTTAAAGATCTGTAGATCTGTTTAAACTCAAATGCATCTTGACAGCTGGGGGAGGAAATATTCATCTTTATGTGTGTATCAGATTTACGTAGTCACATATGATGAAGACAATGACCTCTCAGGTTACCTACTGTTCGACATGAAAGCCCGGATTCGAATGCAAGTTGCAGAGCTGAAAAGCAGATATGTTTGCCACTGTGCCACCTGTCTATTTGTGTGTACTTGTAGTCTTAACTGCAAAAATTGAGACTTGTATTTGAAGTCTTCCTATGTAGAATTCGACCATGGCAGAATTTTAGAAGATCTCTTTCTTGTGCAGCGTAGTAGAAGTAATCAGGACATTTCGTGTTCAGCCCGAGAGTCTTTCTGCATGTTGCTTTTATCAGTTCACATCTGAAGATTCTTGGAGCTTCTTGGCCTTTCCTTTATGTATCTATTCAATGGCCTTACTGTTTTGTGCTCTGTTAGATTTTTACAAGGAAATTATCGCTTATTTAACCAAGTGTTTCATAACTTATAAGTTACTATTACGTGTGTACTGCAATGTTTTCTTTGCATCACTGATTAACAAACTTTAGCGTAAATGTCGTCAGTCGCCATTAAATTCGGGTTTCAATGTCTTAATTGTTCATGCTGCCAGCTGTTCTGTTCATTGAATTTTAACTGTAGTATTTTGTTTTATAAATAGCAGCTGAATAATAATGTGCAAAATATTTATAATAGTTTCAAATAAGATTTTCGATTCTGTCATTGGTGAATGGATTTAGAATTTCATATATTTTGTGTGCTACTCATATTTTGAGGTAACTGTATGGAAATGAGTCTGGTAGAAGTGGTTTACTGATCGTAGCTGCATGATAGTTTCAATACTTTACAGAGAGAGTTTCATTAACCATCGTAAAAAATTGTTGTAAACGTAAAAGAAACTGTAAGTGATTTTTGATTGGTAGCCTATCTTCAAATAAGATTTGATTGAGGAATGGCTATTTGTTTTCACATTCTTGGCAAAGTGGTGTAAAATGTATTGCCTCCTGCATCCATCGTAAAAGATTGTTGTAAACGTAAAAGAAACTGTAAGTGATTTTAGATTGAGTGATGGCTGTTTGTTTTCAAAGTGGTGTAAAATCTATTGCCTCCTGCATTCTTGATACTGCGCTGTCTGTATGTAATGTCATAAGTTCATTCGAGTCACTTTAGCTCTACTAATCAGCACTACCTAACATAGTTACAAGTTTAACAGTGTTCTTGTTTGTCATTGTGTATTTGTCTTTTAAAGTACAATGTCTGTACATTTATCACTATAGGGATACATTTGCCGCTAATGAACTCGTTAGGCTAATTATTGTCAGCGTATATGTATATCTTGTGGTTTGCGAGTCTTTATCGAAGTAAGTTGTGATGTTGAGTGATAGAAAAGTTAATCTTGAGAAAGCAGTTTGTGCTTATTGTATTTGAAAAACATTTAGTGTTTGAGGTAAGACTTACTTATTTTAAAGCCAAACTAGTGTGTACATTTCTATTACAATGTTTTGATTGCATGTTTACACTGTGTAACTTGGTGAGGTGCAAACTTTCATTGCAAACTGAGTGGTTATGAATATATGTGTTTAATTAACTGGTTAATTAAGTTGATAGAATTAGATGTGACATTATAGTATTTATTAACAGTGAACACTGGTACCTATTGTGCAAACATACACCAGAAATTATTAATTATTTCTTGTTGGAGGTCAGAGAAAGTATTGTATTTTGATCAGTCTTGTGTACAAGTCTTCCAGCAGATTTAATGCAATGTAAAAAATTTAATATTTGTTTATTCATTTAAAACTGATAAACCACAGTATGATTATTTGAAATCATGGGAACAAGCGATAATAAGTTAACCCTTTAACGACCAGAGGAATCGATTTTCTATGGATTTTAGAACATGCTTGCCGTTAAAGTGTTAAACAAGAGCGATTTTGTAACTTGCGGCCCATTAGGTTCCAATTCTGTCGTACTGCTGAACATTTTAGACTATAACTGATTGCAGAAAGGGATGTATGTAAATATGTTTGCTTGAGCTGCTGGAACACTGTGTGCATAATAATAGTTATTTATCTGTGCTTGCCAAGCTGTACTTTTCTCATCATCTGAGAAAATTATCCAAAACGTTTGATGGCTATGCAATGCAGCCTTGTATGTAAGCTTCAATAGAATTTACTTTTTTCAACCATTGACTTTCCCTTTAGTCCCATCTATCAACTGTTGTGTCATGGTAAGCAGTCTTGACTGCCTTCTGTCTGGAAGAGAATAAAAGCTGAAACCAAAATGGATAACATTGACCATCATCGGCCCTAGTTGCCAAACAGAGTTGCCGAAGAACCCGAGGATTTGCCTGTGAAATGCATGTTGGGTAGTTGATAAATATTGCTAGAAGACATAGCACTCACGGTCGTTGGTGTAAATTTGAATACAACTGTTGGAAGGTTTTAGTAGTTTTGTAAAACTAGTGAAAACAAGGCATATGTCAAGCCTTTTTTGTTAGTTTTGATTTTGTGATTTTAAGATGATGGTGTGAAACTTGATGTTGCATTGTGTTTGTTTTTGCTATGTTTGCTTAATAACCGGATTTCTAACATTCAGTGCTTAAGTCGTTATTGCAGACTGCTTCAAGTTTCTTACTTCGTTGTATCTGGTGTAACAGGGTCCACACGTTTTGCTTTGGAATTTTATTGAAGCCCATGAATATCATTAATGAACTTTTGATGTGTGTGAACTTTTATCTAACAATAAGACTCAAACGCTGCAACATTGTGATAAGCGTTGTCTGTTATGTGAAATCATCCACAGATCACCCGCTAATGGTTGTGCAACTGAAATGTAGTGAAACATACAAATGTATGTACATATATCAGGCTACCAGGAGAGTAAATGGCTATACAGCTGTTTCATTTCATAGAAAGTTCACAACCTTAAATAGTTTGAAAATGAAGCAGAGTCGAATTATTGTCTAGATGTGAAACTGCTAGAAATATGGTTTAAATGCTGTCAAGAAATGTCGGCTATGCAATTTCAATACAGTGATACATTGATGTGCTTTAGCTGTTGGCCTTCTGGGTGTTAGCTGGTGGTTTCTTTGGCACCATCTAATCACGTTTTTTGTGATGACTTATATCAGGTTCCTATTTTTATGTACAATTGAAATATTTTTTCTTTGCAAAGATTGATGACGTTCTGTTACTTTAGAATTCAGGTTTGCTGAACCATTGAGTTTTTTAAAGTGAATGGAATGCTGTTTTGAGAGAGATGCAGATCAAATAAAGTCAGTGTTATGGTAATTTACTGAACATGTAAGGAGCATATTCCTGATCTTAACGTTTCATTCATTTGTTAATTATTTTGTTTCTCTGTATATACTACTGAGTGCAATTAATTATTAAATATTTAAGAAAGTACAGATGAAATCTTATTATGGTGGGTAGCAGTGGCCATTGTGCTCATACATAATGAATCTTTGGTTTCAGCTTGTGGGGTCCAAAGACAGAAATTAATTAATTACATGTGAATACACAAATATTCTAACTATGCAAACTCCCGAAGTGAGCGAGAGACCACCTGTGACACCAATTTCCCCACAATCTATCTATTCAATATCTTTGTTTGATTCTCTCTGCAAACTAATTACTAATTAGTCTTGAAAAATTCAAAATATGTTGTGGCTCGTGGGAAACATGTTGATGGTCTTCAGTCGAAGCTATCTTCTGATGAACCTCTCAGCCATTTGATACTGCTTGGTAGCTTGCAACTGCCCTGGTTTCTTTCTACCTCGACTACTGCAACTCACTTCTCATCGGGAATGCCGAAGCGATTTCCATAAAGTTACAACTTGTCTGGGAAAACTCTTAACAAAAACCTGACAAGGATAAGCATCTTCAGGGAAAAAAGATAATTATATAAGTAAGTATGTATGTACCCGCTGTATTCAACCACCTGCAAATGCACTGCGGTAACATCAGATATGAAAAACTCAAAGAATCACAGGATAATCATAGTAAGCAATTACAAAACACGTCCTCAGAGTTGTTAGAGAGTAAAGAGAATGTAAGCTGTAGGAATAATGATTACCATAGGAATTTATATAGCGTTTGGGTGACAAAACCACACTTGGTTCGGGATCTCTCGATTGTACAATTGAGTACTTTTATGAGAGCCGTATAGGTGTTCTATGGCACCACGTTACATTACATACACACTTGTATGCACGTGTATTAGGCCTAGATGTTTAATGTTTACATTCAGTTAGGCCTACTGGTTCATAAGCATATGTACGTTTTGTACACATGTACTTATACATGAGCTAATATGATAGGCGTATTGCGATGAGTATCAGGAGTAAAAAAGGCGATGATAATGTGAATATCCAATATATACATATATATATATATACATAATCATTTCAGTCTATTGTATGCTATGTATACATGGAAGTTCATTGTTGTGGGTAGTGTTTCACTGTGTTTATATTGTTTTGTTGCATCGTTAATGATGATAGCAAATGAGAAAGTAGACATCATAATAATATTCCGGTCAAGGAAGCGTCGCCTGTGTACATAAACTGCTTCTATGTTCGTAGTGCTCTCCTCCTCTTTCTCCTCCTCTTTCTCCTTCTAGCTCTCCTCCATATTTTTTCGTCCCTCTCATTCTTTCCTCATTTGACCCTCGTCTTTCTTTTCTCTTTCTTTCTCTTCATCACTTACATCTTCTTCATCAACTTTCTGCTCTTGTTTCCTTCTGTCACTGACTGCATTGTGTAAAAATTGTGTCGCTCATGTTACTTAACAATAGCAGAGCCTAAGTAACATTGCTATTGTAGATACTAAGTAGCAATGCTGCACTAATAATGCAACTTAACAGAAAATTTAATAGCAATGCTACTTAACTAACATTCATAGACGGTCAGAGAAGCCGGCTCAGAAACCGGCTCCAAAAGGTCTTATTATTGAAGCTGAAGTCTGGCAGCGCAGTTGCTCCTATTTGTCAAACTGACAACACTCGCGTCTCAACCATAAACTGTGTCATCACCTTAAGCAATGGTCTGATTTATATATATATATATATATATATATATATATATATATATATATATATATATATATATATATATCAAATGGAACCTAAATTGGTTCCAGACCTGATACGGTTTTCTTACTCCCCTCCCTTCATCTGTCCTCATCAGCTGAGGAGGAGCAATGCCGGACCGAGTATAGCCTATAGGGTGGGAAGGGGTGCCACTCACCTGCGGCGTCCCTAAAGGATCGTTATCCATAACTTTCTCTTTGTACATCACTCTACTGTGTCAAAGTGGTCTGAAACACTCCTTGAGTTAGGTCTAGGCTGATAACGCTCAACTCAACATTTTCTTAGATAATAATAATCCTCATCGTACATTGAGCTCACACTTCTAGTCCAGTCTTTCAGAGTTCGGTCTTGGCTGGCAGAAAACTCATTTCTCTAAATCTGAGTTTCTCTTTAAATTTTTGGTGTTGCTCAAAAAATGAAAATCGTAATAATTATTTGGTTAGAGCGGTCTGTGGAGTAGGACTATGGGTTAAGTGGGTTCGATCCTCGTTCGAGGCTATTAGGGGCCTGCTTTGCAGGGATCTTGAGCAGGTCATTCTCGCACAGTTGCTCTGCAATAATTATTAGGCCTATTTTTGCATCTGTGTTTGCGTGCACTTCTGAACTTTTTCATAAAGGCAACATCTAAGTGCCGCAAAGTGCGGTTGTATTGTATTCTATCATATATACAATTCAGCATCTGTCATTGCTGCTACATAATCATATATATCCATAAACCTAATTATATATGTCCATAAACCTAATCACATATAATTTTATATCCATAAACCTAATCATATATATCCATAAACCTAATCATATATATCCATAAACCTAATTATATATATCCATAAACCTAATCATATATAATTATATATCCATAAACCTAATCATATATATCCATAAACCTAATCATATATATATACGTAAACCTAATCATATATATCCGTAAACCTAATCATATATAATTATATATCCATAAACCTAATCATATATATCCATAAACCTAATTATATATATCCATAAACCTAATCATATATAATTATATATCCATAAACCTAATCATATATATCCATAAACCTAATCATATATATATACGTAAACCTAATCATATATATCCGTAAACCTAATCATATATAATTATATATCCATAAACCTAATCATATATATTCATAAACCTAATCATATATATCCATAAACCTAATCATATATAACGCTTAAGGGGTAGGTGGGTGGGTTCCTATTTTGTTAGCGTTATATTGTGTAGGGTGGGGTAGGTTGAAAGTTTTGTTACATAACAAACTTTTTCAGCTTGTGCTATTTTGCTTGTTTGCCTGCCAATTGGAAATTTCATGTACCAATGACCTTCTTTGTTTAATCGAAGTTCACAATACGTTGTGAACCAAAACTAGCACCATCGGCTGTCACCCGGCGAATTGATTTATCATTTATAAATCCACTTTTAAGAATTTCCTGATTACAATTTTAACAATTTCATGTGCATAGCTTTAAACGCTCTTAAATTCAATTCTGTGGGATTTGTTATGATTGTGGTTTAAATTTAAATTAATTCACTTTAAATAATTATTTTGGTTCGTATTATCAGGATGTTTCATTTCATGTTCTATAGTATGTGTAAATAGTTTACATGTTTGCCTAAATACTCAATTGTAGTTGTAGTATAGGCCTACACTCTGTATCATTCGCTATTAAATAGGTAGAGTTGTACCCCGAACCTATCGATAAATACGTGATAGTGAAATATTAAACCAATGGATTCTGTGTGATGCTGTAATCCTCATTTCTAGTGCAAAAACAGGAGGGGAACAAAAATGGTGCTTTTAGATAGGATTTACGTCACTACCATGTATTATCATGCTGTTGGTTATTCGTAGGCTTTGTTGTTTCTGGGGTTGGGTATGGGTAGATAGCATATATGTTATATGATATAGGGGTGGGATCACAGCTGCTGTTATATAACGTTACTAGGGGTAGGGGTGGGTCAAAAATTGAGATTTTATGCGTTATATAATATGTGAACGGCCCTTAATGTTATCTAAATGTATTTAAACCAACATGAGGCATGAGGAGTAATTGGTCGAAATGAGGAATATACTTACTCCCTTACTTATCACACGCAGTTACCATTGGATCGGTGCAAGGGTCCTTGGGATTGGTGACGTTGTCAGATTTTGCGTTTTCAAGCAGACGAGCACCACTACTGTTTACCTCCGAGTGAATGTTTGGGGTTAGAGAATTATTCAATGATTACCTTGGGTTTTAACTGGTTTCACGAGAAAATTGTTTTAGGGAAATAATTTAGACCTTAGAACCGGCGATATGTCAGACAATAATAGCGCTGTTGAAGGCAGGCCAGCCGTAGCTTCTACACCTGTATCAGAGGACTATACGGAAAACGCTGGACACGAGATAACTGCCGCACAGTGCACACAAGTCAGGAAACTTTTATTTAATTATTTTTAATTCTGCTCTCTTTCAGTGGAGCAGTGTGAAATAGTATTTATTGTTGTAATTTCAAATGATGCGAGCGATCTATAAATTTTTGGGAGGCCCTGAGTCATCTGACTGCTAGGAGTGGATAAAGTGAAGAATCAGAAGTTGCATTTACTGCTGAACATTTCCTCTGATGTTAGTGATCAGCATGATGAGAGAATACATGTGGGAAGAGTCTGTAAGGCAATACAATTGTTACTCGTTTTAATTCTGATGCAAAAGGAATTCATTTCAAAGTGATAAATTTCAATCCAGCTAATTTAATTTTGGAATTTTAAGATTGGTGTTATTGGAAAATGACTATAGCACTGAATAACGTTAGCTTCATTTTATAATGCTCCACAATTAATAACGAAGCATCAGTCATATAGCAAGTATGAAGGTCGGTGAATAAGTCGGTGAATAAGCTGTATCCCTGACGTGGCTTTTGTGGGCACTGAGAAATTTTCGAGGATTTACATTACATTACATGAAGATCAACAAAAGACAGCCTTGTGTAAGCAAAATCACTGTTACATTTTAAAGTCTTCAATTAAATTGTTTCAGGATGGAAGAGATGAACTCGCCAGCCGTAATATCGGTGATGCAGAAGCAGCATTGAGGGCCATCAGATCCGCATCTCATCACATCATCGACCTCTTTTTACCAGTTACACTTTGTATGGTGATTGTTGTTGCCACCATCAATACTGTGCCTTCCATTTCAAAGCCAAGGGCTTCGAATATGTAAGTTAAATTGATTTTCTACTTTCAGTAGCATTACTGCGATTGCATGGTGTATTGACCAATGATGGCAGACAGATTTAAGTAAATTTTCAGCTCTGAATGGAAAGCCTTTGGTGTTTATGTGGACGCATACCATAGCTCGGGATTTGTGATGTTTCTAGTTATGTATTTGAGCTGTTTGCTTTCTTGGAGATTGTTCTGTTCTTATTTGTATGTAATGGAATTGTAACTTCAAATCTCTAGACCACTACTCTATAGCTCATTGACATAGCTTCGGTCTTAGTTTTGGGTGGGGCAGGTAGAAAAAAACGGAGTCTGGGGTACAGGTTGGAAATAAATCTCAATTCCCAAACACGGATGCAGTGAAAAAGGACGAACAGTGGAAAAAACTGCACAAATTTAGGATATTTATGAAATATTTATGCAATATTGGGGAAATATAAGCAGCTTCTGCCCCCCTTAAGTCGCCACCTCTGCTAACACTGAGCACGGGCACCAGCTTATTTACGTCCTGGTTTTTGAATATTTAATTATTTTCTTCTGATTAATTTCATCATTAAGCTAGTATCTAAAAGCAGGTGTGTTAGTGAATGTGCTGTGTGTCTAGATTGCTAAGTAACTGAATGTGTCAACAGTTCTATGATCATTTGGATAATGCTCCAGTAGTCGTTTAATCTGGATAACTTGTTCTTTGTTTTCAGAACTGCTCTTATGTTTGGTACAGAGGCTTCGGGGAAATCGGATACTGGAACAGTTCTGTGGCATGCTCTTGTTGTTGTTCTGATAATCCTTGGCGTTGTTATTGTCATGTCCATAGCCCTTATAATTCTCTACAAATATAGATTTTATAAGGCAAGTCTATCTCTCGTTACTACACTTTTGTAATAATTTATTGTTAATTGCAACTTCTTCTAATTTTATTATTTTTACTACTATTAGATATCCAAACCTATTGTTGCTTTCTAAGGCAACTGTGTCTCCTACTACTAAACATACAAGTACTAAATTTGACAAAATAATGAAAATATATCAGTCTATCTTAATCATTGTTAAAGCAGGTCAATTTCTTTTTACTGGACATTATTAAAAAAATTTTAAATTCCCATTAAAAAAACATCGACCTATTGCTGTTTTATATGTACAGTTTATACCATAGGTCCAGTCGTTATTTCAATTGAAATAACGACTAATGCAAATGTTATATCTGCATTTTGTTAACACCGTAAAAACTTGAACTTGGTTTATTAATTTACTTACCAGGATTGAATCAAAATGAATTCACTAATGAGACAAACCATTGAATCAGTTTCTATTGCTGGTGACACTTGCTATTTCCGACTTCCGCCCTGTAGTTTATTTTCCCAGCTGTGAACAATTATTAATTAACTTTATCTATTGTGATGTTTTCTTTTCAACAGATTTTGAGAGGATTTCTGTTCCTCAGCTCAGTTGTACTCTTGTTTTTCTTCTGCTTCATTTACCTCCTGTAAGTTTCAGTTGAGTTCTGGACATTTCTTGGCATTTTGGTATAAACCCTCCCCTGTTGTGTACTACTTTCTGAAACTCCGCCACTGGTAGTACTCGGCCAGTGCCAGTCCCAAGCCTGGATAAAGAAGGAGGGCGATGCTAATGGTCTTTGTTACCTCACAGTGTCGTTAAACTGCAACAACCAACCAACTACTTTCTGATAGTTTTAAACACCACCTAGTTTTGTAATAATAAGTTGAGATAGGTTTGAACATCACCCAGTTTATTTTGTATTAACTGCTGATGAGTTTAAAACCACCCAGCTTTGTATTAATTTGTGATAGGTGATGTGAAATTATACAATATGTCATATATAATATTATATATTAACTAGCTATATTAACTAGAATTCATACCTGGCTTGGATTGTTTTTCCTGATGCGTGATTTTCACGGCTTTGTGATGTATTTACTTGAAATTGACCTATGAATTTACAGGAGAAGGTGAGGCCAAAAGTAGAAATGTTTAAATACCTGAATTTAAAATAAATTATGTGCTGAAAATAGTCAAGTTGACGTAGAAATTCGCATAAGAACCTTATTTAAAAATTTACACTACACCAGAACATTCCGTTCATGAGCCGATCTTGTGACAGAAAGAGACATTATTCTCTTTATAGTTTAGATTGCACTATAGCATCATTTAGCTGGAGGAGTCTTTTCAAGAGGCTCTTAATATTAATTTTTATTGTAAATGCATTGTTACATATATAATACTAAATTACATTAATTCGAATGACTGCTGAACACAATTGGTCATTATTGTTTGTTTAATTAGGGATGTGCTAACGAATTACAACACAGCCATGGACTTCATGACATTAGCCATGGTGATATGGAACTATGGCGTTGTAGGTATAATCGCTATACATTTCAGTGGTCCAATACTTCTTCAGCAAGCTTACCTGATTGTTAACTCGGCCTTGTTAGCTATCACTTTCATCAAGTTCTTGCCTGACTGGAGTGTATGGCTTCTTCTGGCAATTATGTCCATCTGGGGTAAGTGACAACTGAGATCTTTGTTTACGAAACTCATTTTGTCAAATTTAATTTGCAGTCATATTACTGTAGTTCAATATTATTATCAATTATAATCATAAATCTTAAAACTTCTAAAACGCTTGACAGCCAAGCACACGAATCAGAGGATTGTCAAACAGGTAGTCCAAGGGAGGTCAGAATCTGGTTTCCAGTGTATGCTACTGTCCACATTTTGTAATTAACCAAACCATTAAGAACATTTTCTGGGTTGCTGGTGGACTGCTGGTGCATGGCACTATCTTAAAATATTTGCTAAATGAGCTGCAGGCTGCCTCTTCAGGTAGCATGCAGGGATATTCTGTTAACTAATGTCTTTACATTCATGTGCTATTTCTACTAGGCAACAATACCTGCAAACATTACGTTCAAAAGGTCTACTAAAAATATTGAACTGAAAGCAGATATCTCTATTAAAAGAGTGTTGTACTTGGTAGAAATGCTGTTAAAAGAATGTTGTACTTGGTAGAAGTGCTGTTAAAAGAATGTTGAACTTGATAGATCTGATAGCAGTGCTATGTCCCATGGGGCCTCTGCGAATCCTGGTAGAAACCGCTCAACAGAGAGAGGAACCTTTGTTTCCATCACTTGTGTATTCAAGTAAGTGTTTCAGTGGTTTCACAAGAATAAATGTCACTTTTTAGACTAAGACTAGTTTTCTAATAAGTGTAATTTTTGACTGTTTGTTTGGAACTAATTTAAATTTAGTTTAATTTTAGTTAGTTAAGCTAGTTTTTGCCTTAGACATTACACAAACAATTTGCTTTGCTTATAGAATTGTGGAGAAATGTGTTCGACATTTAATAATTTTTGCAATAGC
The DNA here is from genome assembly GCA_959347315.1 of Bimastos eiseni. Taxonomy (NCBI): domain Eukaryota; kingdom Metazoa; phylum Annelida; class Clitellata; order Crassiclitellata; family Lumbricidae; genus Bimastos; species Bimastos eiseni. Next base: position 12,141,060 of record OY365806.1, on the reverse strand, counting down.
TTGTCTTATTCATGCAGTCCATTTGGTTGAAAATGTTTTCCCTTTCTTTCATTTGTTGGTTTTGCAATTGTCATGTAGTTAGCATTCTGGGTGGTCAATTGAGCGGTTGAGGATTGAAATCTCACAAGGTCAGAAATTTGTTTCCAGATTTCGGTTTGACCATTATTTGACATTCTCCCTGCACTATCCAACTCAGTTATAATAAGCCACTGCATCTACACTGTCAGTGGTAAATTATCCGGTGAGGGAGAGGGCTGGCTACTTGGTCTTATATGCTGAGGTCAAGGAAAGTGGAGCTGCTAACACTTCATACTCATGACTGACTCTTGCCTCTTGCCTCTTAAGGTTTCTTTACAAGGAACTGCTCTTCTTATTATTTCTTTTAAGAACAACTTATTTTCATGTTTATTATTAACTAACCTTACAACCCAGCTTCACCTGGTATTGAATTTTGACTCAGCGGCTGTGCTACTTGGCCCCTGCAATTGTTCCGTGTAGGTCTACCCAAAAGCGAGTGTTCCTTTGGTGAGCACTCCGAGTATGACCGTGGTTTTAGTTTAGTATTATGTGTATTGAGAGGTCCCCTTTTATTTCAATCATCTTTGCATATTGGCTCGAACAATTTGCTCTGTTTTGTTTTTGATTTAAATCACAGTATGACAGATAATATTATTCTAATTGTTTTCTTTTCCTGGAACAATTTATCAATTGGAAGTTATGGCAGTGACTATATTCAAATTTGGATATGTTGTAGCACGAATGATTTGGTTCTATGGGGTAAGTGAAGAAGAAGAAACTTCAGCTGGAGGCTCCCAAAATCCAAAGCCAGGTATGACACTCAACAGATTGATTATTAGAAAGTAACTCTTAAAACTGTTTTAGTATATCATTCTTAACTCACTTATCTCACAATTACATGCAGCACTGTATCCAAACCCTGGCCTAAAGCCAAGACAAGCTCTGTAAGCATATGTCTCTGTTTTGCTTTAGTGATTAAATGTTGTTGCCTTTATAGTCAGATGTCTAATTTGCATAACTGGCAATAAATGTCAATTATGGTTTTGTATTTCAATTGAACATACTGGATGAAAATTTTCTCTTGGAGCCAAATGCAAGGTGTGGTGCTGAGAGTTGTCAGCGTTTCCAAGCTAACATATGTTAACAACCTTAAGGCATTTTAAAATTATAATAGTGCTACATAAGTGACTAGATCAGGTGAAATTAATGAAACAGTTGTTGGTTGTAGATGAAGCAGATGAGACGTCTAAGCAGTTGGCTTCATTCTCTCCAACCCCTATCCCCAGTCCTGGCCTCAAGGAACCCGAAGGATGGAAGAGCTCTGTGATCGAGGGTCATCCCAGTGAGAACGGTGGAAGTGATGGTAATAGCAGGGACTTGATCGGACAGCTGAACTCTCCCACAGCTCCCCTAGAGGACGAGAACATCGAGGGTACAGGTGATTCCATGAATGCTGAAAACGGAGACGTCGGCCAGGCTGAGGTGTCTGGTAGTAAAGAGAAAAGGACAAAGCGTTCACCGACAAGAATCATGGAACAGCTTGCACGCAGAGAAGACTGTAAGCTTTGAATTAGTTTGATTTTTTTCATATATTGAAGTTGAGTGCGATTATATCAGTGTGTACACAGACACACGCATGAGTTGAGTGCAGGTGAATAATTTTGTCTCTCTGATGCAAGCATAGTGAACATTTTCATGACTTCGTATCCAATTGGCCTGTTTTGGCCTGCTGTAGGGCTCCTTTCATCATCTTCATATACTTCTCTGTATCTTGTACGCTGCTTATTTTGAAAATGTCCATAGTGATGTGAATTTCCAGCTTTCCCATGCTTTACTACAGTACAGTGTTGTGTCTCTTCAGTGGTTGGGCTACTTTTATGAACCCACGTTTTCGGATGAACGACGCTACATGGAAACTGTAACCTTGGATTGCATCTGAATTGATATCTGGAATTGAGGTTGCTATATAAATATATATGTTCTGAGTTAATTAATCTATGTTCAACACAGCAATAGTGGCTGTGAAAACGAACTTTGAAGCGTATCAAGAACTGCGACATAAGTACGTGTGCAAATTGTGCCCATTTATGTAGGTGGCAAAGGATTTTGCCTGATCAATGGTTTGAAAAATGAGCAGGGTCAAGGCCATACAAGGGCTTCTATGCCATGTAAACCCTGGAGCAAATGCTCCATTCAAGTAATAGAGACAAAGCTCTCATCGAGAAATTGGGGAAGTTTACAAAGCAGGAGTTAAGGGGAGATGGGGAAGTTGCTCTCATGACTTTTGGGGGTGCCCATTCCCTGAGGCCATAATTATATGCTTTCACTAAATAAATTGGGTAGATTTACATTTTCGACAGATCCAGTTGTGTACAGGGGTGTAACAAGCGGGGGCAGGGGGGGCACCTGCCCTCCCCAGTTTCAAAACTGGAGGGGTAAGGCCCCCCAGTTTTAGTGCTCAGTGCCACTCATGTGCCCCCCCCCACTCGGTTCTATTTTATGTTTATCCAATGGCTTTTAAGATTACCTTTGTTAAAATAATTTGTGCCCCCAATTTTTAAAATTTCTGGGGGGCAAAATTCAAAAACTGGGGGCACAAAAATTTTTCCCGCTTCACGCAATATTTCATAAATTATGCCCCCCACTTTTCAAAACCGTGTTACACCTCTGGTTTTGTGCTATTAAACTCTATGCCATTGGCCTTGGTCTTGGTCTTGTATCACAATTCAATGTATTTATGTAGCTGGAGTTAAGTTGGGACTCGGAGATTTCATCTTTTACAGTATTCTGGTGGGAAAAGCCTCTGCTACAAGTGACTGGACTACTACTATGGCATGCTTTATTGCCATACTTGTTGTGAGTATTGTATTCTTTTAATGATGAAGTTCATAAAGGATTATATCTGTTTCATACTTTATTGTGTAGTTTCATGCTGCTTGTCATGACTCGTAAGACTATTCTACTGCCTAGGAAGAAAAGGAAACTGACCAATAGAAAAAACTGGATATTTTGGTACACTTGATTGCTTTACGATATATTATACAAGAACCTCTTGTGAAACACGGCTACAATATTCATCCACACAGCAACACTGATACACAGTGCTGACACAGTTAGCTACGTCATTAAGAGTGCCTCTGTGAAAGAGAGCGTGTAGGTCATGCTTCCTGACGCTGGCTGATTTCAGAGATTTAAATCTGGGTTCATGCACATGGACCTGAAAAGGTGTGGCGACTGTTCAAGCGAGCAGCTGTGGTTCAGGATCACTAAATGGTACTGGTACTTAGGTTTCCATGATATCGCCATGTCCCTCTATCTGGAACTCTGTTATCTGTGTGCACCTACTCTGTTTCCTACTCTCATACTGATATTGTCTTTTGCTCTAACTAAGAAGTTGCCTCTTCAATTATAATTATAGTCAGTCCAGGCTACCTGTTGCTCTTCATGTAAGCCGGGCTTCAATGCGCACTGCTTGACTTCGTAAGGAGGTCATTATAAAATTACGGTTTTACTGTAAAACCAAACTCCAATGATTGTGGTTATGGAGATGCATACCAAAATGAGGTCCAATTTAGAATAAAGCTATTCGAATTTTTTAAATAGCTTCCAAATACAGGCGGTTCCTTTGTGTACGATTATATTCTTTGGTGTGTTTTTGTAGGGTTTATCCACGACCTTGTTGCTGCTCTTCATTTTCCGAAAGGCTCTTCCTGCACTACCCATATCAGTTGCTTTTGGTTTGATCTTTTACTTTGTCACAAGTCAAGTGGTGGTTGAATTTGTTGACATGTGTCAACTGCGTCAGATTTATATATAGCAAAGTCGTTGGTCAGTAATTCGGTTTGCAGGTGACTGAGTCTGTTAGGTTTAGTTATCATCGTAATGAGAACTGTAATAATTCACCAAATGGAGTGTTTGAGTTCAACTGAAAGCCAGAAGGGCAGAATTCAGTCACAGACAGTCTCACAAAATTCAGTATTGTCGGTGAACTTATTTGTAGTTTATAGATTACTATATAATTTTATTATTTCATATCTGTTCTGAAAACCTGTACTGCAGGTTAGCTTAAGCCTAATGTAATGCATAATAAGTTGTATATGATAATATTGGTTATAATAATGCACCATATGCATTGGACATTATGTAATTGAAGCCGAATTGAAGCGAGTGACAGTCTTTTAATGTAGTGCAATCTGCAAGGGGTAAGGCCTATGCGTACACAGGACATCTGCAAAGAGATATTCAAGGTTGGCAATTCGATGATCAGGTTGAGCAAGGTCTGCAACGACAAAACTTTATCATCACTGTATATTTTTTTTGCAGAATGACATACAATGCAATTACTACATATAGCAGAGTTATATTGGAAACTCTGTGCAGTTTAGTGTTATAATAATAGTTAGCTTGGAAGCCAGGTGACTTCAGTGTTTTTGTTCAATTATTTGGTCAGTTTTTAGATATCCCATGTGGAATTTGAATCATTCACTTTCAGGACTGGAAGGAAGAGCGTGGAAGGGTTGAAACCTCTCCATATCAATGTTACGAGATTACCTTGGCCCAGAGGCCTACACCCACATTACAGTAAGCGCCATTTATACGAAGCAGTTGAATAAAGAGCGATTCATAAGCGACGTGGGGTTGACATGGAGTGGGCAGGATGAGAAGTTGGTATTTGATATTATCTCTAATGAAGAGGCCCACTACCCCTCCCCGGCCAACTATTCTGGGTTTGGATTCAAAGGTGTAGCCAGCGATATGAATAATATCTTGAGAGTTAATATCCAGCCAAGTCTCGGATACAGCGATGATGTCAGGAGATAGTCGAAGGACGAGGCTTTCAAGAGCATATAGACGCTAGATGGTGGTGGTCTGAGCACACCTGTCGCGACAGTGGCTGTAGCAAATCTAAGCTTTTACGTATTTCTACCTAAAATTTTCGGCTTTGTACTCGAAGGAAAATTCTGTTTTGATACTCTCGTCAGGTCCTATCGCTGTGAGTTTAGATTTACATTGTGCTCTTACGGAGTTAGTCGATCGAAGTTACGGCGCCATTCTCCGGTTGACGCTCCCTGTTCATCGAGGTTATACCTATACACCGATTTAGCGTACGCCGACCCTTATCAACTAATGGACCCAGGATGACCCTTCAAGTGCTCATGATAACTTTAACGCTAAAATTAAAAATGCTTACGACCTAGCTTTCCCTTTGGCTGTCACCACCATTTCTAAAAAAATAACCCTAAGCAGCCTTGGATGACTCCGGCACTACTGAAGTCATGCAGCAAAAAATCTAAACTCCACTCGGCCTATATCAAGAATCCGACTCCTGAAAATAAAGCTAAATTCAAGGTATACCGGAATAAATTCAAAACTTTGCGCATAAAAATGGAACAAAATTACTACGCATTAGAGTTGATTAAACATAGTGGTGAGCTTAAACAAAGTTGGAAGGTCATTAAATCGATCCTAAAGGCTAAACCTCGCGACGCACTTATCAGTTCCATTGTGACAAATGGCACTGAAATTTCTGACCCGCTTAAAATCGCCCAGAAATGTAATGATTATTTTACAAACATCGCTAGTCATATTGTAGATAAGATCCCCTCTTCCCCTAACAGTTTTGAGCTTTATCTTGGCCTAACTCTATTGCCTTTATCCCTACCTCGCCTGATGAATTAATCGTTCTTAATCATTCTTTGAAGGTTACAGATGATCTCAGTCCCTCTGTAATCGCTTCTGTATTTCCGCTTATTGCTACTCCACTTGCATCCATTGTTAACTGTTCCTTAGCCACTGGCTTGGTTCCACCTACTCTAAAAACTGCTAAGGTTATTCCAATACACAAACAGAGTCATAGGGACCACATAGCCAACTATAGGCCTATTTCTATTCTACCGTTCTTCTCTAAATTATTCGAAAAAGTAATGTATTCTAGGCTCTACAACGTCATTGAAACGAATCAACTCCTATGTCCATCCCAATATGGTTTTCGACCTAGGCACTCTACTGTTATGTCTCTGCAAGACTTTCATGACCACATATCCAAGGCTTTTCACCGTAATGAATTCTCTGTTGGTATATTTATTGACATATCTAAGGCTTTTGACATCGTGGATCATAAAATCCTACTTTCTAAATTAAACTCTATAGGTATCCGTGGAGTAGCTCTGGACTGGCTCCAGAGCTACTTACATCACCGCACCCAATACGTGCTCTGTAACGGTCAACTCTCTGAGACTCGTTTTATCAAGTATGGGGTTCCATCCAGGGTTCTATTTTAGACCTCTTACTCTTTCTTATGTATATCAACGACCTACCTAACGCGTCCAAACTTGTGCATTTCCTTCTTTTTGCGGACGATACAAATATTATTGCGTCTAGTCCCTCATATGCCAACTTGATGACTTTGCTTAACCATGAACTGATACATATCGGGTACTGGTTCACTGTTAATAAGCTGTCACTTAACACGCTTAAGACCAGCTACATTACTTTTGCTTCTCATCGCAAAAACCCTCCTGTCTCGGAAGAATCACTGATGTTAAATAACAATCCCATACCTAAAACAGTCTCTACCAAATTTCTGTGTCTTCGTTGACAAATCCCATACCTGGAATGTCCACATCGATAAAGTGGCATCTAAACTGTCCAAAAATGTGGGCATTTTGTCACGAATCGTCCACTTACTACCACTTAACCTGCGTACTAATCTCTATTATTCTCAAATGCGTAATAAAATTATCAGATCCGCCTATACCTACATGTAATTATCGTCGTCCGTTGGCATAAAAAATACATCGACCCAGTTTGTATCCCTACCTCTGCTGGGACCGCAGCATAATCAGCTGCGCACGCGAACAAGAACCTTCTCAGACTGCTGCTCCATTAAAGGGTTAATGAAAGACGTTTAGGTCTGAGCTTTTTCATCTTATTTACTGCTCTACCCAAATTGTAATAACATGATCCTCTGATACCACAGGACTCGGCTTAATTAGACCTACCACTGAAACACGCATTCACTGGACAACTGTTAGTCCAACAACTGAACGATGATTTTATAATAGGCCTTCCATGCACTAAGGTTCAAATATAGGCCTCTTAAAAGGGCTCTTATGCTGACCGACCGAGTGACTTAGATGTTGAACCGATGCCAAATATCAAACACAGGCTCTGGATGAATACAAAATCGATAGGAAGATTGTCAAGATCCAGAGAGTAAGACAGGCAGACAATCAGACGGCAAAGCGGACGTTGTTTAGAGTTGAAACAGCGAGTTAGGGTAGAGAAGAGTAAGAAGAATCAGGATAGGATTTGTGAGAAATCATCGTTATGACCTGATGGGAGAAAGCAAGAGCTGAGGTTGTGGCGAGTTTGTAGGATGGGCCAGATAATTGTTTTAGGCCTTTACCCAGTGAGTAGAGATCCTAAGGGGTGGTCAATGGATAGATGACCCATAGACCACAATTTCTCAGGGACAGAAAGTCACGAGCCCGAATGCTCTGATCGCTTGTAGACTTCTAAAATGCAACGAATCACTTAGATTATTGTTTTGGCGGCGGTTGAACTGTACTTGTTTACAATTTATCAGGACGAAAACTTCAAAACAAAGCATCCATTACACTATGTGCGGGAAACAGATTACATGTAGGTCACGACTATCTCTTTGTGTTTGGCTGCATTTATGTGCGTGTGCGTGCGTGTGAGCTGATGCTTGTTTTCATCTAAACTGAAAGCACTGATGGTATAAACAGTTTTTTCATCAATATGAAGGGAATCGCCATCGGCATAGCGACAACAACGGGAGAAGGGGGGATGCCCGTAGCGCCGTCGTTATAGGCGACTTCAAAGACAAAGGCAGCGGCGATAATTAATAATAATCGATTCATCGCAGATCAAAGGGCTTCTGCAATTTTGAACCCGACTAGTAGCAAACATGAATCTATTCAGCAACCATCGTCTTCTGTTGTTGTCTACACATGATGCCACACATATCATACATTCACTAGGTTGCGGAGACTGGATGTCAGGGCCATACCGAGGGAGGGGTCAGCGGGCCTAGGCCCTGGGCGCAAATATGGAAAGGGCGCAAAATTTCAGGATGGAATAACTTATTATTCCATAAAATGCACTATTTTCAAATTGTGGGGGCGCCAAATTGATGCTACGTACAGGGCGCAATTAACTAGGCACAGGGTGCAATTATAGCTCGGTACGGCCCTGCCGGATGTAGCTTCGTTTTATATATAAAAATGGTTGGATATATATATATAAATATCATATAGGCCTATATATATCATCATCTTACGTCCTACACCATTCATTGCCCGATTATCCGATAATTCACAATCGGTTCCGACTATAAAAGTAGGCCTATAACCACATATAGCATATGTGGTGTAACTACGTCGTTACCTTGTTCTTTATAGACTGTCCAAACTTGGTTTGTTCAAAGACGTTCGTTTGTGGGAAGTCGATATGTTGGTCTGACAACTTCTGTAGCGCCATGGCCAGTGCATAATGCTTTGGGCAACGATCGCGAATAACAGACCGCACAACCGCAGACTGAGCCAATCCTTTTCCTTCGAAAACCAATGAAAGTATAAATACCGGTAACAGGCAATCAGCAATCATCTGCTCTACTTAAAAGCAGAATCAGTCGTAGATAAGTCAAACGATCGAGTGTATATAAATAAAATCAGAAACGCTTCAGATCACCTTCTCGAGATCAAGATGTCGAGACCAAAATCCTGAAGTAGGCCGAAGTGGTAGACGGAAGTGGCAGACCAAAGTGGTAACCTGTGGATGGTAACCTTCTCCAGGACGGATCGAACCCACGCACTCTCCCTTCTCAGGCAATTACTCAAATCCAACAATTATCACTGGTAGACCTATGGACACACATGTAGGCTCATATAGGATGGCAATATTCGACTAAGCAGTTTATTGGATCAAATAACTAACGGAAATAGCAGACCCGAAAGATAGCTTGGCAACAATATCTCGTCTATCTGGTCTGTGATCAATGCCCCATCACCAGAGCCTTCTCCTTCTATGCCCATCACATGGCTGGTCCTGGCCTCAGGTATACACGGAAACATGCGCCTGTAGCATCGTTATAGAAGATTCCACGGTCAACTATGTGGAGGGTTTATTGGTTACCAGCTGCAGAGAGTGAAAAACATATATATATATATATATATATTATATATATATTATATATGTATATAGGGAGATTCTACAGCTGAGTGACTGACAAACAAGACATATATATGTGGCGTACACCGTTCGGACGCTACCAGGTCGCGCAACGGTGTCGGCTCCAGCTCTCTTCTGTGTCTGGAGCCACTCGAGTCACTTCTAAGTCGATTTTTAGCATAGCCTGACCGTTCTCCATCTCTGCCTATCGTAGCAGTGACTGTCAGAGGAGAATCGGGGTTGACCGTTTCTCTAAAAGAGGCAACAGTATATGACTCTGTCTCGGGATCAGACTCTATCACTTCCGCGGTCGCCGGATGGGCAACGTCCTGAGGATGGCCTTTATTCAGAACAGGGTTCGCTCTTTTACCGACCGGAGTCTTCCCTTTCTTGTTTACTCGCTTAGAGACGGTTTTCCTCTTTCTCTCTACCTGACCTGAGCTTCGTCGTATCATTCTACATCTCGTGACTCTTGAACAATCGCCAACAGGGGGCATCAAACGTTCTCCCTGTTCCGGAGAGCAGAAATATTTGTAACAAGTCCCTTCGTCACTTTGCCGTAGGCAATGCTGGCCACTGATCTTAACGTCGCCTTTTCCCAGACACTTATCCACCGGAAATCGCACCTTCCACTCTTCATGTACCTCTCGCTCCATGTCCGTGTGTGGCATACCGGCCTCACACGTGTAAATTATCATGCACCACGATTTACCGTCCTCTGCGTTTTGCAGTTATCCACCAACACCGTAACATATACTGAGACTTCGGGAAAACCCGGGGAGTATCTATGACCACGTTAGGTAGCCAAGAAGAATATTTATCGAAAAACCGTAATACAATCAAGAAGAGATATCGCGGGAAAACCGCAATTAAAGATACTGCGTTCAGACACACAAGTAAAGATATCGCGGGGAAACCGCGAATAAAGATATTGTTGCGATCAGACACGCAAGTCAAGAAACCACGGAAGACTGCGGGAGTAAGTATGACCACGTTAGGTAGCCAACAAGAATATTTATCGAAAGACCGTAAGACAATCAAGAAGAAGTATCACGGGGAAACCGCGAATAAAGATATTTCGAATCAGACGCGCAAGTAAAGATATCGCGGGAAAACCGCGAGTAAAGATATTGCGATTAGACACGTAAATAAAGAAACCACGGAAGACCGCGGGAGTAAGTATGACCACGTTAGGTAGCCAAGTATATATATTACAGGGAGTAAGTATGACCACGTTAGGTAGCCAAGTATATATATTACAGGGGAAAAGAAGATGAGGCAACAGCCGCAATTATTGAGGTCTTCGGCACCAGTCACGACCGTTTCTTGTAATCGTCGTAAGCACCAAGGGGGTCACCCTCCCCGTATTTATCGAACGTATTCAATGGGAAACTTTCCCTGTATTTATCGAACGTATTCAATGGGAAACTTTCCCCGTATTTATCGAACGTATTCAATGGGAAACTTTCCCTGTATTTATCGAACGTATTCAATGGGAAACTTTCCCCGTATTTATCGAACGTATTCAATGGGAAACTTTCCCCGTATTTCTAGCGGCCACCCTAATTTTCTCGGTCTCGGCCACCCGGAACTTTTGCGTATCCGACAACCTGCTGGAAAACGCGAGGATTAACTATGACCGATCTAGGTAGCCAACATTTATATTTCTTGGTTACCAAAACTTTCTCACGGTCTGCGCGGTCGGGGATTTTTCCCAGTCTATATATCTGTCGGCCGCCGATGCCTCTCTCGGTATATGCGGTCGGTCCCTTCCGGGACTCACCCAGTCTGTCTCACTGTCGGCCGCCGAGGCCTCTCTCGGTATATGCGGTCGGTCCCTTCTGGGACTCACCCAGTCTGTCTCACTGTCGGCCGCCGAGGCCTCTCTTGGTATATGCGAACGGCTAACCCGGGCTTTACCCGGTCTTTACACAGACCTGTGATTTATTTATTTCACTGTCGGACCTTCCCGAGGAAGCAACCTCACGATCGGCTGCAGACTTTCTCGCGATCGATAACAGGGTGGGGCCCCAGCCCTATCAGATCGGCAGAGTCGGTCTCAACACCAGACGCTCGGCTGTAGCTCGGACTAGTTTTTGGACGCCCTCTCGTCCGCAACTATATTTTCTCGCAACTTGCCGTGAACCAAGCTTTGAACGAACGCTCACCGACCACACGGGTGTGCGGTATTAATCGCTAACCAAGGAATTCAATGCACCGTATATGCAGAGCAGTCGTCACCACTCTACAATATAAGCGACGCACCGCATGTCAGGCTATACTCAACCCGATTCATGCGTCTGCACGCTATGCACAGAACTACAAACCGCCGATCGGTCTTCCCTCCAATACCAACACTGTAAGAAAATGTACGTAAATTAAGCGCTATGGCGAGCCGATTAATTACGAACAAATTCTTTAATCCAAGCCTTGTGGCCTGTCCGCCACATATAAACATATCAAGTGGCACTCAGCGACGCAATGGGCTATAATAATATGGCGCATATTTCCATAAATGCGGTTGAATTCTTCATTTACATAGCTCATAATCTCCAGGTTGTTTATCCGTCCGCTATTTGGTCTCTTCAGCTGAACTGTCGGAAGTTGACCTGTACACTGTCCCAGGGACTATTTATTGTCAGCAGCTGTCAAAACAGACATCGACTGCAAGAAATCTCGTGTTCTTTTGCTTCTTTAAGAGGCGCGCTTCAAAAGTCTCTAGCCTAGGCCTAGGTAAGACTAAATGAATAAGATATGAGTAAACTAAAGTGCTCATGAAATAGAAACATAAAAAATTAGATTCAAAAGCAGTTTTCCCAGAGGAGAAAGATGGGAAGTCGCTCTATAGGCCTATACAACAATTACCGTGATCGACAGTGACTCAGGTTGAAATTTATTTGGTTGATTTTGCGGATGGGCATTTCACTTCTCAAGCCATTTCTTTTAAATGTTCGCATCTTCTCTGCTGTTATAGGTGTGTTCTCTAGAAAGTCGGCGAAATTACTGCTATATTGAAGTCACTTCATGTAGGACTGTAACGATGTTGACTGTAATGGAAACTTGGCTTATTGCCGATCCATAAATATGGATGACAATCGATGTTCGATGTTCTGTAGCAGGCGAATGGACAGGGTGGTTGGAGTGTCGGTTTGCTAATTAAAGAAAATTTCCAGAACCTAGGCCTATATGACTTGTCGAGTCACAACCACTCCTATGAATTTTATGATGATTAGCTCATTCTAAGTAGGCATATACCCTGAATAGAGTCACCATCATTGTGAATGGGCCAAGAGCCTCCCCGGGTGCAATCCTTGAGCAATTCCGTGATGTGATTGACAAACTATTAACCAATCTATAGCATATACTATTATGGACCGATATTAATTGGGTCATCTATTTCAATGTTGATCTGCAGAGGGTGATAGCCTATAATGTAGATATCAGCGAAACATCTCCTTCTTTAACACTATATCAGCCCATAGCTTCCCACCTACCATAACAGGGCCTACAAGGATTCGCTGCATTCGCAGAAGAACACGGAGTAAGTTAGGCCGATTATAGACAATAATATTTTGGGGGAAATGTCCCGGATCTATGATGGCACGATAGGCTGTCAGATATATAGCTTATATATATTTACATGTAGATGACTGCTTGATTGAAAGCCCGCGGAGTATGTAGGTCTATGTTTTTATGAGTTATAGGCCTACTATGTAGGCTATAGTTAACGTCGATGTTGCTGTAGCGATTGTAAGATATTAAACTTGATGAGTGCTACATATGAAAAAGTGGTTCATCGATCATTACACAGATCGTCTTTGGAAATGCACTCAGAGACCTCACCAGAGCTTTTGTCTTATACACTCTGGCGGAACAGTATCCGCAAAAACTCTCGACACGCATGAGCAACGTAGGCCTATTATTCTTATGCCAAACGAGATGACAGGCTGAGGCATCGACTGAGCTCTGGGGTTCTGTCCCTTCTTGCACGGTGGCTCACACGTTTTCTATACTAAGTCTGAACCGCCGCTGGGTTCCCACTTGCTCTGAAATGAGTCACCGGATCAACTGAAACTCAGTGGGAAGTGGAGACAGTTTGACTGGGGGCAACAGACAACCCAACAGACTGCTTTACTCCTCTATGAAAATGCACTTCTTCACCCTCTCTCGCTTTTTTCTTATGACCAGCATAACCGTGCATATGCCCCATCTATATAGGCTCACTGGCCCACATATCCATATATTTAGGTCTAAGAGGGTGTAACCAGAATGTTAAGTGTATGGACGTGATGAAATGACGTAAAATGTCAACCTGCACAACTGCACTCCAAAGTTATCGGGCCACAACACCCTCTAAGTAGGCTATGTATGTGAGCATGTATGCATACTTGTCTAAATGCATATACATACATAGGCCAAAGATACCTACAGGTTGAGGCGTCAACCGCGTCATTAATATATGCATGTATATGCATGGGTTTAGGACATCACACCCCGGACAATACCCCCCATATTCTATTACATAATAAATGTACAATGTTTATGCTAATAATAAATCGGAATTGATTACAAATACATTAAAATAAATATTGTCTGGTATTAAACGAGCCTATAACATCATCTTTAACTTTTCTTTTTGCTCTACTTTCACTCATGCTTTTACCGTTTCTTGCATTCATAGCTTATCATTTTGTTTGACATATACATACCTTATATACATACCTTATATACATACCTTATGTACATACCTTATATACATACCTTATGTACATACCTTATATACATACCTTATATACATACCTTATATACATACCTTATGTACATACCTTATGTACATACCTTATGTACATACCTTATATACATACCTTATATACATACCTTATATACATACCTTATGTACATACCTTATGTACATACCTTATATACATACCTTATATACATACCTTATATGCATACCCTATATACATACCCTATATACATATCTTATGTACATACCTTATGTACATACCTTATATACATACCTTATATACATACCTTATATGCATACCCTATATACATACCCTATATACATATCTTATGTACATACCTTATGTACATACCTTATATACATACCTTATATACATACCTTATATGCATACCCTATATACATACCCTATATACATATCTTATGTACATACCTTATGTACATACCTTATATACATACCTTATATACATACCTTATATGCATACCCTATATACATACCCTATATACATATCTTATGTACATACCTTATGTACATACCTTATATACATACCTTATATACATACCTTATATACATACCTTATGTACATACCTTATATACATACCTTATATACATACCTTATATACATACCTTATGTACATACCTTATGTACATACCTTATGTACATACCTTATATACATACCTTATATACATACCTTATATACATACCTTATGTACATACCTTATGTACATACCTTATGTACATACCTTATATACATACCTTATATGCATACCCTATATACATACCCTATATACATATCTTATGTACATACCTTATGTACATACCTTATATACATACCTTATATACATACCTTATATACATACCTTATGTACATACCTTATATACATACCTTATATACATACCTTATATACATACCTTATGTACATACCTTATGTACATACCTTATGTACATACCTTATATACATACCTTATATACATACCTTATATACATACCTTATGTACATACCTTATGTACATACCTTATATACATACCTTATATACATACCTTATATGCATACCCTATATACATACCCTATATACATATCTTATGTACATACCTTATGTACATACCTTATATACATACCTTATATACATACCTTATATACATACCTTATGTACATACCTTATATACATACCTTATATACATACCTTATATACATACCTTATGTACATACCTTATGTACATACCTTATGTACATACCTTATATACATACCTTATATACATACCTTATATACATACCTTATGTACATACCTTATGTACATACCTTATATACATACCTTATATACATACCTTATATGCATACCCTATATACATACCCTATATACATATCTTATGTACATACCTTATGTACATACCTTATATACATACCTTATATACATACCTTATATGCATACCCTATATACATACCCTATATACATATCTTATGTACATACCTTATGTACATACCTTATATACATACCTTATATACATACCTTATATGCATACCCTATATACATACCCTATATACATATCTTATGTACATACCTTATGTACATACCTTATATACATACCTTATATACATACCTTATATGCATACCCTATATACATACCCTATATACATATCTTATGTACATACCTTATGTACATACCTTATATACATACCTTATATACATACCTTATATACATACCTTATGTACATACCTTATATACATACCTTATATACATACCTTATATACATACCTTATGTACATACCTTATGTACATACCTTATGTACATACCTTATATACATACCTTATATACATACCTTATATACATACCTTATGTACATACCTTATGTACATACCTTATATACATACCTTATATACATACCTTATATGCATACCCTATATACATACCCTATATACATATCTTATGTACATACCTTATGTACATACCTTATATACATACCTTATATACATACCTTATATGCATACCCTATATACATACCCTATATACATATCTTATGTACATACCTTATGTACATACCTTATATACATACCTTATATACATACCTTATATGCATACCCTATATACATACCCTATATACATATCTTATGTACATACCTTATGTACATACCTTATATACATACCTTATATACATACCTTATATGCATACCCTATATACATACCCTATATACATATCTTATGTACATACCTTATGTACATACCTTATATACATAACTTTTGTTTTTCCGCGAACGCTTTCAAATTTATCCATGTTTGAGCTATAAAAATATTGTGAAACCTAAAACATTTTCAAGCGATGGGGCACTATATACACAAACTGTGCAGTGACCAAAAGTAATTTGCAAATGGTTAATATAAATCATGCCTGTTATTTAACTTGTTAATTAATCTTAATTACACTTAATGTGTTAATTAATCTTAATTTGTTTATTAATATTTCACCTCAAATTTGTTTTAATGCACAGTTCAAGTTATGGGGAGGCAATAGACGGGGGCAATGTCCGGGGGGCAGTGTCGGGCCCCGGGGAGTAATGTCCGGGAGGTAACGTCCTATTCTCGGATTATTCTCCATTAATATATATATATATATATATATATTGTGTGTGTGTGTGTATGTGTGTGTGTGGCAATAACATCATGGGCTGCAAACAGCGCATAGGCCTATTCTTCATCGTCAATACCCGCATAGACGATCTCCGCCGCCGTGCCAGTCCCAAACATGGATGAAGGAGGAGAGGCTTTATAAACTATACGACTATCCTCATTGACTGCAGTGAACATCATGACCGAGTAATGGCGGACAGAGGCCGTTTTATATAATTATTACCTGCAGCTTTTGCTCAGCACAACACTGTCGAAGTTGCCCAACCCATAGCACAATAATTAGCGTTGGGTGCTCGGCAGAGCAACCTATGCTAAGTAGGCCTATGCTTTACTATCCTGGTTGAGTGCGGACTTAGGCAAAGGAGAAGGAAAGCGAAATATCGAAAACGGGCAAATTAGAGTGTGGTCCAAAGTAAGTCATATATTTGCGGAAGTTTGATAGCCATTATGTTTGCGTGCAGACCAGTGTGCTGGCGTTGCATGAGAATACGCTTAAATAGACAGCAAATCATCGTTCTAATCAGCAACTTGACAGCGCAAGTGTCTGTCTCTGTCGCTCCCACTCTCTCTCCCCCTCTCTCTGTCTCTCTGTCTGTCTGTCTGTCTGTCTGTATCTCTCTCTCTCCCTCTCACTCACCCACACACGCACGCACGCACACACATTCACACACCCACACACACTTGTGATGTGCTGTTTTGAAACAACGCAACAGAGGTCAGAAAATGGACACCAACAGACTTGAGCGCTGTTCAACCAAGTCTCCCCAAAATCGTCGATGTAATTACGTACGTGGCCTACTTGTGATGCGATCCCCAAGAATCTGCTTTTCTGCAATGTAAGTCAATGCGCAATCATGCTGCCTCCTTAATGGCTTCTAGGAAATGGCGCTAAATCGTCCTTGCAATTTGATCGACCACAGTTCCAATGCCGACGTTTATGTAAGTATATAGAGACAATTATAGACCTATTACATGCCGTAATCT
>OY365806.1:12009187-12118289 GCA_959347315.1 Bimastos eiseni | reverse complement strand
AGCATATACATAGGACTAGGATTGGGCTGTTACCAGAACCCATACGCGGAACAACCATATGGCTGCGAAGGGAACAGAGGAGATCAGAGTGCAGGAGAACCTAAGATATGTCGGGACAACCTCAACGAGGTTACTGCGTACAAGGGATTATTGGCTTTGAACTGTATACAATTTTGAATAGGAAGGAAGCCATTGAAGTGAGTCCAGAATAAAGCCAGAAATATGAGGACATTGTGTGTGGAGTGTCGCCTATGAACCGAACAGCGGCATTGAGAATAGACTGAATTTTAAAAGCATTAGAGGAATACCGAGGAGGACAGGTCAGTCAAGGTCCATGGTTCAACGCAGGGCTTGAAGTGGAGAAAAAAAGAGGTGCTGGTATGGCTACAAGAACCATTCTCCTTCTCTCCCCTCCCGATTAGGAGGTCTGGGGAGTGTCTGCAGAAGTACCGGTAGGCGACCAGGCCTATGCTTGCAGTCGACCAGAAATGAGAGACCTACGATTGGAACGAAGTTGGTGCAGATGGTAAGAGTAGGAGCTGAAAACTGAGTTGACCTGATTAGGAAAGTAAGTGTAGTATCCAAAATAATCGCCAGGTGATCCAGGTCACGAACAGAAGAGGAAAACTGAATGAGGTGGACCTGGCATGCAGAGAAGCTGTAGCCTGTAGCCTATCGATCGGTTAGTTATGGTAGATTGCACATTGTTCTCTTCTCGCATTCATTTCTACTAGTGGATTTCAGTAAACATTTAGACAGGCGAGAGTTGTTACGGTATTTTCTATCAGCAGCTGTTGATTGACTGCTACTAGATGACTAAGTTCCAGACCGATTAGCTGTCAGCGTAGGGCACCGCGCGCTGAAGATCACTAACGAATAAAATTCGTTTGGGTCTAGTTTAATGGTTCCAGGTCGGGTCAAATCAAGGACGAGACCGTACCTAGTACAGCAGCCCGATTATTGTGATTGGGCGGACGAGAGAATCGGGCCAGTTCACGAGTTCAGTGGGAAAACATTTACCAATGAGACATGATCAGACGACGACCCAGATTAGGGATAGGTTCTGACGTTTTGTAGACATTCAATGTGGGAGTTTTTATGCCGACTCGTGCAGTTTTGATGATTCATTTATGAGAATCGCAAATGGTTATTTTCTGTTGGTCGGACGAATATTAACGGATTGGCTAAAACTTTAAAGAGGTGAGTTTGATTCAGAATCCGTAGTAAAGAATGTTTTGTCTGCGCGCGTGTAGCGCGTACCTCAGAGTGCAATCCTTACTTCGGTTGCGAACTTGCGGGCTCTTACTTTAAAAGAAAGACTTATATCTTATGCTTGGTACAATATTGAATACTTTGTTGTATTGGTGAGCGTAGGCCTACTTTTCGATTGTTAGATTTGTTCGCAGTGCGTTAGCTAGTTACGGGGTTTAAGTGTAGCCAAACTGATAGCGTATAATTATTATCTTCCGATAAGTCCCTAACCCGCGAGTCGGTTTAGTTTGACAAAAGCGTGGAGCTTCTGCGGCCGAAAGTTCGGCCTAAAACGCACAGAAAAATCACTTCTGCGGCCGAAAGTTCTTCGTATATCTAAAAACGACACTAACCATGACCCTAAACGACCCTCACGACGCCTAACCTGACCATAGCCGACCCTCACGATGCCAATATCTGACCCTAACCGACCCTAGCAGCTCATATTAAACATTTTGGGTGTTTTTAACAGTGTGCATGCGCCAATGGTTTTGCATGCACGGAGATGTTCACACGCTAAATTTTGTATGGGTTCGGCCATAGAAGTAGTATTGTCGTTTATTTTGGGCAGAAGGTTCTTATGCATTTTCTTATGCATTTTTACTACACTAAAACTCGTCAAGAATGTGTATTCAGAATAATTTATATCTCGTTCAGCGCCGGCGCTATGGTCCTTGAGCCCGACTAGGCCTTAAATGCGGCCCCAAATTCCAATTTAAGGTCAGATTAGGCGAGATGAGGATTGGTTAAGGTAAGTTTACTGTACTGGCGTTGTGAGGGTGGGTTAAGAGCAGGGTTAGGGCTTTGTGTTGTCATGTGAAAACTTGGTGTCTTCCAGCACCACAGCACCCCTATACTGCAAGTTTGCTGTATCATAGTATATGCTTAACACGCTACATCAACTCTTGAGGTCATGTTGCGGGAAAACCTGTTCCTCGCCTTCTTTTCTGCGAGTCATTCAATTAAGCTCTTGGGCAGTTTTTCTTTAAATTGAAATCATTGCCAGTGATAATAACATGTATTGTGGAACAGTTCAATGGTTCAATTTAAATAGCGTCTAAGTGCAGAAATTGCACTCCGCATTATCCTTTGTCAGAAGAATTCTCAGCACAATTGACATATTTGGGTTAAAGTCGTGAAGTTCATTCTAAATCTGTTTTTCCCCTTGGTGCTCTGGTCCTTTCATAGAACTTCTGATCAGACATTCCTTTTCTTGTGTTATCTTAATTAAGACAGTTTTATTTTATCTATGCTGGGTTTTGGAGTGCCTTTGAGTAGTCCCTATATAAAGGCACTCTACAGATTCTTGAAATGAATGAATGAATGAAGTTAGTGCTATTATAGAAAGTCCAGCGATGTTGTGAGCTGACTATCTCCACGAGTGACTGCGACAAAATGTCATGGCTCCATTGATCTGTGTCAGGCATTTTGATGGGTGTGTAGGAACGATAGAGAAACCGAAAAGAGGAAAAATAGTGCTCAGTCCCTTAAGCTGCCTTTGTGGCATCGATGGGTGTGATGTGTTAGCGACTTCATTTTCTTAGCCTCAGCATATCAGGGCGGATGGCAAGTGCTCTTCGACGCTGTCTCATCTTCTGACCTACAGTGTATGGTTAGTGTGCTCATGCGTCCGTCAACAGCAGCCGGGCTCTTGACTTGGGTGGATGGATGGATGGCAAACGGATGGCGTACGCATGGTTTGCTATGCGTAGGCCCATTATTGCTGAGTTGGCAAGGGGTTGCATTTGGAGCAGAAATCTCAAACCAGTTTCTCCCTGGGCAGGGATTTGAACACCCTGCCCTCTTGATTGACAGTCCAGCATGCTGACCACTACAACGTCAACCACCCCTGCTTTAAATCATTGGTCAGGTGTAAATTTACCCTTTTTCTCTGCAGAGTGATATTAAGAATGGGTTATCCTATATGCCGGTTTCTTGTTTAAGAGGAAGTCATGTTCACCTCCATAGTATCTGCAATTTCCGGTGCACTTGTATTGACAGATTCAACTCCGATTTCATGATATCTCTGTAGGAAGTCTTCATTAGCATAAACACGTCATTGACATTCCAGTCTCATTGATGTTCCAGCGTATCAAATGCTGCCTTCCTAGTCAGCCGTTTTCACCAAATTCAATCACATCTTCAGCTGTATTGTGTGATGTTCTATGCTGGGTCTCTTTGAAGCAGCAAAACTAGTATATGATACCTAGGCTAATCTAGTGGGTCTTGCTTCTGCCTACCTTGGCGAGTTCTATATCCTTGTCCTCAGTGCTCAGAGGCTCGCACTCCTCTTTTTGTTGAACAAGTTCTCCAGTCTGTTCCTTTTGCTCGCACATTCACGCCATGCCTTCTGGATAGTAGACATCTAGATCTGTTTTGACATCCCCTTGGTGCTCTGGTCCTTTCATAGAACTCGTGATCAGACATTCCTTTTCTTGTGTTATCTTAATTAAGACAGTTTTATTTTATCCACGCTGGGTTTGGGAGTGCCTCTCAGTAGTCCCTTGAAAGAGGCACTCTCCAGATTCTTGAAATGAATGAATGAATGATAGACTCTGGTGACTGGATCATTTTGCTCATCTTGTTGATTTGGAACAAGACATACACCACAGCACAATGCAGATGATAAATTAGTTGGAAGCAATATTTATTGTTTACTAATGAACTCATTCAGTTCTAAGCCATTGCCCCTTCATTTATTATAATCAGGTGCTCCGTTTTCAGAAACATGCAGGAATAGATAGGCATAATGACCAGCTAAGTTTGGAGGCCCATTGCAAATTTGAGGTCCCCTCCGATTAGAGGTGCCCTAGCACCAACACCGATAACATTGAAACTGCTTGTGTGTGCAGTTGGTCAAAGACAAGAAGTGGCAGAAAGAGATATTGAAAGGAGTATCTTGGGATGTGATTTGAAAATGTCAAATGGTGGTAAATGTTTCACATTTCCAGTGAGCAGAGAACCATTTCCAACATCAATTTCACCAGCAACAAAGGAGTGTTCCTGTTGTTTCATCCAGTGTGTGTCAATTGCTTTAGTTGCTGTTTGACATTTGAACCTAAGCTTTAAAATTAGTTTTCTATAATTGCCTATGAGTTTCATAAACCAGATTCATGGATTCCTGGCACTGTTAGGTTTTTGTATATGGAGTTCAGTAACCAAATAGCCGACTCCATGTTCGTCCATTCAGGCCCGGGGATAAATTTCCCATAGGGGTGGGGGGTCGAGCTACGGTGTTTTCCTCTGATTCGACTGACTTCTTGAATTGCGATTTTCGATTTTTTTTCACCGTTTCATCGTCTGGTGGCCCTCATCAAGATTAAGGTACAAAAGATTTAAAATTGTGTCGATAGGGGGCGGCACGCGCCGTCAAACGAGAAACCTTTCCCCTCATTTTTCTCGACAACTGGAAGCTCTGGCCTCAAACAAAATCATTGGCGCATAGACCTCCAAGGTGTCTACAAGAATCAATCATTGCTTTGATTGTGGGCACCACACAATTTACGTTTTGGGGGGTAGAATTTTTTTAGGGTGTCCTACAGGGACAGGTGTTCCCACGGTTCTTGAAAAGGTATAGCCACAAAATTCGGAATTTGGGTAGTAATTAGAGGGTTCTGTCTTTGACGAAAACAGTTTTTCAAATTTCCACCCAGTTTTTCCCAAGATGGCGGCTCAAAAGTGACTCTGCTTTTCCTTATTTCTGACAGCCGCCATCTTGGAATTTTTCAATCAATCCAAAAACTGAAAAAAATGCCATTAAGAAGAACTCTTCTGCTATCTGAAGGTATTTTCAATTTTCTCACATGATCCGCTTGCAAATGGCAACCAGCGGCGCGAGCCCCCCATCTCTTTCACTAATCCGATGTCGGCTCCGATTGCACCGAATTCCTGAAATTGATTTTCGATTTTTTTTCCTCGTTTCACCGCCCGGTGACCCTTATCAATATTCCGAAAAAAACGATTTCAAAATGTGTCTGTAGGGGGCGACACGTGCTTTCAAACGAGAAACCTTCTCCCCCAATTTTCTCGGCAACCGGAAGCGCTGGCCTCAAGCCGAATCACAGCCTTGTAGACCTACATGATGTCTACCAGAATCAATCATCAATTGTGGTGTTGTTGCCACAAAATTCTCGTTTGGGGGGAGAACATTTTTAAGAGGTCATCTATGGGGAGATATTCCCACGGTTCCTGAAGAAATTTAGCTTCAAAAGTTAGAATTTGGGTAGTGATTAGAAGGTTCTGTCTTTGCTGAAGACCGTTTTACAATTTTCCGTCCAGTTTTTCCCAGATGGCGGTTCAAAATTTACTCTCTTTTTTTTTCTGATAGCCGCCATCTTGGAATTCTTCAGTCAATCGAAAAAGTTGAAAAAGCGCCATTAAGAGGATCTCTTCTGCTATCCGAGGATGTTCTTGCGTTTTTCATCTCATAATCCTCTTTCAAATGGCAAGCAAGTCCGCAAGAGACCCATTTCTGTCACGAATCGCATTTGTTGGAGGTAAAACGGGGGGAGTTTGTTCCATTTCACCCGAGCACCTGGAGATTTGAAACTTTAAATTTAGACGGCCAATTGAAGCGAAAATGTCGTAGTCGTTGCCGATTTTTAATTTTTGGCCCTGTTTTTTAAATATCGATATTCAAAATTGACCTTTGTTTTTCTGTTTTCGCGACATTTTCAGCTAAACCTAGCTCTGGCAAGTAATTCACTATGGTATATTTCTGCAATGGGCAAATGTAAGCTATTCATATTTATCGACTGTAGAGTCATGCAACATCTGTCTCAGACCATCCAGTACTGTATGTGTGTCGTTTTAATGAGGTCAGATATTGAAGGTCAAATAGTGTCGATCGTGTCAATTAGGCTAAGGCGTGCCAAGATGCCTATTTTACATGCACATGACTGGCTAGTGGAGAAGGATATGCTCTTGAAATTTTTAGGTTCTTCAGATATCTACACAATGTCGGGGTGCCTAAAGTTCGGACAATGTATCTTTATAACAAAGCGAGAAACGGAAGGTCAAATGTCGAAACAACTTTAAGTCAAGGTTTTCTAAGTCCACGAGCCACGATGCCTAGTTTGCAAGGACATATCTCGCGATCACAGAAACGTACGCTCCCGATATTTTAAGGCCTTGCAAACATCTCTACTTTGCATTATATGATGGATTTTCAACAATATATTCCTTTAAATGAGGCGAGATAATCTAGGTGAAAAGTGAAGGTCGTGTCAATAATGCTGAAAGCTAAGGCGACCCAAGATGCATAGTTTACAAAGACTTAATTATCTCGCCATCAGAGTGACCTAGGGTCTTCGTTTTCACACTTTTCCTGCACTGCAATGTCTGGCGGCGATGTTACGGAAGCGAGCAACTCAAGGTCAAATAGTGAAGGTCACGTTAATACATCCTAATCGTCAGATATTGCAAGTCCCACACACCCAAACTGGCGTCCGCACGACGGCAACGTAAAGCTGGCGTTTTCGGGGTGATTCGGGCAGGTCGACACCCGCTTTCAATGACTTTCCCCCCTTAACGGCTTCATATACGCGATGTGTGCCTAGGGCAGCATAGGATATAAAGAGCAAAGCAGAATCCACATCATTTTCTTTAATGGTTTGCTATTGGCTTGACTTCTTAGTTTAGCTTCTGGTTAGCCTAAGGAATGAAAATATGATGGAACTAGATCAGGTTAAGTGGGGCGTTTACGCAGTGGTCTTGGTGGCGCTTGTGATGGGGTAGATGGGGTGTTTGTAGTGGAGGGTACAGATTAGTGAAGGTATTTATCTGTTGGCATGAGGTTTTTTCAGTAATGTACTTAAGTATTTGCTGCCGGCATACTAACTAAGGGCAATGCTTGTGTGATTAAGTGATAGCTTTATTACTTATTGTTAGTCAAATGTGTAATACTATATATGTCTGAGGAAGCATTTTAGATTGAATATCCGGCTGGGATGAAAATTGGTTGAACTGGATGCTTGCAAAGGGACAATAGGCTGTTTTAATAGACAAGGATGCAGCCATTATTTAAGAATGAAAGCCTGCCTGTAGAGGTTATTTAAGATGGAGCATATAAGTACGTTTATGGTGTCCTAAAAGCATATAAATGTTCTAAAGTTTGTACAGAACCAACACAGATGCCATTTGAAAGGATGAGGGCTGTATTTTGCATTAATGCTGAGATATATTTTAAAGCCAAACACTCTTAACACGAACTATACAAAGATATCTTATCTGTTAACTGTTGAGGTTTGCGGTTGAATAGTGGTATGTTCTGTGACTTGCAACTTGTAACTGGATGGTTGCAAGTTCGAATCGACCTCAAGCCACTGCTTAGCGGCTCTGGACAAGTTGTTCGCCATCATCAATTGTCTGTGAGGCAGGCAACGGGAAAATATCTGGCTCATCTCACCCCTATAGGTCAATGTTTCCCAAACTTTTTGGTCGTGGAACCCACTGCAGATAATCTTTGAATGCCCACGACCCGCCTCACAAAGGCGAACAATATTGTGTTAAAATTTAATTAGCATTTCAACGTCAGTTTGCACTGCATGCATTGAATATATTAGATATAATGAAGAGACTAGACTAGACTGTAGGCCTACTCATTGGAGTATACTATATAGTGACAATACAACAAGGAAGGTCAAGAGAACAGTTTCATTTTGTTTTTCTGAATTTAATTAAACTATTTTTAAACAAACCTGAAGCATGGTGCCACAGTTAACAAGACCAACTTTTGGTTGCGACCCATAGTTTGGGAAACACTGCTATAGGTGGCATAAAAGCCTATGGACCTGCCTTTGGGCAGAGGAATCTTCATCATACAAGTACATATAATTTTTTTGACCATGGCTAAGTAATTTATCTATGATCAATATATTATGACCTTTTTGAATAAATTCGATTTAATCGAACTGCTCCTTAGAATGATGATATGGTCAATGACAAATGGTCAATGATAAATGGTCGGTGGATGATGATGGTCAATGATAAATGTGTTCAGAGAGCTTCAGATTTCTCACTTGCCTAAATCTGACTTTAAATTTAATTTTCTTGCACTTTTTTATATTTTGATATTGAAGTAACACTTAATTATATCCAGAAATGGTTTCATACACTGACGTATTGGGCTACTGGTATCACACCTACTTGCTTACTATCACTGCATTGTGTAATTTTGATGAGATGATGATGATTGTGTTAATATTGGTTATGATGAAGTGGGTGATTGTGATTATGATGATCATCATGGGGTTGTGATGCAGGTAATGATGATCAAAACAAAGACTATTGAATATGATCATTAATGTGGTAATGTCCTAGATAAATTAAGATGATGGTGAGTTGTTATTGAGAGAAATGATCATGTGCAAAAACAGAAATGATGAAGAAAACGATTACTGTGATACAGACCCATTGAGTCTACATGTTGCTATCGAGGGACCTTGGGTGCTTGCAAATTCGTCTTTACCACATTTCAGGAAATGATGGATGCGAGGGGTGTCTTATTGAAATCCTGGATCAGATGTCATTAGTGTACTTTGCTTGCCTGTAGTAATTTTTCTGTTGATCCTAATGGCTTCCTTCCTTCAGTTGATCTGCTTAGTCTTTCAATTAGTCTCAGTTTAATGACATTCAATCCTTCATTCACTGCAATTATTCATATAGCTTCTCCTCAAGGTTACTACTGAGAGGTGCTTCTGACCCCAGCATGCGTTAAAAAGAACAGGTTTTAAGGCTGGAGTAGAATGCGTCAGAATGGACCCTGGGAGCGAGTGCAGTGCCAATGGGAGCTTGTAATGGTGCGGGGCTCGTAGTAGCAGTCGCGGCAGAGATGGTGGATGTGAGGAGCAATGGGGCATTGTGATTCATAGATCATAGACAGTAATGGAAGAGGTAATACGACGGAAATTGGCAGCAATGGTGGTGAGGTCAAACTTTGCGAGCTACTGACGAGTGCCAAACGAGTGTATTGAGTCTTTGAATTGCTCATGATCGATTTGCTCCTCACATCCAAACCTTTAAGCCACCCAGGGTCATTGTTTGAGGAATGGGGTTAGATGCGTTTGGCAGGCCAAGACGTCATCAGCAAACAGCTGACCCATCGCAACATGGGCAACAAGGAGAGGACCAAGCTGAGACGTGTGATGTCAAGCCCTTCACGTTGAGCACATGGACCAAAATCGAGTATTTCTGCTACTGTGGAAGGATGCTGTCCTGAATATACAAGTTGAAAAGGATGATAAGGAAGAGATGTAGAGCATGAATTAACTGTTGGGGCGGGTGTGTGTGTTGGGAGCGGATCAGAGAATGATGCAGAGATGTTCAGGATCAGTGAATTCAGCCTTGACAACACAAATGGTAATCAGTGACTGGAAACAGTGGAAAGACTGGAAGGTCAGTGTCGTCAGTGACTTCAGCCAGTGTTCAGATGAATTCCAAGGTTCTTGGAATTGAACGAAGGAAAGAGGTAATTGGCCAAGGAGGGAGAGGCCCTTGATATATATATATAATATCTTTCTAGTACCTCACAGAAATGCTGCATGGATTTTAATAACAAAACAGTAATAAGAAAAATTTATGTTTTGATTTGTGAGGCCTGCAGTAATTCGTTATGAATATTAATTAATTGGCGATTGGATCTGGTGCCAGTGACTGATTCACAAAGCATTTACCAAAATCAAGCTACAGCCAGGTCTATACCATGGCACAAAGTCAGTCCATTGAACCAGTCCTCATATAAGGAACTCGGTTTATTTCCATTCCTTTCATTATTGTGTTTTTGTCATGCTAATTACAAAGAGCAATTAATGATATTTAGCAGCTATATTAAGGTGAGTTGATAACTGGAATCCATGGAAATAAACATGTTAATGTCTTTAATATCCTGTGCGTTATAGACCTCGTAGAAATCGTGATGTGTGCGTCGTTGGTTGTCGGTCTTGTTTTTCTTGTCTCTTGTAAATTGTCTACTGCACAAGAATGAAAATTTGCATTTCTCATTTTTTAATTGCTGCTAATGAGATTTTTTTATCCATCGTAAGAATTTGTCATGTGTTGTGCTAATTAGTTTCAGGCAAAGGAAGAATGGCTTAAACTGCTATTTATCAGATTTAACATTCTACTGCCCAAGGCCTAGTTTATCTTGCCACCCATGACATTTATGTTGGAGAGTTTTAACTTTAACTAATATCATTATTATTTATTTAGTGTTGTGCTTGCAGTTTTTAGTTTAACTGAATGTAATGTTCCAATTTTTAAGTGTTACCCCATCTGGAGTGTGCCACCCTAAGGCACCCATGGCCGTTACTTCGTTTGTTCCTGTAGTAGGCCTATCACTGAACTGGTATAATTTGTTTTAAATTTTTAATAACTAAGCAAAATGCATTTTGTTAAGAGTGATTAATGTTGTTCAGTGTGTGTTTTAATATCCTGTTCATCATAACCTGTTATTTTTTCATCATATCCTGTTCAATTATAACTAAATTCACTAGCTGTTGGCTGATATAAAGATTTTGTATTTGCTTGAGAGTTATTTGCTTTTTATGTCTAGGACAATTGATATGTTCAGATGTTCATAAAACTTTATTTAATCAACTAAAGAGTTAAAGATGATTACCGACTTAATTCTTAAAGGAGCTGTTTTTGAGACAGACAATGCTTCTGCATTTAGAACTTAATGACTTTGCCCATTGTTCTGAAGAATCGTGTTTAATATTGGTTTCTTTAAACTGGGAGCATTGAAACTGGACACTTGAACTCAGAAGTTAAATGATGTGTAGCAGTTCTAGTAGTTTCTGTTTAATGATGCTCTGTCATAACTAAGATAAGTAGTCTCGCCCTCCTACATGGTAGTAACAGTCCCAGGCCCCAAACTGGCCTGGTACTACCAGGTAGTGGGTATTGCAGTTATATTAACAAGGGCCTTATCATTATACACTTAAACTGAACTGAGACTTGGATTCTAGGTAATTTATATATATATTGCTTATATTATTTATATTATATATATGTATAGGCCAATAAAATATGATAAATGTGAAACAGAATATATGATATAATTTGCCACTTTTCATTTGTGGGTCTTGCTATACATTATTATGGTTAAGGCCCGAATGATGTACTTTTAGAACTGCGTAGAGCAGAGAAAGTCATGTTTAAAAAAATTACTTTTGTTTGTTTTGTTGACTGTGGTTACACACTGTGAATCATTATGCAGAAGACTTTGATGTAGGTTGATGCATGTGTTCATGTGAACATGAAAACGATTGTATTTTATAACAACCATCTCTGACTACCTGACTAAATTTCATGGTTACAGAGTAACTGGCGGCTTCCCTGATGAGTTTCATGTTCAGCAGACAATCATAGAGCTATCTCTCTCTGTCCTGTTTTCCTGATTACTGTGTGAAAATCCTGCGTCAATCAAACCTTCCGCATTGGCTGAATTCGTGATGCAAGAGTTCATTCACGTCACTGGTCATTGCAACCGGTTTCCAACCGGATTGCTAAGCAAGTGAATTTAGACTTTATAATTTTGCTAAATATTGACTTGTTTCTCCATGTCTGTACCAATACAAGAATATTGGCTGAATACATGCACTGTAGACATGCTTAATAATAGTAATAATGATAATAATTTTCATTTAAATACATTCATATGCTGTCTGATTCTAAGTTTAGTATGAGCAAATGATCACAAGTTATTGCTGCTGTCAATTGTAAATGTATGGCAGCCGTGCAAGGCGCCCATCACGTTCTACATTGATACTAGTATTTATACTTCTTGTAAGCTAGTGTGTGTTTGCTGGTGGTCTAATAAAGAATATAATGGGTTTTACATCCTTGAAGGTATTTTTGTCAGTTGTTGGTCATGGTGGTGGTCTTGGTTGGTGGTTGTGTTGGTGGTCGTGTTCTTGGAGGTCCTGGTAGATGTGGTGGTGGGTGTGGCAGCCTTTTCTGCCAACCACCTTAGGTGAAATTGTGGTTTATGTGCTTGATACAAGTGTCTGATGATGATGATGATGATAATGATCCTGCTGATGATGCTTGATACCTCTGCGGGTGGTCTTTAGGAGAGAGAATCGTGCAATAGTTTTTCATAATATGCAATATTATTATTAGAAGATGAAGAGCCAGAGTATTTTTAGGTAATGGTTCATAGCTTCCAGCTTTGATTAATGACTGCTGCGAGAAGAGGTTGGTGTTTGTAGTGGCTGTGGTGTGGGTGGGAATAGTGTTGGTGGAGTTAGAAGAGTGTTGTGGTTCAGTTAGAAAGAGCTGCTGGGTGATGATAAGCAGATGCCAGTCCTATCTTGAAGTGTTTCCTCCTGAACCTGTACTTAATTGACGGTGTCACACAGAATGTATTTAGCATGTAGACTGTGTCTTTTGGTTTATGAAATAACTTTTCTTCACTTGAATGGCAAGGACAAGGTTAAGGTTCATGGAGGTTAAGCTTTCTTCATAGCAAGAATGCTGGACTTTGTTAACTGTGGCTATTTATTAGTCGGTTTCTTAGTAGTGTTTTGAGCAGTAATTACTAGTTGAAGAAAGGATCTAATTATTAATGACTTATTTGTTTCTGAAGTACTGAACTCATTCTCATTTGTGCTTGAGAAATGAAATTCTGAGATCAATGAAATTTCAGTAATGCTGTTACTCATCAATCATCAATTCTGTGTTTGTCCCATGACAAAAGGAGGACCTCCTTTGCAAAGATAATCGCCTTTCATTGTTGGGCAAGGGTTCTGCACCCTTCCGCTCTCTATTGTTCGTGAGCTCTTTAATCAGCTTGACAAGTGAACCGTGGCTGGTGGTTTCTTGATCCTGTTACCTACCAACATCTACCTTTCAAGTGATTGATCTTGTATACAACTACTTCAATGTCTGTCTTCATATGACCTGTCTGAAACTGAATCACAGGGAAACTTACTCCAGATGGATATAAATTGAGATTCGATGATTGTTTCAGTGGCTGTACAGACTGATTAAAACTCAAAGAAAAATTTGCCATCAAAGATTCATTAATGTTTTATGGCTGCTGTGTTCGTATGATATTCTGTTGCATGAAAGTATTCTTCATGTGATGCCCGACATTAAGCTGCCATCAGTTGTTGCTCTAAGCATTAATGCTCTGCCATTTATTATGTTTGTGGTAAGGGAGTTGCTGCAGCTCCCTGAAAAACAGACTCTCTGGCAGCTGAGGTTAAAAATCTGTACAGTCAGTACAATTGTCGACTAATTTTTCATTTATTAGAGTCGGGAAGCTGTCTGACGTGCAGGCACCAGGGACCCTTGTGTGATTTATAAACCAGACAAGAGGGCACTGTCATTTTTAATTATATTGTAGGTTCTGATAGGCAGAGAACCTATGCAGTCTTTGGTTCAAAGAGATTTGCCTGTCACAGGACTCCAGCAAGAGAGAGCTCTATGGCCTGAATACATTTTTGTAACATAGTCTAGTCTATGTCGATTAATCTGACCACCTAATCTGACCACCGCTGTCTTAGTTTGCTTCTGGCTATTATCTACACAGAATAGCTTCAAACAAGTAATATTCTGTGCTTCTTGACTTTTTTCATACATATATATATATATATATATTCATATGATGTCAAGGATAGAGTTGGAATTAATATGAGGGACTAATGGTTTATGTGAACAAGAGCCAGACAAATTATGTAAGAGCCTC
This sequence comes from Bimastos eiseni, assembly GCA_959347315.1. Classification (NCBI taxonomy): domain Eukaryota; kingdom Metazoa; phylum Annelida; class Clitellata; order Crassiclitellata; family Lumbricidae; genus Bimastos; species Bimastos eiseni. The sequence goes on along the minus strand of OY365806.1, from coordinate 12,104,347 downwards.
TGGGCTCATTATTGAATTTTGCAATTTTATAATTTATTAATTTACTTGCAAGCTATGGAGTTATTTAATTGTTGATTATTTAACTTGTCATTTTATTCTTTGCTTAATGATTTCTTCAAAGGAACAAGCTATTTACGTAGGTCTATTTAGATCATTTGACAAGTCATTGACGTTGCTTGTTACTTTGCGACATTAAAACTATGATGCTGTTTAATTAACACATTTTGTAATACTTACATTATATTGCCTTGAATTTACTGCTTTGAAATTGGTAAAGTCGGGAAATAAGTTGACTGGCTGATGATAGCTCTGATGTAGCCTTTTATCAATTGTAAAGAAGATGACACACGAGGATGGTTCTGTTCTTGGATGGCAGTCGAGTAACATTATTTATCTCTTTTCAATGTAGTTCAGAGTATCCAATAAGACCTTCACTTAGAGAGAAAGCCAAACAGAACAATGACAGAAATTTCTTGACAAGCAGTGTATGTTTCTGGGATGGTTTAGTGGTCAGTGAGCTGGACTGTCAGCAAAGAGGTTGGGAGTTGAAATCCCTCATGGGCAGAAATATGTTTCAAGGTTTTCTGCTTCACTTACATCCTCAACCAACTGCGCTATAATGAGTAATTAGACGACCCACCATCTGTGTGAAGGTAAGAGGGTAAAGAAAGGGACTGACCTCTCACCATCATACGCTGAAGCTGAGAAAATGATGTCAGTACACTTAATACTCATGGCTGCTCCGTGGCTGGCCTAAAACTCTAATTTTGGTCACATTTTGAGAATGTTTCTTTCAGTCTAAGAAGCTGAGCCATTTTTCTGTGCATTCGTGTAAAATAATTTGTCGTTTCTTTTGTCGTAGGTTTCAGCGCTTGACTGAGTTAGCGGTGGCCATTCTAGCGTCGTCGTCGGTGGCAGAGATGGACACGAGCGTCGATAATGGTCGGGTGGATACGACAATGGCCGTGGCTCGGGTCCCGACTCCCCCTCCCATCGATATGCTTTGTCCAATGGCAGAAAACTGGTGCTATACACAGGTATGTGCACTGATCGCTTTCGTGTTTGTCTACATCTGTGTCCTTACTAAACCAGATGAGACCCGTGCCATCAGTTTCATTAAGCCTACGACGTCTATTGAGTCATGCACAGGCCTCTTCTTTTCTATAATGGTCTAATAGATCGTTTCATGTTTCAATTAGAATGTTTCATGTTCTATTTAATATCTGATGTTACAAGCCACAGGAAATATTTATGGCTTCTTGATGAGACATGCTATAATCTAGTGCTTTGCCTTCTAGCCAACTCTGCTATGATGACTGGGTACGTCTGACCTCACGCTGTCAGTGGGTAGATAGTGGGGCATGGGAGAGGGCTTGCCAACTGCCCACCCTCGTGAATTGAGACTCAGAAAAATGGTGTTGAGGGTTTCTTAAGACTCTGCCTTTGAGAGTGGATGACCACTCGCTGGCCTCTCCCTTGGTGTGTGTTCTTCAAATTACTTTTAATGACAGTTGAATTTTACAATAATTATGACCTAATGTTTAGTAGCTTAATATTTAGTGCTTTTATAGTTGGAGATGGTCTTAATTGAGAGAGTCTGGCATATCAGTTTTTGGCCAGTTGCCAGCATAAAATTCCATTGACAGTTGAAACTATGTTCTGAATATAGTTGACTAATGTATTCAGCTCAGTGTTTACCATGTCAGAGTTATCCTGTTCATTATATCCTGCATCAGCTGTGTTGACAGCTAGAGATTTTCAATAAGGTTATTTTTATATAATATATATATATATATATATATTTATGTGCATGCGTTGTATGTGTGTTGTATGTGTAAATGTGTTGTGTGTGTAAATTTGTTGTGTGTGTAAATGTGTTGTGTGTGTAAATGTGTTGTGTGTGTAAATGTGTTGTGTGTGTAAATGTGTTGTGTGTGTAAATGTGTTGTGTGTGTAAATGTGTTGTGTGTGTAAATGTGTTGTGTGTGTGTAAATGTGTTGTGTGTGTGTGTAAATGTGTTGTGTGTGTGTGTAAATGTGTTGTGTGTGTGTGTAAATGTGTTGTGTGTGTGTGTAAATGTGTTGTGTGTGTGTAAATGTGTTGTGTGTGTAAATGTGTTGTGTGTGTAAATGTGTTGTGTGTGTAAATGTGTTGTGCACGTATTATGTGGACGTAAATAGTTGATCAGGAACTGAGGAAATGCATTTGTATGATTGAATAAGAAGGAGTCGTGGTGTTGAAGTCAATGTTGTCTTCACTCCGAGTAGTAGGAGCCCTGGTCTCTGCCGCCCCCCTCCCCGCTTCTTGGTGCACTGCGATCGTCGTAGTCGTCTTCGGCTGACTGCCAGAATCGTCTTCTTATGCCAGGAGGCGAATTCTGCCTCTTGTCACTTATCGATCATGTCATGGAGCCAGAAACCGATGTAGAGCAGGTTGTTGGAGGGTGAGGAAGGAACTGATGCGCACAGACAGACAGAGACTGAGAGAGAGACAGAAAGAGAGAGAGGGAGTGTGTATGTGTGTCTTCTTTGTGATGCATTGGTCCTTCATTAATTAGGCAGAGGTCAAGTGTTGCCGAATCAATTGCAGCATTATGTTCCGTCCACCACCATCACTGCTGCTTCAGCTCCTGCTGCTGCTGCTGCTGTGTCTGCAAAAGAGGCGGCCCTCGCGGGTGCAGCCACCGATGCTTCTGGTGGTGGTGACTGTTGTGGTGGTGATGGTTGTGCGGGTGGTGGTGATGGCTGGCTAGACACAGCAATCATCTGTCTCTGTCCTTGACCTTTCCTCGTGCATCATTCTCCTTTAAGCGGCTGAATACTATTTACAGTCTAACGCCTCTCCTATGCCTCTGTTGTTGGGTGGATTGAGAGTGTCCCAGCCCTGGATTCCGTGTAATAGAATGCTGCTGATGCTGCTCGGCTTCTGCTGCCGCTGCTATAATTTTATGGCTGACTTTGGTGAAGTAGGTTATTGGAAAGAACAGACTTCTTTTCTGGTCATTGTGAGCCGAAGATTGGTGACAAATGATCCTATCCAGTTGTGCAATGTGCGACCCACCAGATGAACTTTTGCTGTACAAAAGGTTCTTTGTTTGTACTAACATTTCATGTACATTGTGCCTTGTATGACGCATATCATCCTTGTCATGGATGCGTCGTTAAATAAACTCATTACACACACGCAGTGTCAAACAGCTGCATTTACAGTTTACACGAATAATTGTTAGCAGCTGAGGATAATGAGAATGACAGAGAATAATATCACTGTGATAAATAATGAATTGTATGAACGATCTAGGCAAAACTTGGACAGTGAAAAGGACTTCACTTCATAAACATAGCCATCACCACTAATTTGTTAAATTTTATTCTTCCATTCTTCTCAAAATATCTTGAGAAAATATTGTGATCAATTAACCAATTACATTATGTTGAAGAACCTCTCAACACCAAGCCAGTGTGGTTTTCGATCTGGCCATTCTACTTTCATGACCCTGATTACCAGAGTTCGACCGTACGTACGGAACGTACGCTATTTTTTCTGCTGAAATGCCTACCATACGCGTACGCTATTTTTTGGCTAAATTAATAAATAGCATACGCTAATTTTTCTGCATTACGTGTTAGTCAAAATATTTTTTTTATTATAAAATTAACAAAGAATAACAAAAATTAAAAATTAAAGAATGGAAAACGTTTTAAAAAATTCCGTGAGCAATTGTGTATTTTTATTCCAATTTTCTAACAATAAACTACAGTCATAAATTGATTAAATTCCAGCAGTGAGTTTTGAATTTTATCAAAAAATTCATCTTTATCACCATAATATCAACAGTATTATAAAGAATGAATGTATGAAGTTGCAAAACTGTATCTAAATTCTAATCATCTGGAGAATCTGAGTAATCTGACTCTTCTTGTACTGAGTCTTCTGACGTATCACTGATATCATCATTCGGTTCATTCCATTTCACGTTCTCTTCAACATAATCCACTTCATCCACTTTGTCCATTAAACGTGTGTTGGCATGGATATAGACCGTCTTCTCAATGGTCTTCGGATTCAGTCGAGCCCTCCTTTTATTCTGGATGAAACCAAATAAGCTCCAGTTCCTTTCAGCAGCACTCAAAGTTGCCGTTTGGCTTAATACGCGTATAGCAAATCTCTGGAGCTCCAGTACACCCGATCCAAAACTGTGCCACCATTGATGTGCTGGCATAGTACTTGCTGCAGCTTTTGCTACTGGGCATGCAAATATTCTCTGACTTGATCTAAAGTTATTTAGTTGGTTTGTTATAATGACTTGCTCCTCCACTTCAGGATGCAATAGTTCTACTAGTTGATAGAGTCCAGTCATGACTACCTCATTTGCATGCTGAGCCATGTTCACATACTCCGGATCTAAAAGGAATCCAGCGGCATGAAGCGTTGTGTGCATCATGGCCCATCTTCTGGCAAATGAATCGTACCACTCTTTACGCTGAGCTTGTGATATATTTGGAAAGTTGTTAATAGATTCTTGGATTGTAAACATTTTGAAATAAATCTTTCCTGTAACAGGGGCATCACCATCAACAAGTCGTAGCAGTTCAAAAACTGGTTTGTTTATATCCAAGTATAACTGACACTTTTTCCAAAATGGTTCAGAGAGAACTGAAACAGATACTTCTTCACCTGCTATTTTGTAGCTCTTTTTGTTTAACCACGCCTTGTGTTCTCTGCTCACAATCATTTCCTGCAAAGCATCTTTAAGTTCCACTAAACGTTGAGTCATGATAACACAAGTGCCAAAGCGTGTCTCAGCTGGATGGAGCAAAAACTTATTAAGAGAATGTTTCTTCAACATAGCTTGTGAGCCATCATGTCCTTTTATAAACTTTACAACAGCAATCACGTCTTTCAAAATTGAAGAAATCCAAATTAATTTACCCCAGTCTTCGAGTAAAAGATCGAGGCAGTGGGCAGAACATGGACCACAAACAATTTTTGGAAACTTTTTTGCAATTATCTGCCATGCTGCTTTACAGTTAGCTGCACTGTCTGTGATAACTTGAAGAATCAACTCGGGTCCAATTTTTCCTATTGATGACATGATTACTTTGGCGATGTAACCAGAATCCTTTGTGTTACCAGTCGTATCAATACTTTCTATAAATGTTGACCCAGATGAGGTCACCAACAAAATGTTCAATAATGGCTTCTGTTTTGCATCAGACCAACGATCACTTACAATAGTACCCATCTTGAGATTTAAATCAGTAAAAAAAGACGTTTGGACTCGATTTTGTACTTTAGCATATTCTTTGTCAAGCAATGTTGCTCGTATTGGATGATCAGATGGTGGCTTGTATGCTCGTCCATATTTTCCGATTTGTGAGCACATCTCCCTAAAATGTTTGTTGTTGACAACATTGAAACTTATACCTGTGCTATATATCATTCTTGCAATAGATTCATCCACTTCAGATTCTCAATATTTTTAAACATATTGGTTAGTTTCGGTTGCTTTGTGGATGATGAGGACAACGATGTGGATGTAACCGCTTTATCTAGATTTCGTTTTCTTGCGTTTTCTTGTTTTTCAGATTGTTTAACAGCATCTGCTGCTTTGAAGCATTCCAGAATTTCAACTGGCACCTTGTCACATTTGGCTACGCCTGTTGCAGTTTCAATACCCATGTGTGCTCGGATACGATTACCACCACCCCAAAATACTTTCAAACAGTATATGCATTTCACTTGAAAGTTATTGGCGGTCTCTAAAAGAACAATGACGTGTTCCCACTCTTTTCCTTTCATGTGGGGCATTTTTTATTTTCTGTAATGTAAACAATGTTAAATAGAGAAAATCAATAGAATAAAATTCTTTTAGATGCTTATTAGGTTATTAGTTATAACACAAATCAAATAAAAAATATTTATAAATTACAAAAATTACATTAAATTATGATTACCACTTAAAATGATATGCTATTATTCTTATACATGATAAGGTTGCATGATGCATCCGCGGAAGTTAAAACGACACCAAACTTCAACACTGCAGACACGAAACATAAATTGCCGCAACTCCGCTAATTTTCAAGTGCCTTAACACATTGACTGCGGCCAACATCGCAGCCTGCACTCGCCATGTGCGTTATTGCCACGCGGCCATACTAACCCATGCAAAAAAACTATGAATCCGTCAGCCTGTTTTATTTCTGTTGATAAAATAATCAAATTATACAAATTAAAACCAAAATAATAATTTACCTCTTCGCTGAAATGTAACTACAAATAAAAACTCTAAAGTGACGTAATAAAGACGAGAAAAAAAACGACGAGAAAAAAAATGTGACGTCACGAGAAGCAACTAATATTAAAGGCTGCTCATACGTATGGAATACGAACGTACCGTATGCGTACGCTATTATTTTTAGTAAATTACGTAGCGTACGCGTACGCTATCTTCTGCCCTAACATACAGTCGAACTTTGCTGATTACAGTGGAAATGAAAATCTTTTAAAGAATTTATGATGATCTATTTTTTGTCAGGATTTGCTTGGCTTGTCGAATGTTGAAGTAATTTGATACAGTGGACCACAAGATCTTATTTTGGAATAGGGAATTGTTTCTGCCAGGGTTCAAAATAGACCTGAACCTGATGTGCTATGTCACACTTGGTAATGATGCCATTAAGCCATCAAAGCTGTTTTACCATGTATACATTCAATTCATCTGACTAACAAGCACAAAGCAATTGATTTTTTTCTATAAGGAAGCGTGAGGAAATAAAAAATCAAAAGAAGCAGATGGTATAGTGCACTAAAATTAATGTCTGTGCATTGAGGGCATCTTTCTTTGCTTCCCTTCACATCAGAAAGTCTAAAAAACCTAATTTAGGATCAGTGAAGACCTCATCCTTTCGTGTGAACAGGAATCATTTGATTGCCAGAAGAAACACGACACCCATGTTTCCTATTGGTTTATTCTTCAATTTTCTAGTTGTTTAATTCTATTTCTGACAGGTTTTAAAACATGAATGACATCGTTTTGTCATTAATTATAGATATACCAGTGTTTTTAAAAACTTTGTCGTTACAACTCTATAAAAAACAATTATCCAATCTGTTACCCGTCCTAAGACATTGAATAGTGCTTATGCTTAGTCAAACCATTGCCATAGCTTTTGATGTGAGCTGGATCCGTGAATGAATAAATTTACAAACAGTGTGAAAGGGGTTAAATATTCGATGATAACAGATTCAGCGTATTCATAGTGAAGATTCATATTCATAGTGAAAAGTACTTCAGTACTGACCTCAGATTCATAGTTGAAAGTACTTCAGAATTAATGTGAAACTGATGATGTAAGTAGCAGCAAAACCCGTGAATTGCTCATACTTTATGGATGGCTCCCCAGGTCGTGATTCCAGCCCAGGCTTGCCATTGGTGTTCCACGAACAACAACATGAAGATGGTGCTTTAAAAAGTTTAAGACCAACTGAGTTAGAACTGTTTGACATATGTGGGACTACATCTAGCCTCGAGTGGTTCTCTAACCACCTATGCAACAGAAAACAGATCACTATTTTAACGAATTCAAATCCTAATTATAATCCATTGAATGCTGATATCCACAAGATTCGAATTTGGACCCCTTACTTCTCTTGATTTATATCGATTACATATGTAATATTTCTTGCCTACCACATTTTATCCTATTTGCTGATACATGTTTATGCTTGTGATGGGATATATACTAATGACTTCTTGGTTAAGGTGTTTAATCACACTGATTGAATGTACTAGTCTATCTTCTACCTGTCTAGTTCTGTACCAGTTTTTGCTATCCTAGGAGTATTGATTTTGTATTGGATTAATAAAGTGTGAATCAGTGTATTTATTTATCTCATCACTTACACAATGCCTCCTCAACCTTTCATGATTATTTTATCTGCATATCGGATGTTTATGGCAAATACACACGATCTTTAGTTAAATTGCATACATAATTTGTACATAATTTGTACATAATTTGTTTGCTCTAACGTCTGGTAATTTTCTTAGGCATGCACCGGATCAGACAAATATTGTATTCTATGTCATCTGAACTTAAAGCCCAAATTGCATCAGTTTAATAAATGTATATTACAATAATTACATCCTATGTAGTTTGGTTTTGATCTGCATGTATAACACCATGGACTCTTAGCGATGTATGGGTTTAATTCCATTTTCTTTTATTTCTTGCCTGTTGCACTTGTAAAACGATTTGCACAGTGTATTGATGCTCAAAGTATTATGACAGAAGACATTTTAAATAACAATAATCTGATGAATTGAGACACTGTACTTTCTTTGATTGACTGACCTTCCATTCAATGCAAGCAAGTCTCTTAAAGTATGAATGTTGCTGGCTGATTAATTTCCTGTCTGGGACATCTGGGTCGATTGGTCAGAGGTTATCTGCCAAGCTGCCTTGGGGAGGGTGATAGATTCCACTTGAACAAGCCCCTTAGCCCAGTTACTGCAATCAGTCTATTAATACTACCCACTTCCTTACATTCATCAATGATCCATTCCAGTTACAACTCACTGTCACTAGTACCTAACGCTATTAATTTAGGTTCAGGTAATATCTGTCCTTTCACTGTGAAGCTGACAAATTTGAATAGTTAGATGATATCATCAAGAGTAGACACGTGAGTTCTGCAGGAAATGATTCTGTTGCAAGAATTGTTATTTAGTTCCTTAATTATTGGAACCGTCTGTACTGAGTTACTTCTAAATTGTCCTGCTTAGGTCTCTAAGGCACCCCAATTACTTTGCAGTGTTTCTGTTAACATTTTGCCCCAGGGAGTTGAAACACAGTCAGTCTTGATGAGTTTTTCATCAAAAGCAGGTTTTAAAAAACCCGGCTTTTGAGTCTCTATTTGTGGCACATCTGCCTTCCAGTTCTGGAGTAATTAGATATCTAAATTGCTGAATCTGATTTTCATTACTTTTACGACGAAAGATTAATTGTGCAGCTGCTTGAACTTGCCGAGCAGCATGTTGATTGGCAGAGTAGAACTGCGCAGCACTTTGTTTATGCTGGTCTATTATTAGGCAGCTTCAGTATAGACAGAATCATGTAGTCATTAGCTAATATTTCACACACAACTCTACCAGCTTATACGTTTTTATTAGCCTACTTATGCCTTCCACCCATGAAAGAAAAAACTGACCTTTATGTTTTCATATGCACATGGTGTCAATGCTCTGCATATGCGCAAACACTTACTTTAGATGTTGGCTGCTCTCTGAATTGATATACTTAAATAATTAATTTAATGATTTTCAGTGAAAGCTGTTGGAATTTTTATATCAATATAATAAACCAATTTTCAGTATAGTCAATCCAGTCATACTTTTTATTACAGAGTGTTCAATGACTTTGACCTATTTGAAGCAAGTTCCAATTGACAAGAGACCATATTTGCATTATATATAAGCCTCTGGCACAAATTATTCAAACGTTCAATGCTTGGTGATTGGCAAGGTAGTAAGGCATTGTCCTCTTTAGTTTGAGTTTCGAACACTTTTGAGTACCGATAACAGTTTGTTCCATAATAAGAAATTGTAAACAACATTTCTTGTCATAACAAACTAATACATAATTTCTCATTGCACAAATGAATTATCGGTGAAATGGACATAATTCTATTGTGTACTTTTAAATTGTGATTTTCTAGCAAATTATAAATGAAACAAAGTTTAACAAGCTAAGGATTTAAAGAAGTTTATCTGCAACTATATCTGTGTATAGTATATTTACCTAGGTGAAGTCTAAGGCGATTCCAGCTATTCCCCAAGAATGTGGCACAGTGGCCGATCGGTTAGAGCGGTCATCTAAGATCCGCCCAATTACCTCCACGAACGCTATGAAAAAAATAAAACGACCGTTGAATCATAGCACCAAGCTCTTCAGTACAACTGCAATTGCACCATCGTGGCGTGTGTATGCACTTCTAAACAAAAAAGTTTGGACGAAGGGCGGTATCAAATTCCTGTAATAAATAGATAAATAAATATTTAGCCGACATAGAGAACTATGTGTCATTAACTGACGTTATCTAGAGAACTAAAACTGAGTTTCATTGACTAACATAGAGAACTGTGTGTCATTAACTGATATAAAGGATATAGAAAAATAGTTTTTTATGTAACTGACACAGTGAAACTGACACTGAGAAGTATGGCACTTGTGTCATTTATTTAACTGATGGACAATGAACCTTGTTACTCTTGTAGATATGTAGCTGTAGACTCTGTGTTGCCCTCACAGTACATTTTTATTGCTACTCTTGAGTAATTGCTGTCTGGTGTTAAGTTAATGACTGCTGTAGTCCTTCCAATTATTTGTTATTGGACATATGTTTTGTCTCATGCCTTCAGCATTTCTCTTGTAATTGAGACTACAAAAAGTGCAGTTAAAAATTCGACACTGTAAAATGGGAGATTGCAGCTGGGAAATGTATGGCAGATAATTCTCTATAACATCGTTTATTTATGTGGCAGGTGCAGCCTGCATGTCGTGCATACAGTCACTGGTTGAGTGATAAATCAGCTCATTAGGGTTATCTCCAATGGAATATGTACAGTAATATGAACAATAGTTTCTCCACTGAAACTGTCATTGTCATGTCTTTAAGACTTTACTGGGATTCGAGTTGCAGTCAAACTGATCAGTGTCACGATGACGGTTTCCGTTGTTGGCGTGATTTGTTGCTGTGATTCCTTCGCAATGGTATGCTGCTATTATTGCATAGCTCCACTGCTCCATACCTGGTTTATATTGTCCAAGTAGATTGGTTAGTCCGTTGCACATGAGACTGGGCAGCATAATCAACAGCAGTGAATAGTAAGACAAGTAGCAGATAGCACTGCTAACGGTCATTGTATGATTGTACATTTTGAAAGGTCAGTTCTTGTTGATCACAGTTTCCGTCCTATCCTCGGTGATGGTTCGGTCACTTGTCAGGTGTTTACAGGACTGTTTATTGTCGTGGAGACCGACATAATGGACAGGAAAGAAACTCATCTTCTGGGTCCTGTGGTAAATGAGGCCAACAGTGTTTCCATTAGCCTGCAAAGGGTGTAATCAGCTCTGAGGTCTAGAATATTAAGCACACATTGAAAGAACTTCTGGACCCATGAGCAAATATTTCCAGAAATTTTGCCCTGCAGCCGATATTGGTTGTAAGCTGGTCGTGTGATTAAGAAGAAGAATCTAATGGGATTTAGTTTCTGACTAATGAGTAATAAATATGTTCTATCTTGAGATCCATTGCCTGAATGATCAGTCAATCATGCTAGATCACTAAATAATAACTAGATTCAATTACTATATTATTCCAAGACATGAAGACTAATTATGGGTCATTCTTCTGGTTTCAGTGCCACATATCCTTCATATCCTTCTCTTCCCTGGTGGGTTCTTGTACTTAATTATGTGAATAAGTAATTTCATCAGACAGTTAGTTATGTGGCATGTGATGCATCTGAAGACCTTCAAATGTTTGCTATAGCTGAGTTTTATTGTCTTACTGAGATGTATTGTTTTGTTTTGTTTTAAAAAAAAGACCCAGTAGTTGAGATGCTTCTTCCATTTTAGTAGGATTCTCATCGTTTGCGCAGTAACTGCTCTGGCGCTGTTTAGATAGATAGCTTGGATAAATAAATGATGCATGAATGCCCTTTGGAAATCCTTTGAGGATCATGTATGTATTTCTTTCTCTGCTCTTCTAATTACCACGAGATCCGACCTTGTACTTATGCTCTTCCTATGTTTTCAGCAAACAATCTTTGCCTGTGACTTTAATGATTCATCTAGTTTTAGAGCTGATGTCAATACCCATCTTAACTTAACGTCTCTGTGCAAGAATTTATATCCTATAAAGCAGCGGTTTTCGAATTTTACTCATATTTACCACCAGGGGAATAAAATTGAATGTTTGCATGCCACCAGCAGAGCCCCCAGCCCATACCTCATTTGGGAAAATGCGACAATAAATGGAGTTTGATCGAGTTTATTTCTTAGTATAAAATGTTTATTTTTTCAAGTACCACTTAGCATATACATTGTTTAACCATTTGGAAACCACTGCTATTTAAAGCAGCCAACTAATGCTTGTTTGTGGTTCCTGGAAAATCACTCATATGTTGAAAAAAGTCTTTTTTAAAATTCAATGCATTGAGCTGTTAATGTGAATATTGACCGAAAATTTTAATTTATGATCAGTTTTTAGTATTATTATGTTGGCAAATGTTACAATGTTACAATGGCTAGCCTTTTAACTCTTCTAAATCGGTTTAAGTTGTTTTACAAAATACAAATGTTCAAATATTTTTTCTTTTATTTCCGAGAAGCTTCAATTCGAAATTCTTATATTTTAAAGTCTGTGGCTACAAAGCAGTTGCTTGTGGTTGTTTTGCACAATCATACTTGCACCATCTGCATCCATTAAATGATTTGTCATCTAAAGGGAGGATGATTTGGTCAACTGGTTTGCTTTGGGTCATTTATTTTCTCAGGATTTTCAAGCTGCATTGGGCAGATGTCGTCAATGTTTTGCAGCCTTCTTCATAGGTCAGAAACTCAGACTGAGGTTGCAATTTATAACTTACTTCTGTTTGACACACTAGCTGTATGGTGTATACTATGTATGCATGTAATGTATTGTGATGTACATTTCCTCAATTTACCAGCACAATGCGAAAAGTGTATCAGTTGCAGTTCCAGGTCAGAATCAGGAAGGGGCAGAGGTGATGCTGGAGGACGACTTGGTGCTTCAGTGAAAATCATTGATGATATTGGTCATGGTTTGGTTCAGAAGAGGAACAAGGATGGAAAACTTCGAAAAGTTTAGATTTCAAATTCAGTGAAATGGTACAGGCGATTGGAAGTTGGCAAGTGATTAGATTGAGAAGTGCAAGAGGGAGGAGGAGGAGCGTACTGGAGAGCTTTGGGCAGTTCCTTCCAGAACGGATACTATGTAGATCAAGGAGCAGTTGAGGAATATGTGAGACAAAGAAACTGGAAGATGGAGATGGAGATGGAGAAGGAATCGAGAAAAATGAGTTAGGCATTATAATGTAAGTCTTATAGATTTCTTGACACAATACAGAGGCTGCAACACAGCGACCGTTTTATTCTTAGGGGCTATCATATCCGGTCAAGCAATTGCCAGGTTGTTTTAGGCCTGTTCAGGTGCCATCGTTACAAACTTACATTGGTTAGAGTAGAGCTCCTATCTAGGGACTCCTTGCATCTTCACTTTGCATGTCTCTCTGAAATCTACCATTTTCAGCCATGGTGGAGCCAGGAGCGCATCTGACTAGATTTCTTGAAGGGGCGTTATATCAAGTCTTTTTGATTGGTTGATTAATTGATTGAGGTCTGGCTAATTGAGTTCATGGAGAATGTTAGAGGCTTGAGAAGTTTAAATGACACTGTATAAGAGAGTTTTGTGATAGATGTGCTGAGAGACTTTAAGCCACTTTTGTTTGTTTTTTATAACTTGGGTTATTTAGTGTTCTTTGGGGAAGCTTTTGATGATTGCTTGTGATGTTCTATTTGAGAGAAGTCAATGTTACAAAAACTGAGTTAAGCGATGAAGTAGTCGAGTTTTGGAGTGTGTTATGAAGGTGGCTATTATGCAGGCAGTTTTATAATCTAAAACTTAGTCAGGCAAGTCATGGATATGGATGTAGAGCAATTAGGTGAGTGAAGGTCATGAATATGGATCTGGAGCGATAGGTGAGTGAAGGTCATGAATATGGATGTAGAGCGATAGGTGAGTGAAGGTCATGAATGCAAATATGAGCATGGAGTAGCTTTCACTCTGTCTTGCAATCTATTTTTGAACAAGTTCCTTGCTTGTTTGAACAGCCAGGATAATTGTACAGAACCAGTTGTTTGCTATGGCTTATAAAAAGGTTCTGCTTTCTGTTTGTGATGTACTAATATCTGAGCCATGGCTGGAGCAATATCTGAGCTGAATAAAACTGCAATGAAAGGATCAGGCATGGAGATATGCCCCAGTATGACATGGAATTTCCAAATTGAACCTGGAAAAGTTATTACCTGGAAACAAGTATTTTTCCATGAGCAATTCCTTTCTCCATGCTAATGCTGATTTTTTTGCTTTTTGTAAGAAAATCTCCAAAAAACTAACACACGCAACAACATTCAAACTGAACAGTCGCAAGATTCTGGAAATAGTGTTTAAACATAGAATTGATTCTGCTTATGTGCATTTTGAACAGGAATTGATTCTTACTGTGTGGAATGGTGACAATTGCAGTTTGTTTCCCATCAAATCGCAGATGCAATATGAGAGGAGATGCCGTTGGTCCAGATAATATGATGCTAAGTTTGCAGAATACCAGTTTTTCCACTTTGTACCAGTGTTGCTTGAGGGAGAAATCCTGGATTGAGTGCTCCATTCTAATCTAATATAGAGCCTTTCAGGTTTCTGTGCATATATATATATAATATATATATATATATGTATGTATGAAATATATCCTGGAAATTTATGCCATATTTTCCGGTGGGTAGCTGTGGATAAATTGGCAATCAGATGACTTCTATTATTGGATTTCTGGACAGAAATTGTTTGGTCTAGTCTGAGATCGTCTTATTGCAATCCACCCGTTTTCCAGGAATAGTTTGCAAACACTCGTCTAAGACCAAAGTGGATTTTCAGAGTTGAATCAATCGCATGAGTTGGCATTGGTAAGGATTTCAGCCGATTTAGCAGCTGACGTAAGATGGCCATCAGCCAAAGCTAAAGGAAGAGGCGCCCTTAGGTATAAATGGGGTCACCTCCTATGTATTCCATACATGCACTGATGAGGAGACTCGTGGTTTTTATTCTCATTGCTCCTTGGACATTTTATATCAAAAGGTGAGTTTGAACTAGTTTGATTGCCAATTGGTTATCCTGCTAATAGTCATCCCTCATTTTCAATTATACGTCCATCACATACAGTAAGAGAAATTGTCCCTCTGACTGAAAAATACTGTGTATTGTTAGTAATCCTATTGCTCAGGTTGCTTCATCTATGTAAATTTGTGGTTGTAATATTAAAACAAGCATTCATCATCGAAAGATCAAATAAGAACAATTGCCACCAAGCTAGCAGTGAATATTGAAATTCTAAGTCGTGCTATTATTGTCACCCAAGTTTTATTGCAGGCTGATCCATTTATCCCTACACCTTGGATATATTGTAATTTAATATGGGCCTCTACCTATAAGTCAAACCATCCTTCAGAAACAACCTATTCCGTTAGTAACCCGGTCTGTCATGGAAGAAGGAACCAAGCCAGTCGCAAAGGTCTCCAGAAATACCAAACAAGTCCAAGAAGGATACCGTGATCAACTGTGTCAAACGCTGCGCTGACATAAAATGACACTAAGAGGTGCAGTAACAGGATCTTTTGTGGAACACACATAATTAGTTACATACGCTCTTTTCTTCTTTATGTATCGATGACAGAGGTTCTGAAGGCACACCTGTGGTTCACGATTGAGTGGTGAAAATTTTTATATTTTAAAACTAAATGCAGATGAAGGAGGGTCTATATGTGAGGTTTCAGTGCCATATATTATTTTGAAATTGTTATATATCGTTTTATTGGCACTGAATGTCAAATGAAACATGGCTGCTTTTATGGCTTGATTAATTCAAACTCCTGTCTGCAAACTCTGCATATAATTTAAATTTACTGGTTTTGTGGACTTTGGATATGTGTTAAATGTGTGGAATTAAAATAAGGCTGAGATTGGTCGGTTGTATATAATTATGCATTGGATAGCAACTGTCTTTGGATGAACGAGCAATGTTCATAAGTGATTTGGTTGACTGCATTCAGTGCCAAACAAATCATTAACAGTAGTTACAGTATTCATTATGTAGGCCTACTGTCTTTGTCTGATAAATTCTCATGGGTTTCAAAACTTTCTGTTGGAATTGCCAATCGTCTTGTGTTAACATGCAACCGATCATAAGGAACATCAGAGCATTGTAATAATTCTTATACAGAGCATCATTTTCTGTTTCCAGGTGAAAGTGGTAAAGTTTTCCTACATATGGACGATCAGCAACTTCAGCTTTTGTCGAGAGGAGATGGGAGAAGTGCTGAAGAGCTCATCGTTCTCTGCCGGAGCCAATGACAAACTGAAGTGGTAAGAGACTCACTACCACCTACTCAATAACTGTGCTCATTATTATGAATGCGTGTATGTTGCCTGCATAGGTGGTATGCGTGTGTTATGTATGTTTCTATGTATCTAGGCATGTATGTATGTATGTATACCTGCATGTTGCATACTTGTACTTGTAGATGTATATATAATATACACCTAAGTACTTGCATATGATTATATGTATATTTGTATGTATGTATGTATGTATGTATGTGGACATTATATAGTGCTTTTTAGGGCATGTCTTGTCTTTCACAGTTTCTGGGCTGTTCATTTCGACCTCCACTTCTTTGTATTTGCTGCACTTTTACTAAGCATCTTTCACTTCAAAGTGTTGTTGATGTCTCTTGTTGCCCTTCTCTAATGAGTGCATCTGGATTTCTAGGAATGTGTCATCTCATTTCAACTGTGTCCCACTTTACTGAGCTTGCATGACTTTGCCGTGAATACACAGCAGACTTTATCCCTGGACTTGTTTCGAGTTTGCAAGTTATTAGATTAAATCCTGAGCATGCGCTTAAATGTATGAGAAACCAATGCAGCTCATCGTTTAAGGGTTAAATTTAAACTGGTTTTTGATGACAATTTTTATGCCGTGTTATACATTTTAGTACTCATATTATGTTGCAACGGTGATCTGCCATTAAACAAGTTTTTGCCCTTCAGCGAATCAAATGTTGATTACTGAGAAAACCACAGAAGTAAAAATAGAAGCCCTAAGTGTTTGCCCAGAAAGAAACTAGGTCAGTTGGACCATCCTTATTTGTAGTACTTGCTATTGGCTGTTTTGAAAGCAGTGAGCTGATTTAGGCTTTCTTCAAGGCTACATGGACCAAAAGGGAAGTTACTCCACGCTCCTTGTTTATAAGCATAAGCAGGTGCCATGCGCTGGGTTTGAGTGGCACTTTTGAAGTTTGTAGATTGCAATTATGTTGCTCTACTTTTGCTGCCTTATAAATTGTCTGGTTTTTAACACTTTGATGATAAGAACCAAGTGTGACTGAGAAACCAGTGCAGATGATCTTTGAAGCAGCTGAGACTGGTTTTATGGAGCACTTACATCTCTGTCCAGATAATTCACTTGGTTTCTTCTTGTTAACACCACAACTGTTTCTCACTTTGATGCTGACCACTGAGTCTTGTCTTGGGCAAATCTGATTCAGTGTCTTTACACAGTCTGAGATCATAATGCAAAAGTAACAATGCACTGCATTATGGCCTTAACAAAATAGTTTAATTGGATCAAATATCCTATGTTCTGGTATTTTTCAGTTGGGCTTGATGTTCGAAAGAGACTTTGAATTGGTCTAAGTCAGAATTCGTAGGCTGTTAGAAAATTGCCATATGTTTGAACAATATGTTTGAACAATATGTTTGTACAGGTTGATTGTATCATGCAAATGAAAGATGCCCAAAAGTTGGTTTTTGCAGAGTATTAAACATTGCAAACGTCTGTGATTAATAGTAGACATTACCAGCAACTGCAGCATATCTACTAACCAGAATTAGTATAACAACTCATCTACTACTGTGTGTTCATTTTTCTTTATTCATCAGAATTGCGATGGCACAGCAATACAATTCTGCATTGTTATTTAAATTCAAATGCTACTCTGAGGTGTGATAATCATTACTGGAATATTATTAATTTGAGAAACTGAGATTTTTGCAAAGGGTGCAGTTGAAAATGAACGGTCTGTTTTAGATCTCAACTGTTAATTCTACACCGGTTGATCTCCAAGGCTGAGTGTCAGCAGACTTTGAAAATAGACTGAAACCTTATATCAAATTATTGTAAATACAATGGGTTCTTGTGTCAGATTATTGCAAATAAAATGGAACCTTATATCGAATTTTTTTATTGAAATGGAACCTTTTATCTGGTTTGTAAAATATGATGTAACCTTGTTTCAGGGTTTTAATAGAATGTAACCTTGTATCAGGTTCTTAAATAAAATGTAGCCTCGTATTGTATCAGGCTTAAGAAAATATGACGTAGTGGCTTTGTATGAGGTTTTTTTAAAAATAGAATGCTGTTTTTGTATAAGGTTTTTTAAAGTAGAATCTAGAATAGTCTTGTATCATTTTAAAAAAAAATAGAATGTAGCCTTGTATCAGCTTTTACAACTATAATGTAACCTGGTGTAGAAATTAAACAAACAGTGGTAATCATTATGATCATTTTCACAATTAAGTGGATAGCACTTTTTAATTTAACTTTCCTATACAATATAAATTTTGTTTATTCTAAAAAACATTTTTCAGCAACCTGAACTACATGGGCAGGCAGGCTTATTTTTAATTGTACCGATTTGATAATATACTTGTGGATCCTAATTAAAACTGGCTCTGCCTTTCAAAGGTCATTTTAGGTGGAAGTTCTGCTGTAGAACTTTGCATAATATTTACTATTTTTTGTGTGCTGTTTTAAGTCCTTGTATATATTGACATTAGCTTTGATTTTAATTGAAATTGATGTGAATAAAATTATCTTGAGACATTTAGCATGTTGAGAAGCCGCAGGCTTCATTCTTCTCGTGACATATGTGTTTCTAGTCAGAGTTGGATCTGATATTATTGATAATGAATCTATCCAAGTTGATTAACACTTCTTGATCCTATCTGATCTTAATTGAATCTGATCATAACTAGATATGATTAGATTTGATAATGATTAGATTTGATAATGATCAGATTTGATTTTAAGTTTGAGCAACAGTTGCTTATTTGGTTTAACTTTTTCTGACCTGTAATGACTGCTGCATGCTAATCTTGCATGTTGTTGGTGATTTTGAATTAATAATAATAATAATATATGGTTCTGCTTTTCTTTTATGTCTGCCAGTCGACTGAATTTCGGTTTGTAAATAAGTTGCAAGAGTCTGATGATACCTGTTTTTATTGACAGCTTGTCTCAAAGTCTGACTGAGAGACAGACAAACAGGTAGACAGACAAACAGGCAGACAGAGAATGTCTAAGATATTTAGGAGTGCTGAGAGAGGGAGCGTGGGAGGGAGTATGATGAACCTTGACCTACAGTGTCTTTTCTGAAGTGACCTTTCTACCTGATAGTACTTGCTGTGGAACATGCCAGATCACTTGAGCTATCTTGTTCCTCATTATACAGGAATTGTTTTCTCCATTATCATTTATTGTGTGCTGGAGACCTTTTAGGAAATATGGTTCATGGCATGCACACGCCCCATCCTCCCCACTCCATCCCCTTCCCCACTCCATCCCCTTCCCCACTCCATTCCCTTCCCCACTCCATCCCCTTCCCCACTCCATCCCCTTCCCCACTCCATTCCCTTCCCCACTCCATTCCCTTCCCCACTCCATTCCCTTCCCCACTCCATTCCCTTCCCCACTCCATTCCCTTCCCCACTCCATTCCCTTCCCCACTCCATTCCCTTCCCCACTCCATCCCCTTCCCCACTCCATCCCCTTCCCCACTCCATTCCCTTCCCCACTCCATTCCCTTCCCCACTCCATTCCCTTCCCCACTCCATTCCCTTCCCCACTCCATTCCCTTCCCCACTCCATTCCCTTCCCCACTCCATTCCCTTCCCCACTCCATTCCCTTCCCCACTCCATTCCCTTCCCCACTCCATTCCCTTCCCCACTCCATTCCCTTCCCCACTCCATTCCCTTCCCCACTCCATTCCCTTCCCCACTCCATTCCCTTCCCCACTCCATCCCCTTCCCCACTCCATCCCCTTCCCCACTCCATCCCCTTCCCCACTCCATTCCCTTCCCCACTCCATTCCCTTCCCCACTCCATTCCCTTCCCCACTCCATCCCCTTCCCCACTCCATTCCCTTCCCCACTCCATCCCCTTCCCCACTCCATTCCCTTCCCCACTCCATTCCCTTCCCCACTCCATTCCCTTCCCCACTCCATTCCCTTCCCCACTCCATTCCCTTCCCCACTCCATTCCCTTCTCCACTCCATCCCCTTCCCCACTCCATTCCCTTCCCCACTCCATCCCCTTCCCCACTCCATTCCCTTCCCCACTCCATTCCCTTCCCCACTCCATTCCCTTCCCCACTCCATTCCCTTCCCCACTCCATTCCCTTCCCCACTCCATCCCCTTCCCCACTCCATTCCCTTCCCCACTCCATTCCCTTCCCCACTCCATTCCCTTCCCCACTCCATTCCCTTCCCCACTCCATCCCCTTCCCCACTCCATTCCCTTCCCCACTCCATTCCCTTCCCCACTCCATCCCCTTCCCCACTCCATTCCCTTCCCCACTCCATCCCCTTCCCCACTCCATTCCCTTCCCCACTCCATTCCCTTCCCCACTCCATTCCCTTCCCCACTCCATTCCCTTCCCCACTCCATTCCCTTCCCCACTCCATCCCCTTCCCCACTCCATTCCCTTCCCCACTCCATTCCCTTCCCCACTCCATCCCCTTCCCCACTCCATCCCCTTCCCCACTCCATTCCCTTCCCCACTCCATTCCCTTCCCCACTCCATTCCCTTCCCCACTCCATTCCCTTCCCCACTCCATTCC
Organism: Bimastos eiseni; assembly: GCA_959347315.1. Lineage (NCBI taxonomy): Eukaryota > Metazoa > Annelida > Clitellata > Crassiclitellata > Lumbricidae > Bimastos > Bimastos eiseni. The sequence continues at coordinate 12,083,582 of OY365806.1, read as the reverse complement.
CTTCCCCACTCCATTCCCTTCCCCACTCCATTCCCTTCCCCACTCCATTCCCTTCCCCACTCCATTCCCTTCCCCACTCCATTCCCTTCCCCACTCCATCCCCTTCCCCACTCCATCCTCCTCCCATCAGCCGAACAGACGGCAGCTGAACGGACATTGCTACTATATCTACTCAATTCCACAAGAATGATTTATGAAAAGAAATCCTTGTGGCCTTTTTCTTTTTTCCCCAGTTGCTATACAATGCTGACTGTTTTACAACCATGGCAGGGCATAAATGCACATGTTGTAGGCATATTATCTATGCTGCTTTTTGAACAATTGTAGAGGCATAAACTGAAATTTATATGCACTTGTGTAAACAAATATCACTGGGATTCTGCTGAGCAAAAGTAAGAGAGTGTTTAGTTAAACTGCAAATTTGTTTAGGTCTATATAATGATGACATAGACTCAGACATAATATAAGGGTCTGTAGAGTAGTGAATAACATATTGGTTGACTAGTCCTTCCTGTCCTAGGTAGTAAAGTTAGTTAAATCGGATGTAGGTCTATAACGTGTAGCACCTTGCATGGCTCAATCAATCAATCAACAACCATGGGCTCATTGCCCATAGGTGTCTGATGCCTTTCTGGTCACATCTCTCCACATGTCTCTGTTCATTGCTGTGTGGCTCAATTCTTGAAGATTTGTTCCACACCATTCTTCAATGTCTTCTGTCCATTCCCTATGTGGTCTTCCTCTTTTATTTGTCCCATCCTCTTTTATTTGTCCCACCCTCTTTTATTTGTCCCATGGCTGCTGATAGTTAAATTTGACTCTTGTCATAACTTGTCATCATTCATTCACACTATACTGCAGTTTGTTAGTTTTAAATTAAGTGAAGATATATTTAATACATAGAGCAGAGAATGTTTCTTTCGGTCTCAGGGAAGGCCCACAAATAGAGTGCTCTGGCGGTATGACACTTTTATAAATGATTCTTATGCAAATTTCTAGGTAAAAGTGACTACTTTCAGCACACAATTTTTACCTTGCATTTTTATATTTTTGACCTATTTACTTGCTTATTTTAATATGCAAACCAGGCATGTTCTATATTTTACCACAGCATCACTGAGAGATGGAACGCTCATGATTGTGGCGAATTTCAGGGCCAAAGCAGCGCACCAGAGGAGCTAAGCGTTTTATATCACTTTGGTTTGGCGATCCTTCCTGGGTCTTGCCCCTGCTTATCTTCACGATCTTTGCTACTCTACTTTGAGTGCACTGTGTCGCCACGCTCTCAGTTCTACCGAGCGAGCGTGGCCTACTCACTATCCCATATGCATGTGCAACTACTAAACAGAATCGTGTCTTCTAAGTGGTTGGCCCCTCGCTCTGTAGCATGCTCAGCTTGGCATTGCGGTTGGCCTCCAGGGTCCACTCAGACTCTTTTTATACTCGCCTTAAAACTGTTCTCCTGAGTAGCAGCCTTGAAGGGAGCTATTTAAATTTTAGAAATTGACGAATATATATATATTTATGTATACATATATGTATGTATATATAAACAAACAAATGTGTTATTGCTGAACTGTTTCCATTCCATGTGCAGCCCTGGAAGATCTAAGTGGCTGATGGAGAGTCAGAGCATGCCATCATATAGCCAATTAGCCTGCAATGGTCCACATAGGATCAAAAACTACTGACCCATCGTTATTTAAGGCTAATCAGTAGTTGTGCAGCCACTGCTGTTGTGATATTTAGTAACTTATTGTCAAAGCTACAGTTAGGCTTCAGAAACGGCCGCCATACAATGGAGACGTCTGTGAGAAGTCATGTTGCCTGCATTCTTTGTCATGAGCTGTACGTGCATTTCACACAGTGGGCCATGACTTCCTAACACCAATTCTGGATGAGAATCTGTTGGTTGGGCCATTCATGTGTGTGCGCGCACGTGCGACCTTGCCATTTGTGACTCTTCTCTCCTGATATGTAATTGAGTTGTGTTCATTTTTCAACTGACTGTTTTATCATAATATTTACTTTAACATAATGTAGGTTAGCGCAGGCAGTGCCACTGAGTAGAATTCCTGAAGAGGCACTATAGCAATTTTTCTTTGTAATTATAATAATAATAATACTGACCATGGTAACAATTCCAATTCCATCAATATGGTGATATCAGCCAGTTGTTGTAACTCCATTGTATAGACTGGAGTTATATTGGCTAATCTGGTTGCAATGACTTTGTTCTCTTCTGATTGTAGGGATTATGCAAAGCTGAGTTTGGGTACCAATTATATTTATATTAAATGTTCTGCATAGCAACCTCTTAATGGACTACTCCTTTGTGTCTTTTGTATGGCAATCAATGTACATTTTATATCACATATTTATATATTATATATATATATGTATAATTTATATTATATATATCTTGTATTAAATTATATTTTGTATCTACAGAACATTGGTACAGTTTATATTAAATAAAAAAAGAATAAAGTGTATACATCAAAGTATAAGACATGCCTATTGCCTAACCAAGAGGTCAGCAAGTTATTCTGTTTTGTACTGTCTTTATTTTTGCAACATAGCAACTGAATCATTACTATTGGTCTTCAAGGCTAATATATAATTCATCCCATAAGTCATTAGGATAATATATTGAATATTGTAATTCCTTAATTAAATAAATAATGAGTCATAAATTGATAATATGACATGGAGAATATGCCTGTGCAGCACAGATGATTTGCTCCTCCAATTTTAGATTTATAGGAGTGGTTTTTTTTGTAATATCAGCAACATTTCTTTTGATTATGCCACTGTCGCTTGATTTACAGTCATTGTCATCATCATCATCGGTTGCAATTGTCCACTTTCATCATCCATAATTAGGGTTGCTGATATTAACTGCTTGAGCATCGTTCATGGCTCTTACTCATACATGTTTGGCTCTTTGCAGCATTGATGGCAGTACCGTAAGTTGTTTACTTGTGAGATATCAGAACTGCAGAAACAATATTGCATGTGAATTCGATAGGATAAGAATCTCATAGCTTATAAGAATTGTGGTCAATGTCTCAATGAGAATATGAGATTATGGACATATACATGAGCGTATGCATTGGCAGGGCTCGTGAAGTTTTCTAGATGGGTGTAATGCAAGCTGGGTGGCTGGCTGGGTGGCTGGCTGGGTGGATGGCTGTGTGCCTGGCTGTTTGGGTGCTGAACGTGATGAGATTGCCTTCAGAATCTGATGTGTGTCTGTAGTGTGGTTTATGATGTACGTGGTACACCTACATTCAGTTACAATACAAGAGTTGGGATCTGTCTGATTTGTTTTTATTATTGGGATAATCCCTTTTAAGATTTGGATTATCTTACTTTATTCACCAGATATTTTTGCATTGTCTGCAGTTCTGGTGGATTATGTTCATGAATTCTTGTCAACTGTATTAACTGGATTATTTATATTGATTATGCTTCATTAATTTGTTGCTGCTGCTGCTGGTGCTTAATTGTGTGTATACAAGTGGAAGGATGCTTAAGTCTGCTCAGTCATAGGAGGGGTATGAGGATTTTCCAGGTATTGGGGAGGATGGATGAATATGACCTTCCATGCTTGTCCAGTTCACAATCCTGAAGTATGTTAAATAAAATGAGTTTTTCCAATCTTTAGTTCTAAGACTTTATTCAGACTAGGTATTCAAAACTCTGTGCCCTTCAGTCCAACTGAGAGTTTTTATACTCTGTATGTATACAGAGACAAAACTTTGTCTGGAAAAAAGAAGAATGATGCTCTTTGTGGAAAACCAAATGAGTTTCTGAAGACTGATGCTATAGTTTACAGCTGTCTGTAGGTGGCAGTAGCTGTGAGTTTGCTTATTTGAAAGGCAGATGATGGCTAACTGTTGCAGGTGCGTTGAGTTGGCATTTGCTGCCAAAGTCTCTTACATCATTCTTACACTAAATGAAGCAGAGACAGACAGCCAGACAGATTCCTGTGGTTTTAACAATCCTTGCCTCAATTAAGACCATTAATAGAAATGCAATGTACTACTGTTTCAAACAGTCTGTTTGAAGTAACGGACCTACAATTGTTTTGTTTTCTTCTGGCTGGGTGATTTGTGTGAAAGCTGAACAGACATGTCCTGGAAGCACATCTCATGGCATCAAGCATGGCATGTTCAAAAATATTACGCACATTGTCTAGAATTCATCAAATTGCAGAAGGATACAATGTGTATAAGAAAGAGTTCATTTGTACAGATTTTGATCTAAGAAGCATCTGAAAACAAAATTTCTAATGATGATGCTCTACAGAATTTTTATGCGTCACAAATGAAATGAGATTTGCTGCACTATGATAATAATGAAAGCAATGTTATTAATACAATGATCAGTTAAGTGCTCAAAAGTTGTAATCTAACACATTGTTTTGACTTTATGTTGATTTTGTTGGTGAAGTATTCCAAGCAATGAAAAAAGTGACACACAATGTTGCCTATTATTCACATAATGAATAAGTAAACTTATTTATAAATGCTTGACCTATTTTCATGTTTTTTCTGTCTAATATCTTTCAGCTTCATCTGAGGTATTATTGAGATGAGCTATAAGCTAATTGGCTTGTAGTGAAATATGAGCAATTGCAATTTCAGGTGGAAAAATATGTCAGGCAATTAGTCTGTTCTGTGATTTGCTGTAATCTGTGTCCATTTTTCATAAGGACATTGGCATATTGATCCTAGATGCCAGTTGCCAACAGCTAGATTATAGAGAAATCTAACGATTTTTAAAAATTAATTCCTTCCTGCACTTTGCGTGCAAGCATATGATCGGGTGAGCGTATGATCGGGTGGCCTGTAACGATTTTCTCTAACAAATTGCCTGGCTATAGTGTAAGGCGGCTGCATCAGCGTTATTCCTGTTTTTCGTTAAAAACCTGGTTGGCAGAATGGAAATGCTGTCCAGTGATATATTCTGTGCGTATTTGTCTTAGTTAATGCCCTGAATGTTGTGAGTGTAACAATGTTTTACTGTGTAGATGCAGTTTGTTGCCCTGAGACGTTTTATTTGGCTCGGGATTTGTAATGTTGATTTCTTCTGTCATTCGAGGCCTTATTTTATACTAATTTTCTGTCAGACTGAATATTATTCTTAATAGTATGTCTGAGGGTTAGAGGCTCTCAGCATTTGGCTGTATATTCGTCTGTATATGTGTCGTTATATGTATATGTATCCGTGTGCGTGTGTGTGTGTGCATGCGTGTGTGTGTTGTATCTGCCACCTCCTCTGTACGTCCCCATCCTTTAGAGTGTCAGGATCCTGTGATGATTTACAACATTCCATGGAAAAGGGATAAAGTGCCACTAGTAGTTGCCATTGACAGTGGATATTTATTGCACCAACCGTATTAACATGGGCAGCATTAACAACCACTGATAAAGAATGACAACTTGACAATGACCAGGTAGCAAGCATTTTGATATGTAAAAGCTTTGTCATATCCATAGGCATCAGTTTCAGCAGCAGCAACAACAACACATGTGTTAATGGCAAAGCAAACATTTGGAATAATATGTCTATAAGAATGTCTGACCCCCTTTTGTAATAATGATTATTTATGACTTCATATGTGAATGGCTGTAGTTAATTCAACTGACTAAGGGATCATTGACAAGGTTGCTAGGGAGATGACTACCTGTTGCTGAATCCCTGTTGTTTGCCATCCAATATGCTGGTGCATGAGCAAAGCATTGCTTACGGGGCAAGTTATGCAGGCTTGTTGTGGGTTACTTGCTATACTTTGATTTTCATGTTACTTGCAGCTATCTCACTGAAGAATTAGTGGAAAGATTTCAAGACTGTTATTTACGCTTTTTTAAACTTCAGAGAAAGAGTTTTCTGTTTTGTAATTAACTTCTTCCGGGCTCAAGATTCTGTCCTGCATTGTCAATTTGTCGTTATATTATCATTTCTAAATCGTAGGCCAGGATTTGAATTAATTAATTAATCTGATTGTGTGTGAGTTGATGGTTTGTTGAGCGTATATTATACAATGATTAAAATGCAATGAGGTTTGAGGAAACCAGTTTGGGCTATTTTTAGAAGAATGGTACTGAATCTGGAATGTTGAGGGTTTAACATGGAGTAGTTTAGACATCATCTTAGAACATGTTAGCCATAGGCCTTCTAGCAGGTGCGTACTACTGAGGCTTGTTTTCTTGTTGAGACTTGTCTGTAACTGAGAGAAATTCTGTAGCAGATGGTTTGAGTGGAGAGGGAGGTGAGCAGCAGTCTGTGGTCGTCATCCCTGTGAAAGTGAATATGTCATTGTCTGTCACTTGGCCAATTAATAATTAATCAGCGTATTAGTATTCCAAGGCAGGCAGTTGTCCAGTGGATAATGCATGCATGCCATGAGACTGACAAATTGTGTTGCTGTCCCTTGTGATTTCATTATTCTGATCTCCTCAAACAGAGATGACCGACCAGTGGGTGGCGATGTCATCGCAGCTTGGAATGTCAAATAGCATGTACAAGTAGCTCGTAGTGTAAGCTACAATGGGACTAACCAACCAGATGTGGCCAAATTTTCATAACAATGTTGTTTGACTGTAGCAGGATTCCAGTAGAGTGGAATGTCACAGCGGCATGTGCTTCCTCCTCTCTGGATCTGTTCATTAGACAAGCTAGGCGACCTTTAGAGGAAGTTCTTATGGAAAGGCGCTATACAAATGAAACCATACACACTTATGTACATATATTATTAGGCTGAACTGTGATTTGATCAGTGGAGGAGTATACATGCTGTATATCTTGCAGCCTCTCCTCTCTACTTTTTCTGCTCATGTTCTGAGCCTAGTGTCAGATAACTGTTCTCTTTGCATCTCGTCTTGGCCCCTTGGATTTTGAATGAAACAAGAGGCTTAGCTATCGTGGACTAGATTTGGTATTGCTCCGGTAAATAAGCTGGTCTCCTTACGTGGCCTTTGTAGGCACTTAAATTTTTTCGAAGATTTACATTACATTATAGTACATCTTTAAGATTCCAACCAGTGGTTTTTCTGTGACTTGGACATCTCCAGCATCTTTCATCATGTGATGACAACCAATTCTTTATGCTTTGATGTTATCTTAAAAGTAATTTCTATTAATAACAATCCAAGCACCTCTGTAGTGCAACTCCTGACCGTACGTATGGTAGAGTTGAAATCCGTGGAGAGGATAACTTGCAACAGTTCTCCATGTTTGAGTTTGAGCATCGCATTTATCTGCTGATGGACTTATCATTCTTAGCTTCAAATCCTGGCATCATTTGTGAAGAGCACCAGAGAGGATTATTTTGAGGCAGAGAAGAAATCTCATGTCAACTACTTGCAGTGTAGCGTCTTATTACAGTCGACCAGAGCCCCCCTCCCCGGACATAAGCCCCCAGATTGTGAAATTTAAAGCAATTTTATTTTGCATCTTCGATGACTATTAGCTCACATAGAACACAAGAAATTTGTTAAGAAATGGAACAAGTAGAAGCTGACTGAAAAGAAATTCGTGTGACCGATTCTAATTCAATGGTTGTGACCACAGAAAAAACACAAGTGCTTCAGGACTGCTTAAAATTAAATAAACCAAATGTGACATTATCAACAATTTCGGTGGATTATTAGTAAAGAGAGTGAGGCATTGTAGATATGTTAGTGAATTCAGGCTCTCTAGTAACCATGGTTGATCATCTTTCATTTTGTGAAATATGCAAACTATAGATCCCAAGTAAAATCAGTTGGTTATTCTATTCATCAACATAGATTTCTTTTGAGGAAAATGCGGAAAATCTACGGCAATATTGCCCCACTTGCAGATGATCTTACAGCTCCAGATTCTCTAGCCTGGAATAGAATGAATATTTCCCATGTGAGGACTTATTAGCAGATGTTCATTTATCTCCCTTGCCGTCTGCCTTTAAAGGTTACTGGATATGAGAGGTTTTTAAATAAGCACATCTTATTATCAGACTGTTCAAACTAATCTACTCGCTTTAATTATAAGTATGACTGAAATTACTTTCACACAGGAACTGAGATTATTTTAAAAACTATTGTTGAATCAAAACTGATTTTATTTAAAAGCTGTAATTGAATTGGAACTGAAATTGAGGACAACTAAACTGAAACAGAATTAAAAAGAAAATTAATTTTCTTTTTTCTTAAGTAACTTATTTAATAAATAACTTATTTTCTTAAGTAAAAATCTCCCTGTTTTGGAGTGTTCAATGTCATCCATTCCTTTAGTATTTATTATTGAGTTCTGTTTATGAGTCCCTCCTGCCAAGGTTCTAGATTTCTGCTCCATCTGCATCTGCACCCCTCTAATACCCAACTGGTCTATAGGCCGTAATGAGTACACTGACCGAACACTGTTGTTGGTAGGATGAGGCAGCAAGGGAGATAAATGGCCACCTGCCCTAATATGCCGAGGCTAAGAAATTGAAGTCACTAACATTTCATACCCATGGATGTCTCAGGGCTAGCTCTATTAAGGGACTATTCTTATTCTTCTTTTCTGTTTTGGTTTAGGAAATTGTTGTACGTGACGTGTCTGTTAGCGAGTGATTCATCTGTCTATCAGCCAAGCCGTGAGCAATGGTTCGCTTAAAAGCTGTGAGACTAATTAGGTTCATTGTTGAGAAATTGTCTTCTCAGAGAAGAACTTTTCATTAATTTTGTGTGGTGCATGCGTCGTAACTTCCATCTGCAGCTGTGTGTGTTGTCTGTTGTGCTGCCTTCAGCTGTGAAGTTGACCTGCCCTGCTTGTGGAGATTTACAGCACTATGACTACATCTGGCAATTGATTCTTCTTGATTACCAGAGAGAAGGGGAAAACTGTTTTGATGCTCTTTGCCTCACACAATAACCAACCTAAAGAAGGTCTTTGGTACACAGTGCTATCAAAGCAGAGAGAGCGTGAGGGACAAAGAGAGATGGACAGACAGACAGACAGACAGAATGACAGACAGACAGATTGACATCCTGACAGACAGACAGCTAGTCAGATAGACTGCCAAATGAATCAATTATCAACTGACCCAAGAGACTGACTGAAGTACATCATCCAGGATGAACCTGGATGATGTATACCACTGATCTATATTTAAATGTAGACCGTGTGACAGTCCTTGGGCTCCCATATGGTAGGCTATTATGAAGGGGTCCTTGGACTGACACAGGTTGCACTTTACACAGATAAATGGACAAACATGAGTAGGCAGACTTGGAAGTGCAAGCAAAGTGACTTACTGTGGGTCAGGCTGGTATGGTGTCTCTAGGTTTATTCATTGACTGGTCAATGGTATGAGCCATGTTCTGGTCCATAGGCTGTACATGTTGCTACCATTATATGGACATCCTGCCATGGTTTATGTCTGTCAACATCTTGGACAATGGTCCATTGTCAGTTTAGGGAGATGTTGAGCGATGTTTACTTGTGGTGTGTGCTGTGTTTGAACCGTCTATGGTACAATCAAGGATTATTCTGTAGAACCCCTAAGAAAGTTCTTCCAGTGCTGTTCAAAACATTTTTGGATAAATTCCCCATATTAAGAGAACGCGTTTGCTTATGTCAGGCATTTAAAAGATTAATTTGCATAGACCTCAGAAAATTCCACCAATTACAGACCAAGTTCTTTATCAAATTTAAGTGGTTTGACTTGTCACAGATAACTGTAATCATGAACTCGATAATCCTAAGGCACCACATGGAAGCCAAGCGTGGGCACCAGCATATCAACAGAGGCTGAGTCATGTTGGAGTGCGGTTACCAGAGGATCAGATAGGAAGTGCAGTACTGTCTTTTCAAGAAACTTATTTATGGTATTTGATTCAATAATTTTCTCCGGCTAATCACCACCTCAAACTCCTTTCATCCTTATTAGTCTTTACTCAGTGTTCTCAGTACATGTTGTTTTTGTAGGTATGAATCTTTTATTCATTCCCGGGTATTTCATTGTAACTTCCAAGAACGATTTCACGTCCACGGGAGCATACTTAACTGTCAATTAGTTTCAGCTCCTGATCTTTTCTGCACAGCATCTGTGGCCAAACTTCCAGTTGATTGATTCACTGAACATGACCTCATCTACTCATTTACCATTTGGAGTTTGGACATGTGGTTACAAAAGAAGTGATGCATCCTGAGAATACTAGTATATCTTTCCTGACAAAAAAAAACAGTGTGTACAGCTAATCTTCCATAAAAAAAGGTGTACAACGCTGATTGTTTTTTCTTTTATGGATAGACAGTTTGAACAACGCTGCGTTGTGTTTCACAAGTTTGAGTGATGCAGTGGACGACTGTAGATGATGTCAATAGACAGAAACTGAACAGATCGACTGTATGCAATCTGGTAGTACCAGTCCCAAGCGTGGATTAAGGAGGAGGGCGACACTAATGATCTTTGTTATCACACGTTGTCGTTTAATTGAAGCGGCTGCCACCGTTTTTGATTCCTGAGATTTGTCGAAGCAGTTTCGTGATTGTGAAGGGTTCCAGATGTGACTGAATATTTCATACCTGTTAAAGGATTGATTTATATCTTTGAGTGAGACTGTCATCTTTGTGTATCTTTGTAAGATGATGATTTATAAATTTGTCCAGAAAAGTGAATCATTTTCCGTGTCTAGACTTTTGACATATCAGAATTTTTCCTCTTCGAGTATTTGAAAATTTGTTGCATTCTGATTAAATTGCATGAATGATGTTACCTTGGGAATTCAAATGTGTCCCATGGAAATAACAATTAGGCCTAGATATGTAGTTAATTGTCTTGTTGAGAGAATTTACATTCCCACTGTCCTTTCAAAAGAGGGGCATTCTATTTAACAGTGATTCATTGTGTTGTGACATGGTTAATAACCGTTAATTTATTGTGCTCTGAGCAAAGCATCAAAGTGCTTGAACAGGCAAATGTCTGATAGAGTTTGTGTCTTTAATCTTTAATTATGGGTCATGTCATGTGAATTCATCTTTACAACATGATCCTTCTAAGAACTATTTCTTGTTTCTTTTTTTGTTTAAGATTTGCTTAGACAATTAGACCCACTTAACCTAATTGCTTTCTGACCAGGTGGCATTATATTTCAGTTGTTATTGTCAGATTTATGTCGTGACACTTGTAGCCCCAGCATCTGCGTCTTCCTCTTCTGCCACAGAATGCATGTTGACCATCATCTCCTGTTAATGGCTATGTTTACGCTCCCTGCAGCCAGGACTATGACGCCCAGCAAAGCACTAGATCAAGCAATACATGGTTTCCACAGCAACAAAACTATCAACCAGTTTATCACTGTCATTCCTCCTTGCTAAATCTCAGTTATATTTTACTTATCAATGATAACATATTCCATCTGTGTATTTTTTAGTGTATGTTGCTATGAGATATATTTAGCTAAAGAATGGGTTAATATGGCGTGTGTGCTAGTATTTAACGAGATAAAGACATTATTATTTGTATTGTATTGGCTTCTTAAAGTTGATCACTTAAGTCTGTAAAGGTTTTTACATGAACTAGATTGTGTTGTGTTATTGGTATTTAAATCTGTTTCTATCTTAATTATTACCAATTTTCCACCTTTGACTGATTTTCATCTTTTGAATATTCAATTTTGTTAGTTGGAACAGTCAAATGAAGCAGTAAAATGCGCATCTGCTGTGTTGCTTCTCCAAATCTTGTTTCTTCATTTCTTCTGAGCATTAATTTGAGTTGATGGCTAAAATGCTGGGTGCTTGAAAGAGTTACACTATCTGCTCTTCCATTGTTAGTTTACAAAACGAAAAAAGATCCAACTGTGGAATAGTGTTGTAAGTCAATGCTGTTTTAGTTTGGTTGTGAATTGGTTTTCATGACACGTGTGCCATGAAATATGTCTGTGAATCTTTTTGGGATTTCCTGGCACATATTCAGTGTTATATTTTGACAGTTTTAATCGAGGCAGCTGAGGAGCATGTGTGTTATTTAGACCTGTGCCGATATCACTTTGCTGATTTTGCCAGTACCAATTTTTGCCGAATAATTCAGTTGCCGATGACGATTATTTTGCCGATTATTTCATTGTGTTTCGCAAGATGTGGTTTTCCAAAAGATAGACCTACTCCTTCTGCTATTGTTGTGATATAAGCAAAACACTTGCACATGTAGGAGACGTATGCATGTAGTTGGGGACTAATTATAGGCAGGCCATACAGATTAAACACACCGCCCGCCGTCGACCTTGCATGACGGAGGAGAGAAAGGAGATAGCCTATCTCTGTAACTGGACGCCTTCTACTATGAAACATGCCAATGATGCCATTCCCTCCAAACTTTTACCACATGCCACTTTGACCTAAAATACCGGCCAGCAGCAAGATTGGGCTAGCCCGAGTTAACACGCTCTGGGAACGTAACGAAATGCTGTCCTTCACAGACCCAATGATGTTGCTGTCGTCATTTTGCTTTTATAGACTGAAAACAGTATTATAAAATTTAAAAAAATAATTTTTAATATCGGCGCCGATTATCTTGCCCATATCCGATACCGCCGATATCTCTATAATCGGCGCCGAGTATGAGTTGTGGGTCAATGCTGTTGAAGTATCGGTACAGCTCTAGTGTTATTCTTAATTGAAATGGTCAATGACCTGAAAACAAAGAATTGCAGAATTTCCTCTACATGTTAATGGAGCTCACTGGCCAGTGATGAGGGATGCTTGACTTGTTTGTTCCTGGTGCCGATCGCACTTGAAATCTGTGCATGATGTCAGAATTTTTTGTCGATTAAGATATAATTTGCTATTTGGAATTAAAGGTTTCTAATTTTAATTGCAGAAATCAGTGCACTGTCTGCCATATCTGTTAATGAAATATCGACCCTGATCGATTGCATGGTTGAAACAAACAATACAACCGTTGTTATTTAGCTGCTGGAAAGATCCTTTTCCTGAACATTCTCCTCCTATGTCCAGATGACAGAGCATTGGTTTGATGGAAGGTTTTTTCTGTTGCAGGTGCCTACGTGTGAATCCAAAAGGTTTGGATGAAGAGAGCAAAGACTATTTGTCTCTCTATCTCCTCCTTGTTTCCTGCAACAAATCTGAAGTGAGGGCAAAGTTCAAGTTTTCCATACTAAACTCGAAACGAGAAGAGACAAAGGCAATGGGTAGGAATAGAATCAAATGCCATATTATATATACATATAGATATATCACATATTGCATTGCTTAGGCAGACATAGTAAGTTACCAATTTGGAAGAGCTAGGCTTAGTTCGGCTGTGTATTGGATGAAAATAAACTGAAGCACGATGCTCTATTAGTTTTTTTTTAGGTCTTTGGTATGGTTGATATAGTAACTGTGTAAGTGAATGAACAGGTAGACTGCCAGTGCTAATTTTTGTCGACATACTTCATGCTGTTCAGTTTTTGTGCAGTCTGTCATTTCCAATGTTCAGGCAATTATTTTGATTCTGTTCTGAGATTGTTAGCTGTAAATTCCTATAACTCTATTGTCCTGCACGATTAGTCTCTGAGTGCGTCATATACAGACTTTTTAGTTTGATTTATTAATGTGACCTTATGAATAGCATCATATCTGCTTTGCAGATTCAGTACAGAATGACTAACTGGATTTCTGAATTTCACAGTAATTGCAGGATGGGCATTTAGTAGGAGGTGAAGTCATAATGGTTTTACCCGCTTGAACACTGGCTTTTACTTAATAATAACAGTAGAATTTCTTTATGATTTAATGAAAATAATTGGCATTTGTGAGTGCAAGACCCAATTTTTGTTTCTACTTTTGATTGAATTTTTCCAAACCCTTGATCGATCGTTGCTATCATGTGTTATAAAATAAGTAATATATGATGGTGATATTAAAGGCGGTTAATGTGTGTGATGTAGAGAGCCAACGTGCATACAGATTTGTTCAGGGTAAAGATTGGGGCTTCAAGAAGTTCATCCGGAGGGATTTCCTTATGGATGACTCGAATGGTCTTCTGCCAGATGACCGACTCACCATATTCTGCGAGGTAAATTATGCTAACAAGAGACTTAACATCAGCAGAGCATTGGACTTTATAGATGACTGAAGAGATTTCAGATCATTTGTTAACACGCATCACCTCCATATATGACCATAGTGATGAAGATGATAATGATGATGATGCTCATGATGATGATGACAATGATGATTATAATGTTGGTGATGATGAAGCATGACTTCATTACCATGCCATACCATTTTACATTTCTTGATACTGACATAGTTGTTCTTTAGAAAGGTGATTGCATGCAGAGTTATACTAAGCATCATAATATATCTTCATGTATGTAATAGGTATGACTACATGCATGTGTGCTGTATGCATACTAGCATTCATTCATATATATATATATATATATATATATATATATATATATATATATATATATATATATATATATATACAAAATTACATACATTACATACATATGTGGTGCTTTGTTTTCCTGCCTGTGACTTTTATTGTCTCTTTTCGCATTCCCTGAAAAGAGCCATTGCCGTGTTATGGCAAAGAGATTGGTTCGTTAGCCTGTGATGGCATCTCTCCCATTGGGGGTGCGTCTTATGTATTCACTGAGCAGTTGAGCAATGGGCCAGAAATGGAATGGAATCATTGCTAAACCATATTTTTATTTATAAACAGAATTTTGGCTAAACAGTATTGTATTTTTTAGCAAGAGTTATTAAGTAGTGTTTAAGGGAAATACCAGAATGATTATAGACTGTAGATAAATATATATGACACATACACATGTGTAACTGATGAAGTATATATATTCATATATAATGAGTTGTTTATATCATGGTACTTTATGAATTTGTGTGGGCTCCATAGATGTGGACCAGTGAGCTACAAGTCTTCCTTTGGTAGGATGGGAAAACAGCTGGACAGAGAATGTTTGGCCAAAATATTTATGGCTCTATTTATAGTTTTATGTGTGTTTATTTGTCTGTTTACTATATATATATATATATTTGTGTGTGTGCTTGCGTGCGTGCATGTGTGTGTATCTACTTAAGCAATACAGATGTTTTCTTATTATATGCATTCATCTATGTTCTTCCTAGTTAGCAATTTAGTATGGGAAATTCCTTGGGATTTTGTGGGAGGAAAATTATTACCTTCGTGATACTTTATACATCATTATTTACGCTTGTCAAGGGCTGATGACCGCATATCAGATTTCAAGCTGGTAATTGTGACTATTGCTACTCAAGACTGTCTTGTGAGGGCTGTTATCCTCTGGAGTGAGTCCCATGTCTTACAACATCTTTCTCTGTCAGCAGGTGCAGATATAAGCTACATCTCAGGCCACATGACTTTCCCCACCAGTTAGTGATGATCATAATATTATTTTATTCTGAGAATTCTATGCAAGCATTATACTCTAGCTTGAACCGATTTCTCTTTGGATGTTCAGAGCCATCTTCGTGTGGCTAATCCCATAATCTGTACTCGGATTGCGTTGTGCCAAGCCGTATCTTTAGTTAGCATTGAATGAAAATTATTAAAATTATTTATGTGTACTTATCGTAAAAACCCAATTATTGGTTATTATATTTGTGAATTTTATTGTGCCAATATCTGATGCAAAAAGCTTTTATGGATTTATGTGAATTCATGTGAAATGGCTGAGAAGAAAGCTGTAAAATCAATTTATTATTTATGATGCCAATGTGGATCAATAGATCATGAAAACTGATCTCAGGTCAAAGATGTTACCAGATGATCAAATGAAAGCATTGCACCAGCGTCCTCTAAGGTCATGCTTGTGTGTCATATGTATTGAGAATTTTGATGTTAATCATCTGAAAACATTTTGGTCCCATGAATCGTAGAAACTTCCAGTTGAAGGGCATTTGCGAATGTCATCAACGTTATTCGGTAGTTATATATAATTGATCGATTTGATGGGCAGCAATAAATATTAAATAGATGTGGTTATGTTGGAGTACAGGTTTTACTAGTGCTGCAACTTCAAGATGTTGAATTGCCAAATCGATGCCATAAGATTTTATTCACAATTCAGTTGTCGAATGACCTCAAATGCAACGGTTCGTTAAACCACTGGCTGTAATTGGAAATGCACTGGATATCGAATTTGACTGTTGCTGGTGCATAAAGTACCTGTAGAGACTATTAGGGAGCATACTAGCATTATGACGTCAGTCATTATCATACAAGAGCTATGTGACAGTCAGGTGTCCGTCATTAGCATCAAAGTCCTATCTGATAATTAATCAGGTGTCCGTCATTAGCACAAAAGATCTATCAGGTGTTCGCAACCAATTCTGCTAAAGGTAAGCACTAGAAATGTCTGTTTGGAAAAGTTGTTTAGTTTCCTCAGATAACAGGTTCTTTTTATAGCTTTTTATTTATGTTCTGGAATGAAATCTTGTAGGTGCATTTTGGGTGCAAAGGCGATTGTGTATGATGGAAAGATGACCATTGGTTGTGCTTCTCAATGTCCTTCACTAGTTTGTTTGTCAAGCACAACATTTTTGGGTAATTCTTGTGTATGTTCAGACATTGAACTTATTCTTAGGTTTGCTTTGGACTTTGGACAATTTGGATGGCATCAGAGGTCGCATATTTTTCCACTGGACTTGACACCCACACCCACAATACTAGAAATATAACAGCTTATCGCCCCATAAAAGCTAGAACCAATGCAAGCAGGTATACTATAAATTTTCTGGACCCTCATTTTGGAATAACATCCCTTTGGAAATTTGTCTGTCATATAATATTAAAGCTTTCAAAAATAAGTTACGAGCTTTCCTCATCAATTCATTAATGCACTAAATCATTAAATACAGTGAATCCTAAATAATTACTAATCCATACTATACATTAAACTATATGTTGTATATAATGGTGCATATGACTGCATTTAGTTAAGCTTTGTTAATTTTTTTCATTTGGTGTTTTGTTGCATTTTAGGATTAATTTGCAATAAAGATAAATTGCCATTTATTAGTGTGATATAGTTGCTACAAGGGGGTCCCTATTTAGCGGGATTCGCATCCCTTCTGGGGCTCCCGTTGTAGCCAATATAAATTTGATTGTGCATATTGTGAGATGTACTCTATTTTGTTGTTGGTTACAATAAAACGCTTTTGAAAACACTTTTGATATATTTAGTTGTATTTGAAGCGCCTTTGTAGCGGTATTTCCGCATTATGGCGCCATATAAATCGTCTTTGTTATTATTATTATTATTATTATTATTTCATGGGAGGAAATCTGGCATTTGGGGTCACTTATCAGGGGCCTAGAATTTTGGCATTAAAGGTAGCATATCATATGCTACCTCGTATGCCAGAATTCCAGGTCCATCGCAAACCTGAAATTCTGGCATTAAAGATCGCTTATCATAGACCAGTAGCTCTGGCTTCAGAGGGCACGTGTGTTGGGCCTGGAACTCTGAGCGCAATGTCAATAGTGAAGTCTGTCTGTTACTTCTTTGGTTGGGCTTTGAAGTCTGAATCTGGGTAGTTGTGACTTCTCAGTTATTTTAGCATTACTTGTGTACATATGAACTTGTTGTTCTTAGTGTCAATCACAGCATATTTATAATGTATTTAAAAGTATCTATATATAATGAAGAAGAAGAGATATTGCATTTGTAATTGCTGATTTGAATGCGCTTCTTGTATTGTTTGGGTTGCATGTGGTTTGTTGGATTATATGAATTCTGACCAATGATGAGATTGATTTGTTTTGGCTTGAGTTGGAAATTGTTATTTTCATCAGGTTAGCGTTGTTGGTGAGACGGTTAATGTCACTGGTCAGTCCAGCTTGACGCCTGTCAAAGTACCAAGCTGTCACCTAAGTGAAGATCTTGGCCAACTGTTTGAGAGAGCTCCGTTCAATGACGTCACGCTCTGTGTTGGCGATCGACAATTCCAAGTTCACAAAGCAATTCTTGCTGGTTGGTTGATTGGATTATTATTTTAGGGTTTTAACTACACTGTGGGATAACACAAAGATCATTGGTGTCACCTTTTTTATCCAGGCTTTGGACTTGCACTGCCAGAGTGCATGCAGTGGCAAAGTTATATAACTACTACTACTGCAAATAATAATAATAATAATAATAGTAGTAGTAATATTGAAAATAGTAATAATGGTAATAGTAGAAGAATTACAACCAGTACATTGGCTGCCATGCACAACCAGTTCTGTGTGTTTGAAATTTCATTTCTTAATCTACATCTTCAACTTTGGATCTGTCTGTTTTTTAATATTTTATTTACGTCACTGTATCTCTGCTGAGAGCACTCTGCTGCCTCTATGTGTATTATTACATACATATTATATATATATATATATATATATATATATATATATATATATATAAAATAGAGAAAGAGACAAAGATCTGATTATGTTTCCTTGGCATTGATTGAAGAGCTTGTCAGCTCAAGTTATGCCGTCCAGATTGCCATAGTAGAGCTAATCCTGGTCTCTGCCCAGTAGATGGAGTTTCATCTTTGCAACTAAGTAGCCAGAACATTTTCTCTTATGAGACTGGTTTAGATTTAGGTATCGATGAAGATATGTTACTCAGACAGTCTAATGTACTACAGCTGATTGTGGTTCTGTCACTGCTAATGTTCCCTTGATTTGATTGACCTTCTTTTCTGTTCACACTCTTTGCTTTGCTTTTTTTTGTACCAGAAGGTGATCTCTGCCTCTGCCTTTTGGTCATTTGCAGCCAGCCTTCCGTCGTGTATTCTCTATATAAATTCAAACTGTAAAGTGAGTTAAGTGGAACTTGTCTTATGCTGCATGACTTGTGAGTTCTTCCGATGCTGACCTGTAGTGTTGAATGCCTTGCATTGTAGCGAGGTCTCCGGTGTTCAATGCCATGTTTGAGCATGAAATGGAAGAACGAAAACAGGTCTGTTATAATCTCATAATTTCTATTATGCTATCATAATAGCCTATGTCTTCTTCTTCTTCTTCTTCTTCTTCTTCCTCTTCCTCTTCCTCTTCCTCTTCTTCTTCTTCTTCTTCTTCTTCTTATCGATATATCCAAGGGGCCCGTCCTACTTGTCATGCTTTCCAAGACTTGTTGCTATTGGCTGTGACATGTAGTGTCTGAACATGTGCTGCAGGTGGACACTCACTCAGGCAGTTGACCACTATGTTACATTCAAGACTGTCACGGGTTATGCTGTCACTATTATGCTTTGCTTTCAAATTGTAATGATTGTAATGGTAATAGTAGAAGAATTGCAACAAATACATTGACTGCCATGCACAACCAGTTCTCTGTGTTTGAAATTTATAATTGCATACATATTTTTGCTATCTGATGTAATTGTCCAGTTGCAAATGATATTTAATCATCGTATAGGCTAGCACAGGGAAAACGTGTTGTGAGATACTTAACAATGCATTCAACAGTCAACACAGGCATTTGTTTGTCTTGGAGCTTTCTACTAGCAGTGCTTTTGGGCTGTGCAATAAGACTGCAGACCTTGACTGAATTATTGGGTAGAGAAGAGACTTGATTGGGTGAATTTTTTTGAGGTGAGGTGTGCATTTGCTACAGCTGTACAGCGAAATTGTACAGTTTACTGCACAGAGGAGGTGAATGTTGTTGGCCTCAACATTGTTTATATGTTTGTAAGCATGTAAACAAGAAACTAATCATAGCGCACTTCATTATGACTTGCATCTGATATAACATGATTGAGAAATGGAGCAAAAAATTCCTTCACCTATCAAGAATGAATTTGTTATGAACCTGACCTCAGGTGGTTTTTAACCCCCCGACCCCATTAACATGCCCACAAAGATAGCAGTCTCACATGTGGTTCTGTGTACTGTATTTATGTGTGAAGCACTTCACCAAGCACTGCACGCATGCTTCGTCTAAACAATGTATGTTTAAAAACAGTCTGACATGTGCTGTACAGAATATAATATGAAAATGTGTTCATGTGATTGCGCTGCTGTACACTGTTATGGAATTTGATGTTGCTCCAGTTGGGGTTAACTCCTTGTTTGTCATTTATATATAGGAGTGTATTCAGTGGCCAAAGTGTTAGCAGGTTTTATTAGTCTGTGTCTGTTTATCTGATTTGACTTTTGGTTGTGGTGGTGTCTACTGTGTTGTTTCAGGTTAATTGATTTTGCTGTTTTGGTCTATAGAATAGGGTTGAAATCACTGATGTGGATCAGGAGGTGATGGCTGAAATGCTTCGCTTCATCTACACTGGAAGAGCACCAAATCTCAACAAAATGGCCGACGAACTGTTGGCCGCAGCTGATAAGGTTTCCCATCCAATTATGTTTATCCCATTAAGTGGTTCACTAAGTTACAGCTTCGATCCTTTGTTGTCAAATAGGCCTTCATCTGAAGATTGTGTGGTCATTATGGGTTTCAAAGCTTCTTTAATGGCCTTCTTAGACATCGACCTACGACCTACGCAATAAAATTTTGTACTACTTGGCTCTAAATGTGAAAGGATATAACCTTATCTCAGATTTTATTAGTTTGATATATATATATATATATGTATATATATACATATACTGCGGATTTATGCAGATATATATACTGCAGATATATATATATATATATACCATATATCGATAATGCAGATATATATATATTATATATAATATATATATATATATATATAAACAGACTAATATATATATAATAGTATAATAAAATTTGAGGCATAAATTATATATATTTGGTCATAATTAGTCTATAATCGTCTTGCTTTTGCTGTTAAGAAGCCTCATTGAGCTGCACATTTTCTAATCTTTGTCAAGACTAATAGTTTCTTGGCTGAGCACTGACTGCATCTCTGCAGTAATCAATAATTTCTTCCAGACTTGTAGCTCCATATGTCGAATTTGCCAAGTGCAGCGCTGTGTTATTGGCGCTGCAACCTCTGACATTTCTTTGTTGTTGGAAACTGTAGCTAATCAACTTGTATTACAAAAGCATTGGTCTCTGCATGCATTATTAGTATAATTACTATTATTATTTTTATTATTATTAGAAAGTGAGCTATTTAACATGGTAACGTAGAAGAAAAGCAAATGACTTTGTTATTGGTTGCATCGGTTATAACCTTTGTTTCAAATCCAATCAAATATAATTGTTATTATTTTTTTTTATTATTAATAATTGTTATTATTTTTTGTTTAATTAATACCTGTGAAGTTCTACATATGCTTGAGCATAAGAGGAACATTGTTGACTATGGTACTCAAGAAAATAGCATTTAAATTTTGACTTGAAGACTATATGAAATGCAATGGTGTCATCACAAGCCATGGTTTATTTTGCATGGAGTTTTTAAACTGAACGATCTGTACATTGACTCCAACCATTGCACGAATTCTCTGCTTTAATAGAATGGCTTCATAAACAAATTCATTTGAACACAATTACAATCAATTGCATGATGAACAAATGTAATTATGTTTGTGATTTTCTTTCTTTCTCTATTAGCCAAATGAATAACATTCAATTGAGAATTTTGCATCAGTGAACTATGTTTTATTTTTCTTTCTCAATGAACCAAGTTATTAACAATGACATTTTTGTGTAAGTGAACAAAGGAATTTATGTTTTGAATGTGGAACATTCTGTACAACCAGCAGGTTTTGAAACTAAATATGTTTGTAGCCAAAATCATTTAACTTCTTGTTTCACTCTATTACGTTGTTTCCTTTGTGTGGATGTTTTCAGTATGCACTTGAGAGGTTAAAGGTCATGTGTGAGGAGGCGCTCTGCTCCAGCCTCAACATCGACAATGTTTCGGACATACTCGCACTCGCTGACCTCCACAGTGCGGAGCAACTCAAAACACACGGGATTGACTTCATTAACAGGTCTGTTGCGGACCACGTCAGTTTGGTCTTGCACTTGGACTGAACTGCTTTCCTGTTGTCTGCAGCTGTCGGCTGAGTGAGACACAGGGCATTAATGCGTCGGTCTGGCTTGTGTGCAGTAATCTTTTAGTCAAAACAGATCAGTCCTTATATATGCTTACATATATATTTACATATATATTCTAAAAGTACATATATATATATATATATATAATATATAATGTAGAGCTGTACCGATTATAGAGATATCGGCAAGATAATCGGCGCCGATAATAAAAGTTATTTTTTTATTTAATATTATTATTTTCTGTCTATAAAAGCAAAATGACGACAGCAACATCACTTGGTCTGTGAAGGAAGGCATTTTGTTCCGTTCCCATATCGTGTCGTCGAGCCAATGGCTTCTTCAGACCATGGGTGAGACCACCCACTGTGCTAGTATAGATCGTGGGAATGTGTCAACATAGGTCTTGTGCAGAGCGAGTCATATTGTCTGCTTATGGGCCAAGGAGCAGCAGCCCAATTCAACAGAGAACTCGATGAATATACATCGTGGAGGCATACCTAATGAATATATGCTAGCTGCCAATCAGATCTCGACACTTGTCAGTCGCCTGAGAGGCTGAGACTAGATGGGTGGCTGTGAATAGGACAGCCGTGCCTTGGCCTTTAATTACCCTGGGCACAGTTCGACTGCGGGCGGTGTCTAATCTGTATTGCCTGCCATACGATTAGTCCCCAACTACATGCATACGTCTCTTACGGGGGACGTGTTTGCTTGTATCACAACAATAGGCAGTAGCAATAGGTCTATCTTTTGGAACCAGACATCTTGGCAACACAAAGAAATAATCGGCTAAAAATCGGAAAAATAATCGGGTATCGGCATAATCGGCAAAAAGTGATATCGGTATAGCTCTAATATATTATATATATATATATATATTATATGTACACACACATGTATGTTGATATATATATATATATATATATATCTTGTTGGTCTTCCTTGTCTTCTTCTCTGGTTGTATTAAGTGATTTTTTTCATCTAGTGTCTGTTCAATACAAGGGTTCTCAGTTTGTGTCCACAGTATCATGTTATCTGTCACCTGTGCTAACTCTTTAAGAATAATAATAATAATTTTCGTTTAATTTTAAACTGGCAAACCGCTGTGTGATTACATGTACAGTATGAAAGAATGATGACGAGTTACTATGGGAGTCGAATTTAACCTTCGACAGCCACGCAGGCACCCATTATGCTTTAAGGAGGGTGCGGTTGGTTGATGGTAGATCTATGTGTGAGCAACACGTTTTGTGGGAAAGAGTCTGAAACAAAAATTAGAGCAAGTTTAAAAAAACAGTATCTCTTAATGACATGCATTAGTTCTTTATTTCTTTGACTCAAAGATCTGGTGTCTGGCATTATATCGTGTTTCTGATTGTTTCTTGCATAGCCAATATTTGTTTCATAGTGCAGCTAGGACAAAACCACTCCTTCGCCTCTAACATGGGTTTTTGTTTGACCAGAGGTAGATTATACAGCTGAGCAATTGACAATGTATTTCAAATGATGAAGCCCGGATACATTGGAGATTCCACATTTCACTGCAGCTGATGTGAGTTGCAGGTTCTTTCTGATGAAAAGATTATCTAGCAATATAGCTGCAAGGGATACATCTGCTCATTGAGTTCTGCATTTTAGTGCTCTTCTTTCTGGGTTGGCCTCTGTGGGGAGCGCTCCCTTCTGCATTTGCGTGGGTAGGGAGCACCACTGAGTACCGCCTATCTGATATTTAGAATGCATTACATTACTGACTAAATAAATAGTAATTATTAATTGAATATATTTAACAATAATTATTTCAGTCATGCTACAGATGTAATGGATACGAGCGGCTGGAAGGACATGGTCTCCAACCATCCTCATCTTATCGCAGAGGCATTCCGGGCATTGGCGAGTCAGCAGAGTCCACCACCGGAGAGGCCGAGGAAACGCCCGAAGTTGTCCGCCTGACTCGTGACGGCTCTCCTCCTCTCGGTCCCCTCGCTACCAACCTGAAACTGCACTACTGGACAATGTCATCCGGTGCTTTGCTGTCGGCCTTTTGGAATTCACTGGGCTTTGACATCCGCGCACTACAGTGCTGACGAACACCGCGACTTGGGTCTGCGGATGCCTTCGTGCATCCGGCGTCTGTCCCCAGCGTCCGGATCGGAGCAGTTTCTGTTTTCCTTCCTAAATGCGTGTTTAGTGTTCGTGGTAACGGTTGTAGTCATTTCTGGCCAAACATTGTGTTTTTATCTACGAGAATATTTGACAGTCATATCGTTTTGTAAGATGCAAAGAATGTCTGTTCATGTAAATTTTTTTCTTTGGTGAGTTTGAATGTACATTTGCTGTTGTTTTTGTTTGCATTTGGATTTATTTATTCGGAGTATCGTGGCGTTGCTCTATTTCTGTTTCTTACTTGTCAGGTAGTGTTACACCTGCTGTTCTTTTTCTGCACATGTGACGCTCACTTCGTATTTGTTCCAGAAGTGCTGCACTTATTTATGTGTTGCAGGCGTGTTAGGCTTGCTGCTCTTCCTCTTTGATATCTAAAATGTGCGATCAGTTTGGACTTGATTTCATCAAAGACAGATCAAGAAGGAGGGCCAGGTTATTTCTATGCTGGCAGGAATGAACGAATTGCTTGTTTCTTTAGTGATATAAGTCTTATTTTACATGAAATCTTGGAGTAGTAATAAGAGGCCTTGAATTGATGATGGGCCGAGTGTTTATCGTGAAGGATGCAGTGTTTTGTTGCTTACTATTGGATGACCTGGTTTTGTTGCTTGCTATTGGACAACCGGGTGTGCTCTGAGTGAAATCAGTAAAATTTGTCAATTGAGCAGTAGATCTCAGTAGGAACATCCTTGCTGTCATTGTGATAATGCCATTCTCGTGACGACATTCATTTACTGAGAATGCCACAGTATGATAGATTTTCTCTAGATTTAAAAATTGCTTGATTTCTCAAAGCGCTTATGAATAGAAGATCAACGATAAGCAGTGGCTTATTCACTGTGACCGAAG
The DNA here is from genome assembly GCA_959347315.1 of Bimastos eiseni. Lineage (NCBI taxonomy): Eukaryota > Metazoa > Annelida > Clitellata > Crassiclitellata > Lumbricidae > Bimastos > Bimastos eiseni. The sequence goes on along the minus strand of OY365806.1, from coordinate 12,058,566 downwards.
TCAGAACTATTGAAGTCATGGTGTTTTTGGCATTCGAAGATTGGCACAGAACAAATTTTTTTTAATGTAGTTAGTGGCTGTGGCTTTTCACTGTCATTGGCATGAACAATGGATTTAATTAAAATTTAGTGCTTCAATGTCAAGATGAATAGGACAATAAGAAAGCTTTTCAGTGTAGGCAAAAATGTGATCTGAGTAGTAAATATTAGTTTCATCAGAGGAAGAAGTTTCACTCAAACCATTTATTTTTATCAGAACGAGTGTAAATAATTGCAGACAATTCCTTAAGAAATGCATATTGATATATATTGTCTATAGAAATTCATTATCAGAAATCATTTTGTTGTTGGCAAATGTCCTTTATAAATGATAAAGCTTCTTGAAGAATCATTTCTTAAATTTGCTATTTGTTTTGTGATGAGGTTGCAGTCTGGTGAGTTACAGTCTCAGAGTTACTGTCAGGCAGGTATTGGCACTCCCAAAGTTACTGTCAGGCAGGTATTGGCAATCTCAGAGTTACTGTCAGACAGGTAGTGCCAATCCCATAGTTACTGTCAGTCAGGTATTAGCAATCTCAAAGTTACTGTCAGACAGGTATTGGCGATCTCAGAATTACTGCCAGGCAGTATCAGGGATGTGGTCTCGAGACCGCAGTCTTGGTCTCAAGATTGTCTCGAGACCGGAAAACTGCGGTCTTGGTCTCGAATGTCTTGGTCTTGGTCTTGGACTATCGGTCTCTGTCTTGGTGTGGAATGCGTCGGTCTTGGTCTTTAAGGAACGGTCTTGGGATTGGTCTCTATCTTAAATTAGCATTCTTGGTCATTTGCCGTATATCAGAGCAATTTTTTCGATATTTGTCGGTTATTTTTCGATTATTAGAAACACCAGATGTTTAGGCTTTACGCGATTGTTATCTATTTATGGCGTGCTGACCACACTAATAAGCCCAGAGCGTTGTATGCATATTACTATGGGCAGAACAAAATGCATTTGCAATGCAGTCAGCCACTTCAAAATTTTCTTTCACAAATTTCAAGGTTTTCGAACATACTAATATTTTTATGTGGTTGGCCACGTGTAGACACTGTGAACCTACAATTCTGAGGTCCGTGGAGCAAATACACCATTCAAACAGAACGTTAATCTACTTGTTCAGATGTCCAAAAGTATTTGCCTGTCGTATGCTGTAAGTAATTTATAGTGTGATATTCTCAGGCCAAAGCCAAGGGCTGAACCGGCAAAGGTTCAGAGTGGCCGGTAAAACTGTTTTTTGGACCATTATTAAGATTAGTATTCTTCAGCAATAAAATTAATGTTTGAAGCGTTATTCTGTTTAATGTCTTAATAAATTGAATTGTTTATAGAACAAGTGTCTTGGTTTTGGTCTCAGACCCTTTATCTTGGTCTCAGACCACTCAGTCTTGGTTCTCTCGGTCTTGGTCTTGGTCTTGAGTTTTTGGTCTCGTGCCTAACACTGGGTATCGGCAATCTCAAAGTTACTGGCAAATATTGACAGTCTCAGAGTTACTGTCGGGCAGATATTGGTGGATAATCAGAGGTATTGCCAATGTCACATTTACAATTGGCAGGCTTTGGCAATCTTTGAATTAATGTCTGGCAGATATGTATCGGCAATTGGAGTCAGTGTCAGGCAAGTGATGGCAATCTCACATTTACTGTGAGGCAAGTGATGGCAATCTAAGAGTTATGTCAGGCGAGTGTTGATAAGTCTGCATTTTGTTGAGCCATTATGTAGCTTTATTGAAAATTTGGGTGAACTAAGGATGCCAATGTACTGTGAGAGAATGTTATATAACTACCATGAAAGCCGATGTATTCAAAAGCTACCATCGAAAGGCCATGGGCCATGTCCATTTACCCTGTTCGCAGACCTTTGCTCGTCCTGGACAAAGAATTGTCATTATTATCAAAGGTGGATCTGGATGACTATGACCACCTGTCGTTTGCATGGTTGCTATGGAATACCAAACTTTTGCTATTGGTATGTGTCCATCACAGGACCACTGCAAGTTTGTCCGGCACCCCTTTTAACTGATTGAATCTGCATGTTTGTTTTGACTAGCCAGAGCAAATAACAAGATTTTAAGAATTATGGAGACACCGTCAGCAACCGAGTGTTTCTTTATCCAAGCTTGGGACTGGCACTGTCAGTGGCAGAGTTTTCGCCACACCAAAACGGTCGCCATAGTAAACTATATACATTTAGAATCGTAAACTCAACATTTCTTCTACAGTGCTGACAATGGCGAAGTCGCAGGAACCAGCTTATTCACAGGCGCTTTCATCACAGCACGGACTTTTATTCGTAAGCGGACAAAAAGAGAAACAAATAGTCGTTAAAGGCAAATGTGACTCTTGAGACCATAACAGTGCATTTTAAATATAACAAATATTACTTACTTCACCAGTTAAACAGTCATTCATTCGTTCACTCATTACGAGAAGTTGTATAGTGTTTTTCGATAGGTAGGCCTACCACTCGTACAATACCCCAGAGGCCAGAGCGACAAAAAATAATACCCTCGTAAGATTATAGATAAATGACCTAAAAGGGATTCCTACGAAGTGAGCAGAGCGTCAAAGGAAGGGCAGTCTAAACTGAGGACCTGACCACCGTGATCCCGAGAAGTGCCTTCCTGGTGATTGATGGGCCATGTCTAGTGGAGGCGCGATCAAGAGAAACACAAACAAGGAGCTTTGAAGCTATAATTTAAGTATAGACGAAAGCTCTTAAAGAAGTTAAAAGTCTTCAACATTTGCACGCGATGTCAACGCCAACAACGCTGTATCCCTCACTAAGCGTCACTATTCTCCGGTCATGTGTGAAACTTTCATCATAGTGCTGTAGTTGGCCTATAATAACACTATGTGAATATGCAATCCTTGGTGACTGTGATAGCAAAGATCATTAGCGTTGCCTTCCTCCTTTATCCAGATTCGAGATTGGCACTTCAAGATTTCGAGCAATTGAGGAGTTTTGTTGATCATAGAGCTTGTTTAGCCAAAATAGTTAGGTAGACGGATAAGCTTTGTATCTGTGAAGTCAGCGTGACGGCGCTACAAGGAGATTAGGTTTCAATAAGGGGTCATTGCATAATTACGTAACGCTGAAAAATGGCCTTTTTGACACCCCCTCCACTCCCCCTGTAACGCATCATAGCGTTTCCATAGACCCCCACCCACCCACCCCTCTGAGCGTTACGTATTTATTTTGAACAAAACTCAGTGTAATTTTACCTGGGCCTAAATAGTCCCAGGTCTCCAAATTTATCCTCCATCAATGGTGGATAATATTTAATATTATGTTTGAACTTCGATTTCACCGCAGTGGGTAGGCTACGCGGCTAAACACTAGTTTAGTGTAAATTTATATGCTAGGCCTGTTAGCCTTAAAGTCTAGCTTCGCATGGAGCTGAATTTTGAACTCGGTGGGTGTGACCCGATCGTGTCTTTCTTAACTAACGCAGGTATCACCACATTCGCCACTCACAAGACCTCTTTAGGAAGCGGGTCCGCCATTTAGCGCGGCAGATCCGTTCGTTTTTTGTGCTCCTAACTAGTACCGCATTTGCATGTTAGTCGTCACGAGGTGTTTAACTAATACGCCTTCAGATGATGCGATTGAAAATGGCGGTTGTTTTAAAATCGAATCTAAAATTCTTAAAATTTCGGAAGTTAAATGTAGACGATTTGTCGTTTCATTTGCTCTGACTTGATTTAATTTGACTTGGAGTTGCTTTGACTTGAAGCCATCAACAATTGTAATATTGATGCAAACAAACGGACTTGATTTGCATATTGAATTTCGCCCCACTTTCATATGACGTTTTGAATTAACACCACCTTTCTGAAAATATTCAGGTGAGCTAAGTAATTGGGGGAAGAATTTTGTAGAAATTTCATATTTTCATATTTTAAATTTAAAATTTTAAAAAAAATTTAATTTTCGTTTTGTAGAAATTTCAAATCGCTAGAGCGTTCCGTTCATGAGCCTTCGCGACCAAATGAAAAACTTAATCTTTGGTTTTTAGCTTAGATTGAGTATTTTTAATGAATTAGAAACTAGTTTAAAAATGAAAGGCGTTACGTAACGTTCAGCTAACCCCAACCGACCCCCGTAACGTTTCGTAACGTTTTTTAGCACCCCACACACCCACCCACCCTCGAGCGTTACGTAATTATGCAATGACCCCTAACGTCTATCACAATATCTTTGCACATTAGATATGTTTCGTTTGTTAATTAAATAGTTATTATCATAGAACCATGGTGTAAGATAGAACTGGCGTAACTTTTGTAACTTGTTTCATCGTATATGTACAAAGTATATATACTTCCATGATCTAGGTTCAAAAATACAGACACGACAAATTTAATGATCACCGTTCACAGTAAAAGAAATTATTATGTGTAGATTTTTGCCAGTCAGTTGAATACTTGAGCATAAGTAAGTAGACATCAGCTAAAGCCGTATGGGCTGGAACCGAAAGAATTGATCGTCGAGTATAGTCTAAGAGCCTTACAGTTACAGCGCCCCACTACGATTCACGCTTGATATTCATGAGCCACCTAGTGGGCCGATCTGTGCGTGGAAAGATCTTTAGCCTGTAGGCAATTATCACGTCGGGCTAGGCCTGGTTGCGCTGCTGCTCTGGACCCACTGGGTTGGAAGGTTCTGTCTAATGTCAAATTTGAATATTGTTGCCAGAAACTCAAGTAGGCTAGGCCTAGACGTTGAGGAACTAAATCTCTAAGTAGGCATAGAACAAGCCAGGTAACCCAAATATAGGCAGGGTTATGGATGCAAACAGCGACGATTCATTAGCGAATAACTTTTGCCGAAGAACACAGGCAGACGTAGAGAAACGTTGATCAAAGTATTCCTATGCTTTACATCCGGCCGGCGGTCAAAGTTCACTGAAGTCCATTGGAGATAAGCACAGAGAAAGAAGTTTTCTAAACAACACAAGGAACAGTTGAGCTTGAGGCACCGAGTTCCTATCGTCGCGTACATGGGTTCCTTTTTAGTTATGAGGAATGTTGGAGGTAGCTTAGCGTTCTTTAAGCAGCGATCGGTGACGTGTGTCTGGTTGGTGTTGCTGGGTAGTCTACATTACGTTGGGATTGTCGATGCTGCAGAAACCACAGTGGTTGAACCCTCTGAAAGCTACGTTGGTTACTTGGCGAGTACTGGGCTTCACGTTATCCTATCAGCCCCACACGGAGGCCTGCTTGAACCGGCGAGAATTCCGGAGAGGGATGCAGGATGCTGGGACAATGGCGCTGAGCGATGCATATGGAGCCACTCGTGTGGAGATAAGAACATCACCAAGTGAGTAGGCCTACATCTAAATTCTAAGACATCTATATATAAGACATCTATATATATATATATATATATATATATATATATATAGAGAGAGAGAGAGAGAGAGAGAGAGAGAGAGAGAGAGAGAGAGAGAGAGAGAGAGAGAGAGAGAGAGAGAGAGAGAGAGAGAGAGAGAGAGAGAGAGAGAGAGAGAGAGAGAGAGAGAGAGAGAGAGAGAGAGAGAGAGAGAGAGAGAGATCTGCCGCAGAGACTTCGCGCCTGCATGTATATGGTCAGGCTGCGTCTGCAGTGCACGAGCGAATCAACTGCAGTTGGTCATTTTGAAACAAAATATTGTGTAGTTTTGCCCATATAGATCAACAGATGCATGTGACAGGCGTATGTGGTCAACTGGTCATGACTCATGTGAGCTTAGCAGCTAGTATTGGGACACTATAGGGGTGTCCTGTTTTTAGACCAGGATTCGGCTGTGAACTGCGCGATTAAGTCAAAAGCCACAACAGGTGATAGGAGGGACAGTGAGAGGGTGGGGAAACCAGGGATGTGAGGAATTATTTCTCACTTATTGGGCCTCGAAAAATAGGACCAGGTCAGTTCAGTGCAAAATGCAAAACCCGTTTAGTAACAGACATAGTAAACAGTAAAAGAAGAAGAATATTAATGAGAAAAATAAGGAAGTCGAGGGAGGAACAGGATGAGTAAGATTATAATGAAGACGATGATGATGATGACGACGACGATGATCATCCCGATGATGATGACTAAGTCTGTAAGCGTTAATGACGGTCACTTTCTTTGCTTTGGCATGTGAATGCCGGTGACTAATCATCTCTCTTTCCGTATTTTATTGTCTTGCCACCGACAGTTTATTTTCGACTCAGTGCAGGCGGTTTAAAATTCTCTAAGAACAAAATGAAGCAGAAAGAGGATTATCATTGAGCCTCCAGCCTCTGGGCTGACAATCATATGGAAAAATTGCGGTGAAAGTTGGATGGATGGATCCAGGGTTTAACGACAGCTTATGACAACAGAGGCCGTTGCCGTCGACAGAAATTTGCAGCACTTACAGCTTTTTTGCAGTGAAAGAGAAAAGCCACAAAGCTTTGTGTGTGTATTGTTTCAGGTGCAAGGCCGTCACAGTCAATGACATCTACACTCAGGACCTTACACAAGAACTGTACAAGAGTCTCTGCAGTTTATTTGATGGTGCCTGCCCGGCGGCTGTCTTGAATCTTTTGAGTCGGAAATTCTTCGATGCCAACCGCGACCTGGAAGAAGCAACGTTCCAGGTACCATCGGTTGTTGATGCATATGATCGATACCACATGCTCATTGAGGCGGAAGAGAAGAAGATGGGAGGGATTGGGCTGTTCATTGATATTCACGGACACGGTCACCCAGTTCAGAGGGCTGAGCTTGGATACCTTGTTGCAGGCAAAGTCCTGGACTCTGGTGACCCTGTTGACCCCCACAAGACGTCCATAAGAAGCCTCGCACACAGATCACAGGTAAACTTTGATGAATTGCTTAGAGGAACCGAGAGTTTTGGAGGATTGCTTGAACTGTATGGCTTTGACTCTGTGCCATCGCCTAAGCACCGAGGTCCTGGTGGCCTCATCTACTTCAACGGAGGACCCAACACTAGAAGACACGGTTCGTTTTACAATGGCTCGTTCGACGCAATACAGATCGAATCGGCACGAAACCCTCGGGATCCAGAGCTGAGACCTATATATGTAAAGGCTCTTGCATGTACCATTAAGAGCTACTACTGCAGGTACTATCAAAATGCTATAAGTCAGACACAAGGGGCTGTCTCGGATGCATGTACTGTAAAGCATTTTGACACTGAATGCAGTAATAGGGCGAGTCAATTGAATCATCTTGCAGGTGTCTGCTTGGTGACACTTGCTTTTCTTTTATTTATACAGTGACCCTTAATTTGACTACATATCTGAATGCCTATTGTCAGTATTTTCGCTGCTAAACTGATGCACCTAGCTGTGTCACTGAGAGTCATGTATGGAACGGGTCAGTTAGGTGACTGCACAACTGTTGCAATTAGCTGGCTATTTATTCAAGAGATTTATTATTTAGACAAACTTGGGATTTCATATTTCATGGTTCCAATTATAGGCCAATATACAGATAAAAACGGATTGAACTGAAATTGTACAGTATATTTCTCTACAATGCCTTCCTTCCTCTTACCCTCTCTTCGTTTCAACTATGATCACCATCCACCTTAGCCGTCTGATTATTTGCCAGCCTAATCCATTTGGATCTTGACCTGGAATCGATTTTCGTATAATTTTAGTATAATTATATTGTTTTGACTAAGCACCTATGAATAAGCTGACAACCGCCACTTCGCGTTTTTGGGAAATGTATAAATCTCTAGCTTATGATTTTCACGGAAAACATTGGGAACTGAAATTTAATACATGAGACTAAATACGGCGTTCAAAGATTCTTAAATTATTGCCTTCTGAAGAAACTGTTCTTGGAATTCACGATTACGTACACGTTGAGGGCAGAAAAGACTCACAAGACATCTTGAAACTGAAGAAAGATCTCTTCTCCAACTCAATGTTCATATGAGGCTCGCCTAAGCCTTTGGTAGCAAATTACAGAAGAAATACCTATCATTTTGACTCTATTAAAATATTCCACCATGTTTTGAGTTCGTCAGTCAGACATTGAACGTAGGGTCCTATGTCAGAAGTTATATCGCTATTAGGGTTCAATCGTTTTTAAGAAATTGGAAAGATTTCAAGTTCTGCTAAGGTTCTGCTTGGGAAGATTGAATTTAGTTACTAGAGGCCTTTGTCTCAGAGGTCAGAGGCGACGATCTCGTTTGACAGATGTGTGGGGGTGCACTCAACGAAAGGGGTAGGAAATGTGGGGGGGGGGACACCCGTATAATGTGTCCCCTCTCTGTGAAAGGTGGGGGGACTTGTCCACTCGACCCCCAGGGATTGACGCTCTTGGTCTCAGTAAATTTTATTTGCATTTCTGTTTTTCCTCACATACTGCAATAAGCCTATACATGTTTATCTAATCTATGGCATGCTTAATCAAGTTTTACTATGATGATTACTGCCGTATAGGGCTAAGGTCTATATTCACGAATAAAACATGGCGCCAATTGCATATGAAGGTAAATTATATGTATGTTATTACTTTTAGACGTCATTTAACTGTAGGCCTAGGCTATGTATACAGCGACTTAGCTGCATGTTAATTAGTTCTAATTTAGCTTTACGTTTTGTGCTGTCTTGTTTTTTATTAGTAGATGGTTACTTGTTACTGGTTACTAGGCTTTCTATCGTTGTTTCTGCTTCTCTGTCGTAATAATGGTGTCACATTAAGTTGAGGTCTGATACTAAACCCCCCTCCCCATTGGCATAGTTGAAAATATTTTTTAGCAACAACCTACGGAATAAGTTGGGATAATTTTGGGACCTTGCTCCTCGTTAGAAGAATAACAGACACTCACAGTGCACTAAGTGCAGCATACGCCCCCACTCCAGGGAGGCAACAGCTGTGGCATAGATTTGATGTATACCCGATACCGTATGCCAGGGTCACTCTGGCAGGGTGTAAATGAAGCAGAACTTAGCCTATAACGTGACAAGCGCAATGTATCATTCAATTATTTTCTGATATAGGACAGGGATATCAGACAGCTGTCATAACCCCTAAACGTACGTACTATATATATATATATTATATATATATATTATATATATATATAACTATATAAAATGGGTGTGCGTGTATATATTTAACTAATGTATATATATAAATATAAAGAGATAGAAAGAGAGACTTAGGTCTATGTATATAGGTCAGTTCATCCTTAGACATGATCATTGGACGCATTATACCAAGTTGAGTGTTCAGAAGTTTGAAACAGTTGAATATAAATGATAAATTATATAAATTGCTGCGTTGTATATAGTGGATCAACTATAAAATCAGTATAAGCAGATTATCTCTCGATGGAAGGTGTTGTGGTTAAGTTTAACTAAACATTGTTATCTCTTGCTATAAGATGTTGGGGCAAGAATAGCTCTAAGCAAAGCTAAGCGATCATTCCACAAGCAATGGCTTTCAACGTATTTGGATTCATTAGTGGCAGAACTAAGGCTGTGGTACCGTCGTCTATCACGCAATGAAACGGGTAGTGTGCCAAAAAATGCTTTGGACGCAATGCATTTGTGTCATTCAACTGTTGATCCAAATATTACAAAGTTGTTGCAAATCTTGGCAACATTACATTGCCTGTTTCCATCTGTACCAGTGAGCGTTCTTTCTCAACACTTCGCCGTCTGAAAACATATCTCAGGAACTTGACAAGCAAAATTAGGCTGAATTTATTAGCTCTTCTACAGGTTCACCGTGAAATGACCCCAACAACCGAGGAAATAGTCAATGAACTACTAAGGAAGCGAAGACTAGATTTTGTTCTTTGAAGCCAAGCACGTTAAGACCATATTCATTATGATTAAAGAATGAATAAATAAAATAGGCCCTAATGACAAGAAAACTGAACTTCTACTGATAATCAGAAGAAGAATATTAGCCTACTAAGATGTTAAGAAAAGAAAATCTGAGACTGATTATCATAGGCAGGGTTATTTTATAATCATATCAAATTTAAGGCTTGAGTTTATGTTTGTGATTTTTTCCCCATTGTTATAACTAGCTATGCGCCTTAGCCGATTTTAATAAAAAGTATTTATATTTTGTATAGAATATCACAAAAAACTGTTGCAGTTCAAAAAGGCTAAAATTTAACAAAAACTTCTGGCCGCCCTCTAATTTATTTTAGATCTAGTGGGGAAAATGACTATCCCAAAGTGCCTACACTAACCCCCCTTGGGGAAATCCTGCCGACGCCACTGTTAGTAGGCCCATACGATGAAACATGCCAGAATTTAATTTGCCTTACTCGCCTTACTTTCCTTAATAACTAATTAACAGTAGGCTAATCAACAACAAATTCTACATTTCTATAGCGTCCACAAAAGCGAAGTCGCGGGAACCAGGTTATTACAGGTTATACAGACGCTTAATAAAATCGGCAGCAGCCTTTTATTATTAATAGGACGTTCAAGAGTGTTTTAACGATCGCACAGCGGACATGAAATTAAGCCCGAGTGCATTTCTAATACACTGTGTTGCTAACAACAAATCACGTGACATGGAAGCGTCTCGCATCACAATCAATTCAGAACTTGTGACATCGAAAATAAAAAATCAACACTTCGAATTTTTATCATTTATTTTTACTTATAAAATTCAGCTTTGAAAATCGAATTGTAGGGCCTATAGCCCTGCCTTTGCGGTCATATCCCTAATTCACGAGGTCGACACTGCGTGATCTAATTATCCTTGGGCCTAAGGCGGGCAAAAACTTACGAGGGAAACGTTTTTGACAAGAAAAGTAAAGAATGCTTTGTTGTCTACATTTCTTGAAAAACCAAAGTGCGGTATAAGCATTTGGTCGAAATAAGGAATAATTATAGGCTAGGCCTATACTTACGGCTATCATATTTAGCACTGCTAAATATTGCGATCTGTCGTATACGTAGGCCTTAAGCCTATCCTGAGATCCAATCCATTCCAGCGTTATATCTCCTGAATCCATTATTATATATCCAGCGCTATATCTCCTGAATCCAATATTAACAAATTTTCTCGTCAATATTTGATATTGCTTCAATAGTAGACCTACTGTATCGAAAGCATTCTCATCGAATGACCATATAAGGACACCATAAATACCGCACCCCTCATTCAGCGTCTCTGCTGAAGGGTGCGAAACACTCCCCTCGTGCAAAAATGGGTTATAACTAATTAGACATGGGATGTTCTTATGCGTAGTGAATCTATGCTGATTCGGGTCATTTAAGTTCATCAAAAGTTAAGACGAGTCAGCGTTGTGTTCTCGTATTAAAGAATAAACTGACTGACTGGCCGACTGACTGACTTACTTATTTACTTACTTACTTACACGTTTCCTTTGCACCGCTGCCTAGTGCTTTTAACACAGATATGATTATTTATTTCTATGACCTTTACTTGACTTTTGATCAATATCTATGCTTTTGACTCATTGAACAGGAAGTGTACAGAATATTGGTCTTTGCCATTCTGAATCCTGAATTAACGCTATCTGGGTTTTAAGGTATCCTTAAAACGTCGTTCATGATTTATTTATTCGGATTCTATATTTATATTTATAATTGTACGGGAAGTTAAGACATTGTCGATAATCGGTTAAATTTGTCGATGTATAGGATATTGTGCGATTAGCACTGTGCTGTGGTACGTAGTTTTTATTGGTTGGACTGTCACAGCTGTGAATGCGCATTATGTAGTGGTCCTAATAGTGGACTTTGATATGAACTTCGTTGCGATTGCTTGATATGTAAAATAAAGGTTATTTTTTTTGTGGCGGACTATTCCGTCGCAGGTAATCTATCGTTTTAGCGGATTTAATTATTTTTGAAATTCTCATTACGGAATATCGGGCTTTTGTTGTATGGCAACGTTGCAGCGAAATTTTCATCGATCCAGCTTCCATTGATTCATATTTCTTTTCATCGATCCAGCTTCCATTTAGGTATATTTCTGTTCATCAATGCAGCTTCCACTTAGGTATATTTCCACCAATCGAGTTTTTGCGTATACGGCCTTGTTTACATCGATTCCACGTCCATCGTAACGACATTCTCACATCAATCAAGCATCTGCTTAGGCATGATATTTTCGTCGATCGAGCTTCCATTTAAGCATAGTTTCTTTCATCAATCCAGTTCTGCTCATTGCTGAACGGTGTGGTCTAAATGACTCTAAACAGATGTTTATTGCTTCACATAATTAAACCCGCTAAAACGTTAGTGAATTAAACCAGCTAAAATGATAGATTACTCGGTCGCAGAATAAGCAAGCCTTTTACGTCTGCGGCTGGACACTTAGTACTTTCGCTAAATCTGTGCTGCTTTAAACCATTGCGCATACGCATTGTTTAACTTTTTCTCTATTAACTGGCGCTTGCTGGGTCATATTAGACTTTGCAATGGTCAGGTTAGGGCTAGTGTTGTGTTTAGGGCTAGTGTTGTGTTTAGATTGGTACTGAAAACAGTTCTGCCTCAGAACTCCCTCACAGTTCATGCATTACATGACGGTATATTCAGCAGTAATAGCACCATGTTTAAAATTAATGCTGTGTATCTTCGGGTTTTCATTTTGATTAAACCGGGTTTTTGTGTTGGAAATTATTTTGACGTCTGTATGTCTGTCTTTGGCCACAATATATTATTACCTAATATATTGCACTCAAAAAGCATTAATCAAATGTCACTGCTAGAGTCCTACTATTAAACATGTAGGCCTATATAGACAAAATGTGCTGTGAGTCACAGTAGAAAGGTGGAAGCTGTTATTTGGTCAAGAATCAATTGAGTGATATAGTGTATGAAACAGATATAAGAATGTTTGCTATTTGAAATCTCTATACGTTGACGTGCGCTTTGCCAGAAGAACTTCTGAAGATACATGCGAAATTAACTTTTACTTGTGCAGCAAGGTCTTTTTATTTTTTTTTCACACATAATTTGACATGTTCTCCATGTTTGTGTTAACCTAATCATGATGAGGATCTTTATGTGTTACAATGTACTTCTTGAATAACGAGTTCCGATGTGAGAAGTCGATGCACTCTATTCTATCCAAGTTTGGACCAGCCATATTAATTATTCAGTGACCAGTCATGTGTTGACATTTATCGCCAGTCAAAACATGTAACTGTGTATCCTACTAAATGAGTTTTTCATTTTTTTTATGGATTACTTTGTAGGACTTTTTGTACAGCAAATGACTTCGAAAACGTATAGAATACAGAGTAATATGGAGCAAAAGTCTGATACCACAAACGCTTCGACTGCAAGGGCACGTTCAGAGTCACCGACGTCAAAATGTCCCATCTGCCTGTCCATGATTGATAATCCAGCTTTCACAGACATTTGCATTCACCAATTCTGCTACACGTGTTTATGTGAATGGGCCAAGGTGAAAGCTGTCTGCCCGGTGTGCAAGCAGGAATTTCAGTCGATAGCCTACAACGTGCAATCCTATGAAAAGTTTGACGAACTCCCCGTGAAAAACCTAGTCGTTGCAGACACCTGTACACGATTTCAGAGCAACCATACAGGATTCCAAATTAATGCAATTTTAAGTCATGGTATCGCACAGATCCACGGCCATCCCCAAGATGCTCGATTTCGATATAGAACGACCATGACTTCAGATTATCGTGATGTGCTGCGCCGATTGGAAGATCAAAGGATAACAGAAGAGCTTCGAAATCCCTTGGTTCGCGTCACGGTCAACCACAGGCCGTTTGTCTTCTCCTCCAATGCTCGCAAAGCCGTGTATAGAACAGGTTTGCGAGTACAGCATTTACAGACTGCAACCGAGCAAGTTTTTAGCATTATTAATCCGCAGTTTTTTAGCGACAATCCAGCATGCAAAATTCGCCTTTCACCGTGGCTACAGCGAGAACTCGATGTCATGGCTGAATTGAGCGATATACCCGTCATTGGTGACACTATGTTACTCATCAACTTGATTTTCACTTTACTAAACACACTGAAGATCACAAGCCAGAATTTCTACAACAAACTTTATCCGTACCTTAGAAGGTACACACTTCATTTCCTTCAAGAGTTGTACTGTTTTGCACGTTCTGCACCGCATACAATGCCACAGTACGACAGCTGCGTGGTGTACGGTGACGGCACTTCGGGAGCAATCTGGTCAGTGTGGCACAGAGACAAGGCGCGCAGCAATTCAAGCATTTCTACAGCCGTTACTGATACCATCAGGGAAAACATTATTCAAATTCCTTCAGAGAGAGGTTTCATATCTTTTGTTATGAATAAACATAGAAGAAATGTAAACCAGAGCGCAGCTGCTCCCGTCCAAGGAACCTCTGGAACGAGGGCTGACCCACACGGGCCACTGGATCTAGCACAGGATCCATTGGATCAGAACAGTGATGTTGAAGTTGTGGCTCAAGAGCCTCCTTGGGATGCGCGGCGGCCAATTGTCATATCAGACAGTGAAGAAGAGAGCACAGACAGAGAACAAAGGGTTGAAAACATGGTGGATAGAGAGCTCAAGTACCCAGTGTCTAGGACTCCAAGAGAGCATGAAGATCAAAGAACATCAAGGGATCTTTCGTCAACCGGTGTCCGTTTATTAAATGAGTACAGATTCCATCTATCTGAACTATCAGATGAGGATGGGGTGCAAGAACCACTGCGCAATAGCCAAGAACAGAAGAGAGAAAATAAAAGTGCAGATGGAACAAGAGACATTTCTGGTCTGTCAGTTGAAGAAAACGCAAGTCACCGGTCCAAAACAAAAAGTCACCAAAACTCTTCTGGTGATTGGGAAAACCATTATGAAAAAGACAGCAAAGATCATTGTGACAAACTAAAATGTAAAAATGGGAATAGTCAAACGACTCATTCCCGAGAGGGACGTTCACGTCATTGTACTGATCAAAGGAAGTATATTGAGCGATCTTATAGAGAACACTGCGCTTCCACAGAACGACGAAAGCAGTATAAGCATCGTTCTAGAGAACGATCTAAGTCCTATCAAAGAAGGCGTTCTAAAGCACAACATGGAAGACAACGAAGGAGCCGTACTAACGAAATAGTTGGGAGCAGTAGAAGTCATTACAAAGTACATCCGCAAGGTTGCTCTAAAGAACATGATGGTAGTTATTCTAGGAAGCTGCGCAGGGAATGTCGGGAGAGACAATTAGGTGACCGAGGACCTGGTTGTTCTTCAGAATTGCTGAGCACCTCTTTTGAGAAGCTGGATGAATGCTTGAAGGAACAACAGCCTTTGCAATACACCAGGAGAAAGAGACGCAACTCTGGACTTACGTATCGCTGTGATTCCAGTGAAACAGACGAATTCAGGCTGTCCTCTAATAGACCAAATATCGACAAATACGGTTGTATTTCTTCTGCTTTTAATTCTCAAAGCTATTCCATCTCTGTTCCCGAGTGTTCAAGTACATCTAGACATGCTGCAAGTGTCAAACCTAATTTGGCTGGAGAGCGTCTGGAGGGAGATAGAGGACTGAGCTTGCAAACTGATGTCGATCATTCTTATGATGAAACTGATTCTGACATTTTTCGGTCTATTGTCAGTTATGAAGATTCAAGTGGTTTGTCAAAGGTGGCTACAGAAAATAGCAACTTGAATGATGGTAACTCTGATAGAAAGACTTATTTCTGGTCTGATGAAGAAGAAAATAGTGAAGATGCCATGTCATCCAGCTCAAAGACTTTAAAGTCACAGATAGGGTGCATGTTGTTTACTGGTGATTGTGGAGCTTCATCTGGTTTGGAGCCATTGTCAGCTGACAAAGAGTTGATAATTGAATTATCTGATTGTTCTTCAGGTGATCAACAGTGTCTCTCCAAGGTGTATGGTGAAAATGAAACTAGTTGCAGTCACAAAAGCACAAAAAGAAAACACTGGAGCCAAAGTGGCACAAGCTCTAAGAATTCACACAAGGATTGTGAAAAGGAGGTGAGGCATGTGAGCAGAGATTCGAACACAAAGGAAGGTAGTGGGAGCCTTGAAAGTCGACAAAGCAGGAAACATCGGAGCCGAAGAGAGAAAGACAAACTGGACATGGACACAGATTCAAGGAGACAAAACAATACGACAAACCATATAAAGAATCCCATGGATGTAGGATTAGCTACAAGCAGATTTGATGAACTTGTAGCTCAGCACAATGTGATCGACAACACTGATGATGATGATGACGTTTCTCATGATAAATTCTTTAATATTTCAGACAAAGTGCCATTCAAGAAACACTTCACTGGTCATAAGAATTCACTCTTGAAATTGACTAAACGTTGACTGGATTTTAGATCTTCATAATATTCTTCTCAGAGTTACATACTCTACAGGAATTAGATAGTCTGGATTCTAGACTGACAGAAAACAACACTAACTAAATTATGTACAGTACCATTAATGCATGAAGTGTCTGTTTACATGAATGTAGTGTGAGTACTGGATGAACAATTAAGAGTAAATGCTCCGTTCAGGACTCTAGGTGTATGTACACCAAAGTGTGGAAAGGCTGTTGGTTAATACTTTATTTGGAATTGTTTGTGCTGATCCAGGACATATTCTATCAGATCTTCTGTGACCATATGAAACTGTTAAATACTTACTATGTCCACGTAATGATGGCAGAATATCACCTGTAGCTGACAGTCTAACATTTATACAACCTTGAGAATTGTGAATGGTTAGCCTGCAAGTTTTTGAGTTGTTGCAAATAGTATAATGAGATGATGGCAAAATCCGTTAAACTGTAATTTTTAGTTTATTTTCATTAACAATTATGTAAGATTAGAATATTACCCTTAAATGGTGAGTTTTGTTGAGCTGTGGGTTCAAAGAAATAATATTTTTTTTTATATATTACAAAAACCGAAGGTAGAAAGAATTTTTCACACATATATCATCGGATCCACTATTGTTTTATCCCGTTTGTTGGGACAATTGCTCTGATCTTTTCTATTGGCTTGAAGCCCTGAAGTTGTTTTTTTGTACGAAAATTATATTTATATTGTTACATCGAAGCCCTCGATGCTAACTCACTTTAACTCTCATGCAGTGCATATACTTATATTCAAATGGGCGTAATTACTATTCGGTAGTGAGACAACCTTTTAGCGCAAGCAGGTCCCGTTACATAGCTAGTTCGGACAGAAGCAGCCATGATATGAAGTGTCGATGCCTTCAATTTCTTAGCCTCGGGATGAGAGCGGGCGGCAAGTCTCTTTTCTCGCCGTATCATCTTTTCACCGATCGTGTACGATCACTGTATACTAGCAATCTGAGTGTACTAGGGTCCTAGACGGATCAGAAATCTTAAGAGAAATGGCATTTGGTTCGCATTTCTAATTTTTTAAAAGACGCCGTATTTAGTTCACTATCGTTGTTTATTCGTATTCGCCAGGTGGCGACCTCTTAATGCAGAGCTTCACCTATCGATTGCAAATGACTTCAATTGAGATTCACCGCCAGACACCAAGCACACTTGGCATACACAGAGTTAATGTTAATGAATATCTTAAAGCTTAATTCTCTGCGTCGCTGTCTCATCTTCTCATCAGATGTTTAAGTCTACTCATTTTATACCAGAGATCGAACGAGTCGTGGAACCTCTGAGTTTTCGAGCATGCATCTACAACTGCATATTATATACAATGCAACTGAAATTTAATATTACAATTCTTACAATCAGTTCAGAAGTGCACACATTATAGTTGTAATGCAGACCAATTGTGTGCAAAGGACAGTTTTGGTCTCGAGACCGGAAAACTGCGGTTTTGGTCTCGAATGCATCGGTCATGGTCTCGGACCATCGGTCTTGGTCTCGCAGGCCTTGGTCTTAGAGGAACGGTATTTCGATTGGTTTCCGTCATAAATTTGCGTAATTGGTCAATTGCCGTATCAGAGCAACTTTTCTATATTTGTCTTTTTTTCGATTATTATAGACACGGGCTTATGGTGTGCTGACGAGACTAATAGATCTTTATATGCATGTTACTGTCGGCAGAAAAAATACATTTGCGACGGAGCCAGCCATTTAAAATTTGCTTTCACAAATTTCAAGGTTTTAGAACAATCTAATATTTATGTTGTCGGCCACGTGTAGACGCTGTTAACCTACAATTCCGAGGTCCGTTGTTCAAGTACACCATTCAAACTGAACATTAATCCACATGTCTTAAAATATTTACCTATCGTATACTGTAAGTAATATATAGTGTGATATTCTCAGGCCGATGCCTAAGGGTTGAAGCCTCCAAAGTTCACAGTGGCCGCCAAAACTGCTTTCTGGACTATCATTTGGATTAGTAATCTTCAGCAATAAAATTTAGGTTTTAAGCATGTTATTCCGTTTTGGCGTCTTAATAAATTGAATTGTTTATAAAAAAAGAGTATCGGTCTTGGTCTTGAGTTTTTGGTCTCGTGTCCAACACTGGCAAAGGACTTGCTCAATATCCCTACACTGCGACAGTGACGAGGATCGAACCCGCACTCTCTGCGTTACGAGTCGACCGCTTTAACCAATCGGCCACCATGCAACTTAATCGACATTTTTTATATGAATTTCTTTCGTAGAGCTGATTTGACTGGATATTGTGGATATCTGAGTGTATAGGTTCATATAATTTCGTTCCAAACTGTATTTTTTTATTTCTTTCACAACGTAGGCTACGCGCGGAGACCGTGTAGGTATACATGTTATGAAAACCGGTTCTGCGTATTTTGATCCCCGTAAGTTGATCCCTAGTCAATTGATCCCATCATCAACTGATCCTCTGCCTATTGAACCCAGACCAATTGATACAACATGCATGTTCCACTTGCGACCTTCTCCATTTATTAAAAGAACGACGTAACAGAGCACGACATTTTAAAATGATAAGAAATTACAAGAGCGTAATTGAGAGTCATAATATGATTAATTTATGAGCATAAAATACTAAGCATAAGTTTCTATGCATGGGATAAGTGAGCTATTGCTCGGAGATATAACAGAATCTCCGACCGACCGTAAGCGTTTACTGCGCGGTTGACACGAGCCTCAAACAAGCGATATCGTTTCGTTGCCTGATTTTCAATACCGTCCTTGACGAGTAACAGGAAGCCTGGGCATTACTTTGTTAATTTTCCAAATCTGTAAAATCAATCTTTTGCTTACTACAAGTCTGTGCGTGTGTGTAATAAGTTTATTTAACGACGCATCCATGACAAGGATGATATGCGTATTACTAGTCTGTGACCGAACAGACTCTTATATAGTATGTCCTGGACGAGTGACACGAGACATGGACGAGTGACATGAACCCTGGGCGTTGCTTTGTTATTTTCCAAGTCTGTAACATAAATCTTTTGTTTACTAACGGTCTCAACTACAAGTCTGTGACGCGCAGCCTAGAGATTCATTTCGAGCGAATAGGCAATTGACGTGGGGATCAACTGACTCAATTGACGCGATACCATGCAAACCTGCTCTAGATCTACATACTACAGTATACTACAGACTTATATAATTATGCCTAATTATTATGTCCTTTCTCTTTATATTTTATGTTGAGTACTTGAGTACACGCCTAGCAAGGACTGTTCTCATTTTTCGCTTATACGGGACTAACACAGTTTACACGCTTATGAGTGAGAATCTTTGTTTATTACTTAATGACAGAGTATAATACAGGCCTATTCACAGAATCGCCAAAATGGCCCCCAAACTTAAGCTGTTTGCCTACAGGGAACTGTTATTGATGAAAATGTAGACCCACACATAAAAACCCTACCAGATTAGATAAACTTGCCAAATCCAATCCCACAAATATAGGCCTATAGATCATCACCCGCGGAATTTGTTCGTTTTCGGCCGCAGAAGTAAAATGTTCGTTTATATTGCTGCAGGAGATTTATTCCTACGATATTTGAGTAGCCACGCTGCTGTGATCTGCAGCAAGGCGCCGTCGTTTAGATTGCGTATGCGTGGCATTGGATGCACTGAAGAGCGGAGCAGGAAATGGAGATCAGAGACAATGGAGGAGCCTTAGTTGCCCTCTCCTCCTCCTCCTCCTATTCCTCTTCCTCCTCTTCCTATTCCTCCGTCTCCTCGTCCTCCTACTCCTGCTCCTCCTTCTCCCTTCCTCCTCCTCTTCCTCCTACTCTTACTCCTCTCCAACCTATTCCTCCTCCTACTCCTACTCCTCTCCCCCAACTTATTCCTCCTCGTCGTCCTCCTACTCCTTCTCCTCTCCAACCTACTCTTCCTCCTCTTTCCGGCTGGCTTTCTTCGTTGTCCTTCCCAGAAGCAGCGCAGCAGCATCCCAGAGTCAGCGGCGTCGTCCTCAGTCGGTTGGATGGGCGTCGGTCGAAGGCAGAGATCGATGTCATTCACAGAAAACACTCTGTGCATGCAGACGAACGGACAGGGACAGGCAAAGGGACAGGCAGACGGACGGACGGACAGATAGAGACACTGAAACGGAAGCACAGATAACTATGACGAATCAAGACGGCTCCCTCTCTCTCTCTGTGTCTGTCTGTCTGTCTCTCTCTCTCTCTGTGTCTGTCTCTCTGTGTGTCTCTGTCTCTGTCTGTCTGTCTGTCTGTCTCTCTCTGTGTCTGTCTGTCTGTCTGTCTCTCTCTGTGTCTGTCTGTCTGTCTCTCTCTCTGTCTCTCTCTCTCTCTCTCTGTGTCTGTCTGTCTCTGTCTGTCTGTCTCTGTCTGTCTGTCTCTCTGTCTGTCTCTCTGTCTGTCTGTCTGTCTCTCTCTGTCTTTCTTTCTCTGTCTGTCTGTCTGTCTGTCTGTCTGTCTCTCTCTCTACCTCTCTACCTGTCTATCCCGTTGCCCAGTTTATTTGTCTGTTTGCCTCTCACTCTGTCTCAGTCTCTTTGTCTCTGTAGAGTTAAACATACAGTTGTCGTTGTGCGGGTGTGTTGGATCTTTGTGCTCAACCATCCTAGCAGCGGCGGCAGCGGCAGTAGCAAGGCCTTCACAAGCAGCAGTGGCATGGCGCGGTGCTGCAGACGACTATCGCCACCATCAGCAGAGACAGGAGGAGGATTGGCAGGGATGTTGGAGTCAGCAGCAGCGGCGGCGGCGGCGGCGGTGGTGTTTGAAGGCATTCAGTGGCATTAATGATGCATGGCATTGGTGGATGTGGGCGATGGCTTTCGCAAGAGGATCTCCATGTTTACGTGTGTGCGCGTGTGCGATGGGGGACGACTCGATCGATCGCCACAAATTTCAAATAGATGCGCGTCAAAGTGGCTTCGAATAGAAGCCAGTGGCGTCCGAGACAATTGTACAATAGGGTCGATGGGATAATAGGTCGGCCACACGCGCACGTCTCTATTGTCGCAATGCGAACAAAACGAGTCTTTCAATCACCCGCATCATCTAATATTACGGTCCGATACGGATAATAATGCGATCCCGAATATCATAGGCATGCGTATTCATACGAGTCAATGAATATGTATTTTAGGCTGAGCATGCGATATATCTTATACAGTGCGTGAACATCAACGTGTGGGTAGTTTGCCTGAGGGATACAGACACAATGGGGGCGTGATAATAGCCAGGCGCTTCCATCGAAAACCTTTCTCCTTCCCATTCCACAGTGTTTCCAGCCGATGCATTGGCTGCTGGGGAAATCCTCGAGACACAACGGATAGGCGTCATACACACCGCCCGGAATGCGATGTTCATCCACGTCTTTCTGCTACAGACGCCGCTGATGGTCTAACTGGAATCGAACCGAACTGACTGTGGGAGAAACGGGGATACTACCACAGCACGCAGTCCATTCTTGTGCAGAGGGAGATAGGAAGGTTGAGTCCATTCTTGCGCATAGGGAGAGGAAGGTTGTCGCACAAGCGATATACTTAACCTACACGTCATCGGTGTACTGGCCAATCGCGCTACTGACGGAATGTCGTCTGTTTTCAACTGACGTCATCCAGCTCTGCCTTCCACTCCCTAGTGCATAAGCCAACAGCAACAGGTGAGTCTGGCTTTCATTTGTGGCTCTCGTGTAGTAGGACTATGACGTAATACAGGTGCGCATTAGGGGCAGTAGTAGTGAAAGCAGTTGTAGTAGCACCACTTGGGAAGGGGAAGTAGTAGTAGTAGGTGGAGTACGGGGGAACTAGTGGAAGTAGTAGGCTAGTGGAAGTAGGGGAAGTAGTCGACGTAGTTGTAGTTTTAGCAGTTATTTTAGTGCAATCTGTAGCAGAGTTAATGACATCAGTCTAATGTTGATCTTGAACACCTAATAGTTTATTGTTCATTATTAAAAGAAGTGTCATAAGTTCGGCAAAAAACCAGAAATAGGCCTACTACGGTATCCTTAACGAAATTTTCTTAGTGCTGCGAAGTCCAATGACAGTGACGTATTTTCTTTGTGGGGTTCAAATACAAATATATACCTTATTAATGACGCTACCTGCCGATCTGGTCGCGAACTACGAACATTTACCTTTTGCAACTTACTACGGCTTGTCAGTTTGTTTCTTAATAAACGTATATGATATAATTTCGACCTTAAAACTTGATCGAAGAGGTGGCTTGTACAAGTGTGCAACATTATTTTAATTTTAAGTAATTGTAACGGCTTTTGATTGTAATTAGAAATAGACGATAAGCCCAAACAGACACATAAAAACCAACTAATTACCAACAAAGAACCAGCCAACCAACGTTATAGACTGATAAAATAACTCAAATCATCAACAGATCCGAAGACACCTGTTTATTGTAATTAGCAATGTTCATATATATAATATTACATTGACATACAATTGAAAAGAGTTTTGGGATACAAATGCAAAAGCCTAGAGACCGACATTTATTTTATTTACTTATGTAGGCACGGAAGGGTAGGTTTTAGAGGTGTTCAGTCCAAGTGTGCAATGGTTTGGCTAATTCAAAGTAATAGCAACAGCTGTTGGTTACGATGGTTCTTTGTTTGCCTTTTCCTTTGTCCACAATTTTTTTTGGCTTAGAACAGGACTAAAAGAGACGAATTTTTGGAAACAGACGAAGATAAACTAACCGATCTCTAACCATTAAACCGATGCAACGGACAAAAGAACTCAAAACCTTTTGCTAAATTTCTCCTTACTTTCTCATACCCCAGAAGTCGTCTGTTTTTAATTGCGATTACTCATATATGATGTACCCGCAATGCGTTTACAAGCGGTTTAACAAACTGAACAGAATATAAACTTTGTGATTGGTCATTCTATGATGACACAACCAATTTTAGGTTAGGGCGACAAAAACTTAAATCAAGTAGCTCAGATGGAAAGAGGAATTTGAGAGATATTCAAGAAAGTCTGAAGAGTGAAAACAATTGTCTCTGAACTATGATAATCACTGGTCCTGACATGGTTTAATCATGTCCTTACAGTTCTTTATTTGCAAAATCTAAACAAGAAATCTGCTAGTTTTCCAATAAGTTCTTTCACTGTGCATTTCACCAGTTTCTACGACCTGTGACGTCGGACATGACCTCTCTGGCTGCGAATCTATAATTATGGCCTCTTATATTGCTTGGATCGACGTCGCAATGGAATGAGGGAGAAGAGATGAAAGTCTGTACCCCCACGCCAGCGACACTTCAAAACAAAAGCTCAGCTTCTTCTGCCTGGAAGCAAAACATTATTGTAATCTTCAACTTTCTTTTCCTTCAGTTAAAATTACCGAACTCCAAGGATCGTGACACGTCCTCTTTCTCTTCTGAATTTTATTTATTCACAACATAATATACAGTGCCTAAACTAGTGTAAAAATTAAAACATAAAACGACCGTCCGTGTCCTTTGGAAGTCAGAGCAGCAACTGTTCGATTACAAGCAATCAACCGTCTAATCAATACCACCTCATTCGCCCTAACCGCCCTTCCAATCAGTCACATTACTTGCTTGTGCCTTAAGTGTTTAAATAAACAATATTAGACGATATTAAACAAACATAGGCTGACATTTATCTTTCCACTTCTTCTGGATTTTAGCATAAACGAAATTTGACAAATTCATACTTATTTACATTCTTGACATATAATCTGCTATTATATTCAAGCTCCCTTTTTTGTACTTAATTTCAATGTCAAACATTTGAAGTGCTAAAGACCATCGCACTAACTTAGCTGACTTTGCCATCGTTTCTGTAATATATGTCAATGGATTATGATCCGTAAAAATAAAAATTTTTGACCCAATTACAATTTCTTTAAATTTATCCAAAGACTAAATTATTGCATAAGCCTCTTTTTCTATTGCAGCCCATCTGGTTTGCGTATCCATCAATTTTTTACTAATAAATGACAAGGGTCTCTATTTCTTGATCATCCTTTTGACTTAATACAGCCCCTACAGCATAGTCGCTACTGTCACCATACAAGGAAAATGGTCTTCCCACTTCAAACACATATAGCATAACATCATTTCTTACAGCCTTCTTCAACGTATCTAATGCCTGCTGTAATGTTTTATTCCAAGAAATCGGATCTTTTGCTCGTCTTATATACATCCACGGTAGAAATTAAAAAAACCTAACAGTTGTTTAACCTGTTTTCTAGATTTTGGTATTGGGATATTAATCAAACTTTCCATTCTTTGTGGATTCATGCGTATATGACTAGATCCAACAATATGACCTATGAATTGTACTTCATGCTTGCCAAATAAACATTTGTTTAAATTCAATGTCACATTTTGTTTACGTAATTCCATCAACACTAACTATAAATGTTTTAAATGATGCTTCCATTCGTTTGACAATACCGCAATATCATCCACATATGGTTCTGTAAATTCATTAACTGGTTTTAAAACTAAATTTATAGCCTTGACAAAAGTTCTTCCCCAGTTAATCAAACCAAATGGGACTTTCGTGAATTCATATAAACCACTATGAGCTACAAATGCTATCTTCCACTGATCTTCGGTTTTGACCGGACAGGTCCAGTATGCGCTCCGACAATCTAATACTGAAATGACCTTAGTCTTACCAACTCTATTCAGTACATCTTTTACATTTGGCATTGGATATTTACATTCAACAGTACATGCATTCAAATAACCGTAATCACATGCTAATCGTAAAGAACCGTCTTTCTTTTTAACCACAACCAATGGACTGGCCATGGGACTAGACGAATGTCTGATGATTCCATGTTTTAACATCTGTTGTATCTGTCGATCCACTTCCTCTCGATAAATAAAAGGTATCCGATACGCCTTAAATTCCTTTACACGAAATTCTGGTTTCAAATTAATTTCGTGTTCTACCAACGTACAAAATCCTGGTTGCTCTGAAAATCGATCTGCAAATCGGTTTAACACTTCGAGTAATTCCGTCTTCTGCACATTATCCAAATGAGATATTTGATCCTGTTTCAAATGAATAACTCCAACATCCTCTGTTTTTTCCATAGTTGTTGATAACTCCACAGTATTTTCAAATTCCTGATCATAGACTGACATTTATTATTTTTAATTTGTGTGCAGAAGGTTTGAACAGATGGTGTCCTCAAACCTAGTCATGATCAGATGAATAGCCAGACGAGTATTCCATCAAGACTGATCCAGACTTAGAAAATAGTTGAAGATAGCAATTGCTTCCGTCTGTTTGTCTGTCTTGTATGTATGTACGTCCGTCTGTCTTGTCTGTCTGTCTTGACTGTCTGTCCGTCCGTCTGCTTATCTGTCTGTCCGTCTGTCTGCCTTGACTGTCTGTCCTTCTGTCTGTCTGTCTTGTCTTTGTCCGTTCGTCTGTCTTGTCTTTGTCCGTCCGTCTGTCTCTCTCTCTCTCGCTCGTAATGGTAAGCTCGCAATTTCTAAAGCGCTACTGAAAAGCAACTTTTCACAAGCGCAACATCGAGACAGTTCCGTCATTGTGCTGATCCTTCTTCAAGCTCTGCCCACTACTTTCAATATTTGCCACAAACGACAATCAGCAAACCACAATTAGCCTATTACAAGAAATGCTTAATTACCGGTATACACGGTGACCATAATCGATCGGATGATAAGTGATAAGGGTTCACTTTTGCAATTTTCAGAGACAGAGACGGCGATCTCGTTTAATAAGGTGTTGAGTAGATCCTTAGACACCCTTTAACGCTGTACTTGCTCCTTATATTAAATGGTAGAAGGCAACAAGCCCGCTGACTCCAATTCGCTTGTCTAATTCATTGTATCCCAAGCAAAGTAATAATGGTCCACTTTTGCTATGTTCAGATGCATGGGCGTCCGCAGAGAACCCCTCCCTGAAGTCACAGGAGCAACTTCATCCAGTCTACCTACCCGTTTCTAAACTCCCATAATTTTTAAAATTCCTCCAACAATAGTATATCCCCTTCCCATATTTCTTCTTGAATGGAGCATTTGCTCTTAGGTATATACATGGCGTAGGCCTATGATCTCCTGACAGGCCCATAGCCAAAGGTCAAAGTAAAGACGAAGCAGAACCCACTCCTGAACTCTTCCCATTACCGACCTCTGCCCTGCCTTACCGTCCTCTCCACTTCCATATTCTAGCCTTCCATCCCTCGTTGCCCTTGCCTTCCTCATTCCGCTCACACCTTATTCCCTGCCTGGATTATGGATAAAACATTGGGGCGCATAGCTGAGGAACCGAGTTCGAAACCCGTATCCCCGGTAAGGTTTACCAGACTTTCTTTTGCTAGGCGGCGAAGTTGGTTAAATTAGATGTAGGCATGTAATATTATTATGACGTTATGGTCGCCCTTTATTGTGACAGTTAACAACGACGTCGCTAGATGGCGGCACATGGTAACAGGTTGATTACATAATTCGCAGATAGGAAACAGAGTTATTTTATATTCTATTATGCTATAATGACATTTGACTTACTTATAAATTGCATTATATTGTATACTTTCATATTTCGAATTAACTTTTCTGTGAATGACCGAATTAAATAGTTATTAATGTCATTGAAAACTTTTTTTTAGATGCCCAGACACGCTATAAAATAATGGATAATACGTCGTTATCGCTTCTCGGCCTTTTGGCTAAGATCAAAGCGTTTACTTGTCAGCTTAATACCTGATAAGTACGTTAACCAAGGTTGCGTGACACAGATGTTACTGGCTCTCGGCCTAGGCTGGTGATCAGGTAATCCCTGATCTGCTATCTCTGGTTTTAGTACATTGTCGGCTTCTCATTCTTCCTAGTGGTCCTCCCTGGGAGATATTCAAAACAAAAATAAAACAGCATAGGCCTATTACGTTCTGGTTCGTAACATTCCCTTCTGGGGAATCTCTACAGAGTGGGTCTTCGACTGTTTCCTAGGGTGCTCAAAAGAAGAAAGGCTAGAAGTTAAATCAAAACCTCCGATCAGCCAAAAAAACATGTTATTGCAAAGCAGAAGCTTGAAAGGTAGTGTTAGACCGCAAGGCAGTGCTGTCCAACACGCGGATCGCATGCGGCCCGTGGGGGTTCCGAACATCTCCCCCGGACATTTCCCCCCGGACATTTCCCCCCGGACATTTCCCCCCGGACATCTCCCCCCGACATCTACCCCGGACATTCTCCCCGTAGGACAATTCCCCCCAGGATTTTCCCCTCTGTGATCATAAAACGGGTTTTATGTTAAAACACAACGAGCAACCTTAATCCAATATGTCTCACTTTGATGCTTAAGGCAAATGTTGAATCAAAAATAAATAAAAGAATAGTTGATCATGCAGGGTTGTACTGATTAATTAATTGATAGTTTACTGGTGAACAACCAACAATCTTGCTTAATTAAATGTGTCTCACTTTGATGCTTTAGGTAAATATTTAACAAAGTTTTTATGTTTAGCTTGGCAGTTCTTATATAATCTGTCATGACTCTGTAAGATAAATAATTATTAGACGAGAAATCCGAAGAGCTGGAGATGGATACTGTGGCTAGTGTTACCGTAGTGTACGTGGAAAGAACAAAGTTGAATTAAACGGCTATGTCTATGTTTAAAAAATTAGCAAATAACGCCGTTAGTTATGAGTGCGAACGTCGGAGAGGTGCAGGGACAGCTTTAAGTGAATGTACAGCAAAGGTGAAATTGAATGAACATCTTTCAATCGAAAAGTTAGTTTATATTTATACATATGATTATATAAATATAAATATAATGAAAATAAATGCTCATTCGTTTTGCTGTCTAAATTTATTTGCACTATTAAAATAGTTTTGCTGGGTCACAGAGGGGAAAATCCGGGGGAGGGTTGTCCTACGGGGGAAATGTCCGGGGGGAGATGTCAGGGGAGACGTCCGGGGGAAATGTCCGGGGGGGAATGCCCTAGACCCGCCCGTAGGTGGGTTTTTAGTGGCCCGCTCGGGCTTGCAGAGTTAGCAATTTAAGAAAAATGAAGTAAAGACAAGTCATTTGCCCATTTTCATACTTGGCTCATCAACATGATGATAATCATCATTGTTATCATGTCGTTATCATCGCTATCCTGAAAAATGATCACTATGAACATCGTCGTCGTACCTAGTTTATTTTCTTAGGGGCGGTATATCACCAGTTTGCATCTCTACATCCACATGGTAGGCATAGAGCTGATCCGATTTCAGACCAAATGTTAGGTTCCCCATTAAATTTTAACCGCGCTTCATAGGTTGTTGTAGTGCGATGGTACGTACAGCAGGTCCCCGATGTACGTCCTAGAAGCACATTCCTTAGTACTCAGAAATTTTAAAAAACAAAATATGTCATAGCGATGTCCATGACATCAGGATGCCAAATTTGTAAGAATATTGAATTTATCTGCAGAAATAAAGAAGTTTATCAGTTCCCCGATTTCCGAGGTTTTCGGGTTCCCAGATTCCTATTTCCCCGATTAACCAATTATCAGCGGGGGTAGTTGTGGTAGGGGTAGTTTTAGTAGTGGAAGCAATAGGGGTAGTTTTAGGTATAGTAGCAGTAAGAACATAACTTTACACCCCAGAGAAGTGGTGACCAATCTCCTCCTCCCTTCCATCCCCTTCTCTTTCTTCCCTTAGGCCTACGTCTCCCATTTTCTTCTCACTCACCTCTCCCTCATCCTTCCCCTATATGCGAACTCGTATACTTTGTTTTCCACTCGCAATTATTGATAGGCCTGGTGGTTTTGACCGGACAACAAAGTCACAACACAAATATGTGCTAGGAATTGTACTAGTTATTGTACAGTGGCTGTAGTCATGATTGTAATAGCAATGCTTCTAGCACTTTTATTTCTGCATGTTGTGGTTGGGAACTCGAGAGCGGAAGAAGTGGGATGTCGCTTGAATCAGCTTGCTCAGTCAAGACAGGGTCGAGAGGCAGATGAAGTCAACATCGCTTGCAGGTAAAAAATTTGGTTCAGTCAATGAATTGAACTCAGGGAAAGACAGTCAAACGGTTGCGTGGATAGTGTTTTACGGCTAAGTAGGCTAATATTTACGAAAAACAATGTTGAATCAAGACGGTTTTGAATTAAAGATCAGCGCAGGCAAATATTATGGTAAGGAGTGCATCGTCGATTCGCAGATTCAGATTCGCAACGTTTAACCTAGATACGTGTATATTCCTTAACAATTTGTGGTAGGTTTATTGCAAAAATTGCCCCATAGATAGGAAACATCTGGACTGTGCAGTCGACGGCGATTATATTATTACTTTACGTGTAATTGTGTAATATTTAGTTATTACTCGTTCGTATACGAATATTTGAATTGATAAACCTAACTTTTTTTAATATTACATTTTAGCATGAAGGAACGATTTGTGTATCTATGCAAACCTACTCCCACATATGTATGTATATATGTATATATATATATATATATATATATATACTTCATGTGGCCCACCAAGCCAACCGTTTTGTTAATCGCTGTGCCACAACTATGTGATTCGTGCATCTGCCAAAAGGTCTGACAACTAGAAAAACGTATACAGTGACAAGGAGAGTGAGAAGCAGAGAGACAGGATAGAGACGGAGGAGGACAGAGACATTAGGGCGATGATGGTCAGAGGCAGTTGGCAAGATACGGAGGTGTGACTGAGGATGACACCAAGGTATGGACTCGGTGAAGGGACGTGCTGAGAGGAAGTGATAGTCGTGATGGACTTAAGGATATCCGAGAGGCCAAAGGGATGTGGATAGTTGAAGGAGCCAACAGCCGCGAGACAAACAAAATAATGAAGGAATGAATGTAAGAAGGCAGGCGAGGCCGTGCGGTGACATTCGCTCAAAGAATGGTCGAAACAAGCAACGCGTAGAGCTAGCGAGAGAACTGCTTATGATCGTATTTAAAGCGTGTTGAATTAAGCGAGAGATAGGTCCTATTGAATGAGCGCGAATCTAAGACATTTTAACACCGTAGAATATCAGTTGTTATAGGCTCCCCTACTAGTTGCTGTAGGCCTAAATACCTCCTGCAACATTTGAATACAATCAAACAAAATTAACGAAGTTTTTGTGTGTAAACGATAGGCCTACTTAATCGAAAACCACGTGCAAAAACATGCTTTTATGCCCCCTCTCGATTGATGAGTTAAAATTAAGCCACTTGATCGTAGCACCACTGCCTGCCGCCATAACATGGAAGTAGACGACCAACAATCGTCTCTATCATGCAGCACCGTAGGCTATTTGACACATGTGGTAGGGCCTATTTCAAAATTTGACCACGTCTCGCATAATTTTCTTGACGTGCAGCAGTAGCGCACTGGATTTTGAGTTTCGGTCCGGGCATTGTCTTTTAGAGAACGTCCCTGCAGCCTACTTAAGTCGTGTATGCTTTGTTGGCCTCAAGTCTGGCTGGCCACGGAAATCTTCGTTCTTCGTCTTGTTGTTCCCTTGTTGCTCCCTTTGCGCTCACTTCAAAGACTTGCCTTTTAAATCATTGAGCCGACCACGTATAAAATAACCTTTCTTCAGATCGACCTAGTCTTTTAACTACAGAGACTCTGCATCTGCAAACACCTTTCATACGTATCTGAGAACTGCTATTTATCACCGGAGTTCGACTGGGAGCGCATCTGAGTAGGTGCATGTGTCTGAGGTGGGGGCGGCGCTATATAAGTTCTCTGAATAAATGAACTTTACAGGCAACCCTTTACTGGATGATGGATTATTCACACAGAATATTTAACTCAAACGGTCGAGTAAGAAATCACAAATTCAGTTCAATGGTCTGTTATCTACAAACAGGGAATATATATATTTTACACGTTTCTATTTTTTGCAATAACAGCACAACTGTATACACTGCACCCTTAGTCAATCCAACTTGAAGGCACAATTTTTTTAAGCACTTCTGTAGCCTATAATTATATAGACAAGTATACACATTGTGTGCGTATTTGTGTGTGTATATATATATCTATATAATTATTATATATTATATTGTTCATTCTAAGCATTTATATAGCGCCTCGTCAAGAACTTAGTCAGGAGCGCAATGTACATGTATGTATGTGAGTATATGAATGTGTGTGTAGGTGTGTGCGTGTGTATGTGGTTGGTTTGTTGATTGGTTGGCATGAAAGAAGCTCCTTTTCTTTATCTTCTGCTAAAGACATCTGTCAGCTGCCGCACATCCCGCTCATGTAATATGCATCTCTGTATTTGCAAACTCCTTACTTGACCCGCACACACACACACATACAGTCATACACACAAATGGACAGTGCTTGACCGTGACCCCAGAAGTAGGCTAACGTCTGGAA
The DNA here is from genome assembly GCA_959347315.1 of Bimastos eiseni. Classification (NCBI taxonomy): domain Eukaryota; kingdom Metazoa; phylum Annelida; class Clitellata; order Crassiclitellata; family Lumbricidae; genus Bimastos; species Bimastos eiseni. The sequence goes on along the minus strand of OY365806.1, from coordinate 12,026,840 downwards.
AGAACAGACACAAACAAACACTAGACATCAACTAGCAGAGTATAACCAGTGGCCTCACACAGTTTATGTCTGGCCTTCTCAGGCAAAACGTTTACGTGCAATGACGTAATAGCTGTCATTACACGAGGATCATTAGTGTCTGCTGTTATTATAGCAGTGTGCACGCACACATGGTGTCTAGTTGCGTCAATGCAGCACTTCATAGGTCAGTGGATATTTCGTTGCCATCCAGATCAATGCAGACAGCTCCATACATGGTCAACGGAGAAGCCTCTGTGCACACATCAAGCATGCCTTACCACGCAATTCATTGGCAGTCCTCAAATCGATCCAGGACTGTTTACAACTCCATCACCAGCAAAAATCATTAATAGAGTATTACGCGTTGCATTTTGCAGAATATTAAAAGCTACAGATAGACGACAAATGCATGGTTGCAATTTTACGCATCGTCATCTCCACTGTTATACGACAATCAACAGCATAGTATATGGACTACGTGTATGCGTGCTCTGGACAATTGTTTCTGCTATTTACTAACAGCATACATTGATCTTCAAAACTATCTGTCTGTCTATCTGACTGTCTGCCCGCTTGTATGTCTGTCTGTCTACTTATCTCTAAACTCACTAAGCTCACAATAGTTCAGAATAGCCGCCTCACAATTCTCACATAATTTTCGGCTGATGCAGAGCTGTAAATTGGAGTAAACGGACTATAGAACCCTCCGATAATCCCAGCCTGCAGACTCATTTTTTTTCTTTCACACTAAGAACGTTCCTAGAATGAGATTAGCCTTCCGACCGCGTTTTATAGCACTTGAGCTGCATTATGCGGAACTATCACATCAGCTTCGACGGACCGATAATCCAGTCTACTCAAGCGAATGACTTTAATGACTGATCGCACTAACCACTATAGAGCTTCTTCCCTCGTTTCTGTCCGTCTCTCCACCCGAGCCACAGCCTCCTTCAAAGCCTTCTCCTCCTCCTAAAATAAACCAGCTATAGTCTGCTTCCTCTCTTTGGTCCCTCTTGCAATCGGACTTTGACCTCTACTGGATATCCATCTCTGGACAACCCCTCTGATGCGACGCAGCGCTCGTTAGTGAGCTGGTACTTTGCGTTGAGCTCTAAAGTAACGTCTCTGAAATTTAGAGATTACAAGTACAATATGTTACATCTGTGGGGTAATAAATATTGTTTTGACTGATGCATGCAGATGACCATCTCACCCTAAACGGCAGGATGTCTTGGTCTCATGCAGTCTCCTCATCTCTCAAATTTTAATCACTACTGCAGAGCAATCGCTCCCATTGTCTGCGCTGCTCTATCAGTTTGCCCATCCTCGTCTCTCGCCTATGAGTCTCATCACTCCTCCACTTGTCCTCTCTCATCCAGGTTTCCACTCACGCCTAAAAACGGAACTCTTCAATCTATCCAATAGCCATCCTCTTCAGTGCCGGCTAGGGCCTGTACGATAGAGTGCTATAGGATGACTATACGGTAGATTGCCTCTTTGGCGGAGTCCTTTGCTTCCCGATGGCACCCTCGGGCGGACTCTTTCAGAGGACATTTTTTTAAAACGAGGAATGGCTAAAACATGTAAATTCTATAATATTATAACCAACTCGCTATGCGCTCTCGCATGGTCATCCAACCTCGCCACCTCATAGGCCGGCATTGAGCCTGTTTTTGCGCCTGCATCACCTAAAGAATATAGGCCTACCTATACCGATTTCCAACGCCATGGCCAACCTAGCTCTTGCGCATTTGAGTTTACATAGCGCCGGCGTTAAATGGTCTCTTGCGGGCGCAGAGAAATTTCGGAGTTTTAAATTACAATAATATTATTAGGCCTACGTAACATGCATAAACCAACTTTTATGTTCAATTGTAATGAAAGTGGCAAACACGGCGTCCCAGTTCAAACATGTGGATCGTTATTTCCAGGAAATTATTCTGATGCCTTGCCATTGACAACTTGACAAAAGTTACAGTTTATAAAAGATTAGCATGCAGTTATAGATGCATAGAATGAAACACGCAAGTCTTTCGAAGATGACAACTCAGAGACTCTTTAATAATTCTGACGTGGACTAGTTATTGCCTAAGACAAACGCATAGCATAGCGTGGGTCAAGGCAGTCTTAGTCCTGGGAACAAAAAGATCAAGACGCTCAACAGAGCGCAAGGAACGAAATGAAGTTGCAACTAATCCAGCGAATAGCTAAATGACCCGTCAGATCGTCACCCATAACCTATATATGTGCTTCCTTAGCCAACTCCGCTCATCCACGTTCGACATTTTTTCATTATATTTGGACGGTCTGTGGGTCGGGTCTGGGGGACCAGATGAGACCAATAACTCCCTTGCCCTCTGCCGGCACTGAATAAATCAACTCCGATATTGCTTCTAAGAGAATTATGTCCCTACTGGACTCGGACTAGTTTGAGCAACATATCCCTTGTCTCCCCCCTCGGCGCATGCACGACACTACCTCATCAGACTGGACGTGTGCAATCGACGGAGTTTCCCATTCTACAAAGAAGTTGTTGCTATGATCAGCATTAATCTGGCCATACATAGTGCCTACATTTTCAGTTCGGCAAATAGCACAGCTGGTGCCACAGAAAGGTAAGAGATGGTCACAGATGTATTCATGTGCTCCCATCTTCTACAGCGTCTAATGCAATGAAATTAATAACTCAGTTTTACGCATTCACGGGTCCACAAATTAACCGTGGCGGCGCTGTTCTGCAACAGCTAAGAATAGGGTAATATGATTATATGGACGCTTAATTACATAAAGATATAGCAGTAGTTAGCAAAGTAACTAAACTGGCGAAGCCGCCCTTTCTAGAAGCCGGCGCACTGTAGGCGGAGCCTAGAAGCTGGTGCAGGTGGGCGCAGAAAGGTAAGAGTAACCCTTACCCTATGGTCTGGCCTAAACAGAAATACAGATAAGCACGCCGAAGGGGCAGGAAGGCAAATTTCCAGGGGCTCGGCGACTTTTATGGTTTCGGTCCAGGCATGATTGCGACATCATTATTAATTTTCTGACTACTTATATCCTACATAATTCCATTCACAAAGGGGACAGACAAGTTACATTGGCAATCATTTAATAAGAACATCCACTAAATATTACACAAGTCATTGTCTACTTCAGTGCAAGTGTCTCAAGAATGAGCTGAGCTTTAAGTCATGTTTTACTTTTATATGTAGGTCTACGGCTTTCTGTAATAAAACTAGTTGATGCAACGCTCTCATTGGAGTTCAAATTGGATGTACGCGACTATGATAGGTTGGCCTATGGACCAGGGGTTCCCTAACTGGGGAGCACGCACCCCAAAGGGGTGCGACAACATTCAGGGTGCGACATTTCATGTCAGAGAGTGTGACAGAGAGGGAAGTATGCATTGTAAGAATGCATTGATGATACGTTTTTGAATTTTTGAGTAGTCAAAGAATGATTATGGATAAGACTATAAGTGTCCATCAGATTCTATAAGTTTATTTCCATGTAACATTTTGAGCCTAAGGCTTGTAAGCACGAGCTTCCGCATTCGTTCAAAAAGTAACAATTCAATGTTTGAGTAGGCCTATCAAAATACGATTATGTGAATGTAGCGGGTGTAAGTATTCATGTAACATTTCCCGGAGGTGCAGGGCATAGAAAAGATTGGGTGCAACTGGTATAATTTCTGAGGCAACATGGAACACCTATATTTTGTGGCAAAAAAGGGACTGCTATTATCTTCTTCAGCGACTGATACCACAGGTCATACAGGAGGTCCTGGAATTCTGTAGATAGGTTCATATCTGCTCTGGTGAGGAATCCGTTGGTTGGGATCTACGTGATGGCAGGAGCCCAGCGCTCGTGCTTTCTTTGTTATCGGTAGTTTTTTTACTGATCCAATTTCTCGTATACAGGAGATTTTCAGACAATCACACAGAGCGCGCAGGAAAGTATTTTCTACCTAGGGCGCTAAATAAATTGCTAATCAGAAGCTCAGTTGCGCGAGGTTGTTAACGCCATACGGGGTGTCATATTTAGAGCAGCCTAACATTCAGGCCAAGACACTGACGTAGGATCGTTCATTTCCACAGTGTTTATTCTGCCAGCTTCATCAAAGCAGTGTCAGATCTTCCTCGTGGACGATATCCCTCCCAGGTCTGTACAATCAACTTCACCAAGGAAAGGCACCTACTGAACTCATTTCGTTTTATTACCATTTATATAGCGCATAACTGCATGAGCAAACCTCGACACACTCATGACCACTAAGTCTGATTGTAATGACCTATAGATGCCCATTTATATATAACAAGCCTGCAACTGTTATATATATTGTAGGTTATATATAACGAATATACGTATAAAAATGATAAGCACTATATTCATAATGTCTATATTATATATATACATATATATATATATATATATATGCAATATATATATGATCTCATATCCAATTTTTGCAGTGTAAACGATGTCCTGCGGTGGTTAGTTTAGAGGCTGGACGTCAGACGTCTATGATGACGCGATTTCTAACATTGATGTCATTTCCGGCGCCCTATTACGTAGACGCTCCATAAGCTGTGCATCGGTTGATGTCCGCTATATATAGGCCTACAGAAGCGTCCTTGTAGGCTTTAATATGCTGGCCATGTATATATACGGAGGAGAAGGAAGTGGAGGAGGAGGAGGAGGACGAGGAGGAGGAGAAAGAGATAGATACAAACAGATGCATGTTATTGCACACACACACACACACACACACACACACACACACACACACACACACACACACACACATTCTACGCATATGCTTACGTATGATTATGACAGAGAAAGTCAAACAGAGAGACAGAATAGAAATGGAAGAAGAGACAGAGATAAACAGACAGAGAGGTGAGGAAGAGAGTGACAAAGAGACTAAATGAGAAGAAACAGAGAAACACACGGACAAATACCGATGAAGACAGAGATAGTCTGTGCGCATGCACGTGAGAGGTCAACATCGAAAGAGAAAGGCCACTCTCAATGGATAGAGGCCACCATCAATGGATAGAGGCCACCATCAATGAATAGAGGCCACCATCAATGAATAGAGGCCACCATCAATGGATAGAGGCCACCATCAATGAATAGAGGCCACCATCAATGAATAGAGGCCACATCAATGAATAGAGGCCACCATCAATGGATAGAGGCTACCATCGATGGAGTAACGTCACCATAGATGGAGAGAAGCCACCATCAAAGGAGAGACGCCACCATCGATGGAGTAAGGTCACCATCGATGGAGAGAGGCCCTAATTGATGAAGAGAGGACACTGTCGATGGAAAGAGGTCACTATCGAAGGAGAGACCACTCTCGATGGTGGCCGTGGCGATGGAGTTATTATAATCATCGTCCGACCTCTTGACCTTTATGTGCGTGTATCTAATTCCGATCTGTTTGTTCCGTCATATACTAACATTTGCATCGTCCCATGGACTCTATTCAGTAATCAACTCACAACCTACAGTGACCCATACATCAAACGTGAAATAAATACTGCTTTGTATAATTGAAAACCCTATAACATGGGCCTATCCCTTTACGACCTCATTATATATATAATGAACTAGCTCAAACACCCGGCTTTGACCGGCTTTGACCGAAATAATGTAAGGTAGTCCTTAAAATTCTTAAATGTGTTGAACATTGCTTCTCCATGCTGGTTGAACGACATTTTTAGCGAATGAGGCAGTTACTCACAGCGGAGTGGCTGCTACCCACCGTCTGCGGCGAATCGATTGTGCGGGCGTCATTTATACCCCTACTGGCCCCAACAGGGCGCGATGGAAGTTATGGATAAAAGATTACATACAGGCAATGCAAAAACTATTTATCGGAGAAAAATGCGTTTAGAGTGCTGTTGTCACCCTACGATTAAGGAATTTTTCGTAAAGGTCTAGTCATCGAAATTGTAATCTCCAAATTTCTAAAGCGCCACTTGAAAGCTAAGCGCAGGACACCAGCTAATTCACGAGCGCTGGTTCATCGATCGGTTGCCAGTAGATAATCGTTAAGGACTGCGTTTAAGTTTTCAGTACCTGGCGTACTTGAGTTCATCATCTTCGCTATATAGTTGTCCATTCCAAAATTATTGATTTAAAAATAATTATATTTGTTTAAGTGAGAAAGAAGTTTCCTGTAAACAACGGTTGTTACGGTTTCGTAAATTGCGAACGAACCTGATAGATACGAATCTGGGTCGGATGACGTGGTTGCGACCTTTTTTGGTGTTATTCCTGCCTGGATTGGCTAGACGAAAAACAGAGGTTTATAACGACGAGAAAGGTGAAGGTCGGTGTTGCTACTAATTAATATGAAAAACACTCCTAATTTTGAGCCCGATTGAGACAAAGTTTTATTAAAAAATGGGGAAAGGGTAAGGTTTTGGAATCGCCAACTCCTATGTGATTTCTTGGGTGGCAAGAAGTACTCGTTTATTGTTTTTGAGCAATCAGTCGATTTGATTAAGATTTTTGGAACATGAAGGTTACAAACACTCTTTTATATTTTACTAGCTGGAGCACCCGGTGCCCGGGTAAAGACAGGTTTATAGCCCTGGCGAGGAGGAAGACGGTGGCCGCCCCCTCTACTGGGTGTCCTAGGTGTTCCCCGAGAGAACGGCGAGGGTTTCGAGTGAATAGCTGTAAAAGTGTGCAGATTCATAAACGGAGAGACAAATACATACGCAGAATCTCGATATGCATGTAAATAAATAGTGTTTATAGTACATACCCACGTGACCGACTGTGCAAACGATACTACATGTATACCTGGTACATGTACGATATGTCGCAGGTGACACGATCTTGGTGAGTAAGAAGGAAACTTTGCTTTTATGGGTGTGTGAGAAGTGCGCAGTAGGTCTTTGGCGCTGGAGACCAGGAAGAGGGCGGCTGCGGGGTTCAAGAATCCCACTACTGCGTGTCCCAGGCGTTCCCCTAGCCAACGGCGAAAGTTTCGAGTCAATAGCTGTAAAGCTGTGGAAATGCATCGTCGGGCAGAAGGACAAACAGAAAGTCTTCTCTACTTATAAGATATAGTATAAGATCAATGAATCAATGAACTTGATATAACGCCTCTTAAAGAAATCTACTCAGAGGCTTTCTCTGCCATAGACATCATGATGGTAATTGTCATTTCAACGACTGCTAGAACAATTAGCAAAACAATGCACAGCAAGCTACAAGAGTCGCCAATGGCTGGCCCACGCACATGCGTGGGACCAAACCAACGGATTCCCGTCAACAGCTTGACGGTGGAAGATGACGCACGTCCTGATATTCGTCGAGGTTCGAGGTGATGTCAAAGAGGCATTCATCACGTGTTGGTCGGTAGATTGAATATCCACCCTTGACTATCGGTCAGTTATCTCAAGGTCACTACAATGGCCGTGATACGGTCACGTGGCTGAGCCATATATGATTATAGTCATGTATGTGTAGGCCTGTGAATATTATATAGGCCTAAGTATTAATAAACATAGTGGTAGGGCCAATATAGAATATATGTAGGCCTATACTAATACGAATGTATAGGCTTATATGTAATTTCTGAATATGCTTATATTACAATACAGCATGAACCTATGTGGTCAGTCATCTCTTTCCTACCCTAGTGACCCATCCGTTGTGATCATGCTCCTTCCCATCATTCTGCTGAACTCTGCTTCCCTTCCTTGTCTCTGCCCCTCCGTTCATCCTTCCAGCTGTCAATACTTCCAGTCTTCCCCGTTCGTCCCATATATCACCCTCTTTTGTGCCCATTCTAAAATCCCAATGCAATTTCTCCCCTCTTTTTTCCTATGCATCTAAGTTCTTCAAAATATACCAACGAGGAAAGGCAGAAGCTCAGGACAGCTTCTTAATACCTATGTCTATCACAACCAATTCAATTTCTTACATTTCTTACCTGTTTCAATACTAAGGGCCTATAATAATTAATAATATTTATATAATATTACATTTAAAGTGAGATACTAGTCACGCAGTATAGTAGAGAAGGAGAGAGACGTATACGACAGCCACAGCCAGATACAGAGACAGACAGACAGACAGCTACGGATAGAGAGAGAAAGAGAGAGAGAGAGAGAGAGAGAGAGAGAGAGAGAGAGAGGAAGGAGAGGGGCAGAGAGACGGTTCTATCCGATTGTTCTTGTTCTGCTAAACGTATACTGTGTCAGTTATTCTTCTATGCCAGATCGATTTTCAGCACTCCTCCCTCTCTTCCTTCCTTCATGCAGCCGGAATTATCTCATTGTTGTTCCACTGTCCCTAGTAATTATATATATGCATACACACATACACTCACACAGACACACACAGAGGCACACACAGTGTCACACACAGACACACAAACACATATATATATATGAATTCATGTTGGCTGCATTATTTATATATATATATTATTATATTATATATATGCATTATTTATATATATATATACATATATAAATAATGCAGCCAACTTGTATTCATACGGGCTACGATGTATCGATGGTGCAAAGAGCAGGTGTGTATGGCACCATGCTGTCTGCTGCTGACCAAGACATCTCATAGGCTCAATACACACGTGCACGCAGCACACTCACATATCTATATAGCATATATATATATATATACAGTACATATATGTATGCAGGTATGGTGCATATGTCAGTAGTGTATGCAGATATTACACAATCACATGAATTGATGTTATTTCTTTTATTCGAAAAATAAACTACTAACAATGTTGAAATTCAGCTTGCAATGGGGTCTTATATAACGCCGAATTTTCTCTTCTGATTACTATTATAACATCTTTGAAAACGCTCCCATCATACTTACTTAATTAGGGCGGCTGAGGAGATTAATAACCGCCGATGTGGAATCGAGAACTAAATATTCACTAATCTCAGTAATCTGCCACTTAGCTAAAAATCATAAAGCGCATGCGTCACTGCTATTGGGGCCCACTGTGTATTATGCAAATGATACACTACGATAACTTACTGTCCATCACTATTCTCTTTGTCTGTTGTGCTTATACATATGCAATGCTAAACAAGCCTACATAATAAATAGGCCTATTGTGAACAAATGGGTTGCACGAAAGTCTAGCCTACACTGTGAAGCTTGGGTTCAAATCCCTGTCATGCAGAGCAGACATCTGCATAAATACGGAATGACCTTAATGAGCGCAACGATAGTAAAACAAAAACAATCTGTCTGCGTCTGAGTGGGTATAGATTTTAGGCCACGACTGAGACAGCTGCCCACCTGTCATCGTAATGTCAAGGTTAAAAATGAGTCGCTTCACTACACACCGCCATGGATGGCTGTTCTTCGGATGGACTCAAGGGACGACTCTTCAGTTTCGCCTCTTCTTCTGAATACTAAAACTGTTACAGTTACAGAGGATTGACCCCCAAAACAGAAAATAAGAGCAAATAGGCTTACGTGCATCAGTTAATAAGAAGGTTGGCTCAATAGACCCTAAAGGAACCTATATATTGGGCCCATCTAACAGAGTTGAATTTTTATTTTTATAAATGAACAATGAGTAGGAGACTATTTTATCTTACGTTACACTCGAATAGTTCCTGCGTAGAAGGCATGCATGGTAAAGTAACGTAAAACGAGTAGACTAATTTCCCTATTTCGATGCACTAATCGACCTGGATGATTCTGAAGAAAAGCATTATTCACCTCGGTCTTGAATGACCAATGACGATGATTCGTGACGCAAAGCCATGTGGTATCGTGACGCTTACAGCATATTATACAGGCATATACAATGTATGTATTATGTATGTGTATAATGCACATCTACGCATGCGCCTACAAATAAGTGCATGCATCAATTACACACACATGCACGCATACACAAACAACACACACATATATATATTTATTTATTCGCAACATATACATAAATTGTACAATTTACGAATTGCATAACTAAAATTTCAAACCCATCCATAATTGTAGCAGATATTTCGGATCACCTACCCATATTAATATATTTAGATAATATGTCTAATGCTGCTCCTGTTAAAACTCCCGTTGACCAATACGCCAAGGCCTACTAGCAATGCTGCTAAAGACCGTTTTAAAGCTAAAATATCAAAACTGAACTGGTCAAATGTCGATCAACAATGCGAAATGGGTGATCCTTCTCGGGCATACGAGTTGCTTTGTACAAAACTTAAACTAATCTATGATGCTGCTTTCCTCATTTCAATGAAAAGGCTTAAGCCATCTGACATGCCAAAACAACCCTGGATGACCTCTGCCCTTTTAAAATCGTGTAAAGCTAAGGCCAAACTCTATGCTAACTGCATTGAAGACCCGACATTAGAAAACAGAGCTAAATTTGTAAAATATAGGAACAAATTAAAGACACTGCGCAAAAAACTGAACGTGACTTCTACACTGCTGAATTTAGCAAATATGCCAACGATCTTAAATATACCTGGAAATTAATAAAATCCATTTTAAAAGTGAAATTACCGGAGACAACTATTCCCTCTGTGTAACACCAGATGGTTTTATGAAAAAATGTTAAATCTTACTCTGATGCTATTGGTTCATAACTAAATGAATAATGATGTATGAATTATATATACATTAATTTGTTCACAGAGAATTTTTTACCTACATTTGTATAATGATGGTGAAACCATAAAAAACTGTGGTTATGGTTATGTATATATTTATAAATTCACCCGAAAGATGATAAGCCTATTTCTTTATATGACTTTATCTGCATACATATGAATGTTTATAAATTGACCTAACATTTTTTCCTGTATAACGCAGCTTCCCAAGCGACCACCCACGTGGCCGTTGGTGGTTTTTCCTTTGGAAATTTGAAGATATGGACTGGGATGACTAATGGGATCTGTTCGGTTTTTGTACCGCAGAATGACGAACCTGTCCGGAGGAGATCTGGATGGAACGACTGAAGGAGGCAGAACGGAGCCTGGGCGGATGAAGGAGACGTCTCTTCCAGGTCTGGCGAAGAAGACGACGCGGCTTCAACTGCCAGGACTTGGGAGTGGATCAGCAACGTCGTCCAGTCGATCGTTGTTCATCTTCAGCGAAGAGAACTTCATCCGAAAATACGCTCAGATCATCATCGAATGGGGGTATCCTTTGCAGTTCACTCGAACAACTCCCATCAAGGGCATCTTATGCATTGGTAGCGTCTGCCAATTAAATGAGGGAGTTAGGAGCGATTGCCCACGGTCGCCTGAAATGGAGGAGGGCAAATATTCCGACATAAACTGGAGGCTGTTGATGTCCGATGATAAAACGACTTCCCAAAACGAAAATTAATACAATCGGCCAGGGTTGGACTCCTTTGTTCTCCTATTCAAGGTGGGGTGGGGGGGGGCGAATCGATATTGGCAACACATACATACACTGACTAACTAACTAACTAATTTGCTCACTCACTCACTCACTCACTCACTCACTCACTCACTCACTCACTCACTCACTCACTCACTCACTCACTCACTCACTCACTCACTCACTCACTCACTCACTCACTCACTCACTCACTCACTCACTCACTCACTCACTCACTCACTCACTCACTCACTCACTCACTCACTCACTCACTCACTCACTCACTCACTCACTCACTCACTCACTCACTCACTCACTCACTCACTCACTCACTCACTCACTCACTCACTCACTCACTCACTCACTCACTCACTCACTCACTCACTCACTCACTCACTCACTCACTCACTCACTCACTCACTCACTCACTCACTCACTCACTCACTCACTCACTCACTCACTCACTCACTCACTCACTCACTCACTCACTCACTCACTCACTCACTCACTCACTCACTCACTCACTCACTCACTCACTCACTCACTCACTCACTCACTCACTCACTCACTCACTCACTCACTCACTCACTCACTCACTCACTCACTCACTCACTCACTCACTCACTCACTCACTCACTCACTCACTCACTCACTCACTCACTCACTCACTCACTCACTCACTCACTCACTCACTCACTCACTCACTCACTCACTCACTCACTCACTCACTCACTCACTCACTCACTCACTCACTCACTCACTCACTCACTCACTCACTCACTCACTCACTCACTAATATTCTAATATTTGTAAGTACATGCACATACAGGAACACAAATGAACACATGTCAATCTATTCGCCTTTTATGTTGAATGGGGCAAGAAAACAACTTCGCCCCATTCAGCCGTCTATACAATGTACGAATTGTTTCAGAAGTATTTGTTTATAGATGTACGTATTGTTCTTACCGGACAAAAGAGTTGTAGGCTAGTGAGGGGCGCCATCAATAGATGCTTAAGTGAATACATTGCTCAAATGCTCAGTTTCACATTGCTTACAATGGTCCTACTTACATACACATATGCATGTTCATACAAACCATTGCTATACATAAACACATGCGCACTTACACACACACGTGCATACCCGCATGCATGCATACATACACTCATGCAAGGAACTTAAAGAATACATGACACGAACATCTTGCAGTTCGCAAATGTTACTAACAACCCTCATAATATTGCCGAACTCTTTACTTAGTGGTTGTTTAGTTCGTGTGCATATATGCATATTGTTGTATTTTGATGCTCATGCGTCGACCAATAGATGGCCCATTAGGTCTAATCCCCATGCCTACGCAACAAGTGCCTATCTAGTAGAAAGTCTCTGCTCTATAGTATTAAATGCTCCCAACAGAAAACTAAGCGTAGGCCTATATATACTACCATAGGAATAGACGGACGGACGGACGGACGGTAACAAGTCATTTGGCTTATCAGATGACAGCGATATGAGTAAAGATATACAGAGAAGCATCTATGGCTTCGCAGCTGGTGGCGCTACAATCCATCCGGACTCTTGCTGCAGCTCCTGTGCCACTCCTGGGGGAAAGAGACGCAGATACAGAGGCTGCTGTTGGAGTTGGAGCGATGTGGGTGCTGCAGGGCAATGGCTTATCTGGTCAACTGATCAATGTTCCCATGCATCGAGCTGCTCTTGCACCGCCAGACGCACGATCCAACAGACGAACACATCAATCAATCGACCGACCAATCGATCCTATCAGATATCTATCCACACACGCATACGAACACACACACACTTGTATATGTACACATCCTACTTAGGATGCGTTTACGTATCCATATATAGGCTTATGTATGGGAGACGTATAAGTTGTATATACAGGCCTACAAGTGGATAAGCTGCATACAATTATAGGCCTACTTGCTTGATACCAACATGGCGGTCGTGTAACTCGTACTTGTGGACAGATCCTAAACATTTTCATCTAAATGTGGCTATGCCTTGAGTAATTTTATTTACACAGAAGCGACTGTGATTGTCGTGCACTATGAAAGGCGGTATATAAATGTATAGGTACAATACTAGTACAATACATGTAGGCCCCTACCTCGACTGATTGGAGCATTTCGACGGAATACACATTTTCAGCTCTGACTGCGTGGTTTGGTTCTGTTCCGCAAGGACTGGATTGAAAATGAGTATTGACATAAACAAGTGAGTCCGTTTTGACGACCTGAAGGCTGGTCTCCTTAGAGTAAACGTTATAACACACCTCTAACTGCCCAAATTAACCTAATTCTATTACTGACAACACACTGTCAACACTGCCAAAATCCGGGTACAAAGTTCTGGGTTATTGATTAACGAATGATTTATATGTGCGTTAGGACGGTTAAGCCAAGTTTCTGGGGAACACAACTATACTTGTGATGTAAGAAAAATCTGCAACGCTGAATGGGCCATTCGCCTCAATACAAGATTAATTAAGTCGTATACTTCGCGTCTATCTACTGGTCTGACTTTCCGAATAGAATATCTCTTTAATACACTAGCATAGAAACTAACTTCGACAGATGAGATAATGGTCAAGGACTCATCGGTTGAGATGACGTCTAAATGAATGTAGCTAGCATTGAGAAAGCTCATCTTACCCATTGTAGAGGACTGTACCTCCTCCCTCCACCTCCTTCTCCTATTCCTCCTCCTTCGCACTAGTTTGACATAAAGACTCAGTTGAAAATTACTCACAGCTTGAAAATCCTGTCATCCACGGCATGCCTGATAAAATCCGAAACAGACACAATTCACAAGGGATCCCGTTATCCATGCGAAAGTAGACTGTAACTAAGCAATTGAACACCACCGACGTGTCTGCGTTCACAAGGTCGGGTATATATCTCTGTAGTGGAGGCCTGTGGACCGACATTGACCTATACTTGAGAAACGTTTAATACCAAACGAAGATCAAGAAACCTGGTGAATATTCTGCGAGAAGATCATTGCAGTGATTGCACTAACTCTCTGGCGACGGTCGCATCTTCGCCAAAGAGCATCTTTCAGGACTGAGTGCAATTAACTCTTTGGTCAAGTTATAGAAAAGATCGTCGCTAAATGGTCCTCGGGAAGGGTTACATCTTCATCCGATCTAACGATTCTAAAACCGAGAAACCTACCTGACCTGACCTGACCTCAACTCATCTCAGCTCACCTGATCAATTTTTAGAGCTATATTGTGAACTCTAAACTTAAATTTCCCGTTTAATATGTTCTTTTCTTGCTCACTTTTGCTTTCACATGAGCTATATGTAGCCTGCTTAAGTTTGGCCACATATGCTTTTGCATGCGGGATGCCTTCCAATGGCTTCCGGTCCAGCGGCGCATCATTTGTAGGGTATCTTCATCTATTGTCTGTATTGGCCTACTGTGTCTTCGGCCGGGCACCCGTTTATCTTCAGGATCTCTTCTCCTTATCTTCGACCAGCTGTGGTCGCTGATCTCTTCGCTCGGCCTCCAGAGGCGATTTTGTGGCTCGCACTGTCACCAGACAGAAAAATGCGTTCTCAATCGTTGCTTGGATTAACCTTCACTCTGACCTCACTCTCTCCCGCAGGCAATGTCCAGCTCTTTTTTATAAACTACTGAAGATTTTCCTCTTTGGCCGGGACCGTGTGTGAATGGTCATCTTGAATGGGCGCTATTTGAATTCCACAGACCTGTAGATACTAGACAGATAGATAGATAGGTATTCCAGGATATGATTTCACTGATAGGCATAGATCTACAGTTTCCCCACAGATATGTGACTGTTTGCTTATTTTTTCTCTTGAGTATTATTCTATAAGCTGTTGCTTCTTCGATGCATTCGTTGAGTGTCTGTCTTATTGGCCTCTTGAGTGGACCCGTTGTTTCGTCTGACCACTGAAGCTGAAAACTCGTTCAGAACTAATTTCCAGTTGACGTGAACATGAGAGGACGACTTCGCCAAACGTAGAGCCAAAGATGATTGGCGACTGGTTTTCCGGTCTACTTGTAAAACACAGTCTGCGCAGAACATAGTCAACATCTGATAAAAATGTCTCCCAAAAACAAGATAATATTTAGTATATAGGCCCTAGTCCACAAAAATAACAACAGCAAAAGCAGTAGCAGAAGCATCAGCTGGTACCGTGATGCTACTCTCTACTGAAGCTGCTCTCGCTTTTACAGTGGGACAACATCTTCTTCTTTTGAAGGAAGTGAAGCCCTGCGCTTGACTTTAGAGTTTCGAGCTTACGATCCTCATCTATAATTGATAAAGGATTTATAAAGAAGACATTTTAATGTTATCGAGGCAGCTGCTGCCTCTCAGTCTGTCTGGACTGTTGTGCTGTTTCGACACCGTCAACCAGAGGTGGGAGACAAAACGGAAGGGGCAAAAAGGGAATGGAGCTGCGTATATATCCCTCCCAATAGTTTATAAATATTCAAAATTTTCTACAGTGTTTTTCCGCTGTTCATCTTTTTGTCTGCTTTCGTGCTTGGGAATTGAAATTTTTTCCCCAAACTGTCCCCATACCAAAAATTTTTAATCTACCTGTTCCCCCCAAAATCAAGGACCACGTCTACGCCCATTGCTGTCGACTATAAGCCAGGGACAGCCACTGTAATCTAGACTCAGTAAAAAGTGTTGGTGTCTCTGGTTCTGAAGAAGCTTGGTCTCTTCAATCGCTCTCAGCAAGTTATGTGAAGACACGATGAACAGGATTTTTAAAATGTTGCCTCTCTGGGATGGGATTTTGTATAACAGCAGAAGTCAACATCATCCTGCTTCTATCACACCTTATCCCTTTCCTAGACGGCAAATTACGATCGGACAGTAAATAGAAGAAGACTACGATGGCACACACTGTCACTTTCACTGCTGCTGCTGCTAATGTCCCATGAAACAGAGAGCATTTTGTGTCACGAGCGTAATTACCACTTGCTTACTCGCTCTGCAATTACGCTCGACAGAATTTTTATTTTCGCAAGATTTTATGATGGGCGAATCACCTTGGGATTTCTCCAGCTACAGTAGCAGCAGCAGCAGCAGCAGCAGCATCCCTCACCAACACACAGAGGATCTGTTGCTTTCTGTGATCATGTGCTCAGTCCCCGTCTGTCCGTCCGTCCGTTAGTTTTGTCGATGGCCTTTAATTACGGTTTCCTGCTGCTGCTGCTGCTGCGATGCTCTGGGATGGGACTTGTATAATAGCAACAGTCAACAGTCCCATCAGTCGTCCGTCGTGTATGAGCTTTCTGCCTGTCTGATGGGGTATGGGGGTCGATGGGTGGACGGCTTAAACTGGGCCTTGGGAGGGCATTTCGACGACTGATGGACGACCAGGGCCTTCGAAGGCTGCTGGAGAGGGCCACCGTCGCTTATCGGCCCCAATCGACCACACTAATGCCACCTTTGTCCCATCCATACGTATATCTCAAAATCCTGCTTCTCTGCAGTCGTCGTCGTCTCACTAATGGCGAAATTTCCATGCATTTGAAGGAGTAGGAGGAGGAGGAAAAAGGAGGGGAAAGAGGAGGAGGAGGAGGAAAAAGGAGGGGAAAGAGGGAGGAGGAGGAGGAGGAAATAAAGAAGGAGGAGAGGAAGATTAGGGGGAAGCAGAGGAGGAAGAAGATGAGGAGAAAGAGGCTTGGGAAGAGGCTTGGTAGGAGAAGGAAGAGGAGGAAGAGGAAGCGGCGGAGGAGGAGACAGATGGAGCAAAGGACATCAAAAGAAAGCAAATGAAGCGGATGAAAGCAGGCAAGACGGAAGACCTGGAAGCAGAGAGGAAGAGTTTAAGAGCAGTTTGAATTTTTGAATGCGAGGAAGAGGATAAATGTGGCAATAGGAGAAGTGAAGGAATACAGACAGAGTGAGAATAAAGGGAAAGGGAACGAGGAGATTGATCGGAAGGAGTTGTGGGAATACTACATGGGTCTTAATCGTGGTTGCTCTGGTAACACTTAGGCCTAAGAATGGGGAAGCACAAAGTTAATTGACAGACTTTCCGACTGTCTGATTGATTGACTGTATGACTGACTGATTGTCTGATTGGTTGACTAACTGGTTGACTGACTGCCTGGTTGATTGATTGATTGATTGATTAATTGAGTGAAATAAATAACGAATGATTGAACGAAAAAGAGACATGCATAGATTGAGTAACAGGCAGAGAAGACAGCCAGACAAGTGTAAAA